>OY987198.1:1600133-2209589 GCA_963920755.1 Cartodere bifasciata
AAGGTAACCCTGCTTAACAACATGGTAGATCTCATATGGGTGCTCATGCAGGAATTGCCGGCAACGATGAGGCAGGTGCCCTAGCCAAACAGGCGTGCAACCTGTTTGGCCCGGCACCCTTTCTTGGCGTTGTCCCATCTCTGCAAAAAGAGCAACTAAAGAACTGGATTAAACACCAATTCATAAAGTCGTGGAGAAATACTCCTCGTTTAGGACGATCCAAGGCTTTCATAAAGGAACCATCAAGCATTTTAGCAGCCACTCTTACCGCATTAGGCAAGAACCTACACACACTAAGACTACACGATAATCCAACTTGTCGTAGGTGCAACTCAGCTGATGAACCGTCACTGCATGTTCTTTGCCACTGCCCAGATTTAAGCAGAACCTAACCTGGCACAGCATACTAGGAGAGCCATTCATGGGCCATAAAAACGTGGGATTGCTACCTCCCAGCAAAATACTCACCTTCCTTCGGGAGGCCGAGATGCTGGAAGAGCAGTGATAATCCATCCGAAGGGGTACAGTGGGCCCAACCAGAGGCCTAAGTACGCACCCTCACTTAGGGTAACCCACTTATGAAGAAGAAGAAGAGCAGAAGACGAATGCGTTTTATAGTTTGATACCGGTGACCACAATTACATGTAAGAACTCTGTACTAAAATAAAGAAGCACATAGGGGAAAAGTTCATTTTTATTCTACACTATTGTATAATAACATAGTATTAAAGTCATCGATGCTTTTTCATGCATTACAAGAAAACCAAGAAAACCTTCCAATTTCAGTTTACTCAGGGTTTAGAAGAATTACTGCCGTAAGTAATTCATCGTTCCACATCAAATCTACACAAAAAGAAAGCTATTAGTTAAGCAACGTTCTTTCTACTTTCAAAATGCAATGCAGAAAACCGATCCCACTCTATCATGCCGCAAAAGTTTTTAAATTTTTCTTTTTAAGATTGTTTCAAGTTGTTGTAATTGTAATAATGTTATCTAAAGGATGCTTCTTCTTAAAATATTCATCTATTCATGCTTGATGGATGTTATAGTAACCTAAACGTAAGTTTTGAGAACCCTCAAATATCGGTCTAGCATCATCTAGAAATGAATGTTTTTATAGTTTTTAGAAAAAAAAATAAACAAATCACTACCGTCAGACTTTGCACGATGTAAAGAATGGTTTTCCTTCTTGGTTTCAGTGGCGTAAATAGAGGGGGGGATATGAGGTTTGATCCCCCCCTCAAATTCAGAAAATCGAGAATAATTTTCAACTGCGGCGCCATTTTTCTGGGGGTTGCCGCCCCCCGGACCCCCTGCAGCCACAATATCCCCCCCTCAAACTTCAGCCTATTTACACCACTGCTTGGTTTCATTATATAAACAGAGTTAAAGACGTGAAGTTGTAATTTTTGTTGGTAATTTATGTTAGTAATTAACATCGGGCTTATATTTGGATTTGGTTACCTAAAATTCATGTTTTTAATAAAGTTTTAGTTTCTGTTGTAGAAACAAACTTACCTTATGCCCTTTGTGGAGATGTAGCTTATTTTTGGATGCAATTTTAATTTCTTTATTCTTCCTTAGCTATCGAAGAGTTTTTAAAGTTTTGGTTGCAGCCCCATTTTTTTAACACTATTTGCGCCAAGAAAAACGTTGATTTTTAGTTCGGATGACGTTTGTAGTGCTTGTATGTGTTTTATTTAAATAATATTTTACTAAGATGGGTAATAGCGTTTAATTTTTGCAAATTTAGTAAAATAAATTGTTATTATGATATTTGAGTTTGAAAGATTGAAATGACATTTCAAATATTTTTTCCTAAACTAACCCGACTCGGTTGACAAAAATGTTTCTAACGTATTATTGACAACTGAGAATAGCACCAATTGTACCTACAAAAAGTAGTTATTATTTACCTACTCCATATTTGTTTAGTTTATTACTACGATAAGTCTCTCATTATTTACCCAGTCGCTAAAGACTTTTTTTGATCTTATTTGTGAATTTTTTTAAAATAAAAAGGTTCACAATCAAGGCATAGTCCACTTGGGTAACTGTTTTGATATGGATTACAAACGAAAAGAATACATTTTTTGTTGGGTAGGTAAAGTATTTTCCAAATCTGACGCCAAAACTAAAGGTAGATTTATCGTCGTCAAGTTGTCCAAAACTAGGATTTTTTTCATTTTTACCTGTGATTGTTGGCTATTCATTTTTAAGGTTATAAAAGATTGTCAAAAATGACAAATATACAGGAGTTTTAAAATATTTATTTTAAATTAAAAAAAAATATAATAAATAAATTGAAAAAACAAAGCCCCAAACACTTAATCTATCAATAATTTTGGCGTGGAGCACAAAAACCAACATTTTTTCGAGATTTTAAAGGTTTTCATTTTTTTGATTGATGACAAATCAAATTCCGCTAATTCGAAATATTTTGCAATTCCGATGCATCAATATCTTGTTAATGTCTATTCCATTAAATTCTGGATAACGTGTTCGTAGGTCGACCCCTTGTGAGCTCAAGTTCCTCTTTGGCAAATTTCACTGCGCGGAGTGCGCCCAAATCAAAATTAATGCTCTATCAGTGACAATCTTAAATTTTTCTTTAAAGACTTTCCTTGAAACAGCCTCTTCAATAACCGCTATTCTATTCTTCTTCTATTGGTAAAAATAAAGTTTTTGCAGCAATGTTTTTCTTTAGATTTTAAATAGCACCACAATTGCTTCGTTTGGGGTATGACTTTTTCTAAATTTTTATAACTTTACATTAAATTTTAATTTATTTATCTTTCATTTAGAAATATTTTGACGTTGTTATGTAAATAAAAAAATTGAAACCAAATTGTTTACGACCACTTAATTTTTTTCAGTAAAATATTTTATTTTAAAATGACATTATTTTAGGTGACATTTTTTCTGACTTTCAGGTTGTGCTCTTTGAAACTTTGGGGTTTTTTTGACAACTTTGCAACAAAAAATTACTAATTTAGTTTAGGCGTCTGATTTGGAATATACTTTATTGTACTTACTGCTTAGGTAATTAGAATTACTTTGTGGCCGGTTCTTTCAAGTAAATTTTTGAATCACACTTTTCCTACTTCTATTATTGGAAATGGAATGATGATAAGTAGGATATCTTTACCCCATTTTGAAATCTTACTGCAACATAATTTTTAAATTACTTATGTAGATAACGTAAAGTTTTTGTGCAAACTTTATACTTACTTATGTATACAAGGTATAATCAATACACAAGCTCTCGTCACTAAATTTTTTAATTAGTCAGCTAACAGTAACAGCAAACAATTTGAAAATTTCTTAAAACACTATTTTGTTGTTGACAACATTCACTGACATTTCCAAACATTCAGTTTTTCAAAAATGTGGGTAATGCAGAATACCTTTTTTAATTGTCAAATTTCGTTTTTTATTTAATTTTCTTTCATTTTGTGTCACGAAAAACGGTTCGACACAAATTGAATAAAGTTCAAGAAGAAATGTAATTCTGAAAGTCAATAACTATTCTAAATTAAATGAATAATAATATAACAAAATATGCTCACGTAAGTTTATTTCTAAATTGCTAAATATAAGCAATGAAAAGTAACTTCAATATGCAAAAAAATAGTGCTTTTTGTTTGCTAAAATTTTATATGATAATGCATTCTAATGTATTTGAAAAATTGTTATGATGTTCTTTAATCTTTTTTCTTGCTATTTAATGACTTTTTTGATTAAAGATGTGTTTCGTTTTCTTTATTTGTGTCGAATAGAAAGTGTTGTTTCGCCTGAAATTTAGGCAACCAACACTACATATTCACAGAAACAGATAAATATTTTTCTGATTCTATGCTTGCGCAATGTCCCGTTAATCTTAATAAATAATATTTTTAATGCTTTTGTGCAATGTGACGATAAAAGCTAAGATAAAATCCTTTTGCATGAAAGCTTTATTTGTATTAAAAGGATCCCATATATTTTAAATTACATTAAAACTAAAATTTTTGAAATAACGTCATCGTGAAATCGAAGAACAGTTTTAATTTTACTAATTCAAAGCATTTCAAAACCATTCATTGGTAAATCATAGAATCTCATTATCTTACTGGATTTATTTTTTTATTTTACAGCTTTTTTCTCATTTTAAAAATTTGGTCTAGTAGCCGATAGATGGCTCTAGTAAAAAACGTAACAGATGCCTACTTTACCCGAAATTAGTTAAATTAACAAGTATAACCTATAAGTTAACGTAAAGTGACGTTAATTTGATCTATAGATGAGATTTCAACTTTCGAATAATTCATTTAATTTGGCGTTAATTTGCGATATGTTAATTCTAAGTGGCATTAAGTTAATTCAATAATAAATCAGCCTTTACTAAATATATTGTTTCTCTTGCAGATACTTCCCTAACATTATATCCGACAATATGGAAGACACAATGATAACCTGGCTGTTAGTAACCATCTGCCAATCAAACATGATTAAAAACCCTTACCTCGTAGCAAAGATCGTGGAAGTTGTTTATATTATAAACCCAACAATACAACCTAGATGTGAGGCTCTATATTCGAGGTTAATGTCACATCAGATGTCTTATACTGTGTTGCCAAGTACGTTAATGAAGTTTTACACCGAGGTCGAAACAACGGGATCTAGTTCGGAGTTTTATGACAAGTTCTCGATAAGATATCATATTAGTATTATTCTGAAAGGTAAGTTTATTTTATAACCTAGATTTTATTAAAAACCGCGCAGCGACAATAGTATATTAAAACATTGTTTTATAAGGAACGTTTTTTAGCACGCGTCCAGGTTTGGAAAAAGAGCCGCGCAGCGGCGATTTTTCCAATGGACAAGTGATAAAAAACGCCTTATTAAACGAGTGTTTTATACTATTTTTTATATTTGCTTCATTAAATTCATTAAAAAGCATTTTTAATTTGAATTAAAAATTCAACATGAAACTTTGTCTTTATGACCAACCTTATAGCATAACATTGACATTTTGAAGTAAAAAATAAATTTAAGTTAGACATATTGAATAATGACATTTCTAAACTTTACTCGCTTAATACTGAATGAATAGGCGTTTCTAAGAAAATTTAGCCATTGATATCGTTTCTTCAATTCTTCTAGTTATTCCCTCTACAAAAAAACAATGTCCCCCGATAGTTTATAATAGTAAAATTTGTAAATAAGTACCTTGCAAGGGAAGAATTCATCTTTTTGCATCTGAAAAACCAACCTAATAAAATAAAATTTTGGATTTAATAATGAAGCAATTCTGCAACCTTAAAAAACCCAATTTTGGATTTCACAATGTGCTTATTATAGAACGCAAATATAAGAAGTCATGTTTGTTTATAAGCTGACAGTTTCATCAAAAGACTGATTCAAATTATATTTTTTAGAAAGGGTGTAGAGTTTGTCAAGTGCTACTTCACAGATCACAAATCTACATTGAAAAACTGTCTATAAAATTAGATTTTTTAATCTATCAAATTCATATCATCACTTTTTCAAAACAATATTTTATGAAAATAAAACGATTTCTCAAAAAACCCTTGCTATAAAAATGTGGTATAATGTCTTAAATTCAATATTTTAAGTTTGGTTTATTGTAAAACTCCATAATTTACATTTTTTTGAAAATGTTGTTGCCCCTCTAAGATGTGAACTTTTCTTTCAAATTGCTTGAGAAAGCAACCATATTAAGAGGTTTGGTAGGTATCATTGTAAAGTTAACATTTTTTTGTATTAACTAGATCAAACCATACCCCTTGATATGGTTACTTTCTCAAACAGTTCGCGTTTAAAGCTGACATCTTGGTGGGTGATCATCATCATCAGATTAATAAGGAATTTTTTAATTCTTGCGGTAGATTCTCGGGTAATTTTAAATTAAAATATCGTAAATAAGATATGAAGGAACATTTTTACACCAATGGAACCTAAAAAACTCTTTTATTTTTCTTTAAATAATGTTTTAAAAAGACCAATGTTGGAAACGCAGAATAAGAAAAAACTAACCATTACCTTTGGTCCGTAATTTTGGTTGCCTGAACAAATTTCACAGACAGTATTTTAATGCACTTCTGTGATCGTGTCTATTCGATAGATGGGACTTAAAAAACTCTCTTATTTTTCTTTAAATAATGTTTTAAAAAGACCAATGTTGGAAACGCAGAATAAGAAAAAACTAACCATTACCTTTGGTCCGTAATTTTGGTTGCCTGAACAAATTTCACAGACAGTATTTTAATGCACTTCTGTGATCGTGTCTATTCGATAGATGAATATAAAGAAAAGATTATTAGCCTGACCAACAAATGTCTTAGTTTTTATCGGTTTTTATGGTACATTTAGGAAGTTTTTATTTTAAAAATTGCTGTTTATTGGTCCATCTGACATTGATGTTAAAATTTCGTGTTTGTCAATGTCAAATGCACCAATGAACTTCCCTAAATTTCTTAAATTATTAATAATTCTTAATTTAGTTTAACTTTGTAAATAAAAACTTCCTGAATGCACCATTACTCTCTATTTGCTATTTTACAAAGTCAACTAACCGCGTATACCTTGTTTATTTAAAAATGAAAATGTTTATGTAATTTCTTCATTCTTCCCCAAGGTATGTGGGCATCCTCAATCCACCGCCAAGCCCTAATAAACGAATCCAAGACCGGCACACAGTTCGTCAAGTTCATAAACATGCTAATGAACGACACTACCTTCCTGTTAGACGAGTCCTTAGAGTCCCTGAAGAGAATACACGAGGTGCAGGAACTCATAAAGGACGAAGCGAAGTGGGGGGAGCTCAACCCCGAGCAGCAGCAAACACGCATGCGCCAGCTTACAGCGGATGAACGACAGTGTAGGTCGTATCTTACTCTGGGTAGGGAGACTGTGGATATGTTCCATTATTTGACGGTGGATATTAAGGAGCCGTTTTTAAGACCGGAATTAGTTGACAGGTGGGTTTTTAAGGGGTCAAGGTCATTTGAAGGTCATGTCAAGGTCATAAAGAGTTTAAACTTTTGCAACTTTATGACGTTATTATTAAAAGGCTGTACTATCGTGCATTATAAATTCAAATCAATCAATTTTTGCATTGTAAATATCATTAAAATAGTGGCTTGCAAATTTTTAGTGTTATTCTTAGTGGACGACAGCAAGATACATTTCTTTGATTTTTTACGAAGATTGAAGCATTTTTGTTATTCTAAATCAAAGTAATTTGAAAATGCAAATATTTTCTTACTATCTTTCTAGTCTGCAGCACATTTTGCATGTTTTTTTTTATAAAGTACATCTGACGCGTTTGTTGTCAAAATAGCATTCTAAAATTGTCATTCACACTAGACTAAAGAAACCAAGGGTGGCTAATAAAAAATCGTTTTAAATTTAATGTGCACGATAGTAGATAATTACGAGGGTTGTTTTTTATATTTTTTATATGTATAGACAAATACGCCAAAGATAATTTTCAAGTTTATTAGGATTATAGCGAAAGTTTTTTTAAGATACGACAAGTCTACCTACCTAAAACATTAAGCTCTCCAACAGAAAATAATTTTTCTCACATTCAACTGCTTATGTACAGTCGATTTCACATAAAAGAGGTACACTGTCAAAATTTGTTTAAGTAAATTTGGGCTTAATTTAATCATTTTTATGATGGTTGTTTCGTTGCGTTGCTATATTTTATGAATACAGTGAAGGAATAACCAGAAATTAAGAAAATAATGCCAAAATTATTCAAACAAACTTTGACAGTGTACCTCTTTTATGTGAAATCGAGTGTAAGATTCTTTGAATTAAAGTCATTAAATTGCATTAGAATGTGTTAATCTTGCGGTGTGTCCCTTATGCATTTTCGGGTTTTAACTGGCGCAAAGCATCCATGTATTTCCGGGACACTCCGCCTGTTTTTGGTAGAGCTGTCTTAGGATGGGCGCTAAGACTGGTGGGTTCATGTTTGAATTTCAAGAATCAGCAAGAAATAGTCTATTGTTGTTAAGATATTTTTTTTTTAAGTAGTAAAATTTTTGCATAAAATAAAAATTATTTCGGCACAATTTCATTTTTTCGAAAACTCTCCAACTTAAAAAAAATGATGTGGTTAAATTACTTGTCGTATCCTAACAAAACTTTCGGTATAGGCCTAATTAATATAATATAGACGTTGGTGGCGCCCCCTATTTGTCTATATGTAAAATATAAAAGACAAACTTCGTATTTTTGTTAAAAATAGATACCTAATCCATGATTCACATCGGGTACATGGTTTTTTTTTAATAATATTTTGTTTTTTTTTACAGATTGGCATCAATGCTAAACTTTAATCTCCAACAACTTTGTGGACCCAAGTGCAAAAATTTAAAAGTTAGAAATCCCGAAAAATATGGCTGGGAACCTCGTCGGTTGCTTAGCCAACTAGTAGATATTTATCTACATCTTGACTGTGATATATTTGCTTCTGCTTTAGCAGGGGATGAGGTAAGTTTTGTTTATACAATTCAAACTGTTTTCTGCAAACTGCATCATTTTAAAAATATTTTACAAAGTGGGTCAGAATTTACCCCATATTTTGCACAAGACTAGCTTTTTTCTGACTTTTTCGTCACTGCTAATATGATGTTATATTATAAATTCAGTTATCATATAAAACAAATAAAATTCCAAAGTTATAAAGCAAAAAAAAGTTGTAGATATTTTTATGTTTTTTATTATATTTATATTATTTTACTATTTGCTATTAAAATACCAGGTTTCCAAAAATTAGTGCATTAGGCATGTTTAGGGATCCCAAGAAAAATGTTAAAAAAAAATCCTCATACCTGAATATGAGGTGCAAAACTTCGAACGCTCGTACCTTGAAGATAACAGCACATATTAACCAAAAAAAATGGTTTAATACAAGGATAGACTTTATCTTAAACTAATTCACCATTTGTTTACTTTTTAATGATCGAATTACATTTTTATAATCAATTTAATTTTACAAAATTTTTATGAAATGAAGCTGACAATAATGTCAATTAAATTTAATGCAAAAGTGTATGATCAAGACTCATAGATAGGATTTTTAGATGTATTTTCCTAGACTGTGTTGCCGAATTTATGCAACTTTGTTCTCATTTTTCTCAATGAATATAACACATAGACGGAACAACGTATCATCGCGTTTATGCGCCAATTTTTCGCCATCCTTTATATTCGATCAATTTTAAATAAGAATGTTTTTTAGTTTCTACAAAAACACTGTCTTTTCTTTCAGCGTTCCTTCCGAAAAGAGCTCTTCGAAGACGCAATCCAATGCATGAAACGCATCTTCATCAAAACGCAACCTGAGATCGAACAATTTCGTGCGTTGGCTAACAAGGCTTACCAAATGTTAGTAGCCAATCAGAAGACAGATGACTGGATGGCGGATGCCCCTGATGAGTTTAAAGATCCTTTAATGGACACGTTGATGAATGATCCCGTACTGTTGCCCAGTGGGCAGATAATGGATAGGAGTGTTATAATGCGGCATTTGTTAAATAGTAACACTGATCCTTTTAATAGGCAGCCGCTTACTGAAGAGATGCTTATTCCTGGTAAGAATCATTTAAAAATGTAACTTTTAAGGAGTAGTAGACTGTTTGCATAGCGTTCACGTTAACTTAGAGCTTTGAAATTTGGTATGCAGCTTGCGGATCTCATTTCTGTGGCAAAATGGAAAAATGGTATAAGTGTAAAAACGTCATTTGTGCATGTCAATATAGAAATCGTATTCTTACAAATATAATACAATAATACCTCAATCTTCTATTGTTAGCTGAAAAAAAAAATTTCGGTAAATGTATATGACTGATTTTACCGTAAATATATGAATATTATTATTAGAATTCGTCAATTAAAAACAAATTTTTTTATATATCAAAAACACTTATACCCTTTTTTCTATTTGCCACAGATTTTAAATATATTTGACAAAAATTATTATCGTATTGTACCCCATTTCCGAAATAATGAGGCTTTCATAATTAATTAAATTAGTTTCTATATTTGCGTTCTATAATAAGCACATTATAAAACCCAAATTTTGGTTTTTTAAGATTGCTGAATTACTTCATTATTAAACCCAAAATTTTATTTTATTTGGTTGGTTTTCCAGATGCAAAAGGATGAATTCTGCTCCTGCAAGGTACTTTTTATTTACAAATTTTACTATTATAAACTATCGGGGGACCTAGTTTTTTGTAGAGGGAATAGCTAGAAGAATTGGAAAAACGATATCAACGGTTACATTTTCTCAAAAACGCCTATTTATTCAGTATTAAGTGAGTAAAGTTTGCAAATGTCATTATCCAAAATGTCTGACCTAAATTTACTTTTTTCTTCAAAATGTCAATGTTGCCAATCCAATAAAAATAAAATTTCAAGTCAAGTTTTTAATTTAAAATGCTTTTTAATAAATTAAATGAAGCAAATATAGAAATAGTATAAAAAACTCGTTTTATAAGGCGTTTTTTAGCACTTGTAAAATGGAAAATTTGTAATTATTGAAGCCCCATTATTTCAGAAATGGGACACACTACAATAAATAATTATTTTTGTAAATATTTTTTAAATGTAATCAGAAGGTGTATGCCAAATTTCATAATCTCTTAACGGGAACAATTTTTATGAAATTTGTTGGTATGCGGACGGGCTATTCATTTTGGCGTCGTAGAAAAAAATAGTTCCTAACAAATAAAAATACTAACTCTTTTTTTTTTTTGTTTTTTTAGCTGATGACTTAAAGGAGAAAATTCGAATATGGAAAACTGAGAAATCTCGTTCTGATAATTAATATTTTTTGCAAATAGTTTACCCGTACTATTAATGATGTATTTGTACAAGCAAATTTTGACAAATGCATTATGTATGTCAATTTGTTCTAAACTTTTTTTTACATTTTCATTACACGTGAACTTTTTATAATTTATAAATTGGACTTAATTTTTTTGATTTATTGAAGTCACTGATCTATGTTTTATTTTGAAAAGAAGATTTACTGAAAAACAATTCCAATTAGGCACTTAAATTTTTCTTTTTGGAAAAATATAAATCATTCTTTCTCAAAATAAAAAATAGAAAAGTGAAAATTTTGATTTATACATTTTAAGCATCTTTTACAAAATGTTTACCCTTACTGTCTTTTAGAAGTAATGCAACAAAAAAAGAATAAAACCGACCTGTACAAAAGGCTGATTTAGATGTTAGAATTGATTTTTTTTTTCCAATTTTTTTTAACATAATTTTTAGAAAACATGAACTGCCAATTTAAAAAAATGCCTTTTTTGCTTAATTTGCATTACACCAAAAAAAAACACTTGATAATTCGTTATAGTGACAATAATTCTTGTTTTTCGTCCTGATTTAAGAAAAAAAAACGGATATTTAAGTCGTTTTTAATATTTCAGAAATTGAAAAGTTTTTCATGTGATTAATTGTGTATATATTTATTTGTAAGATGGTATTTTAAATAACAAAAAGTACAGATTATGTCCTGTGTACATTTCCGAAAAGTTTAAGGTTTTATTTATTTAATTTAGATTTTTTTACTGTTTAAATTTTGTAGTGCTTATGTTAGAATATTAAATAGTTACTATTAAACTTTTCTATTAGAAGTTTAAACGCTGACACTAAAAAAGCAACGTATTTTTCTTCCATATTTTAAGATAAAAAATATGGTTCAAGAGAATTTTTCGTAAAATTAGTAGAAAAGATTAATAATTTAAATTTATTTTTGTAATTCATTGTGAATTGCAATTAAATTGAAATTGATATAGCCTCTATATTATAAGTTGCTGATACGGATACATTTTTATATGAATTTAGAATATAGATAAATGGGTAGAATAAAAATTATACAAAAAAAAACAGTATTTGTTATTATTTCTAAAAAAGTGCACCCAATAAAACTCCTATTCTGCTTATCTATGCACACACAAGTCTATAATAAGTACCACTTGCCGTTTATCTTGTAGATGAAAATCCAAGTTTATAACTTCGGTTTATTCGGTATTCTGGAAATTTTTTGCCGAATAAACCGAAGTTATAAAGTTGGATTTTTACACAAGTCTATGACAGTATTGATTTTTTCATGGGACAACTTCACGCACCTACGAAGTAGCGTCCAATGCTAATGCGTAGTAGTTCATATAATCCACACTATTAAAATTTACAAATAGTTGTTGAATTAAATGAAATACTTGGTCACTATATCTCTCAATTTATTGAATCTAAATCTTTGTACAACCGGGTTTCAACCAATTTAAACTTTAGCCATCATCAGGTACTATTAAAATCTAAAATACAATGAAGTTATATTAGCTTAAAGTATTAAAAACAATTCACAAATTAAAAACGTAAAACAGCAGTATAAAATTGTTAAGTTAATTAAAGAACTAAACAATAAGTAAAAAGTACGTATGAATTAAAAAACAACCCCTTAAAACCAACTAATTGTGAATAACAAACAGTACAATACTAAAATCACTTAATATCGAGTAAAAAAGGCATTGAATATGAGATTAGCCCCTCAAAAACAAACAGTTTTTTAAACAAGTAAACAATACACTAATAAAGTCATAAACTTACCAATAATATTACTAATGGAGAAATCGAGTCATAATTCAATAGTATTTTATACATAAATCCTAGTTTTTATGAGGATTTATGTATAAAATACTATTGAATTATGACTCGATTTCTCCATTAGTAATATTATTGGTAAGTTTATGACTTTATTAGTGTATTGTTTACTTGTTTAAAAAACTGTTTGTTTTTGAGGGGCTAATCTCATATTCAATGCCTTTTTTACTCGATATTAAGTGATTTTAGTATTGTACTGTTTGTTATTCACAATTAGTTGGTTTTAAGGGGTTGTTTTTTAATTCATACGTACTTTTTACTTATTGTTTAGTTCTTTAATTAACTTAACAATTTTATACTGCTGTTTTACGTTTTTAATTTGTGAATTGTTTTTAATACTTTAAGCTAATATAACTTCATTGTATTTTAGATTTTAATAGTACCTGATGATGGCTAAAGTTTAAATTGGTTGAAACCCGGTTGTACAAAGATTTAGATTCAATAAATTGAGAGATATAGTGACCAAGTATTTCATTTAATTGATATCTCACTCTCACAAATGGATTTTCTCAACTCTAAATAGTTGTTGTTAATACAATTATACTATTTTATTGCCATAAAGAATAATGCCTTGTGCATAAATAATTTTAACACAACAGATATGAAAGAGTTTTTATCATTTATTTATTTATTGGCGAATAATGTGAAGGTCTTTAATAGTCACTATGAATAAGACAAAGAAGAAGCTGCTCCTAAATATTTTGCAAAGTTAATTTGTGATTATTTCGTAAAAACGCTCTCAAATAAAGACAATTTTTTTTTATAAAACGCAATCTTAAACTTAAATGTGCTTTACTTTCTTAAGTGGTAAGTAACACTTACAAAAGTGCCAAGTTTATAACCTAAAAACTATGTTTTAGACTACAACTATCGAGAAATTAACTACAACATCAACAAAAATGCTAGGATGCGAGCACTGTGACTTCAAGAGTGCCTCCAGCAAACGTATGAAGACCCATGTTACCTCTACACACACCCTACAAAACAAGCAAGTACCCAGCACAGATATCTTACCTTCTACTTCACATGGATCTATTACCACAAGCTACAACACTCATGAATGTAATAACACCAACAATGCTATGACTAACAACTATGAAACTACAGTTAAGATAGAGAAAATAGACGATGACATCGAGGAGCAACTATACCAAAGTGGTGACAGAGATTTGTACAAGGAGGTTTTGGTTAAAGATGAGGAAATTAATATTGAGGAAGAACTTATAGAAATGGATGACAATGCAGATCGTAAATATAAGGAATTTATGTTAAAAAATGAGGAAATTGATATTAAGGAAGAAGTTATGGAAATTAATGCCGATGAAAATCGAAAATATGCTTGTCATAAATGTAATTATAAAAGTGGCCGGAAAAGTGATCTTACTCGGCACATAGATAGAAAGCATAATGATGGTAGAGTCACATATTCTTGTGATCACTGTGACTACAGTACGCACTCTAAATCTCAACTTGGTAAACATGTTAGTATAAAACACAAAGGTTTACATGCTTGTACCAAATGTGATTATAAAGGCGTTAAAAAGAAATACCTAAGAGAACACATAGATAGAAAGCATAGTGATGGGACTGTCACATATTCTTGTGATCACTGTGACTACAGTTCTCACTCTAAGTCTCATTATAGGTATCACATACGAATAAAACACACAGGTTTGATTCATGCTTGTACTAAATGTGATTATAAGAGTGCTGATAAAATTAACCTAACTAGACACATAGATAGAAAGCATAATGATGGTAGTGTCACATATTCTTGTGATCACTGTGACTACAGTACGCACTCTAAATCTCTGCAAAAGAGTCACATACGAATGAAACACACAGGTTTAATTCATGTCTGCAATAAATGTGATTATAAAAGTGGTAATAAAACTACTTTTACTAAACACATGGATAGAAAGCATAATGATGGTAGTATCACATATTCTTGTGATCACTGTGACTTCATTACGCACTCTAAATCTCTGCAAAAGAGTCACATACGAATGAAACACACAGGTGTGATTCACATCTGCAATAAATGTGATTATAAAAGTGGTAATAAAACTACTTTTACTAAACACATAGATAGAAAGCATAACGATGGTAGTGTCACATATTCTTGTGATCACTGTGACTACAGTACGCACTCTAAATGTCAGCAATGGAATCACATACGAATAAAACACACAGGTTTGATTCATGCTTGTAATACATGTGACTATAAGAGTGTTAATAAATTTAACCTAACTAAACACATAGATAGAAAGCATAACGATGGTACTATCACATATTCTTGTGATCACTGTGACTACAGTACGCACTCTAAATGTCAGCATAAAGATCACATACGTATAAAACATAATGGTGTAATGCATTCTTGTGGTAAATGTGACTTTAAGAGTGATCGTAAAAGAAACCTAACTCAACACATAGAGAGAATGCATGGTAGTGTCACATATTCTTGTGATCACTGTGACTACAATACCCACTCTAAATTAAATTTAAAAAGACACCTACTTGTAAGACATAGTGGAATAAGCATAGTAAAAGTGGTCCAAACCAAAAAAATGTCAAAGAAATTTAAATCTACAGTTAAGTTAGAGAAAATAGAAAACCACATTGAGAAAAAATAAGATCAAGACCATGTTAATGCTGTTTTAGTCAAAACTAAAGCAATTTATGTTAAGCAAAAAAATTATTAAGTAGAATTCTATGAAATAAAAATTAAGCCGACGTAAAAAATGAGAAATTTGTTTTAATAACGAGTAATCAACAAAATTTTACCTTTCCGACTTTATATAGAAGGGTCCATTTCCTTACATTACATACATAACAGTAAAGAATGTATATCAGTACAACGCAATTTAATTATTATTAGTGAAAGAATCTTTTTTACAAAACTAAAGTAGCGTCCAATCGCTCTACTCAAGTAGTTCATTTGGTTCTTCCCTTTATTAGAGTGCCTTGATGTCATATTGACAGATATTGTCGCCTTATAGAGTGGCGACATGCATCATTCTTTCTCTGTCATACAGATAACGTCATCAACGTTATAGCCAAAGTGACAACAATTACAACTTACAATCACAATTAATGACGTTATCTGTATGACAGAGAAAGAATGATGCATGTCGCCACTCTATAAGGCGACAATAACTGTCAATATGACATCAAGGCACTCTACCCTTTATTACGAATAGTGTCAAGGCCTTTTGTGGTAGTCATTAAAGATAAGACAAAGAAGAGCTAGACTCTTCAAATATATTTTGCTTTCTTTTTTTCGTAAAAAAGCTTTCAAATTAAAACAATTTTCATTATAAAATGCATTCTTACACTTAGTTGCTCCATAATTCTTTAAGTGGTAAGTAACATAGTTATAAAATATAAATGTACAAAGTTTATAACCTCAAAATTATGTTTAAGACTACAAAATCCACAAAAATGTTAGAATCCGAGCACTGCGACTTTAAGAGTGCCTCCAGCAAACGTATGAAGACCCATGTTACCTCTACACATACCCTACAAAACAAGCAAGTACCCAGCACAGATATCTTACCTTCTACTTCACATGGATCTATTACCACAAGCTACAACATTCATGAATGTAATAACACCAACAATGCTATGACTAACAACTATGAAACTACAGTTAAGATAGAGAAAATAGACGACGACATCAAGGAACAGATGCTTCAAAACAAAAACATAGATATAGACTTTAGTGAAGATGTTTTAGTTAAAGATGAGGAACTTAATATTAAGGAAGAACTTATGGAAATGGATGGTGATGAAGATTGTAAATATGCTTGTGATAAATGTGATTATAAAAGTGCTGCTAAATGGAACTTTATGCAACACATAGAAAGAAGTCATAATGATAGAAGTGTCACATATTTTTGTGAACATTGTGACTACAGTTGTCATGCTAAAGTGCAACTGAAAGAACACATACGCATAAAACATAACGGTTTGGTTCATATTTGTTCTAAATGTCACTATAAAAGTAGTAAAAAAAATGATCTAACCCGACACATAGACTTGAAACATAATGATGGTAGTGTCACATATTCTTGTGATCACTGTGACTTCATTACTCATTCCAAATTGTCGCTTTTAAAACATGTACAAGTGAAACATGAACGTGTAAAGCATGCCTGTGGTAAATGTGACTATAAAAGTGATCACAAAAGTAGTCTAATTCAACACATAGAGAGAAAACATGGTAGTGTCACATATTCTTGTGATCACTGTGACTACAGTACGCACTCTAGATATAATTTAAAAAGACACGTACGTGTAAGACATAGTGATGTAATACATGCTTGCGACAAATGTGACTATAAGAATTCTAATAAGGATATCCTAACTAAACATATAAGAATAACTCATAATCATACAGATTCTGTTTAACCCTTTGAGCGGTGAGTTTTTTTCGCGCAGCTGCCGCCTGTGGAGTGGGTTTTTTTTTGATAAATTTACTTCTTATTTTCACTGGATTTACTGTTAGAATGGTAAAGCCTATTATAAAATGTTATAATTTGGTTAAAAAATGTAATATAAACCCCCTGGAGGGGCTATAAATGAGACGAAAAATTTAAAAAATCACAATTTCGTCCACCCTGTTTTTATGTTTTGTACGTCAAAGTTGTCAAAGTGACAATTTAACCTACAATTTTTTTATGTCATTACAGTGGCTTGCATCTAATTTTTTTCTGCAAAAAATAATAGTTAGGTTTGTGAAGGTTGTAGTTTTTTTTTTAATAATATTGAAAATCTAAATTTGATTTTTAATTTTTTTAACAAATAAAGTGCAAGACTAATTTGGAAGTAAACAAATAGTTAGTAAACTAGAAAAGTTAAAAATTAGAAATATACCACCGCTATAAATATGATAAAACTAGCTAAATTAATACTTTTAGTATAAAAACAAAAAATTAATTAAATTTTGTTTTACATATTTTGCACAAAATGTGGATTTACATACTGGTAGCGATACATGAGCATCTTCCCAAAAAATTGGAGTTTGAAGATGACAGTAGGTCTGTATCAATAATTGGGTATAGTTCTAGATAAAACAATTCTTCGAATAGATGAGTTTGCGCCGTCATTAGTTTGTAGCTGCATTATTGCTCGGACAAGGAAAATGCCAAGGGAGAATATAGATTAAATTTAAAGTTCAAGAAATTCGGGGGCTGCCGTCTCGCTCCCAAGATAGTTGTCTTTTTGATATAATAGGGGTTTTCCATTGCTCACGGATCACAGGATCCATTGAATCATGATCCGAACTGGACCAATCATAAAGACTCCGTGAAGCCACGGAGTCTTTATGATTGGTCAAGTTCGGATCATGATCTTGTGATCCATGAGCAATGGATTAAAATAAATTAAAAGCGGCGGTGCTCGGCCCAAAATGTTTAAGCGCACCTTTGAGTTTGTTATAAAATTAACCATTCTTTACGAACGGTGAAACATGACCCAAAAGGGCATTACCACGTCCTTGGAAATGTTGCAAAATGAACCACCCCCTTACGGACGGCTACGGTTGAGCTAGACCTTGTACATGTTTACAAAATTACACTTGCGAAAAAGTTTGGAAAACCCAAATTTTTACTATTATACAAGTATTGTGTGAGTGATGTGAGCGTAATATTACCGCAATAATATTACCTGCAATTTGGTAATATTACCCGATGCTTTTGGGTAATATTACTGGTAATATTGTGACTTGTCACATTTTTCTAAAAACACCGTAATATTACCAAAACATAATACCGACATAATGGGAAATTTTCAATCACGTTGGATTTACACCAAATTTTACAAATAAATAGATGCAGAATAAGGTTTTTGAAAACTTTTTTTTTCTGTAAAAAAATGTTTTGGCCCCGTAAAGGAATCTTCTTAAAAAAAGGGAAAAAAAGGGGGAAAGGAATTTTTTTTTTTTAAAACCATATTTTGCATGTATTTGTAAAATTTTGTAAATATCCAACGTGATTAAAAATTTCTCATTTTGGGGTCTTTTGAGATCATTTGGGGTTAAAGAAATTCTTTTAGAAATTCTTTTTTTACGAAAATCTATCTGCAAAATTTGCTGTATATACATCGTGATCCTTTAAAGGGGGCTCGGGGGTGCTAGTCGCCATAACCACCTGGGGTCTTATTAAAAATTAAAGCTTTTACTAGGTTCCAGAAGTACGGTATTGTTTTTCTTGTATAAAAGAATAATAATTATTTTATAAATTATAACTCTTGGAAATTGATCTCGATGGATTTTTGTCAAACTTGATCTAACCTATAAACATGACACACAAGTCATCAAAGCTGTTAACATTTGAACTACTATGCACCAGTGGCTTGCACACAAAACAAATATTATTAGCTCCATCAAAAATTTATAATTCCATCATTAGTCGGAAATCAAGGTTTTTATTTGTATTGCTGCTTCCAAACAATCATGATTCATTCTCAAACTGGTCCCTAACCCTCTCTAAAGATGTCACATTCAATTTGTAATTCTGGATTAGAATCACGATGGATCTACAAAAAATTTTGCAGATTGAAATTGTGAAATTTGGTGTAAATCCAACGTGTTTGAAAATTCCTCATTTTAGGGCCATTTGGGGGGAAAAGAAATTATTACGAAAATCTTTTTTAAACGTTATTTGGTGTCAATCTGCTAATTTTGGTGTAGGTCCATCGTGATCCAGAATTTCAACAACAAATTACATTACAGCCCCAGTCGCCGTTACCAGATGAATAAATTCCCAAATGCATTTTTCTCTACCCAAAAGGGGAAGCTTTAACCTACTAAATCACCAATTGTTCCGCGATTTCGATTAGTCTGCATTAGTAAATTTAGTAGTGGTGACTACTTTTACAGTCATAAGATTACACAAAAAAAAAGTGTTGAATGCCAGTTTACATTTTCAAGAAGTAGTGGTACGTCAGTAGTAGGTAGAAAGGGAAAGCACCTAGGCACCAGTGCCTGTAAAATAAAATTAGCTTAGGCGGACAAATCGCGGTGTTACGTGTAAGCTCTGAAGGGTCATGTACAATTTTTTAATTTGGAAATTTCCGAATAGATATCTGGAAATTTCCAAATAACTATTTGAAAATTTTGAATAGTCTTGAGATGGGCGCGGAAATATATTTTATGTTTCCCTAGAACATTTTTGGGAATTATTTCCTTGTCCTCACGCAGATATATTTTTTTATGTTCCGAGGAATATTTCCAGAAATATTTCCGGATATTTCTCTAAAGTTGCGCTAGGCGGAATATTTTTCTAGCTCTTGGCTACGTCCGGCAGGTGTCTACAAGACTTCGCGTTCAATGGGGCCTGAAAATATTCGCAAAAAATAAAAATATTTCCTAGGAATGTTTCCGGAAACTTATTTTACAATAGGGCTTTTCCATTGCTCACGGATCACAGGGATCCATTGAATCATGATCCGAACTGGACCAATCATAATGACTCCGTGAGCCACGGAGTCTTTGTGAGCAATGGAAAACCACTAATATATGTTCAAATGAGAATATTCCCAACAATTTGGAAAAACTCGCGGGAATTTATTCCAAAATAAATCCCTTTTTCGGAAATATTTCCAGAAATATTTACATGAAATATAAAAATAACAATTTGTGTAAAGGTACATATTTCTGGGAATATTTTCAAAATGTAGTACATGTACATAACGAATAAAGAATATACTGCCTTGGTAATACATTTTGTATTTTATGTATTTGGTTAGGAAACTAAGCACAAAAATCCTATAAAGCTCGAATTTTTTTTGGCCAAAGTGGATTGAGATGCGGATTTTTGCATTTGGTTTTGAAAGACACCTAGAAAAAATGTTTCCATTTTTTATTTTGTGGTCTCGGCCCGTTGCCCCCCAAATAGCCCCTATTTATAAAAAAAATTGATTTGCACCAAATTTGGAAATAGGTACAAAATAAGGTCCCAAAAAGATTTTTCAAAAAAGGAATTGTTTAAAAATTTACCTTAACCCCCTAAATGGTCCCTTCTATTGGGTATAAAATTCAGTTTTGTTGGATTTGCACCAAAATTTGTTGATGTATGCAAAATTATATGTTTAACAACTTTTCAAAATATTTTTTTGCCTAAAGAATATCCTTGGCACCCTTCTATTCGGAATGAGTAATATTCAGATTTGTTGGATTTGCACAAAAATTTGAAGATGCAAAACGATATGTTTGACAATTATTTGTAGTTGTATTTTGTTTAAAAAAATTTCTTAGCCCCCCAAATGACCCCCTTTTACTGGATAATATATTCGGAATGATTGGGGGCCACTTGGGGGCTAAGGAATTTTTTTAAACAAAAATTTACTATAAAACAAAGATTCTCTCCAAACCACACTTTATTTAGAAAAATCTGAATACGTATTTCGACAGCTAAGCTGTCATCTTCAGCAGAAGATAGAATGTAAAAATTTACTACAAATAGTTCTGAATATTACTCATTTCGAATAGAAGGGGGCCAAGAATATTTTTTAGGCCAAAAAATATTTTGAAAAGTTGTTAAACATATAATTTTGCATACATCAAAAAATTTTGGTGCAAATCCAACAAAACTGCATTTTATACCCATTAGATGGGACCATTTAGGGGGTTAAGGAAAATTTTTAAACAATTTCTTTTTTGGAAAATCTTTTTGGGACCTTATTTTGTACCTATTTACAAAATTTGGTGCAAATCAATTTTTTTTATAAATAGGGGCTATTTGGGGGGCAACGGGCCGAGACCACAAAATAAAAAATGGAAACATTTTTTCTAGGTGTCTTTCAAAACCAAATGCAAAAATCCGCATCCCAATCCACTTTGGCCAAAAAAAGTTAGAGGTGGAATTCTTCGTTTCCTCGCCATACAAATTACATATTCGATTCTTCTGGCCTGCTTTGCAGCCGTGTAAATGACTTGCGATGCGCGATGATGAGAAATAAAAAAAAATACCATACTAGCGCGAGATTCGAAGGCCTGTGTTACCTATGATTATGAGCCATGGCATACTAGTGGTTTTCCATTGCTCACGGATCACAAGATCATGATCCGAACTTGACCAATCACAAAGACTCCGTGGCTCACGGAGTCATTATGATTGGTCCAGTTCGGATCATGATTGTGATCCGTGAGCAATGGAAAACCCCTAATAAGTCTTGTGGGCAATTTGCTGTCTGTGCCGGCAGTTGCGGGTACGAACTACGAACTACAAAAAGGCTTACCTATTGTTTTTATTCCTATATTTACTCTGCTATAGTTCACGACAATCACAATCTTGTTGCCTGAACCCTAACACTATTAGCTTAAATATAAAATGCTCCGTGTATGAAGATAACTTATATAAGTTTGAAAAAAAAAAACTCAAAATAAAAATTATGGCAATTTGTTCTTTACTACCTCACTGATGTACAGCTGTTTTATGACTTATGCAATTTTTTTAGGTTATATTATTTTCACCATACTTCACTGAAATCATAGAGAAATATTTAATGGAGAAGCATTTTATAAAGAATTGAAAATCCCATAATTTGTTTTCTATTGCATTTTTGATACATAAATACACCTTTAGTTTACTTACATTTTTGAAATAAATACTATAAAAACTTCAATTCCCCACACAAAAGGCTAAAATGATATTATAATCTATCATATATTTTATCGGCAACTTCACAAACCTATTTGATATACAAAAAATGTGGCGCACCAATGCCTTTGACATTTATTTTCGGGGATTCCCAATAAATTTGATACTTTTAAAATTTTGCACTAATACAGGGTATTGAAAGAATTAGACCAAGTTTGGGGCCCTTTTTAAATACCTTCCCAAAGTTTCCCATAAATAAAAAAAATATTTTATGAAAGCCAGATTCTTAAACTTTAAGTAGCATTTATAAGATTTTCGAAAAAAGACTCAGATCTGGGAGATAAAAATTGTTTTTTTACTGTCCTATATATAGGACAGTACTGCTCAGGGATCATCAAAGTGCCGTCCTATATATAGGACAGTACTGCTCAAAGGGTTAATATTCAAGCAAGATATACTTAAGTTACATAAAGTTTGATTTATTATGTAAAATTAACAACTTGTGCATTACTTTAAGTTGGAATTATTAAAAGACGAATAGTCGAATAAGTTCATTATTTTGTAAATACTTAAAATTTTTTGTTTAATAAATAAATTTGTAAAATAAAAACGGTTTGTTTTTAAATGTACATTTTTAGGTACTAATTTAAATTACCGAATTAATTTGTCAATCTTACAACCGACAATAGTATAAACAAGCTTTTATTTCTTATTTTCCTGACCAAAAGGTGTATATTTATTAATTAACTAAAGTAGCGTCCAATCGCTGCACACACGTAGTTCATATGATTCTCTCTTATTAATGACGTACAGTGTCAAGGCCTTTTATGGACACTTAAAATAAGACGAAGAAGAGCCGATAGCTTCTAAAATATTTTGCTTCGTTTATTTCATAAGAACGCTCTCAAATAAACACAATTATTATTCTAAAATGCAATGTTAATCCTAATTGTGCTTTACTGTCTTAAGTGGTAGGTAAAAATTACAAATTTGCCAAGTTTATTACCTAAAAACCATGTTTCAGACTACAACTATTGATAACTAACAACAACATTAACAAAAATGCTAGAATGCGAGCACTCCGACTTTAAGAGTGCCTCCAGCAAACGTATGAAGACCCATGTAACCTCTACACATACCCTACAAAACAAGCAAGTACCCAGCACAGATATGTTACCTTCTACTTCACATGGATCTATTACCACAAGCTACAACATTCATGAATGTAATAACACCAACAATGCTATGACTAACAACTATGAAACTACAGTTAAGCTCGAGAAAATAGACGACGACATCGAGGAACAGATGCTTCAAAACAAAAACCTGGATATAGACCTTTGTGAAAATGTTTTGGTTAAAGATGAGGAACTTGATATTAAGAGAGAATTTACAGAAATAAATGGTGATGAAGATTGTAAATATGCTTGTGATAAATGTGATTATAAAAGTGCTGCTAAATGGAACTTTCTGCAACACATAGAAAGAAGGCATAATGATAGAAGTGTCACATATTTTTGTGAACACTGTGACTACAGTTGTCATGCTAAAGTGCAACTGAAAGAGCACATACGCATAAAACATAACGGATTGGTTCATATTTGTTCTAAATGTCACTATAAAAGTAGTAAAAAAAATGATCTAACCCGACACATAGACTTGAAACATAACGATGGAAGTGTCACATATTCTTGTGACCACTGTGACTTCATTACACACTCCAAATTGTCGCTTTTAAAACATGTACAAGTGAAACATGAACGTGTAAAGCATGCCTGTGGTAAATGTGACTATAAAAGTGATCACAAAAGTAGTCTAATTCAACACATAGAGAGAAAACATGGTAGTGTTACATATTCTTGTGATCACTGTGACTACAATACCCACTCTAGATATAATTTAAAAAGACACGTACGTGTAAGACATAGTGATGTAATACATGCTTGCGGAAAATGTGACTATAAGAATTCTAATAAGGATATCCTAACTAAACATATAAGAATAACGCATAATCATACAGATTCTGTTTAATATTCAAGCAAGATATACTTAAGTTACATAAAGTTTGATTTATTATGTAAAATTAACAATTTGTGCATTACTTTAAGTTGGAATAATTAAAAGACGAATAGTCGAATAAGTTCATTATTTTGTAAATACTTAAAATTTTTTGTTTAATAAATAAATTTGTAAAATACAAACGGTTTGTTTTTAAATGTACATTTTTAGGTACTAATTTAAATTACCGAATTAATTTGTCAATCTTACAACCGAGAATAGCATAAACAAGCTTTTATTTCTTATTATACTCTTCGCAAGACCAGGTCCGAAGAGTATATTGCAATCGATACGAAAAATCTAAAATCGTCAATTTTCATCCTAGAGCAAAAATTCTTGCAGATTCGTGTTTTTCATCGAATTTTGAACAACTTTGAAAAAATCCGTCCGTCTGTCGGTCGGTCGGTCGGTCGGTCGGTCGGTCGGTCGGTAGGGTGTATGTCACGTTTCTTGTAAACACGCTATCTCAAGAACCAAAACTTCTATCCGATTCAAATTTTAAGGAAAAATCGATCCCTATAAGAGGAAGAACCCTATTGTTTTTGACGAGATTCCGAGTACTGCAAAGCCCCCTTTTCAACCCCCCAAATGAAAAAAAAATCGTAGCTCGACTATTATTAAATTTAGAAAAAAAATTATTCGACATAAAATATAGACAATTTAATTCTTCACCAAAAAGTATTCTTCAGTATTTTTTGTCCGACCCCCCAATTACCCCCCAGCACAAAAAAACGTCCTATTTTCGTTATTATTCAATCTACAAAAAAAAATATTTTTTAAAAAATTAATAAAAATTGAATTGTCTATTAAAAATGTTAGTTCATTTTTTGTAAAATTAGCCAGAAGAGTTAAAAAACCAAAAACTAAAAGATTTTAGTAGCAAAAAAATTCTAAGTCCAAAACGCGTCACGCGTCGGTCAAGAAGGCCATGCCAAAAATGTTTCAAACAAAGAAACAAAGCCAGCTGTCAGAACAAATAACCTCAAATATCTTAAACGTCAGAACTGACGTTTATTCTCTTCGTTAACTAAATTCTTCGTGTTTTCTGTTAATAGTTTGCACTCTTCGCAGATTTTATTTGCATAATTTTTTTTTTATAAGAATTTATTAATTAT
Organism: Cartodere bifasciata; assembly: GCA_963920755.1. NCBI lineage: Eukaryota > Metazoa > Arthropoda > Insecta > Coleoptera > Latridiidae > Cartodere > Cartodere bifasciata. The sequence goes on from OY987198.1 coordinate 1,625,608, forward strand.
CCTATAATAGTTTTCTTGCGAAGAGTATACCATAGAATGTGTAGCAATTATAGAAAAAATTGATTTAGCTTTGATTTACAAAATATAAAACTATACCCACACTTCTACCGATTCCGAATTCTACTCGAGCTAATTATTTGCGAAGAGTAACTTCTACGCGTTTCGACTTCTACCCATTCCGACTTCTACCCATTCTAGTTTTCTTGACCAAATCGTGTATATTTATTAATGACGCAATTTAATTATAATCTGTAAAGAATTTTTTTACGAAACTAAAGTAGCGTCCAATCGTTGCACACACGTAGTTCATCTCTCTAATTAATGACATACAGTGTCAAGGCCTTTTATGGTCACTTGAAATAAGACGAAGAAGAGCTGATAGTTTCTAAAATATTTTGCTTTCTGTATTTTATGATAACGCTCTTAAATAAATACAATTATTATCCTAAAATGCAATATTAATCCTAATTGTGCTTTACTGTCTTAAGTGGTAGGTAACAATTACAAATTTGCCAAGTTTATTACCTAAAAACTATGTTTAGACTACAACTATCAACAAAAATGCTAGAATGCGAGCACTGCGACTTTAAGAGTGCCTCCAGCAAACGTATGAAGACTCATGTTACCTCTACACATACCCTACAAAACAAGCAAGTACCCAGCACAGATATCTTACCTTCTACTTCACATGGATCTATTACCACAAGCTACAACATTCATGAATGTAATAACACCAACAATGCTTTGATTAACAACTATGAAACTACAGTTAAACTTGAGAAAATAGACGACGACATCGAGGAACAGATGCTTCAAAACAAAAACCTGGATATAGACCTTTGTGAAGATGTTTTGGTTAAAGATGAGGAAATTAATATTAAGGAAGAACTTATGGAAATGGATGACAATGCAGATGGTAAATATAAGGAATTAATGTTTAAAAATGAGGAAATTGATATTAAGGAAGAAGTTATGGAAATTAATGCCGATGAAAATCGAAAATATGCTTGTCATAAATGTAGCTATAAAAGTGGCTGGAAAAGTGATCTCACTCGGCACATAGATAGAATGCACATTGATGACAGTGTCACATATTCTTGTGATCACTGTGACTACAGTACGCACTCTAAATTTCACCATAAAGAACATATACGCATAAAACACACAGGTTTGATTCATGCTTGTACTAAATGTGATTATAAGAGTTCTTATAAAATTACCCTAACTAAACACATAGATAGAAAGCATAACGATGGTACTATCACATATTCTTGTGAACACTGTGACTACAGTACTCACTATAAATTTCAGCATAAAGATCACATGCGTACAAAACATAGAGAAGTAAAATATGCTTGTGGTAAATGTGACTATAAAAGTTACAGGAAAAATTGTCTAACTCAGCACATAGATAGAATGCATAACGATGGTACTGTCACATATTCTTGTGATCACTGTGACTACAGTACGCACTCTAAATTTCCGCTTATGCAACATGTAGAAAGAAAACATAAAGGTGTTATACATACTTGTAATAAATGTGATTATAAGAGTAATATGAAACGTAATCTCTTAAATCACATAGATAGAAAGCATAATGACGGTGGTGTCACACATTCTTGTGATCAATGTGACTACAGTACGCACATTAAAGGAAATATAGTACTTCACTTACGTAAAAAACATAGTGGTATAATACACGCTTGCGATAAATGTGACTATAAAAGTGATCATAAAAGAAACCTTGCTGAACACATAGACAGAAAGCATAATGATGGTAGTGTCACATATTCTTGTGACCACTGTGACTACAGTAATGTCTCCAAATATAAATTTCAAAAACATGTGTTAAATAATCATAAAGATTCTGTATGATTTACAGGTAAAAAGATATTCTAAAACTACATAAAGTTGGAATTATTAATTATCGAATAAGTTAAATACTTTGTACTTAAAATTATTTGTTTAATAAATGAATTTGTTAACTAAAAACGGTTTGCTTTTATGTATATTTTTTGGTAGTAATTTAAATTACCGAATAAATTTGTCAATCTTACAACTGACAATATAAATATGCTTTTATTTCTTATTTTCCTGACCAAAACGTGTATATTTATTAGTTATACGAAGCAATTTAATTATCATCTGTAAAAGAAATTTGTAACAAAACAAAAGTAGCGTCCAATCGCTGCACACACGTAGTTCATACGATTCTCTCCTATTAATGACGAATAGTGTCAAGGTCTGCTATGGCCACTTAAAATAAGACGAAGATGAGCTGACAGCTTTCTAAAATAATTTGCTTTGTTTATTTTATAAGAACGCTCTCAAATAAGTACAATTATTATTCTAAAATGCAATGTTAATCCTAATTCTGCTTTACTGTCTTAAGTCGTAGGTAACAATGACAAATTTGCCAAGTTTATTACCTAAAAACTATGTTTCAGAGTACAACTATCGAGAAACTAACTACAACATCAACAAAAATGCTAGAATGCGAGCACTGTGGCTTTAAGAGTGCCTCCAGCAAACGTATGAAGACCCATGTTACCTCTTCACATACCCTACAAAACAAGCAAGTACCCAGCACAGATATCTTACCTTCTACTTCACATGGATCTATTACCACAAGCTACAACATTCATGAATGTAATAACACCAACAATGCTATGACTAACAACTATGAAACTACAGTTAAGCTTGAGAAAATAGACAACGACATCGAGGAGCAACTTCAAAACGATGACAAAGACTCATATAAAGAGGTTTTGGTTAAGAATGAAAAGATAGATGTTAAGGAAAAGGTTATGGAAGTGGTCACTTGTGTACAATGTGACTACAGTACGCACTCTATATCTCAGTATAGGAATCACATACGCAGAAAACATAAACCTTTAAAACATGTTTGTACAGAATGTGATTATAAAAGTTGTACTAAGCATGATCTTATACGACACATGGACAGAAGGCATAATGATGGTAGTGCTACATATTCTTGTGACCACTGTGACTTCAGTACCCACTCTAAGTATCACATTAGTGCTCATAATAGGCGTAAACATAAAAAAGTTAAAAACGACGTCGAGAAGCAACTATTTCCAATTGAAACCATATACCTATGTGAGGAACTTACGGGTAAAAATGGCGGCATTAAAATTAAGAAAGAAGTTACACAAATATATGACTATGAAGCTAGTGATACATCTTATTGTGAAACTGGTAACAAAACAAATATAAATAAACATACGAATGAAGAAAAACATAACTCTGGCAGTGCTACATATTCCTGTGACCACTGTGACTACACCACACATTTAAAAATTCAGTTTGAGGAACATATAAGCATAAAACATAACATATTACTACATGCTTGTGACAAATGTGACTTTAAAGGTCGCAGAAAAATCGAACTAATTGTTCACAAAGACAGAAGGCACAATGATGGTACTATCACATATTCTTGTGAACAATGTGACTACAGTACGCACTCTAAATTCAAGCACAAAGATCACATGCGTTTAAAACATGGAGAATTTAAACATGCTTGTAATAAATGTGACTACAAAGGTGCTACTAAGTGGAACCTAATTTTACACATGGACAGAAACCATAGTGATGGTAAAGTCACATATTCTTGTGACCACTGTGAGTTTAGTACTCCCTCTAAGTCCAAACTTAGAGCGCATGTATTGCGTAAACATAAAACAGTCAAAAACAACGCCAATGAGTCACTATTCCCAACTGAAACCGTGTACATAAACGAGAAATTCAACGTTAAAACTGAACAAATTGATTTTAAAGAAGAAGTCACGCCAATGGACAACGATGAAGCTTGTGACTCTGATTATAATAGTGTTAATAACATAATTCAGGTGGATAAAAACCACATCGTGGGTATCACATACTCGTGTGACTACTGTGACTCTACTTTTAGATCAAAATACTACTTAAGTTCACATATACGAAACACACATAAAGATTTAATGCATTATTGTAACAAATGTGACTACAAGCATGCTAATAAGCATACTGTTCTTGCACACATGGACAGAAAACATAGCGATGACAGTGTTACATATTCTTGTGAACACTGTGACTACACAAGTCACTCTAAATTCAAATTAAAAGAACACTTACCTAAGCATAAAGGTGTACTGTTTACTTGTGATAAATGTGACTACAAAAGTGGTACCAAACGTCATATAACAATTCACATGGAAAGAATGCATAACGATGGTACTGTTACATATTCTTGTGACCACTGTGACTACCGCAACGCATCTAAATACAATTTAAAAGCACATATATGGCTTAAGCATAAAGAATCAGTACATTCTTGTGATCACTGTGACTACAAATGCTCCAACAGGAATGACTTAATTAAACATGTCGAAACAATGCATAATGATTTTAATGTCACATATTCTTGTGATCACTGTGACTACAGTAATTTATTTGAGCACAATCTAAAGTCACACATGCGAGTAAATCATAAAAAGATAATGAACGCTTGTGATAAGTGTGACTACAAGTGTGACAATAAGTATAACCTAGCTAAACATAAAGATAGGAAGCATAATGATGGTACTGTCACATATTCTTGTGACCACTGTGACTACAGTAGTGTTTTTAAGGATAAGTTTTTGAAGCATTCAAAAAAACATCAATAGTTTGCATTGTGTCACAATGTGACTACACAAACATGTTTTAATTCAAATAAAAAGATAAAGACGGATATTTTAAGTGTCAGTTAAAAATATGCTGCAAGCTTTACAGAATTATGGAGGCGGAATATTGTTTTTGTGTTATTTATTGTTAAAATGTATTATGTATTAAAATAAATTGTAAAAAAATTTTAGAAATGGTGTGTTTAAAATATAAATAAATTTATTAATTTTTAAAATTGTTTTTATCTGCCTTAAAATGGTTATGCCTTTCCAAAAGACCCTCTTCAATTTTGCAAATTTATTTCAATTGATGTTTTAGCAATATTTTTTAATGAATTTTCCTCTCGAAGGGGGGCTAAGGATATTTTTTAGGCAAGAAATTATTCCGAAAAGTTGTTGAGCAAACAATTTTGCATACATCCACAAATTTTAGTGCAAATTTAACAAATCTAAATATTATACCCAGTAAAAGCGAGCCATTTGGGGGGCAATGGACCTTTTTTAAACAAAAAAATATTTCCGAAAGTTGTTTTGCAGTGTGTTCAATTTTACAGTAGCCACCCCCATAACTTTGTTTATACATCAAATCCATTTCTAAGAAAAAACAGGTCGATTTATATTTGAAGGGGGACATTTAAAAAATACGAAATGATTTTTTTTGTGAAACCCTCCATCATCTAGCCACCCTAACATAAAAATTTTAAATTACAACCCCTATCTTGAGATACCTCATTTAAAAGAGACAAAAATTAGCTATTCGATAACGTACAAAAATCAAAATCGGTTTACCCCTTATCGAAATAACAAGGGAACCCTTTGCCGACTATAACTTTTAAACGATTAGTGATATATACCTTAAATAAAATTTAAATACCACTTTACAAATAATTCTAACTTTTCGCACCTCTTATTGCAAAATTAAAAACTGGATACATTTTTTCTACTAGCATTTTACAACCAAATTTCTCGCCTATTTGCAATTATCCAATTTTTTGTAAAACTGCTTGGGAAAAGGAAAAATAAAAACAAAATTAAGAGTTTATCAATTTATTTAGATTTTAAACAATCTATTTCTACAATATTTAGACACATTACTTTACTATTAGACATTTTTGTAAAGAATAAATGACAAAAACTAATGCTTATGCAGTGTAAACATAGCCTTGGACACACTGCTATAGTCACAGTGGTCACATGAATATGTGACACTGCCATCATTATGCATTCTATCCATATGTAAAGTCATGCAATTCTTGTTGCCACACTTATAGTTCCCTTATCACAAGCATTTATTACCCTTTATGTTTACGTCGTATGTGAGCCTTAAGAGTGTACTTGGATGCGTTACTGTAGTCACAGTGATCACAAGAATATGTAACATTACCATCATTATGAATAGTTTCCTTGTGTTGAATCAGGGTAGTCTTTCTAGCACTCGTGTAGTCACATTGGTCACAAGAATGTATTAAGCCTTTATGTTTTACACGAATGTGTTCTCTGAGCAGCGAGTAAAACTTGGAATTGTAGTCACACTGGTCACAACAATATGTGATAGTACCATCGTTGTGTTTTCTGTCCATGTGTTGGGTCAGGTTGCTTTTCTTTCCGGTCTTGTAGTCACATTTGTCACAAGAATGTATGAGGTTTGTATATTGAGTTATATTGTGACTTACGCGCATGTGATCACTTAAACTGTGCTTAGTTGTGAACACGTGGTCACATTCTTTACAAGAATGTATGGTATTGCGATCATTATGCGTTTTATCGACGTGTTTAGCTAGAGTAATTTTATTAGTGCTTTTAAACTCACATTTGCCACAAGGGTGTATTACTACATTATGTTTAGTAAGTGTGTGTTTTTTGAGGTCAAACTTAGAATCTGTGGTGTAGTCACAGTGATCACATGTGCGTGTGACTCCAACATCATTATGCATTCTGTCTACATGTTGATTTAAGTCATTTTTGTTGTCACTTTTGTAGTCACAATGATCACAAGTATTCATAACGTCTTTATGTTTTACTCGCATATGTTCTCTAAGATTGTGCTTGGAAATATTGCGGTAGTCACAATAGTCACAAGAATATTTGACACTACCATCATTATGCATCCTATTCATGTGTAAAGTCATGCCATTCTTGTTGCCACACTTATAGTCCCACTTATTACAAGCATTTATTACCCTTTATGTTTACGTCGTATGTGAGCCTTAAGAGTGTACTTGGATGCGTTACTGTAGTCACAGTGATCACAAGAATATGTGACATTACCATCATTATGAATAGTTTCCATGTGTTGAATCAGGGTAGTCTTTCTAGCACTCGTGTAGTCACATTGGTCACAAGAATGTATTAAGCCTTTATGTTTCACACGAATGTGTTCTCTGAGCAGCGAGTAAAACTTGGAATTGTAGTCACACTGGTCACAACAATATGTGATAGTACCATCGTTGTGTTTTCTGTCCATGTGTTGTGTCAGGTTGCTTTTCTTTCCGGTTTTGTAGTCGCATTTGTCACAAGAATGTATGAGGTTTGTATATTGAGTTATATTGTGACTTATGCGCATGTGATCACTTAAACTGTGCTTAGTTATAAAAACGTGGTCACATTCTTTACAAGAATGTATGGTATTGCGATCATTGTGCGTTTTATCGACGTGTTTGGCTAGAGTAATTTTATTAGTGCTTTTAAACTCACATTTGCCACAAGGGTGTATTACTACATTATGTTTAGTAAGCGTGTGTTTTTTGATTTCAAACTTAGAATCTGTGGTGTAGTCACAATGATCACATGTGCGTGTGACACCAACATCATTATGCATTCTGTCTACATGTTGATTTAAGTCATTTTTGTTGTCACTCTTGTAGTCACAGTGTTCACAAGTATTCATAACGTCTTTATGTTTAACTCGCATATGTTCTCTAAGATTGTGCTTGGAAATATTGCGGTAGTTACAGTAGTCACACGTATATTTGACATTGGCATCATTATGCTTTTTGTCTATGTGATATGTTAGGAGACGTTTGTCATCGGTTTTAAAATCACATTTATCACAAGCATGTGTGACTCCTTTGTGTTTTTTGCGTATGTGTTCTTTTAAGTAGAAGCTAGAGTGATTGATGTAGTCACAGTGATGACACGAATACGTTACACTACCATCGTTATGTTTTCTGTCCATGTGCGCTGCAAGGTTATGCTTATTAGCATTTTTGTAGTCACATTTATCGCAACAATGTATTAAATCATTGTGTGCTTCACGTATATGTGTGTTTAGAGCATGTTTTAATTTAAAAGTAGAGTCACAGTAGTCACATGAGTGTGTGACAGTACCCTCGATGTGATTTTTATCCGCCTGATTTATGTTATTAACACTGTTATAATCAGAGTCACAAGCTTCATCGTTGTCGTTGTCCATTGGTGTGACTTCTTCTTTAATATCAATTTGTTCAGTTTTAACGTTAAATTTCTCGTTTATGTATACGGTTTCAGTTGGAAATAGTGACTCCTCGGCGTTGTTTTCAACTGTTTTGTGTTTACGCAATACATGCGCTTTATGATGTGACTTAGAGTGACTACTAAAGTCACACTGGTCACAAGAATATGTGACTTCTGCATCATTATGCATTCTATCTATGTGTTGAGTTAGGTTCCACTTAGTACCACTTTTGTAGTCACATTTATCACAAGCATGTTTTACTTCTCTATGTTTTATGCGTATGTGATCTTTGTGTTGAAATTTAGAGTGCGTACTGTAGTCACATTGTTCACAAGAATATGTGACACTACAATCATTGTGTTTTCTGTCTATGTGTATAAGTAGTTGCACATTTGTACGACTTTTATAGTCACATTTATCACAAGAATGTACGTTGTCGTGTTTTACACTAATATGTTCCTCAAACTGAACTTTAGAATGGGTGGTGTAGTCACAGTGGTCACAGGAATATGTGACACTGTCAGAATTGTGTTTTTCGTCATTCGTATGTTTATTTAAGTTTATTTTGTTGCTAGTCTCACAATCAGATGTATCACTAGCTTCATCCTCATCCATTTGTCTGACTTTTTTCTTAATTTTGATGTCTTCATTTTTAACTGCAAGTTGCTCGCGAAGGTATATGGTTTCAGTTTGAAATAAGTGCTTTTCGATGTCTTTTTTAAGTTTTTTATGTTTACGCCTATTGTGCGCTCTAAGGTATAACTCAGAGTGACAACTGAAGTCACAGTGGTCACACGAATATGTGACACTACCATCATTATGTTTTCTGTCCATGTGTTGAGTTAAATTCCACTTAGTACTACTTTTATAATTGCATTTGTTACAAGCATGTTTTGAATTTTTATGTTTTATGCGTATGTGATCTTGATGCTGATATTTAGAGTGCGTACTGTAGTCACATTGTTCACATGAGTATGTGACACTACCATCATTATGCTTTCTTTCCATGTGTTGATCAAAAGAACCTTTTTGATTAGTTTTATAGTCACATTTATCACAAACACGTATTACACCTTTATGTTTTGTACTATTGTGATCATTTGTTGATTCTGAGTGACTACTGTAGTCACTTTGGTCATCCATGTCCATGACTTCTTCCTTAATATCAATCCTTTCATTCTTAACCAAAAACTCCTTATCTGAATCTTTGTCTTCGTTTTGAAGTTGCTCCGCGATGTCGTCGTCTATTTTCTCTATCTTAACTGTAGTTTCATAGTTGTTAGTCATAGCATTGTTGGTGTTATTACATTCATGAATGTTGTAGCTTGTGGTAATAGATCCATGTGAAGTAGAAGGTAAGATATCTGTGCTGGGTACTTGCTTGTTTTGTAGGGTATGTGTAGAGGTAACATGGGTCTCCATACTTTTGCTGGAGTCACAGGGTTTTCTTTCTACGATTTGTCTAAAACATAATGTTAAGGGTATAAACTTGGAACATTTATAACTATATTACTTACCACACCATAGAATTAAAGCAGTATTAAAGTTTAACATTGCCTTTTGTAATAAAAATGGGCTTTGTTAAAAAAATTTTAGTTCTTCTTCGTCTTATTTCTAGTGGTCATAATAGGCCTTGACATATTTGTCCTATAATAGAATTGAACCATATGAACTACTTCTGTGCAGCGACTGGACGCTACCTTTGTTTTGTAAAAAATGTTTTTACAAGACAAGCGGGTACTAAACGCATGTATTATTTTTTTATATTTTTAAATCATATTGAAGCAATCGAACTATTTTTACCGGTAAATATACCTCTTAATTGTACTACAACTGAAAGAGTAAAGTAGAATTTTTTCTAATGTCGTAAACAAAAATTTAGGAGGTGATTTTTGGACCCATTTTAAGATAATAAGTTCACATAAACATGTGTCCAATTTTGCAATTGCAATTTTTTTCTACATTATTAAAAAATCTGCAAAATTGGTTAAAATCGTTCCAGTAATCAAATAGACTGCTCTTTTTTTAAATTACAAGCAATGTTGCCAAGTCGGTTTAAATAAAGGTAAATGTTATAGGTATTGACAATTTATGACTATTTTAGTGCCAAGCTATTTACCCGTTGTAAATGATGCTTAGGAAGATAAAACAAAACTAAGAGTTTACAGATTTATTAACATGTTTAACAGACTTTTTCTACAACATTTAAACACTTTACTGATAGGTATTTTTGCAAATAACAAATTACAAAAATTAACTTTTCTTGTTATGTTTTTTTAAGTGAAACAAAAACCTGCCTTTAGATACATTGGTATAGTCACAGTGTTCACAAGAATAAGTCACACTACCATCATTATGCATTCTATCCATGTGTATAACCAGGGTATTCTTATTGCCGCACTTGTAGTCACAGTGACTACAAGCATTCATGACTTTACCTCTATGTTTTGCCCTTATGTGTACATTTACATTATGCTGAGATATGTTACGGTAGTCACAGAGATCACAAGAATATGTAACACTACCATCATTATGTTTAGTATCCATATGCTGCGCCAAGTTACTCTTTCTAGCACTTGTGTAGTCACAAAGGTCACAACAATGTTTTGTGCCTGTATGTTTTGCACGTATGTGTTCTCTGAGTTGCAAGTAATACTGAGTTCTGTAGTCACACTGGTCACAACAATATGTAATAGTACCATCGTTATGTTTTCTGTCTATGTGTTGAGACAGGTTGCTTTTCTTACCGGTCTTGTAGTCACATTTGTCACAGGAATGTATGTGACTTTCGTATTGAGTTATGTTGTGTTTTTCGCGCATGTGATTGCTTAAACTGTGCTTAGTTATAAACACGTGGTCACATTGTTCACAAGAATATATGGTGTTGCCGTCATTGTGCGTTTTATCGACGTGTTTGGCTAGAATTCCTTTATTAGACGTTTTAAATTCGCATTTATTACAAGGGTGTATTACTGCGTTATGTATCGTGAGCATGTGTTTTTTGAGTTCATACTTAGAATGTGTGGTGTAGTCACAACGGTCACAAGAGCGTGTGATACTACCATCATTATGCATTGTTTCTACATGTTTATTTAAGTCATTTTTGGTGTTACACTTGTAGTCACAGTGCTCACAAGTATTTAGAACTTCTTCATGTTTTGCTCGCATATGTGCTTTAAGATTGTGTTCAGATTTGTTGCGGTAGTCACAGTGGTCACAAGAATATGTGACGCTTCCATCATTATGTTTTCTATCCTTGTGAACAGCTAGATGACGTTTATCACCACTTTTAAAGTCACATTTATCACAAGCGTGTATAACTCCTTTATGTTTTACACGCAAGTGTTCTTTTAACGTGTATTTAGAGTGACTTGTGTAGTCACAGTGTTGACACGAGTATGTGACAGTACCATCGTTATGTTTTCTGTCCATGTGTAGATTAAGATTATGCTTATTAGCATTGTGGTAGTCACACTTATCACAACAATGTATTAAATCTTTATGTGCTTCACGTATATGTGTGTTTAGAGCATGTTTTAATTTAAAGGTAGAGTCACAGTAGTCACACGAGTGTGTTACACTACCCACGATGTAATTTTTATCCGCCTGATTTATGTTATTAACGCTCTTATAATCAGAGTCACAAGCTTCATCGTTGTCCATTGGTGTGACTTCTTCTTTAATATCAATTTGTTCAGTTTTAACGTTAACTTTCTCGTTTATGTATACGGTTTCAATTGGAAATAGTGACTCCTTGGCGTCGTTTTTAACTGTTTTATGTTTACGCAATACATGCGCTTTGTAATAAGACTTAGAGTGAGTACTAAAGTCACAGTGGTCACATGGATATGTGACACTACCATCATTATGTACTCTATCTATGTGTTGGTTTATATTCCACTTAGTATAAGTTTTATAGTCACATTTTCCACAAGCATATTTTATTTTTTTATGTTTTATGCGCATGTGATCTTCATGCTGATAATTAGAGTGCGTACTGTAGTCACAGTGTTTACAAGAATATGTGGCACTGCCATTTTTATGCATCATATTCATATGTGAAATCAAAGCAGTCTTTTTACTACTTTTATAGTCACATTCATCACAAGTATGTATTCCACCTTTAAGTTTTATATGATTGTGATCATTTGTTGATTCAGAGTGACTACTGTAGTCACTTTGGTCATCCATGTCCATGACTTCTTCGTTAATATAAATTATCTCACTCTTCACCAAAAACTCCTTATCTAAATCATTGTCTTCGTTTTGAAGCAGTTGCTCCTCGATGTCGTCGTCCATTTTCTCTATCTTAACTGTAGTTTCATAGTTGTTAGTCATAGCATTGTTGGTGTTATTACATTCATGAATGTTGTAGCTTGTGGTAATAGATCCATGTGAAGTAGAAGGTAAGATATCTGTGCTGGGTACTTGCTTGTTTTGTAGGGTATGTGTAGAGGTAACATGGGTCTTCATACGTTTGCTGGAGACACTCTTAAAGTCACAGTGCTCGCATTCTAACATTTTGTCGATGTTGTAGTCTGAAATATAATTTTTAGGTTATAATAAACTTATTACATTTGTAATAATTATATTAGTTACCACTTATAGAATTAAAGCCAAATTAAGTTTGATCTTGCATTTTATAATAAAAATTGTCCTTATTCAAGAGTATTTTTGCAAAATTAACGAATTTAACTGTCCAAAATATTTAGAAGCAGCCAGTTCTTCTTTATCTTACTTTAATTGATCATTAAGGGCCTATTCGCCATTTAATAATGCATAACCATATGAACTACTTTTGTGCAGCGATTGGACGCTACTATACAGAGTGTCCAAAAATTAGCGCATAAACGCGACTTGAAATCACACAAAGGAAAACTTTTATATTTTGTTTACGAGAAATAAAGAAACAAATAATGAAAAATAATTTAATATCATTATAAGTAATTGTTATATAATTTTATTTAAATAAATATCTATAAATACTAATTAATATAAAAGTCATGTTAAATATTTTAAAACTGTTCTACTTTGTGGTCTATTTTAGATTATAATATGTAGATTCAATTTTTACTAAAAAAACAGGGCATTACAAACTATTGACCAATAGTTAAAAATGTCAAATCAACATATTCTTAAGAAAACGACGAAAAAAATTATTGTTCAGCCACAGTTAACTATAAGTACCGAGGTAAGTACCTACTATACATAGACTAAATAAATCAAGACGATTCAATATTGAAAAAGGAAGTCCACTAAAAGTAATTTTAGATGGTTTTTTTAAAAAGAGAACAACAATTCTTTTCATAAGAATGCGTACTGTCCACATTTCTTATGGAGATTTGTGCACTTCTTAGAAAACGGTTTTCAATTTTATTTTAAACACAATGGGCCATATTTGTAGAAAAATTGGTTGGGGTATCCGAAGATATATGTCATACCACCCGTCATTCAAGATGCTAACTGACATAACGTCATCATTTTATACTTTTATCAAATATAACGCTTGTTGTAATTTAGTTTTTTTTTTCTCTTCATAATTTCGTTGTAATGTACTCTTTTGTTGCAATAAACATTTATTTATTTATTTTATTTAAAAATTTAATGGACCAGCTTCAGCTAAAAGTATACCATTCGAAATGTTTTACTACGTCAATTTTGGATAATTAGAGAACTTTTAATGCAAAGTTCGTGCATAAAACAAAATGCGGATTATTTTTTCACATTTCTAAAAGTTCTTTTATTATACTTTTCGCAGACAAAGTCGAAGAGTATATTTAATTTGGTCGGACATTCCCTAAAATCGTTATTATTCATCCTAGAGCTAAAATTTGCATATTCGTTCGTTTCATGACTTTTTAAGACTTTAATTTTTTGTCCGTCTGTCCGTAACGAAACTTGTTATCACGATAACTGAAGAACGATTTATTGAATTGACTTGAGATTTGGTACGAAAATCAATCTCATTTGGAGTAAGAGCCCTATTGTTTTTAAGAAAAATCAAATAATAAATAGAGGGTGAAAAACACCCCCAAGTAGAAAAAAATTCATATTTTGGTTAATATCAACTTTACGAAAAAAAATTCGTAATAAAATTAAAGATTAAATTTTTTCCTATAAAAAATCATTGGCTAATTTTCATGTACCCCCCGTTTACAAAAAAAAATGAGTTTTACATTTTTTTATAAAATGAAAAATTAACGATGTAAAACACTTTGTAAATGTTATACAAACCTTTTAGCTGGTACATTGAATGTTTTAAAGCGGCTGCTTGTTGTTTTTTGGTACATTAGCGATATATTTAATAGAAGTATGGAAATAATGACGTTAAAAACGATGGGTGGTATGACACATATCCTTAGAAATTTTTATTCTTTTTCTTTAAAGTCTTGATTTACGTAGTCTATGAAACATTAATTATTTATCTTTTAACAAAAGGGAGAACCGGCACAAGCGTACAAGCTAAAACGTACAGTACCCCAAAAAACAAATTCAACTTCGCTGTTTTCTTAGGTACACTATGAATATCATGCGATCTAAACTGTTTTTCAATTTTAAAAGCTGTTGGTAAAGTTACCAAAGGTAACATAAACCATTTGGAGTATTTTAAAGACGCTACCATGAACATAATATACGGTGTGAACAACAAAAAAGCATACAAAACATGTGAAGCAGTATGCCCGATAATAATTGCCAAAGTTACTATCCCAACTTTCTTGTCAGATTCTGAATCTCTGGTGTTATTACTATGTAATATAGACTCAGTATTTAACGCCAAAGGTATAGCGTAGTAAATAGTAGCCCATTCAACCCGTCCAGTTTGCGACATGAACGCAAAAAGGACAGAAATAGGCCCGAAAAACACCAAAATTAGAATATCTCCTAAAGCTATGTATTTAAAACCGATGCCTCCAGTGTATAAGAAACTCGAAGATAGTCCGCCAAAGTAAACCAAAGCCAGGTGTTCCATTTTAGCAGGGGATAAAGCTGCCAGTAAAATAAATCCAACACATCCGCAGAAATATAAAAGTGCACCGAGAGATACCACTTCATCTTTTGTCAAAATATGGTCAACTAGAGTTCTGTCGTCTGATTTTCTGTTGTCTATGCCTTTCACGTAGTCGAAATATGTGTTTACCACGTTTCCTGAAAGAAATAAGTTTTAAATATTAAAAAATACAGACAGGGTGTAGTTTGCTTTTTTTTTATACAAGGTGTCCAAAAAATGGCGCATAAACGCGATGGTACGTTGTTGGGGCATGTCTAAGGAGCCTCAAAAATTGTTAAAAAAAATCTACCTCATACACCCTCGTAGATATGTGGCCCCAAAGTGCGAATCTTTAATATAACAACACATATTAACGAAACAAATGGTTTAATACAAAGCTACAGTCTATCTTAAACCATTCCACCATTTGTTTATTTTTTAAATGGTCGAATTACATTTTTATAATCAATTTAATTTTACGAAAATTTTAAGAAATGAAGCTGACAACAATGTCAATAAAATCTAATGCAAAAGTGTATGATCAAGACTCATAGATGGGATTTTTAAATGTATTTTCCTAGACTGTGTTGTCAAATTTATGCAACTTTGTTCGCATTTTTCTAGATAAATATAACAGATGGATTTTTTTACAATTTTCTAGGGATCCCTTAGAATGCCCTAACAACGTACCATCGCGTTTATGCGGCCCTTTTTGGACACATTGTATGGCAAGTAGAGGGTAAAAAACCAAGACATTTGGTGGAAGAAATATTTTAGTTACAGAAATACAGTTACAAAAATACAGTCCTTTAAGTTAGGTAGACTAAAAATGCTTGATCGAAAAAATTTAAAAACAGGTAATCATAAATTTGCACAATTAATCAAGCTAAAAACTTTTATTTTGAATCGTACGCCTTTTTTTACTCTCAACTATTTTGGAAACTAATTTTTTAACTAAACAGATTTAAGTAAAAATTTTCTTGCAACTTTAAATTTAAGATAAAATGTACCGTTTTTTAGAATTATTTACTAAAAACGTTCCTAAAGTAATGTATAAAAAAAGCAAACTAAGAACGGTCTTCCTGTATATTTAACTTAACAAAAATTCGGAACAACAAATTAAAATTTTCCACATTTAAAAAATGAGGCAATTTACAACCTTTTTAAGTAAAGTTTACTTTGGGGAAGCTTAATGTATACACCATTTGATCACTCCAAATCAACATAACCGATGTTTACCCCATTTAAAGGCCTGTTCAAAATAAAGGGGTCAAATTCATTACTAACCTGCTCCGTGAACCGAAATAACGGTCAAAATCGTTAGTATAAAGGTTATATAGTTAAAATCCGAAGTCCCTGGATATTTGTAAGCAATGCACGACCCCAAAAGCGTGGGCATAAGACTGGCACTTAAAGACCACGGTCGTAGTGCCAAAACATAGCTTGAAATCTTCATTAGGCCTGATTTCTTCGTCTTTTCCACTGCCTCCTTCCCATCCTTTGTTTTAGGAGCCCCATTCGAGATGACATGATTCGAATTCTCCACTTTTTCATTCATAATACGCCAATTTGGAGAAACAACGGGATTAATTTCTCCAACTCAAACAGATGTTAAACTAAATGTAGGTTAACTTGATTTACTGTATATTTAGGCGTGTTTTTTCTTGTTTCATACGCTTAATTATGAGATTCTGTTCTATTAATGTCTGTTTTTAGAATAAATTAACTTATTTTAAAAATTTTGGTTAACATAACCAAAGAATTTGACACTAGCACTCATTTTTTTTGACGTTTACATTTTGCACGCGCGTTGATTGGTGATTAGCGGTGGCTAGTGCAACGCAAGTAGTTCACACCACAAAAACATAACCTCAAATATCTCAATGTGGTGGTAGCAAAACACCCCAGTAAAATGCCTTTATTTGACGATAATTCAGATACAGAGCCTGAATTTAAGACAGAAAATGAGTACGCCAAGAACTACAATGTGTGGCGCAAGAAAGAGGAGCTCAACAGACTTAAAACTAAGTATGGTGAAGACGTAGATAATGACTCGAGCTCAAGCAGCTCCGATGACGACGAAATCGGTGTTGAACTCACCGAAGAAGTGGAAAAGGAGTTTTACAAAACGTTGTCGTGTTTAAAGAACAAGGATCCGAAGATTTATGACGAAAAAACAACGTTCTTTGAAGATGCGGTGCAACCAAAACAGCCAGTTAAGAAAAACAAGGATAACCCTATGTTTTTGAAAGATTATGAGCGAAATCTTTTATTGGAAAAGGGGGGGCAGTTGAGTGATAGTGAGGACGAGGGCGAAAACCCTCGCGCTAGATCACCAACGTACGTAGAAGAGCAAAAAAGACTTAAAGAAACCCTAACAAACGCGCTTAAAGACGAAAATGACGATGACCAAGAATGGGGCGGCATGTTCAAACCGCGTACTAAAACAACCGAAGAAAAAACAGCCGAAGAAACTGAATACCTCCAATGGCTCAAGGGAAAAAACCAAGAACTGGACGATAAGGAAACAGAATCCTCCCTTAAACCTCTGAAAGATTATTGGGCCAACCCCAAACTTGAAGAAGGGGAGAAATTCTTGCGGGATTACGTTTTGAATAAACGTTTCTTAGAAAACGATAACTCGGACTATATTCCATCGTATGAAGAAGTGGTACATTCCGATGAAGAGCTTGAAGAGGATGAAGAAACAATAGAAAAGCAGGAAGAATTTGAGCATAAGTATAATTTCAGATTCGAAGAACCTGACGAAAATTTCATTAAGCGTTACCCTAGGACGGTTGAAGGTTAGTAAAAATGCATTTAGCATCACATATTAACAAAATAGTATAGGAGCTATCAACATGAAAATCCACATCATTAACGGTGTCATGATTTTTTGATATTACATAATATTTAATATTACTATTCTTAATCCAACAAAATGGCAGGCCAAATAGGGAGCGTTTTTTTTAGAGGTAAAAACATCATAAGTAGGATCGTTTTCTTCGTACAAAAAAATTTATTTTTGCATCTTCGAGCTATAACCCTGCCAACCCTTTATGATGGGTTAATCGCTTTTCAAATGTACTTTTCAAGGGCAGAAATCCCTGTAATATAAACTGGCAGTGTTGAGGCTCATATTTGCACATATTATTTTATTTCTTCAAAAAAAAAATAACCCATTTATGATATTTAAAAAAAACGCTCCCTGTTAGCGCTAAAAGTGTATTGGAAGTTAAGAAATATTAAATATAATGCAATGCACAAAAAATCATGACAACGTTCGATGATGTGTGTTTTTGGTTGCCAGCTCTCGTACTAAAAGGAATATGTGTAATATCATCCGTCGTCCAAGATGCTAACTGAAATAACATCATTACTTTTATCGAATATAACGCTAATGTACCAAAAAACAACAAGCAGCTGCTTTAAAACATTCAATGTACCAACCAAAAGGTTTATGTAGCATTTACGGAGTGTTTTACAACGTCAATTTTAGATTATTCGGTAAAACAGTACATAATGATTTATTTAAAAAGAAACTTCAATAGGTGTGTAAAATAATCCGCATTATTGCCTATTCTGTATAAAAAATGTTAAATTTTAAACAAAGGTTAATTTTTTAAATGGAAATTAATAACTTACACGGTGCTATTTTTGCATGAAATCAATTAATACTATTAGAAATGTATAAAATTATGGTATGCTAAAAATTAATGTATTTCAAGCAGAATTTTGTATTCAAATATTAATTTAAAATTAACATTTATCATACAGGCACTATTTTTATGCAAGTACTTTGCGTTAAAAGTTCCTTTGTAAATAAGTCATTATGCATTTATTTGGTATAATAGCGTTATATTCGATAAAAAAATCAAGGGAAAGTGATCCAAAAATTTAAAATTTGGAGCGCTAGAACACCTAAACAAGCCCCGAAATAAACAAGAGATTTTTAGTGAAATCTCATGCCCAAGTCTACTTTTTATTTTTAACCAAAACATTAAAATGTTTTACTTGTAAACACGCTCGTTTAATTTCAGGTTCACTAAGAAAAACAGACGACCGCAGAAGTGTTAAGCGCGCAGAAACAAAAGACCGCAAACAAAAAGAAAAACAAGAAAAAATGGAAGATTTACGCCAGCTACGCGATTTAAAACGCAAGGAAATCGAAGAAAAAATCGAAAAACTAAAAGAAATAACCGGAAATCAACAAATAGCCTTTGATGAAAAGGATCTAGATGATGATTTTGATCCAGACGCCCATGATAAAAAGATGCAAGATCTGTTTAACGACGAATACTACCAAGGAGAGGAAGACGATCAAAAGCCTGAGTTTCCAAATTTGGACGAAGAACTGGAGCTTGAACGATGGGACAAATGGGACGGTAATATGAATGAGTTTAATAATGAAACGCATTGCGAGGATGACAACTTTAACATGGACTGTGACTACGATCCTCAAACGTCAAAACAAGCTGACACTACTAAAGGTAATTATAAATTAGTTTTCGTGAATAAAAAAGAATTTTCCAATGGACAAGTGATAAAAAATGCCTTATAAAACGAGTTTTCTGTACTATTTCTTATATTTGCTTAATTTAATTAAAAACTTATTATTTTATTTTTTTGGATTGGCAACATTGACATATTGAAGTAAAAAGTAAGTTTAGGTCAGACATTTTTAAACTTTATTTAATTAATACTGAATGAATTGGAGTTTTTGAAAAAATGTAACCTTTTATATTGTTTCTCCAATGGAGCGTATTCGTACAAAAATTGGTTGGGGTAACCTAGGAGATCTGTCATACCACACGTCGGTTCAGATAATAACTGACATTACTTCTGAATTTTATATTTTTATCAAATATAAAGCTTATATACCAAAAAACAACAAACTGCCGGTTTTAGAGACCATCTAAAAGGTTTGTATAACATTTAGAGAGTGCTTTACATCTTTAATTCTTTATAATTAGATAAAAATGGAAATTATGACTCATTTACAAAAGAATTTCCGTGAATGTTTAAAATAATACGGATTTTTTTGGATGCACAAATTTTGCATTAAAAGTACCATTGTTAATAAGTCATTATGCCCTATTTTACCTAATTATGAAGAATTGATGTTGTATAACACTCCGTTAATGTGATACAAACCTTTTAGCTGGTACGTAGAATGTTTTAAACCGGCAGTTTGTTGTTTTTTGGTATATAAGCTTTATATTAAATAAAAATATAAAATTCAGAAGTAATTTCAATTAGCATCTGAAACGACGGGTGGTATGACATATCTCCTAGGTTACCCCAACCAATTTTTGTACGAATACGCTCCATTCTTTTAGATATTCCCTCTACAAAAAAACTATGTCCCCCGATAGTTTATAATAGCAAAATTTATAAATAAAAAGTACCTTGCAAGGAAAGAATTCATCTTTTTGCATCTGGAAAACCAACCTAATAAAATAAAACCAATTTTTTGTTTGATTTATAACTTCCTATTTACAAAAAATGACTTTTTTTTAAACATTAACATTATTTTAAATTAAATATTATATTTAAAACAATATAAACCATTTCAGGCAACAAAAAACGCAAAAGAAAATCTAAATTCGCCGAGCTCCTAAATCAACCAAAACCAAATTTCAATCCATCAGGAAATAAAACATACGAACAATATTTGGACGAATATTACAAACTAGATTGTGAGGACATAGTTGGTGACACACCATGCCGTTTTAAATATAGACAAGTTATCCCAAATAGTTTCGGATTAACCGTTGAGGAAATATTGACAGCTAAAGATAAAGAACTTAACAAATGGTGTTCTATTAAAAAAGCAATACAAATCCGACCGGATCATGTTGAGAAGTACGATTTAATTGCATTTGAAAGAAAAAGCCAGAACTTAGAATTAAAGAAAAAGGTCTTACCTAGCTTATTTGAAGCAGAAAGTAAAGAAAAAGTGGTCAACACAAATGCCAATAGTGGTAAAGAAGTGACAGCACAAAAGGGCAAAAAAGAAAAAATTGAAACAGTTGTTAGAGAAAAAAACAATGAAAGTAATACAGAAATTGCTAACCAAACAGATGTAGCTCCAAAAGGCAAAAAAAGAAAAATAGAAACTGTAGTTAAAGATACTACATCCGAAAATGTTGCAAAAACTACCAGGGAAACAGAAAATAATGCAGAAACTTTAGAACAACCAAAAGATAAGAAAATAAAACTATCTAAAGCTACACAAGAATTATCAACAACTTCAGAACCTGCAGAATTAGCCCCCACTACAAACGAAACAAAGAAAAACTCTAAAAACAAAAAGAAAAACAAAAAACCAAATTTAATAACGCCACAAACTAATGAATCATCAAAACCAGAAGCAATCCCAAGTAAAAAACCCAAAAAGAAGAAAAAGAAGAACAAAAACAATCAGTCAAATACCACAAACCAAAATCCCATTGCTAATAACGAAACAAAAAATCAACATAAAAAATTCACAAAAGGCTCCAAAAAAACCCAAGGAAACAA
Organism: Cartodere bifasciata; assembly: GCA_963920755.1. NCBI lineage: Eukaryota > Metazoa > Arthropoda > Insecta > Coleoptera > Latridiidae > Cartodere > Cartodere bifasciata. Next base: position 1,647,218 of record OY987198.1, read on the forward strand.
ATCAAAAGATACCATCGGAATGTCAGATGCTAGACTATCTGCGTATGGTCTAAACCCTAAGAAATTTAAAAATAAAATAAAGTATGGTAATAATAATTAGGCTCGGAATCTATTTATTAATTTGTTTTGTTTTAATTAATGTTAAAATTAAATAAATATATTATAATATAGAGATTTGTTTTATTAGCTTTGTCTAAAATTACTTATTTTTCTCATTAAAAAAACTGTAACGTTACTTTTTTGTAAATAATTATTAAATGAATTAACAAAAGGGCTTTTTTTTTACAAAATTTTGATATTTTTATGCAAGTTTTTTTTATGGATATAACTTCACGCACCTAACAAACATGGTTTAACCATTCGTGCAGCGTCCAATCTTCAAACCCAGTAGTTCAAATGCTTAGCGTTACAACCCTCACAACATAAGTGTTAGTGCAAAATCGAAGACGCTCTCGAATCTCATTCATAATAAACCAAATTAATTAAGTAAAAAACGATTAAATTTGTTCTCGAAATAAAAACATAGTGCCTAAAATGTTTAAGTGTATAAATTGTGCCTTTGAAACCGACTCAAATAAAACCATGGAGTGCCATACAAACAACCACGCTAAACATAACCTACAAAATAGCCTAATAGACGAATTAATGGATTTTTTTGATTCAAACGTAACAGAATCGAATACGAAGATTATGAGCAATGATATTTATGAATATATTAATAGCAATCTGGAAGTTTTTGATACTAAAATAGTAAAAAACAATAATGCCAAATTAGAAGACACCAAAATTAAAGTTAATGAAACCAACGTTTTAAAACTATGTGAAGCCCCTCCAAACAACGATGTTTTGGTTAAAAACGATAACATCAATATTAAAGAAAAAGAGGACAATAAAATTGCAGCTATGAATCAACACCAAAAAGACACCAACAGTATTTCCAAATGCTCTTCTTAACCTGAGTTTATTTTTTAAATGTTTGAATGTGCCTAAATTTGTAGTATCTAGTTTTTTTTTTATCTACCTACCTATATGTATGTATTTTTTAATAACAATATTTATTTTAGTAAAATAAAACATATAAAAATATCTTTTTTTTTGTTTCCTGTTGCAAAAATCCCCTTAGATTCGTTCGTTTCATAAAGTATTTTTTGTCTAAAAATAGCGAAATTTTATACCTTCGAAAAAAATGTAACACAAAAATTAGCTTTATGTAAAGGAAGAGCCCTATGTTTTTTTATATTAAATAATTATTAGGGCGAACGGAGGAATCTACAAGAGTTCATAAAAATTCATTCATTCAATATTGCATTTGATTTTGTTAAAATTCGTTTTACGAAAAAATACTATTTTGTCTTTAAATTTTAAGAATCTTTTAACAGAATATGGCAAATTTGGCGGCCTCCCTTGGAATTTTGCTTATCTTAAAAGATACAATATTGGTTTAATGGGGGCAAAGTTGCGCCTATTTTTTTTTAATGCCCATTAACCTCCCGCAAGTAGAACTTGATTATCTCTAACTGATTTTCGGTTACCTTTAAAAAACTAAAAGAAGTGCATTTTGGTTATTTGGCTGTTGGATTTTTAGAAGATGTTTCTTAAATTTTAACATTATTCGGAAATTTTTTTGTGTGCAATTAGATTCTGGTTAAAAATCTGCAACGTCTCGTTCCCTAAAAATTATCATCATGCTCTTGTTTCTTATGGGAGATTACTTAAATTCCTTTTTTTTTAATCAACCTAAAAAAGTTGCCTTCGACTTGTCTTTTTTAATAAAGTTGATTGATTTCACACATGAAAAAAGAGCATAATGTTAATTTTTTAGGGAACGAAACGGAGCAGTTTGTTTTTTAAACAAGAATCTGATTGCAGTCAAAAAAGTGTCTGAATAATTACAAAGTTTCAAAAACATCATCTAAAAAAAAACGTTAGAGCCAAATATCCGAAATGCACTTTTTTAGTTTTTTAAAGGTAACCAAAAAACGGTTGGAGATAATCAAGTTCTGCTTACATTAAAATAGGCAACTTTGTCCCCATTTTTTTCGATATTGCATCCCAATGATGGTCCCCGAATTCGCGACATCCAGTATTAATACCATCGTAAAAGTTTGCAAATTCGTGTTATTATTAAAGTTTTAAAAGAATAACAAAAAAATGGTCTAGTTTTTTAAATCATATACACAAAAGAAAAGACAGCGTATTAGCAAAACGTTTTTATCAAAGTACAATATCTATTTTACACAAATAATTAAAATTATTTTAAATACCGAAAATATAAGACAAATTAAAAAAAGTTACGCTAAGAAATTCGCTGATGATATTAACATTTTTTTGCAATTTGATTTGCCTTAAGAAATTATCCAGCAAAACGGGAACACCTAGTATCCTCATGAGTATCCTTACACCGAATACTACAGTACCGAATCCCACACACAATGCAACAATAATTAGCACAAAAACCACAAACGCTACAAAAATGTCTCTGCGGTAAATTCGTATTATCGCACGATACATCTAAATAAGACGGACGATTATTGGTTTCCGCGTCGATACGATCTTCTTCTATAAGTTGCGGAAACGACTTACCGTACTTAGACTGGTAGTACTCAGCAGTACGCTCCTTTTTCTTGTGCCTAGTTGAGCGTTGCTCTAAAGAATCTTCAAATTTGGGGACCTTTTTGCTCATAACTAAGTCCGCATGAGGGTCATCTTGAAAGTTATCACTTTCTAGCGATTCCAGAGCCTTTCTGCTACGCCTGTTGCGCGTCGTTTCGTCAATAATGCGCCGCATCTCGCCTTCCTTTATGCGGTTCGAACCGCGAAGTTGTGCCTTCTTCATTTTAACTTAATGTTTTTACACTTTTAAACTTAAATTTCTATGTTCCCTTTTCAGATAGCGGAAAACTAATCTGATCCATCAAATCATCAATCTTCGCTTGTAATACTTCGAGTATATCAGCCGAAATGAATAAATGGTTCTCGTCCAAATCTTGAATTATAAATTTCCGTCCCAGTTTTAATGTTTCGTCTAAGTGGAGTAGAAATTGTTTCATTGCCTGGTCGCTGTAACGTTTATGGTTGTAAAAGTGGTTGTGTTAGGTGCTGCGACTTACCATTTAACAAGAACACCTTTCATAACATTCACCATTTTGGTTTTGAGCGAGTATTTTTGGAAATTTAACAAAAATCATGCTTTTTCGTGGTGGATATGGATGGTGGCTAAGGTGACGCTAGATGCACTAATGCGTTTGCACGCTTCCATTAAGCTGCGCTTACGATGCATTGATTTATGTTTAATTTTTCGTTTAATTTATACTAATTTATCATACCTACATGTGTTTTTTAATAAACAAATCTTTTAAAGTAGAAATTGATTGATTTAAGCCACAATTTCTAATTTAACAACTTGTTATTAACGGGGACATTGTAGCGTTGCCTTAGCACAAGTTTTGAACTACCAGTCACCAGCGCCATCTACAAACACGTTGTTTGACCTTGACATCGGTCAAATCTCAAATTTTTGGAAAGTTTTGTAATAAATATTGCATTTTTAATCCAAAATAACGCTTTTGAAGCTTACACATTGAACCAGCGGAGTATTTTTAACTTTTATAATCTTATCAGTGTCTGTGCAAAGGTGTTTGTGTGCAATTGGGTACATACAGTTGCTTTATAAAAGCAAGTAAACATTTTTTATTTTGGACTTTGGACCTGTTTTGAATGCTAAAGTTTATTTGATTTTAATACAAGTAAAAGGTAATCAAGAAGCGTTAAGTATGGCTCTACCCAGTGCAATTTTAAAGAGAAGCTTCTCTTCTACATCAACAAGAAATGCGATTAAAAACGTCGTAGTTATTGGAGGAGGGCTTATGGGATCGGGAATCGCACAAGTAAGTCCAAAAAATAACGTATTTAGCACCCAAAAACATGATTTTTAACTTAGGTAGCAGCTCAAACTGGCCATAACGTTACTTTAGTAGAAGTAAGCGCAGATCTTCTGCAAAAGGCCGAAGCTTCAATAGGAAAAAACCTAGAAAGAGTTGCTAAGAAAGTTCACAAAGAGGATGCTACCGCTGCTAAGAAGTTTGTGGAGGAGAGTCGTAGCAGAATAAAGGGGTCTACTAGCCCCACAGAGGCTGTTAAGGACTGTGACTTGGTAGTTGAGGCCATTGTTGAGAAAATGGAGGTTAAACATAAACTTTTTAAAGCTTTAGACGAGGCTGCTCCTTCGAAAACTTTGTTTGCTTCTAATACTAGTTCGTTATCTATTGGTAAGTTTGAGAATTATTGTTTTTTTTGTCACAAGACTCTTGTATCTAGTAAGATAAGCGATATCCCAATTGTGGCCCTTGAATTCACGACACGCTGTGGCCTATTCCATATATTATCAGCCAAAATTCAGTTTCCGAGTTGCTGCATGATTTTAAATCCTTTTGAGGTTTAGTCCAGTGCTTACTCCTGGTAACTTCTTTCTATTAAAAAATTGGCAGCTGCATATTTGCACTCCTTCCCTACCAGTTAGCACCTCAAACTATGGAAAATGATCAAATTTAGGTCTAAAAAAAGCTATTTGGGAGTGACAAGATTTTTATTATTTTTATGTTAAAATGTTACCAAGAACATGGTGTACAATAAAAAAAAATAAACGATCTTGTGATTCGATTTTTTGTAAAAGTAGCACATTAAAACCTTTGCTCTTTTTAAACGAGGTTAAATCACAAAATTTTTTTTTTACTTAATGCGGCTCTATTATCACATCAACATTTTAAAATTATTAAAAAAAAATTTACTCAGTCCCACATAACTTTTTTTGGTGTCATATTTGGTCATTTTCCATAGCTGCCTGGTAGAGAAGGAGTGCAAATAGGCAGTTCATATTTTTTTCATAAAAAGATGTGTCCATTGTCATCTAAAAACTACTACTAATTTTAATCTTTCAAGAATTCAAAATATGATTCGATCTTGTTTAAATTTAACGTACTCGGTAACATTTTAAAAGCATTGCTGTTTCTAAACGAAGTTAAATCATAAACAAAATAATTTTTTCTATGCGTCTTCATTAGCACATTAACATCTTAAAGTAATCAAATAAAAATCTTCCCAGTACCACATAGCTTTTTTTAGACCTAAACTTGGTCATTTTCCATAGTTTGAGGTACTTACTAGTAGAGAAGGAGTGCAAATATGCAGCTTCTGATTTTTTAATGAAAAGAAGTATCCATTTTCAACTTAAAATTACTACCAATTTTAATCTTCCAAAATCGCAAAATCTAAAATTTAATTTTTAGTCTAAGACAAGAAAAAATATGAAAATCCTAAAAATTGCTTTTTTTTTGCCACTTTTACCATGGGTAAGGATTGTACCCACTAATTATAAAACAAATCAAAAAATAGCAACCATGATTGGCTGATTTTATATGGAATGTCCCCTCTATATATTTTTAAACATCTCTAAATTGGTTGTATTTTTTATTTTTAATATGGAATGTCCCCTATATATATTTTTTAAAATCTTTAAATTGGTTGTATTTTTCATTTTTAGGGGAAATAGCTTCGGTGACAAACCGTAAAGACCGTTTTGGTGGTCTGCATTTTTTTAATCCAGTTCCTGTAATGCGATTATTGGAAGTAGTACGAACTGCCGATACTTCACATGAAACTTATCAAGCTATGATAGAATGGGGAAAAGCTATTGGAAAAACTTGCATTACTTGCAAAGATACGCCTGGTTTTGTTGTAAACAGACTTTTGGTTCCTTATATTATTGAAGCCATAAGAATGCTTGAAAGGGGTAAGCAAAAAAAACTCAAAGAGAAATTTCCACTTTCCGAAAATAGAAATTCTTTTAAACTTTTACCAAAAATATTTTATAATGTGTATAAAACGAGGGTTGTCTTTTATATTTTGCATATAGACAAATATGGGGCGCCACCAACATCACCACAAGTGCCAAACAAACCCTTCAAGTTTATTAGGACTATACCGAAAGTTTTGTTAAGATACGACAAGTGATAGACTAAGAGCCAGCAGTCATTTTGACTAAGGTGTTTTAACAAGGCTAAAAAGTTGTAGAGATATTATTTATAACATTCTAATAAAGAATTGTCCGGTCTGGCACGTACTTACAACCGTTAAATTGGTCTGGCAGTTTTGTTTTTGTATTTTACAATGTTTGAAGTAAAACATATGAAAATGTCAACCTTGTTAAAACAACATAATTAAAATTATTTTTTGACAGCTTTAAAGAAGTATTGGTTGATGATGCAACCGGGGTTGGCCTGCCAGACCGGACAATTCTTTATTAGAATGTTATAAATAATATCTCTACAACTTTTTAGCCTTGTTAAAACACCTTAGTCAAAATGACTGCTGGCTCTTAGTCTATCACTTGTCGTATCTTAACAAAACTTTCGGTATAGTCCTAATAAACTTGAAGGGTTTGTTTGGCACTTGTGGTGACGTTGGTGGCGCCCCCTATTTGTCTATATGCAAAATATAAAAGAAACCCTTGTAATAACTCTTATTTTTTTTTAAGGCGATGCATCAGCAAAAGATATCGACACAGCTATGAAATTGGGGGCTGGATACCCAATGGGTCCAATTGAACTAGCTGATTATGTTGGGCTGGACACAAATCAATCGATTTTGGATGGATGGCACAATAAAATGCCCGATAATCCACTTTTTGCCCCTACTGAAATGTTGAAAAGATTGGTACAAGAAGGAAAGTTAGGAGTTAAAAGTGGGGAAGGTTTTTACAAATATAACAAGTAAATATTATTATTTTTTTAATTTTTATTGAATTATAATGTTACGAGGAAATTTTTACAAGTTTACAATTTTTTACATAATAAGTGCAAAAATATTAATTTTGTAAGAAGTGCAAATATTTAACCAAAAAATGAATATTCTACTACTGATTTTTTATTTATTCCCTTTAATATTTCACAAATCATAAGTCCATTTATCATTTTATTTTAGTTATTTTTTTTTAATCATTTTGTTTAATTTTTAACGCATTTTAATTTTTCTATAAGAGCTAAATGAGATATATCCTTTTAGACAGTTTTTTGTAGTGAAAATAGTATGTTAAAACGAGTTTTTTATACTATTTTATTATTATTATTTGCTTCATTTAGTTTATTAAATACATTTTTAATTTGAATTAATAACTTAACTTAAAATTTAATTTTTATTGGATTGGCAACATTGACATCTTGAAGTAAAAAGTAAATTTAGGTCAGACATATTGAATAATGACATTTGTAAACTTTACTTCACTTAATACTGAATAAATAGGCGTTTTTGAGAAAATGTAACCGTTGATATCGTTTCTCCAATTCTTCTAGTTATTCCCTCTACAAAAAAACTGTGTTCCCGATAGTTTATAATGGTAAAATTGTTAATAAAAAGTACCTTGCAAGGGAAGAATTCATCTTTTTGCATCTGGAAAACCAACCTAACAAAATAAAATTTTGGGTTTAATAATGAAGCAATTCAGCAGCTTTAAAGAACCAAACTTCGGGTTTTTTAATGTGCTTATTTTAGAACGCAAATATGAAAATTGTATTCTTCTTTCAGATTTCAATTTTTCAAATCGTTAAGATTTTCAACAATACAATTTTAAAAAATATGATTTTTTTCAGCTTGCCATATTGGCTAAAACATAACGCAAAAAACATAAAAGAGAAAAAAGATTGGCATAAACATTACAAAGTTTGGAAACTTGTTCAAGAAAAAAATATGCGGGACTCAAGCGATCTCTAAAAATTAAGTAAGTTTGTTTTTTTTTTGGTTTTAATTTTATAAATATTTTTTTTTTATTTTACATTAAATAAATATTAAAAGTTTTCTTTTTGATATTTATTTGCTATAGTTTTACAACTGCAAAAGTTTTAAAAACATTTGTTATAAAAAAAAATGAATGCTTATTTATATGGTAGTAAAATATGTTTGGTTTAAAATTAGTTGTTATTATACTCCTCGCAGACAAAGTCGAAAACGAGGAGTATATTGTGATTGTTTTGAAAATTCTAAAATCGTCAAAAATCGTCGTAGAGCAAAAATTCTTGCAGATTCGTGCGTTTCATCGAATTTTGACCAAATTTCAAAAAATCCGTCCGTCTGTCACGTTTTTTGTAAACACGATAACTTAAGAACGAAATGCCCAATCGTGTTCAAATTTGCAGGAAAAATTGTTCTCATTAAAATCTTGGTTGGGATTGTTATTGGAAAAAATCGGATAATAACAAGGGGGTAAAGGGACCCCCAAACTGGTAAAAAATTCATATTTCAGTTATTATGAATTAAAGAAAAAAAAATTTGCGTAATATTAAAGCCCCTTTTAACTCTTTACAAAAATTATTTTAAAACTTTTTTGATCCGACCCCCCATTAGCCCCCCAATTAAAAAAAACGCCGTATTTTCGTTATTATTTGATTTACTAAAAAAATTTCTTCTAAAAAATTAAAGAAAATGTCATTCTGTATTTAAAATAATTTTGCTTATTTTTTTTTGTTAAGTTATTAGGGCATAAAAGGCTAAAAGAAAGGTTTTTAGTAATAAAAAAGTTCTAAGTCCCATAAGTCTTGGCCTCGGTCTAGGTGGCTATGCAAAAACATTCGAAACACAGCAGCATCTTTCTAAAGTCAAATTAAATCCTAAACGTCAGTGTCAGAATTCATGTTTATGCTCTTCGCTAAAAAATTTTTTTTTTGTGAAAGAGAGTTAATAGTTTGACCTCTTCGCAGATTTTTTTTAAATTAAATTTTTTTTTTTATAAAATTAAAAATATTGTGAATGTCTGATTACTGCGAGGAGTATCCTATTAAATGACGGCATTTTATAATAAAACCTAACCCACTCAATGATCTAACCCATTCACCGATCTAACCCACTCTAGTTTTTTCTTTGTCGAAGACCAAGATTGAAACCATTTTTTGGTGCTAAATTGATTCCTTTAATGATTAATTTTAGTGGTATGTCCGTTTTTTCCACAACAACCAATTCAAAATGGTGTATCAAATGAACTAATAATGTTTTAATTTCCAATAAAGCGAATCGTGAAGCTAAAAAAATATTAATTATTTATGATAACACCTTTGTAACATTCAGGCTAGAGATTCAAATACACAGTTTCAAAGATTTGTGCTCCTAGAAGCTCGTATAAGTCATATCCGTTGAGCTTCCGTCAATTCTACTAAATAGCACATTTACATGAGGGCCCCATCCTATATTAAAACTAAATGTAGTTTTGAAACTGGAAAAATAGGGCTACAAGCGTATTATGGTTTCATTTAAATCGGTTATTTCTTTGTGTCGAAAATCTGACTTCAAAATCTGACTTTAAAAAACAAAAATATTACAATGATTTTTGAAATTAGATGTTCGACACAAAGAAATAACTGATTTAAATGAAACCATAATACGTTTGTAGCCCCATTTTTGTAGTTTTAAAAACTACATTTAGGTTTAATATACGATGTGGTCCTCATGTAGATGTGCTATTTAGTAGAATTCACGGGAGCTCAACAGAGATGACTTATACGAGCTTCTAGGAGCACAAATCTTAAAAACTGTGTATTTGAATCTCTAGCCTTAATAACTGTTGTTTACCTATGCAATTTCGGGGTCCTATTCCAAAAGGAATGTAAGATCCAGGCACAATTTTGGATTTGTTTTCTTCGCTAAAACGATCAGGGTCAAATTTCATTGGGTTTTTAAAATATTTAGGGTCTCTATGAATTGCTATAATGGGTATAGCAACTGCTGTGCCCTTTTCAAGAATTAATGTTTTTTCACTAGGGTTTGTTGATTCAATTTTAAAGTTTTTAGCGCAAATTCTATCCGTTACAAATCCTGGAGTCCACATTCGTAAGGATTCTAAAAAAAACAACAAAATTATAGAGTTTTTAAAAAGTAAATGTTAAAAAAAAATGTAAGTTAGGTACACGCTTTGAATTTTCTTTAAAGGAATATAACAAAAAAACTAAAAATGCTGTAAACGTTTATGTAGGTTAATTTTGAAAACAGTAAACTATTTTTTTTATAGCAATTAAAAGCCGTAAAAAAACAAATCAGTAGTGAGATTTTTTCGTTGGAACGTTTTAAAGTTAGCCAACTTTAAAAAAGAAGCAACATTTTTTTTGCCTTTGATACAAGGGTTGTCTTTTATATTTTGCATATAGACAAATAGGGGGCGCCACTAACGTCACCACAAGTGCCAAACAAACCCTTCAAGTTTATAAGGACTATTCCGAAAGCTTTGTTAGGATACGACAAGTATTTTAGCCACAATAATTTTTTTAAGTTGATAAGTATTCAAAAAAATGGAATTGTGCAAAGAAAATTTGTGTGCAAACATTTTTGACTTCTCTTAAAGAAAATTATCTCAACAACAATGTCTTGCCGAGTTGATTTTTACTTTTGGCGACGATGCACCACATCAATAGACTATTTCCTGCTGATTCTTGAGATTCAAACATGGACCCACCAGTCTTAGCGCCCATTCTAAGACAGGTCTACCAAAAACAGCAGTGTTCCGGAAATGCACGGATGCTTTGCGCCAGTTAAAACCTGCGGAAAATGCACAAGTGACACACCGCAAGATTAAAACATTCTAAGGGAATTAAATGACTCCAATTCTAAGAATCTTACATAAACAGTTGAATGTAAAGAACATTATTTTCTGTTGGGCATCCTAATTTTTAAGGGAGGCACAAAAGTAGACTTAGTGACCCAGAGTTTTGGGTCTGTTTGGGAGTGGAATTTCATAAATCGCATACAAAACCGCGACCAATCATGAATTTACATAAAAATAAACTAAAAAACAAGCTTCTAGGGGGTTTCATGTAAAGAGTAAGCCATAAAGAGGTATACGTTTCCTTGCAGCTCGCGAGGTTAACTAAAAAATTTACTGTGGCGAAACCACTTATAGTATCTTAACAAAACTTTCGGTATAGTTTTAATAAACTTGAAGGTTTTGTTTGGCAATTGTGGTGCCGATGGTGGCGCCCCCTATTTGTCTATATGCAAAACATAAAAGACAACTCACATGTTAAAGGCGAATGTCGCGAAACATAGAAACTGTGGTTATGTAATGTTGGTTGCCTAAAATCAACAAAAAACCGCACTTTCTGATCATTGCTCAGTGGGTTTGTAAGAGTTAATTTTAATTAAAAATTGTGTTTACCAGAAACATAAATTATTAAAGCACAAGTCAAAATATTCTAAAGATCCATTAATAAGCGTTTAAATACAGAATTTTGTCAATTTAAAATGCAAAAAAAAAATGCTTCTACATTGCTAAAATCTTGTATTTAAAGGCTTATTGATGGTCCTTTGGAATATTTTAACTTGTGCTTTGTTTATTTATGTTGCTGGTAAACACAATTTTTAATTAAAATTAACTCTTATAAACCCACTGAGCAATGACCAGAAAGTGCTGTTTTTTTGTTGATTTTAGGCAACCAACAATACATAACCACAGTTTCCATGCTTCGCGACATTCCCTTATTTATGTATTACCTGAAACAACTTGATCTAAATAAGGCAATTTTAAAACGGTGTCATAACTAAGTTGTCCATTTTCTGCATCTTTAAAAGCTCGATCAATTTCTTGTTGTAATTTTTTCTGAACATCTGGATTTAACGCTAATTCGTGAGATGCAAAACTCATTAATTGACTTGCGGTGTCGAACCCAGCAAAAAAGAACAGTAAAGCTTGGGCTGCCATATGTTCTAAAGTCAATTCTGTTTTTATGTGTCCGCCTGTGCTTTTTAAATTGCTATGATGTTCCAGATCGCTTTGTTTTTTAGCTTCTTTCAAAAGATGAATTAGATCAGGTCGGACTATGTTTTCTTTTTCTCGCTTGGCTATGTTATCTTTTACGATTGTAAAGAAATAGTCGATTGTTTTCTTGGGGAAAAAGTGCATGTTGAAAAACTAAAAATTAAACAGATTTTTTAGACAAATATATTTTGACCTGACAAAAAATATACAACAGCCAGATTTTTTTATATGTTTTAGAACATCTATTTAGGAAGCTAAATCCACAAAATGCACACAAATAAGACTTAAGGGTTTGCGTGGTAGCCCCCCTAAAAGCCTCCTTTAATTTGCAACATAGGTCATGATGGATCTGCACCAAATTTTAGAAATAAAGGTGCTACCTAAATAAAATTTTAAAAAGATTGTTGAAAAAATGATTGCTCTAAGAAATTCCTTCGACCTCTAAATGGCCCCAAAGTGCATATTTTTTTCTAAAAAAATTCCTTCTATCTTATTTGGAAAGGGGACTTGGGGGGGTATCTTAAAACAAAAAATATTAAAATTTAGATTTTTAGAGACTTGTTTTACATTTATTTTGCAATGTTTGGTGTAAATCCAACATAATTCAATATATAACCCCTTGGAGGCCATTTAGAGGGCAAACAAATATTTTGAATTTTTTTCAAAAATCATTTTAAAATCTTATTTAGCACCTATTTGTAAAATTTGGTGCAGATCCATCGTGATAATGTTATGTTACATGTTACAAATTAAAGGGGTCTTTTTGGGGGGCTTTCACGTCAACTCTAAACACTTATTGGTGTGCATTTTGTAGATTTAGCTTTCTAAATAGCTGTTCTAACAAATACAGGGTGTAAAAAAATGGCGCATAAACGCGATGGTACGCTCTTGGAGCCTTCTCAGGGATCTCTAGAAAAAATCCATCTGTTATATTTATCGAGAAAAATACGAACAAAGTTGCATAAATTCGGCAACACAGTCTAGAAAAATACATCTGAAAATCCCATCTATGAGTCTTGATCATACGCTTTTTCATTAGATTTTATTAACGTTGTTGTCAGCTTCATTTCATAAAAATTTTGTAAAATTAAATTGATTATAAAAATGTAATTCGACCATTTAAAAAATAAACAAATGGTGGAATAATTTAAGATAGACTGTAGCTTTGTACTAAACTAATATTTTCGTTAATAAGTGCTGTGATCTTCAAGTTATGAGCGTTCGAAGTTTGGAATCTTATATATCCAAGGATATGAAATGGATTTTTTTGAACATTTTTCTAAGGATCCCTAGACATGCCCCAATAACGTACTGTCGCGTTAATGCGCCATTTTTTTGATAACCTGTATAAATACATTAATTTGGTAGCGTTAATTTAAGTGGAGTTAAGTGGCGTTAAGGTTAGAGCTTGATTTATAGATAAATTAACTTAACTTCACTTATAATTAACGTATCGCGACTGAAATTATACTAAAGATAAAATCGCATTTACACATCCAATTAATTTAACTTTACGTTTACTTATAGGTTTAATTCCTTAATTTTGGCAAATTTCAGCTAATTCAGGGTAAAGTAAGCATCTTCACTAGAGCCATCTATCGGCTGCTAGACTCAATTTTTTAAATTACAAAGATAATCAAAGAATGTCGGTAAATAATTCGTTTCTAACATTTACCGATAGATGACGTTTACTAAATTGACGTGTTCTAAATTAACCTGTTAATTTATACTATAAATGCATTAATTTGGTCGCGTCAAGTTAAGTGGAGTTAAGTAGCTTTGAGTGGCGTTAAGTTAATTTAATTTAACTATAAATCACACTTAACTTACCCTAGCGATAAATGGAAAAAATTGAAAACAGAACATAATAATTCTCTGTTTTAAATTTGGGTTTGTAAATGTTTGCCCCATGATATAAAATCTATTATCAGGTTCTTTTAAAGAATCTACTTCAAGTCCAAAAGCTGTACTTGCAATAACATCATTGGTGTATTTGCAGAAAACATCCTTCATTTCAAGTTCCAATATTTCATTATTTGCAATTTTGGGGTTTTCCAAAAAATGTTGCACAAAGTTTTTTGAACATTCAGTCATGAAATTAAACATATATTTCATTTTTGCGCTGGTAAAAACTGGGCTTAAAGTGGATCGCATGTCTTTCCATTCTTGCCCTAAAAAAACCCTTTTTTAAAAAGACATTTTATATACACGGTGTCCCCGAAACGAGTGCATCTTTTAAGAGGGTAGATAGAGGACAAAAAAATAGACAGATACACTTGACATGTCCTAGGCTAGGGGGCACCGCCGCCGTTTAAAAACTACACCCCTTTAAGTCTACTTCACTACAAATACTTGATCGTAAATATCTTACAAATGGTTTGTCCAAACATAATAAAATTGATGAAAACATTAACGGCAATAAAAACATTCCTTTCAAACTTGTTTTGACATTTGTAGCCCCCCTAGAAATGGAGTTACCACCGATAGAGTGCATAAAGATTGTCGTAACTTTTTTGTTCCTTACAATTTTGTAATTTTGTTTATTGTTGCTGGTAGATGGATTCAATAAGAAATTTCCTTACCATGTCGTTGGGAACAAAAAAGTTACGACAATCCTTATGCACTCTATCGGTGGTAACTCCATTTCTAGGGGGCTACAAATGTCAAAACAAGTTTGAAAGGAATGTTCTTATTGCCGTTAAGGATTCCATTAATTTTATTATGGTTCGACAAACCATTTCTTAGATATTAACGATCAAGTATTTGTAGTGAAGTAGACTTAAAGGGGTGTAGTTTTTAAACGGCGGTGCCCCCTAGTCTAGGACATGTCGAGTGTATCTGGCTACTTTTTCGTCATCTATCTACCCTCTTAAAAGATGCACTCGTTTCGGGGGACACTCTGTATTTTTCAAAAATTTACATTAAATACAGGGTGTTACCAAATAACTAGGAAAAAATTCAGGGAGTAATTCCTAAACCCATTTTAAGAAAAAAAAGTTCATATAAACATGTGTCCGAAAATCCTTCGTTTCTAAGATACAGGGTGTCAAAGTTTCTCAAAAAAAAATTTAATCTAAAGATTACTAAAAAACTAAACCAGAAATTTATTCGAAATAATAATAAAAAAAGAAATTAATTAACCCTTCATTGTTAACTGTGTTTTATTTTCATTAAAATAAAAAACCCAAACTTAAAAAAGAAATTTTGTTGTCTTTGGGCAATGAATTTTTTTCTCGAAAACGGTTAGTTTTATGAAAAAAGAACAAGACATTAATTTTAAAGATCATATTCTAGGGCTTCTAATTATTTTATGAAAATACCAAAAAAGTAACACACAAAAAAGTTGGGGGTGAACAACCCCATGGTACCCCCAAATGTGCTCTTTCCAATTATAATTTTTATTCTTTTTCTACCGCACTTTATGCCTAAAGGCAAGAAAATTACCCGTGCTAAGTTTTAAATAAATATCTGGTTTAGTTTCTTGGTAATCTTAAAAAAAAAGTTTTTTTTAGAAATTTTGGCACCCTGTATCTCAGAAAAGAAGGAATTTCGGACACATTTTTATATGAACTTTTTTACTTAAAATGTGTCCAGGAATTACCCCCTGAATTTTTTTCTAGTTATTTGGTAACACCCTGTATAATAATGCAATATCTAGTAGTTAGGTTACCTTTTAGTACGTTAAGTACTTTTGAAAAAATATCATTATTTTCTGGATTGATTAAAAGTCCTTCATGGTCAGGAAACGAGTCAAACTCCTTGATACAAATTTGTTTTATAAGGTCTGGGTCTCTTATCATTAAGGTTGGTTTTTGAAAAAAGTGTATTCCAAAAAATCTGCAAAAATAAATAATAAAAAAAAAAAAATAAATTTGTTATACATTTTTTTACTAAAAGTAACTTTTAAGGTAATTTTATATGTATATTGTATATTAATAGTGGGTTTTTATACACATATATTTATAAAAGAGCCTGTATAGTACTGATGGGCACAATCGAATATTCTCGCTCCATGAAATTTGACTTATAAAAAAAAAAGTTTTGAGAAACAGGAATTTTGAAACTCTCAATGCCAATACTTTCTTTTTTTAATGTCAAATTTCATAGAGCGAAAATAATCGATTTTCAAAAAATTCGATTATGCCCATCACTACTGTATAGGTACTTTTTTACTTTTGGATTTACCAAAAATATAATAAGTTTTTTTTTCGCACATCGTTTATTGAAGACATTTATTAACGCACTCCAAATCGTTGATTAATGACCCCTATTAATGCATGGATACGGGCCCATAGTAACGCTCTTCTATGTTTAAAATTACTATCTATGTTTCTACATTACAAATGTTAAAGTAGCTTTAATTACGGTTCAAGCAATAAAAAACAAAAGGAATAAAATATTTACAGTTGAAAAGAATGAGAAGCAGATTCTTTTACCACATTTTAAGAAAATAACATTCATTTTCTATTCACAATTAATAAAAGTTCGGTGACAGCTCTTCTTCTTCTTCAATTTTAATAAATTTGAATGGCCGACGCATTTTTTTTGTTAGTTTGTGAAACAACTGTTTTATTTTATAATTTATTTAATAATGATGTACGATGTGCGAAAAAGCATTGTATCCAGTTCGTATTTTAAATGGCGATTAGTAAACATACTTATTAACAAGCTCGCTGATCGCTCGCTTGTTAAAACCGCTCCTTTATTAATCGCCTTTATTAACACACTTACTGGTTAAATAACTATTACTTACCTTGCATTGGGCGTGATACTATAAAGTCTTACAAAAGCATCGATAAGATTTTCTTTTCCTAAAATCAAGTTTAAAAAGTTACCCACTATGGGCCATGGGGGTAAATGTTCCACTCCTCGGTCTTTCCAAAAATGCAGATATTTTATTGTTTTTCTATATGCAAAATACGCAGTTAAAATTAAAACACTTGAGATTAGCACAAAAATCATGTTGTATTGTCTAAATTTGTCAACAAACTGAGTACATAAGCTTTATTTTTAACGTTTTATTACTTACTACCTACTTGTTAGAATAAAATTAAATAATTCTAAGAGTCATCTTGAAATTTGCATAGTTTGTGGCAATTTACACCGATATTTTGAAGCGTCTCTTAAAGTTTAAGTGACATTTATACATGATAAAACTTTGCAAAGATATAATATCATTAGGTAGTGCTCAATGTTTTTTATATTATTGTTTACAATCACATAAAATATTAGCATGTAATATTTTTCAAAAATTGATTATCTAGTAATGTAACATCTTTGCTTAAAATTGTGAATTACTCTTAAAAATCTTGGTGCAAGTGGATTTTGTAATGCTAAAAATTATAAACGCTTTAATTTTCTTAATATTTCTTTTAATATTTAAAACAATATGACCAATTCTTATACAATGTGTCCAAAAATTGGCACATAAACGTGATGGTACGTTATTGGGGCATGTCTAGGGATCCTTAGAAAAATGTAAAAAAAATCTTACTATACATTCACATTTAAAAAAAAACAGAGTAGGCGAGCCATAGGGTGACAGATTTTACCCAGTATATATGGAAGATCGGTGTTAAGGTCCGCTTACTTAGCGGGCCTTAACATCGAATATAGTCTTTTTTAACCCTTAGGGCACAGGTGCTTTTTTTTTTATTAATCTTTAATTTATGTTTATTTTTATTATACTTTTATGTTGTTATTATTATTGTTTCTAAGGGTTAAATAAATGCTATTTATTTATTTATATTGTCATTAATGTCACTTGTGTTTGCTGATTATTGAAGAAGAGTCAAAAAAATTAAAAAATGCATTAAAAAACATGTTCAGGGCATCTGAATTAAAAACAATGGTTTTAAAATATACATAAGTATTTATTTTTTTATTAAATTACTTTATAATGCATTTAAAGCATTTAAAAGTTTACACAAAATAGGAATTATCCTTGTAAGTACTCACTGTTAAGAAGTCCTTTTAGGAATCATAGGATACCTAAATTAGCACTTTTACAAAAATGTCTACAATTTTCTTTATCAATTTTCACATCTCAAACAGAAATCGTTTCTTTTTTTCAATTTTTACGCCTGTTTTATGTAACTGTCGTATTAATTTTGGCATTTTTAAATTTTTAGTGACAGTAAATTAGAAATGTAATGCCAACTTTGTGGAAAATTCAACTTTTTAAAGAAAAAGGTTCTAGTTTTCATAGGTGACTGTGGTTTTTTAAAATGTGAATGGATAGTACATTCATGGGAACGCTAACCAAGTTTTATTCAAATATGGTCCATTATTTTTTTTTAAAGAGTATTAACAAAGTAATTTTTTGTATTTATTTTTGATAATAACAATATAAAAATAATATTTTTCTTAGAAATAAAATAACAATAATTTTTTGTTCTTTAAAAACCTAATTGTTAATATTTCTTTTTTGAAGTCCAAGAATAAATCCATTTTCCGGAGACAGATTTGATGATTTAATGCTTAATTTTAATGGTATTGTTGTTTTTTCAACGACAACCAATTCAAAATTACGTATTAGATGAATGAATAATGTTTTTATTTCCAATAGAGCAAATCTTACCGCTAAAAAAATAAGACAAATTAACAAAACTTACTAAAAATTTGTTAAATATATCAAACATATTTTTTGCGAAAAACATTTTTTTTTGGGTTTTAAATTTTTACCTATGCAGTTTCGGGGTCCAATACCAAAAGGAATATAAGATCCAGGCACAATTTTGGATTTGTTTTCTTCGCTAAAACGATCAGGGTCAAATTTCATTGGATTTTTAAAATATTTAGGGTCTCTTTGGATTGCCATTATGGGTATGACAACTGCTGTTCCCTTTTCAACGGTTATTGGCTTTTCATCAAGATTTACTGGGTCAATTTTAAAGTTTTTGGTGCAATTTCTGTCAGTTACAAAACCTGGTGGCCAAATTCTTAAAGTTTCTACAAAAAATAAGATTTTACTGTACCAAAAGATACTTTTTAACTCAAAACGCATTAAAGATTAGCCTGCAACTGTGTTTTTATAACAATTAAAAGCAGTATAAACAAATCAGGAATCAAATTTTTTCAAAGTGCTTTCGTTTTTTTGCTACAACTTTCCAAAGTTAACCAAATTTTAAAAAAATTCAAAAATGCATTGCAAACATTTTTTTGTTTCTAATAAAACTTATTTTGTAAATTGCTTTTTTGTTGTAGAATGCAAATCTTTTTTTTTTGTAAAAACATTTTATTGGCAATTCGAACATTTAAAAAAAGTTGGGTTAGGCGTATAAAGTTGTCTTTAAATTCTCGTAGCAATAAAACTAAAGTGTGATTTATATTTTAATTAAATTAACTCAACGCCACTTAAAGCTACTTTACTCCACTTAACTTGACGCGACTAAATTAAGGCATTTATAGTATAAATTTACACGTTAATTTACAACACGCTAATTTAGTAAACGCCATCTATCGGTAAATGTTAGAATCGTGTTATTTATTATACTCCTCGCAGACACAGTCAAAAACGAGGAGTATATTGTGATTGTTTTGAAAATTCTAAAATCGTCAAAAATCGTCGTAGAGCAAAAATTCTTGCAGATTCGTGCGTTTCATCGAATTTTGAACAACTTTCAAAAAATCCGTCCGTCCGTCCGTCTGTCCGTCTGTCCGTCTGTCCGTCTGTCACGTTTTTTGTAGACACTCTAACTTGAGTACCAAAGATCCCATGAAGTTCAAATTTTCAGGAAAAATCGTTCTCATTAAAATCTAGATCGCTATTGTTTTTGAAAGAAATCTGAAAATAATAAGGGGGGCTGCGGCACCCCCCAAGTGAGAAAAAATTCATATTTCAGTTATCATAAAAATTACAGAATTTTTTTTTTGGTTACTTTAAAGCCCTTTTAATTCTCTACTAAAAGTATATTTAAGTTTTTTTTGTCCGGCCCCACATAAGCCCCCCAATTTAAAAAAAAGCCGTATCTTCCTTATTTTTCAATTTACAAAAAAAACTTAAGTCATAAAAATGAAAGGAAATTAAATTCTGTATTAAAATATATTTTTTGTTTTTTTTTTGTGAAGTTTTTAAGACAATAAAGGTCAAAAAAAAGGTTTTTAGTGATAAAAAAGCTCTAAGTCACGTAAGTCTAGGTTCGGTCAAGGTGGCTTTGCAAAAAAAAATTAAAACAAAAGCACCTTTCTAAAGCCAAATTAAATCCTAAACGTCAGTGTCAGAATTAATACGCATTTATGCATTTCGCTAATAAATCTTTTTTTATAGAAAATTTAATAGTATAACCTCTTCGCAGATTTTTTTTTGTAATTTTAAAAAATTATTGTTCATTTGAATTTTTCTGTTTTCTGATTACTGCGAGGAGTATCCTATTTAATGTCGGCATTTTATAAAAAAACTCTAACTGGCTCACTGACCTAACCCACTCACTGATCTAACCCATTTCTAGTTGAAATTCTTCGATTATCTTTGTAATTTTAAAAATTTGGTCTAGTAGCCGATAGATGGCTCTAGTGAAGAGGCTTACTTTACATTGAATTAGCTGAAATTAACCAAAATTAAGAAATAGAACCTTAAGTAAACGTCAAGTTAAGTTAATTGGATGTGTAAATGCGATTTTATCTTTCGTATAATTTATTTCAGCCGCGATACGTTAATTAGAAGTGAAGTTAAGTTAATTTATCTATAAATAAAGCTTTGTGTAGTAAATATTTAACTGCCAGATTCGCATTTAGCACCTCAATTTACATAAGAATTGATGTCATTTATTGGTGGCAAAAATTATTTGTGGTCATGCTAATTAAAAAACTAAGAATTTTTAAACCCTTACCCCTTAATTATAATAAATTTTGAAAAAATAGATTTGCCTGAAACTGTCTTTTTATACTAATTAGAAACCGTAGAAAAGTGCTAAAAAACGCCTTATAAAACAATTTTTTTGTACTATTATTTTAATTTATTAAAAAGCATTTTTAATTTAAATTAAATACTCAACTCAAAATTTTATTTTTATTGGATTGGCAACATTGACATTTTGAAGTAAAAAGTAAATTTAGGTCAGAAATATTGAATAATGACATTTGTAAACTTTCCCCCCGTTAATACTGAATAAATAGGCGTTTTTGAAATAATGTAACAGTTAATATCGTTTTTCCAATGCTTCTAGTTATTCCCTCTACAAAAAAAACGATGTCTCCTGATAGTTTAAAATAGTAAAATTTGTAAATAAAAAGTACCTTGCAAGGAAAGAATTTATCTTTTTGCATTTGGAAAACCAACCTTATAAAATAAAATTTTGGGTTTAATAATGAAGCAATTCAGCAACTTTAAAAAACCTAATTTCGGGTTTCGTAATGTGCTTATTATAGAACGCAGATATAAAGATGTTATTACCTGATACAACTTGGTCTAAATAAGGCAATTTTAATACAGTATCATAGCTCAGTTGTCCATTTTCAGATTCCTCAAAAGCTCCATCAATTTCTTGTTGTAATTTTTTTTGTACATCTGGATTAACCGCTAATTCATGTGCTCCAAAACTCATTAACTGACTTGTGGTTTCGAACCCAGCAAAAAAGAACAATAAGGCTTGAGCTGCCAGATCTCTTGGGGTTAATTCTGTCTTAACATGTCCAGTTGTTATTTGGCTGTCGGTTTTTAAATTGTGTGTCAAATCGCTTTGCTTTTGGGCCTCTTTCAAAAGATGAATAAGGTCAGGTCTGACTATGTTTTCTTTTTCTCTTTGGGCTATATTGTCTTTTACTACATCGCAAAAATATTCGGTTGATTTTTTAGGGAAAAAGCGTAGTTTGAAGAACTAAAAAATGACTTGGTTAATTTTGTTTAAGTACCTAACAGCATTTTTAATTAAAAATGTAAATACTGATTTGTATCCCAAATATGGTCTTTTATGTTTTGCATATAGGCAAATAGGGGACGCCACCAACGGCACCACAAGTACCAAACAAAACCTTCAAGTTTATTAGGACTATACCGAAAGTTTTGTTAAGATACGACAATAGGTTTCGCCACAGTTTTTTAGTTAACCTCGCGAACTGCAAGGAAACGTATACCTCTTTTAGGCTTATTCTTACATGAAACCCCCAATAAGTTTATTGTCGGTTATTTCCAAATTTTGTTATGTTAATTCATGATTGATCATCATTTGCGATTGTGTATGCAATTTATGAAATTCCACTGCCGAGTAGACTCAAAATTCTGGTTCACTAATTAAAGCCAGTCTACTTTTGTGCCCCTAAAAAATTGGACTGTCCAACAGAAAATAATTTTTTTCACATTTTACTGTTTTTTAAAATTCTTTGAATTGGAGTCATTTAATTGCCTTAGAATGTCTTAATCTTGCGGTGTGTCACTTGTGCATTTTCCGCGGGTTTTAACTAGCGCAAAGCATCCATGTATTTCCGGGACACTTCTGTTTTTGGTAGACCTGTCTTAGGATGGGCGCTAAGACTGGTGGGTCCATGTTTAAATTTCAAGAATCAGCAGGAAATAGTCTATTGATGTGGTGCATCGTCGCCAAAAACAAAAATCAACTCGACAAGACATTGTGGTTGAGATAATTTTCTTTGAAAGTAGTCAAAAAAGTTTGCATAAACATTTTCTCGGCACAATTTCATTTTTTCAAAAAGTCTCCAAATAGAAAAAAAATATTGTGGCTAAAATACTTATCGTTTTCTAACAAAACTTTCGGTATAGTCATAGTAATTCCCCAAGATATTCTGAAAAAGAATTAGAGATAACTTACTCTGGCGATAATGGGTAAAAATGTAAACATTAATATCTTCAATCTTTGTACGAAAGTAGGTTTTGTAAATGTTTGCCCCATGGTGAAAAAAAGATTACCAGGATTTTGGAAAGAATTAATTTCAAGCCCGAAAGCTGTACTTGCAATGACATCATTAGTGTATTTGCTAAAAACTTCCTTCATTTCTACTTCTAATATTTCATTGTTTGTAATTTTTGGATTTTCTAAGAAATGTTGTCCAAAATTTCGTGAACATTCCCACATAAAATTGAACATGAATTTTATTTTTGCGCTGGTAAAAACTGGGCTTAAAGTTGACCTCATGTCTTTCCATTCTTGCCCTTAAATTAAAAAAGAAATATTTTAAAAAGGCCAAAAACATTTTTGTGTCTAGAAATTTTCACAATTTTTTTTTCTGAGAATGTTTTTTAAAATATTGATTTTTATACCTTCTAATACGGATAGGACTTTGGAAAAAATCTCATCATTCTTTGGGTTAAATAAGATTCCTAAATGGTCAGGAAAGGAATCAAAATCCTTGATGCAAATTTGTTTTATAAGATCCAGGTCTCTCAACATCAAACTTGGTACCTGGAATTGAAATATGCCAAAATATCTACAAAAAAAAACAAGAAAGGGGTTAGATTAGTGAGTGGGTTAAAAAAAAAAATAGAAATTATGGACCAAGATATAGTTATTAAAAGACTATAGCAATTCTTCATATAACAGTCAGAGTTTGTATACGTGTTAGAACATCTATTCAGGAAGCTGAATCCACAAAATGCACACAAATAAGAGTTTAGGGTTGGCGTGGTAGCCTCCAAAAAGCCCGCTTTAATTTGCAACATTAGATCACGATAGATCTGCACCAAATTTTACAAATAGGTGCTATTAGAGTGCCTAGAAGAATTGACAGTTATTGTCGTCTTATAGAGTGACGACATGCATCATTCCTTCTCTGTCATACAGATAACGTCATCAATTGTGATTGTAAGTTGTAATTGGTGTCACTTTAGCTATAACGTTGATGACATAATCTGTATGACAGAGAAGAAATGATGCATGTCGCCACTCTATAAGGCGACAATAACTGTCAATTCTTCCAGGCACTCTAGGTGCTATATAAGATTTTAAAATGAATTTTGGAAAAATTGTTTATCTAAAAAAATTCGATGGTCCCCGACGAGTAATATTCTATCAATAAATTTACACCAAACTTTGCAAATATGTAGATCCAATCCAAAATACCTATGTTTATGAAAAGCATGTACTTGATACTTTTTTTTATATCCAAGGACCCTTTCAAATGGGATCAAGAAATGTTTTAAAAAAAAATGTATTAAATGTAAATTTTATAGATTTTGCAACAAAGTTTGCTGTAAATCCAACATGATTAAATATTACTCTTTATGGGCGATTAAGGGGGAGAAGAAATTTCTTTTGAGAAATAATTGTTTCTATAATCTTTTTAAAATATTCTTTAGCATCTATTTGTAAAATTTAGTGCAGATCCATCGTGATCTAATGTTGCAAATTGGGGGCTAGCACGTCCACCAAAACTCTTATTTCTGTACATTTTGTAAATTTAGCTTCCTGAATTGATGTGTTAATCGTTAAAAAAAATATGGTTGTTATATATTTCTTGTAAGAATTGCTGTGTTTTTTTAATAACTAGGTATCTTGGTCTAATGCATTTTTCAATAAAACCATTAGGGAATAAAAATAGATGTTCCTAAACAATTTTTTAGGGGTACATCTGCCAAAATAATTCATTTTACCCCATCACAAATGTGAGTTGTTCTTATAATGTTTTTATTGACCCTTTTCGTTCGTACCGAAGTCGCCGGTCGACGCATCTTAGATACTTACATCCAAATACGTCAGAAATAAATGATCTGACGGCTTCTGAGATGTGTCGACCGACGAACGGAAAAGGATATTAAGAAATTTACGAATATTTAAAATAAACTAAAAATTTACCTTGCATTTGGTCTGACATTATAAAGCCTTATAAAAGCATCTACAATGTGTTCCTTTCCAAGCATCAATTTTTCGAAGTTACCAACCATAGGCCAAGGGGGTAAATGGTCCACCCCTCTTTCTTTCCAGTATCGCAATGGCTTTATTATGTTTTCATACGCGAAATAAGCTGCCAAAACAACGGCACCCAAAATTAGCACTACTAACATCTTGTTTTGTCTAAATTTGTCAACTGAATGAGTATTTTTAAATTTGTTTTAAAATAACTTGTTTATTGTTTCATTGAAAAAAAAAAAAATTATCTGTAGATTGGACTGTTTTTTTAAATGATTTTTGTATGTATTATGTAATTTATAAACACAAGTTCACTTGAATGTAGTATTATTTAAACAATATTGCGCTCATTTGACGAGACAAGAGACAACAAGTTTTATATAAAAATATATAAAGTGGTTATCATTTGCACTTGTTTACAATAATCACTTAAAATATGGACTGTCCCGAAATTGGCGCACCACCTGTATCTTACGTTGTTAAGAAATGCCCTAGAAAAATGTTCAAAAGATAGATTTTTTTAACAATTTTTTGGACATGCCCCAACAACATACATACTATCGTGGACATGGAATTTAAGACGGTATTTTTATCAGTCACCTTTGATTTTTTGAATTTTACTCTATTGTGAATTGGGTTTTTTATGACAGTTTTCGAATGTTATTTTGACAAAAAATACGTCAAATGCATTTTATTAAAATAAATTATGTAAAATGTGCTGCCGGCGAGAAAAATAGTAAGAAGATATTTCCTTTTTTAAATAATTTTGTTTTAGGATAACAATAAGGCTCTCATCTTCGTAAAACATCAGAGAAATGTTTCTTGTTATTGTCCACTTCGCATAAAACTTGAGATGTTTCAGCCACTATTTTGACCATATTTAGGTACAATGCAAAAATTGATCGATTTAAATTCCATGTCCACGATAGTACATTTAGGTGACGGCCAATTTAGCGACACCCTGTATCTAAAACGTCGGTTGAACAATACAGATTTAAAAGCATTTACGTAGATTTATATTTTGCACGCATGACAGTGTTTTTTTTTACACCGGATATTATTTTTTGCTATTAAGTATGTTGCAATTGGCGTAAAACTAGCTAACCGTTATTTTGCGCAATAAACTCCGTGTTGCAATTAAAAGTGTCCTTTAAATAAAATAGGGTAGTTAAGGCTGGAGATTCAAATTCAAAGATTCGAAGATCTGTGCTCCTAGAAGCTTGTATAAGTCATCTCCGTTGAGCTACCGTCAATTCTACTAAATAGCACATCTACATGAGGGCCCCATCGTATATTAAAACTAAATGTAGTTTTGAAAACTAGAAAAATGGGGCTGCAAACGTATTGTGGTTTCATTTAAATCTCCAGAAACTATTAAACATATTGTAGAGGACTGTCCAAACACCAATTTTGAAGGCGATTTTTATGAATTACATAATCTGACTCCAAATGCATTAAATTGGATATTAACCTTGAAACCTCTGTAATTTTTGGCAATTTATTGTACCTTGTAATTTAACTGGAATGTGACCCTGATATGCTGGAGTTATTTTTCCCATGGTTTTTCTTCTGGCCCCTCCCCCCGAAGCAGATGCTTTATCAGTATATGAACATTGTCCATGGGCATCCCCAAAAGAACATTATTTGTATTTTTTTATATTATTTACAACTTTATTTTATTCTTGAATGTTCATATTTGTCACATACCAATCCTTATACCTACTATGACTTGTAATGTTTATTAATAATCATACGAATATATATATAGGAGACAGATCTTCGAATCTGTGCATTTGAATCTCTAACCTTAAGATAAACAAGATCCAAAAGGTGGAAGTATCAGTATACCTTTTCTAGATTTAATAGATAAACAAATATCTACAAAATTGCAAAAAAAAACATTGTTATTAATTTTCATTTTTATTGTGAAATTTTATTCAATATTAAAAATCTCTCTGGGTAAAAAAGTTTCCCCTATAGGTAGTTAACTAGTTAATGGTAGTAAAGAAAGTGCGTCACAACCTCGGGTGTGTTGGTGGTAGATAAGAAGCCACTTAAAATGGGGCACATGTGTCATTTACCCCTTTCAATTTACTAAACTAAAATGAATTACCTCCTTTAATAGAAATTTGAAATTGAAATTTTTTTGCACTGGATTGTACGGGTTTTGCTCGAGGTTTCGTGACGTCAATATTAGTTGATTAGGTATTGTTTTTCAATTTGTACCAACTTCTACTTTACTAGACTTTACTTCATTCTGGAAAATAAATAGCATAAGTGGATTTAAATTTATTTTACATAGGATGTCGCGAATTCAAGGACCACCATTGGGATCTTGCTTACCTTAAGAGATACAAGGTCGGTTAATGGGAGCAAAGTTATATTGTCTATTTTAATGCTCATTAATCTCCCGCAAGCTGAACTTGATTTTCTCTAATCGTTTTTCTATTATCTTTAAAAAACTAAAAAAGTGCAATTTGCATGGTTATTTGGGTGTAACCTTTTTGTCATAGAATGTCTATGGTTTTTGTTTTTTAGGGGATGTTTTTGAAATTTTGACCTTATTCGAACACTTTTTTGTCAGCAATCGGATTCTGGTTAAATAAATTTCCTACAACGTTTCCTTTCCTAAAATTTACCATCAATCATGTTTTTTTTTTATAGGAGCTGAATTAGATAAAAAAAAGTGTTTACTTATATACGAGGGGCAAATCGGATGGGCAAATTGTGTACACTAATTCCTAACAAAAATTCTTAACAATTTCTTAACAAATTCTAAACAAATTCTACAAATTCTCAACAAATTTTTAACAAATTTTACAAATTCTTAACAAATTCTACAAATTCTTAACAAATTCTACAAATTCTTAACAAATTCTACAAATTCTTAACAAATTCTACAAATTCTTAACAAATTCTACAAATTCTTAACAAATTCTGCAAATTCTTAACAATACACGAATTCTCAACAAATTCGTAACAAATTCTTAACAAATTCGTAACAAATTCTAGAAATTCTCAACAAATTCTTAAAAAAATGTACACTAACTCTTTTATTGAATTGCCCTCGTTTATATATGTAAAATTTTTATTAACATTCCTTAAGAATAAAATGTTTAAACATGGAAATTTAATTGATCTCCCATAAGAAAGCATGATCATAGTTTTTAAATAATGAATGTTGCAGGAATTTTTTTTACCAAAACCTGATCTGAAAAAAACATATCTAAATAATATCAAAGTTTCAAAAACATCCCGTAAAATCAAAAACTTTACAGCCAAATATCCGAAATGCACTTTTTTAGTTTTTTAAAGGTAGAGTGCCTTGATGATTTTGACAATTATTGTCGCCTTATAGAGTGACGACATGCATCATTCTTTCTTTGTCATACAGATAACGTCATTAACGTTATAGCCAAAGTGACAACAATTACAACTTACAATTACAATTAATGACGTTATCTGTATGACAGAGAAAGAATGATGCATGTCGTCACTCTATATGGCGACAACAACTGTCAAAATCATCAAGGCACTCTATTTAAAGGTAACTAAAAAACGGTTAAAGATAATTAAGTTCTGCTTGCGAGAGGTAAATGGGCATTAAAATAGTCAACTTTTCTCTTTTTTAACAAATCTTGTATCTCTTAAGCGAGATCCCGATGGTGGCCCTTAAATTCATGACTATATTCCCTTAAGAATTTTTAAAAAATTAATAAAATTTGATAAAAAGTTCAGTGCAGGGGTATAAGAGTTTTGGCAATCCGACGAAAATAGTTTTTGGTTAATTAAATCTTTAAGTATCCTCTTTTTTAACTTTGACAACGAAAATCGAAGCGTACAAAATTATTAATTAACACGCGCTTAGCTAAAATTAAGTTGTGTACAAATTTTAAGTTTCTACGTTTGTAATTTTTTTTGCATTGAAGCCCAATTTATTTTAGGGAAAAACAGACTTAAAAATATATTAGTAGGTATTCTAAAAATAGCCCTCAATGGCTCTAAATAACTGAATGAACAAATGGTGACAACAAAACCCTTACACAGTGAATAGACACTGATGATCATATCGATTTAAAATTGAATTATTACCAATCAGTTCGTTGAGCAAAATTCAATTTAAAACATAATGCAGAGAACCACTGGGCCATAAAATAGCTTCTCCAGTTCCTATATAAGGATTTTAAACCATTTGCCTGCATCCAGAAAGTTACCAAGTCTCCTTTAAAGAACATTAAATCTTGTACACCAATATACACTATACACGTCACTAAAAAACAACAACAATAGTTTTAAGTTTACTCCACAAACATGTTACCGATCAAACATACACCCGGACTATTTACAGCTATCATATTCCTGTTACTTTCATTAAATAATACGCGAGGAGACGTTAACAACAACGTATTTCGTTTACGCGCTAACAACTACTCACCAACTTCAAAAGACGCTGATCTAACTCGAAAAATACGCTCTATCACTTCAGAAACGCGGGAAGAACCACAAATATCCAGAAATCGGCAAGAATCTTATTCAAGAACTAATCCAAACGAGTTCCTAGAACGCAGAAACATACGTGACTCCACAAGAATATTAGAATCACGACTAATGACACGAACACTCGAAGATACCTTGAAGCATCGTGAAAATACGCGTGGTTCCATGCGTATTTCCATGGAGCGTCGTCAAGAACCAAATATAAGAAATTCTATGGAAAGAACAAACCGTCGTTATTCCATTGAAAGGCTTCAAGATTCTAGAGCTTCTATGGAAAGACGTAACAGTGAAAATCGTCAGAATTTAATGGAACCCCAAACTAGACGAGATTCTATGGAAAGACGAACCGATGTTCGAGTTTCCATGGAAAGGAACCATGTAAGAGATGCTCTTGATTCTAGAATTCGACGTAATGATATGAGAGATACTTTGCAACGTAGAAACGTTCCAGATTCCATGGAAAGACGTACAGATATGCGTAATTCTATGGAAAGGCGCAACAGTGAACGTCGTCATAATTCAATGGAACCACAAACTAGACGAGATTCCATGGAAAGGCGAAGTGATGTTCGAGTTACCATGGAAAGGAACCTTCTAAGAGATACTCGTGACACACAAGATTCTAGAATTCGAAGCAATGATATCAGGAGTTCTATGGAAAGAAGAAACATTCGAGATTCTATGGAGCGTCGTACAGATATGCGTAATTCTATGGAAAGGCGTAATAGTGAACGTCGTCAGAATTCAATGGAACCCCAAACTAGACGAGATTCTATGGACAGACGAAGTGATGTTCGAGTTTCCATGGAAAGGAACCTTGTAAGAGATGCTCGTGACACTCGAGATTCTAGAATCCGAAGCAATGATATCAGGAGTTCTATGGAAAGAAGAAACATTCGAGATTCTATGGAACGTCGTACAGATATGCGTAATTCTATGGAAAGACGCAACAGTGAACGTCGTCAGAATTCAATAGAACCCCAAACTAGACGAGTTTCTATGGAAAGACGAAGTGATGTTCGAGTTTCCATGGAAAGGAACCTTGTAAGAGATACTCGTGGCACTCGAGATTCTAGAATTCGAAACAATGATGTTAGGGGTTCTATGGAAAGAAGAAACATTCGAGATTCTTTGGAACGTCGTACAGATATGCGCAATTCTATGGAACAACGCAACAGTGAACGTCGTCAAAATTCAATGGAACCACAAATTAGACGAGATTCTATGGAAAGACGTAGTGATGTTCGAGTTTCTATGGAAAGGAACCTTGTAAGAGATGCTCGTGACACTCGAGATTCTAGAGTACGAAGCAATAATGTTAGGAGTTCTATGGAGAGCAGAAATATTCGAGATTCTATGGAACGCCGTACAGATATGCGCAATTCTATGGAAAAGCGCAACAGTGAACGTCGTCAGAATGTTATGGAACCACAAATTAGACGAGATTCCATGGAAAGGCGAAGTGATGTTCGAGTTTCCATGGAAAGAAACCTTGTAAGAGATGCACGTGACACTCGAGATTCTAGAATCCGAAGCAATGATGTTAGGAGTTCTATGGAAAGAAGAAACATTCGAGATTTAATGGAACGCCGTACAGATTTGCGTAATTCTATGGAAAGGCGTAGCAGTGAACATCGTCAAAATCTAATGGAACCCCAAATTAGACGAGATTCTATGGAAAGACGAAGTGATGTTCGAGTTTCTATGGAAAGGAACCTTGTAAGAGATACTCGTGACACTCGAGATTCTAGAATCCAAAGCAATGATATTAGAAGTTCTTTGGAAAGAAGAAACATTCGAGATTCTATGGAACGCCGTACAGATATGCGTAATTCTATGAAAAGACGCAACAGTGAACGTCGTCAGAATTCCATGGAACCACAAATTAGACGAGATTCTATGGAAAGACGAAGTGATGTTCGAGTTTCTATGGAAAGGAACCTTGTAAGAGATACTCGTGACACTCGAGATTCTAGAATCCAAAGCAATGATATTAGAAGTTCTTTGGAAAGAAGAAACATTCGAGATTCTATGGAACGCCGTACAGATATGCGTAATTCTATGAAAAGACGCAACAGTGAACGTCGTCAGAATTCCATGGAACCACAAATTAGACGAGATTCTATGGAAAGACGAAGTGATGTTCGAGTTTCTATGGAAAGGAACCTTGTAAGAGATACTCGTGACACTCGAGATTCTAGAATCCAAAGCAATGATATTAGAAGTTCTTTGGAAAGAAGAAACATTCGAGATTCAATAGAACGCCGTACAGATATGCGTAATTCTATGGAAAGACGCAACAGTGAACGCCGTCAGAATTCAATGGAACCTCAAACTAGACGAGATTCTATGGAAAGAAGAAGTGATGTTCGAGTTTCTATGGAAAGAAACCAAGTTCGAGATATTCGTGAAACAAGAGATTCTAGAATTCGAAGCAATGATGTTAGAGGTTCTATGGAAAGAAGAAATATTAGAGATTTTATAGAACGACCATCAGCTGTTCGAAATTCAATGGAAACGCGCAGAACTGAACATCGTCAAAATATTTTGGAACCACAACTTGTACGAGATACTTTGCAAAGACTAAGTGATGTTCGGGATTCTTTAGAAAGGCGTCAAGTAAGAGATCATCTTTCTGTTCGAAGAGATGTACGAGATTCGACTGAGCGTCGGTCAAATACTAGAACATTACGAGATAATCGTAATGTTCGAGATTCTATTGAACGACGAAGCTCAATGGAAACACCAAACTTAAGAGTTATTACCGAACGAAGAGGTAGTGTTCGAGATACAACTAAGCGCCGACAAAATGTTCGAAATACAACTGAGCGCCGACAAATTGTTCGAGAAACAACTGAACGCCGACAAAATGTTCGAGATACACCTGAGCGCCGACAAAATGTTCGAGTTCTCCAAGATTCACTGGGAAAGAATCTTATGGAGATCCGAACAAGTGTTCGAGCTTCAAACGAACGGCGTAATGTTCGAGAAAATCAAAATATGGAAAGACGAAATACTCTAGATCGCCGATCAGGTGTTCGAGATACTTTACAACGGCAAACTGTTCGAGAAACTCCAAAAAGGTCTACCGAACGTCGTATTTTATCCGAACACGTACCAGAAATGATGGATATTAGCACAGAAAAGCAAAAAACGTTTAATAACTGGGTAAATATGGAATTTGACTGGGCAAATTCTTTGAAATATCTTATTTCGGCTGGATTATTGATGCAAATTGTTTGGCAAACTCAAAAAGGGGAAAAAGCGTAAGTGTTCGATATTTTTTTAAACATGACCAAAAATTATTCAACCTGTGTTTTTGCTGCTTTTTATAATTTAAAAATAAAAATTTTAAATTTGGTGGACAAAAAAAGATGTACACTGTTAAGTACAACTTTTTTTGTACCCAAATGTACCAGGCTTAATTTTAAAAGTGGCTAATTCTAATTTTTGTTTCAGATTATGTGGAATGCCATTTTTCTCAACAAATACTTTAAAGCAAAAAATTTTGTAAATTGGATTTTATCATGGAAAAATAACAAAACATAAAAAGGTATTATTTTTAAGAGCAATTTGAAAAAAATAGTACAAAATGCAAATTTAATAGATTTAAACCATTTAAAGAAAATGTTAATAGATGGCATTTATTTAAAAAAATTTGCTGAAGTAAATTTATAATAATAAGAGCGTTTTTCTTTTACACAAAAATTTGTTATTAAAAATTTAACGCTAACTTTAAAAAATCAAAAAAAAAAAAAAAATTGTTACATAAAAAAATTTAAAAATCTCTTAGACTGCCATCTAAAAAATTTAAAATTGGGCTGTAATATTTACTTATTACGACAAAAAAAGACGACTCGGCTATGAAAAATGACAAAGTAATATTTTTAAGAAAACCTATAAACTTTAAAGTCATTAAAATTTAAAATATTCATTTGTAAAGACCTTTTTTGTTTAATTTTAGTCAAAAGCCTAGA
Source organism: Cartodere bifasciata (assembly GCA_963920755.1). Taxonomy (NCBI): domain Eukaryota; kingdom Metazoa; phylum Arthropoda; class Insecta; order Coleoptera; family Latridiidae; genus Cartodere; species Cartodere bifasciata. Next base: position 1,680,280 of record OY987198.1, read on the forward strand.
AAATGTTTTAAATTCCTTAATAATCATCAAAAATAAAATAAAACAAATATTTTTTGGTAGTAGACATGCTTTATTATATTATCATTAAACAATGTAAAAAATATTATAATATCTATTCCCATTGTAATAAATGTTGCAAATGATTAAAATATGTCTATTTATTCATAATTACCCATTTAAAACTGATAATCCTTATCATAAAATGCGTAATTTCCTATAAAAAAATCAATAGCAAACTTCGCGTCATTAAAAAAAGTTTCATATTTCCCGCTTTTGTTTAAAAGCGGCAACACTGCATAGCGTCACCAATGAGGCGAGCAGCCACCTCTGATTTTCTTATGACAAACGAAGCCACCCGAAGGTCGAGTACATTCAACGACAACAACCGATTTATTAGTTTCACTTGCAATTTGCAATTTTTCATTAAATTTCATATAGTTTGTTGATATCACTTGCACCTGTGGCTTTTAGCACTGCCTGGCTACAACATTCATCTCCAAATTAGCTGGAAAATGCTAAATATCGTTTGCATCAAGTGTGGAAAAGTGTACAACGTTAAAAAAACATGTTTTGAAGTTGAGTAGGTGAGTGTTTTTTTCACCAATTATTGTCGTTTTTTATGTCGTTCCACGTTAAATCTTACACAAAGAAACTGTGCTAGTGCTGGTCGTGGCCATTCAAAAGAAAATATTACTCAAAACGCTATAAATTCAGTTTTATGTGAGTAAGAATTCCCTTTGTTTATGTAATTGTTTTCTTGAACTCTTTATTTCATTGAAAATATCAAAAAAAAACCTTTGCTTTGTTCATTTTGCTAGTTTTACCTTAGCCTTTATCATAAAAACTAGTAAAATTGCTCGTGCAAGGCTACAACGTGCCATTCTTTCAAGTATTGATCTATTTGAGCGATTGAAAAGGTCGTTATTACATTTTTAATGGCAATCATGCTTAAACACAATTAAAAGACAACTTTACTTGATAAAACCTAGTTTATTTACTAAATGATGTGATACAGCACAGGTAAAGATCCCAAATTGGTTTAAATGTTTACGTTTTTGTGCAGGGGCTATAAAAGTGTTCAGTAAACAGCTGCAAATGTTAGGTTAGCGTTCTCTTTTTTTGCGAGAATCGATTTCTGGTTTTATCTAGAATAAATAGAAGTTAACCTCTTGTGAAATAGTTTTCATAAAATTAGAATTAACCAGTAAGTTTTACATACGTGGGAAAACCTGAATGCAATCCTATTTTTAACCAATCTTTTGATGTTTCTTTTACAAAATAGTATATTATGTTATGAGCAAAATATCTATGTTACAAAAAATGTACTATTTTCTTTTATAAATTGATGAAAAGAGACGGTCTACTCCTACGTCACAGATCCACATAAAAAAACTGTCTGTGAAGTAGAATTTTGATTCTGTCAGATTTAGCCACTTTTTTAGAGCAATATTTTGTGAAAATAAAAGGATTTCTTGGGAAACCCTTGGTATAAAAATGTGCTATAATGTCTTAAATTCGATATTTCAAGTTTAGTTCATTGTGAAACTCTATAATATACAGTTTATGTGTAAATGTCGTGCACCCTCCAAGATGTGAATTTTAAACGCAAATTGCTTGAGAAAGCAACCATATCAAGAGGTCTGGTAAGTAACATTTCAAAATTAACATTTTTTTCTATTACCTAGAACAAACCATACCCCTTGATATGGTTGCTTTCTCGAGCAATTCGCTTTTAAAGCTGACATCTTGGTGGGTGATCATCATCATCAGATTAATAAGGGATTTTTTAATTCTTGCGGTAAAGTCTCGGGTAGTTTTAAGTTAAAATATCGTAAATAAGATATAAAGGAACATTTTTAAACCAATGGGACCTAAAAAAGTCTCTTATTTTTCTTTAAATAATGCTTTTAATGTTGGAAACACAGAATAAGAAAAAAAAGACCATTTTCTTTGGTCCGTAATGTTGGTTGCCTAAACAAATTTCACAGATAGTATTTTAATGCACTTCTGTGAACTGTGACGTAGGACTTGACGGTGTCTATTTATCTATAACGACAGTATTGACAGTTGTCAATTTTATTCGTTTGAATTTTAAAAGTGCCAAAAAAAAGGTGTATTACAATTTGTTGCTGTTTACTGGACAAAAAAGATAAGTTAGCCAAGTTTTTAATTACCTGTATTTCTATTATAATAAGTTTTATTAAATTTAAATTATACCTGGCCTTTTCCTAGAATTAAATTTTCCAATAAAAGCGAGTTTTATATAGGTTAGGTCACTTGACAGAGTTTAAATCGAGGGGTTAACGTGTCAGATAATTAGTGTAATTAACAATGAAATATTATTAATTAAGACTTACCATGAAAGTTTTATAATTTGTCAATTTTTAAGAAATTAAAAAAAATTGTGTTTGTGAATTTTCTAAAAAATCAACCCCTTGATCAATTGCGTGGGAAAAACATGTACTTTATGAAAATATGCGGCGTGCATCCTATCTATTTTAGGAAATAAGGACAATGTCGCTCGATTATTTCAGTGTCAACCAACTGAAACAGCTGACATTAATTTATTTTGTTCCAAACTGGTGAATAAACTGAATTTTGACTGTATGTGACCTTCAAATTTGTTAAAAACTTTATGGATCATTTTCGAACAGAAATGGAGCGTATTCGTTCACAAATTGGTTAGGGTAACCTAGGATATATGTCATACCACCCGTCATTTCAGATGCTAACTGACATAACGTTATTATTGTCATACTTTTATCAAATATAAAGCAAATATACCAAAAAAACAACAAGCAGTCTCTTTAAAACTTTAAATGTACCAGCTAAAAGGTTTGTATAACATTTAGAGAGTTTTACATCTTTAAAATTAGGTAAAAAAGCAAATAATGACTCATTTACAAAAGGATTTCCGTGAATGTTTAAAATAATCCGCATTTTTTGGATGCACGGACTTTGCATTAAAAGAACCTTTGTAAAAGAGTCATTATGTCCATTTTTGCCTAATTATGAAAAATTAAAGTTGTATAACACTCCGTTAATGTTATTTAAACCTTTTAGCTGGTACATAAAATGTTTTAAACCGGCAGTTTGTTGTTTTTTGGTATATTAGCGTTATATTTAATAAAAATATAAAATTCAGAAGTAACGCCAGTTAGCATCTTGAACGATGGGTAGTATGACATATATCCTACGTAACCCCAACCAATTTTTGTACGAATACGCTCCATTAGGTAAAAAAGTGCACAATGACTCATTCACAAAGGAACTTGCGTAGTTGTGTAAAATAATCCGCATTTTGTTTTATGCACGGACATTAAACGTCCTTTTTTAAGAAGCCCTTATGCACTTTTTTACTTATAGTTATTTAAAATTGACGATGTAAAACACTCTGTAAATGTTATACAAACCTTTTAGATGGTACATTGAATGTTTTAAAGCAGCTGTTTGTTGTTTTTTGGTATATTAGCGTTATATTTTATAAAAGTATGAAAATTATGACGTTATGTCAGTTGGCATTTAAAATGACACATATCCATGGAAACCCCAACCAATTTTTATTCAAATATGGTTTATTACATTAAAAAATAATTACTTTTATAGGGAATTGGATTCATTACTTTCTAGACTACTTAAACATGTTTTTCCGTGGTTTTTTTAAGGGAATTTATAAATTTTATCAAAAATTAACATTGGCAATTTTAGGTAATGAATGTTAATAATATACTTTTTTATTTATTTCCTTCGGAGACTCTAATTAATTGGTTACAAATGAATAACAGTCTCAATACTATTTTTTTCGCGTGTAACCCAGAAACCCAGTTTCTAAATATTAATCATACGGAAGTAAATGAGTACTTCATACAACTTTGAGTTTATTTTCTTATTAAATTACTTTTACTTTTCTAAAATAAATCAATGCAAATCTAGTGTAAATATTGATTTTTATTTTACTCTTCGCAACGAGAAAGTGTGAAAATATTTTCAACTGTTTAGTTTCAACCATTGATCGAATATATATAGATAAGCAAAACAAGGGTTTTATTGGGTGCTCTTCTTTTAATAGCAAAAGGTCTTAAAAGATTTAAAAAATGGCTTTTTTTAAGATTTTGTAACAGTGCGATATTTAAAAAAAATAATTGTTTATAATAATTTTCTAGTTAATAAATAAAAATAACCAAGTATTTATTTAAATTCAAAATAAATCGAGAAATAAATTATACTCATGTTTTTTAAATGTTTATACTAATATAAATATTATTAAAAGGGATTGCCGAATTTAATAACATACAAAATAGTATATTAAAACATAGAGTTTATAAAAAAACGCCTTAAAAAACAAGTTCTTTATATTTAAATCATTAAAAAGCATTTTTAATTTGATTTAAAAACTTAACTTAAAATTTTATTTTTATTGGATTGGCAACATTGACATTTTGAAGTAAAAAGTAAATTTAAGTCAGACATACTGAATAATGGCATTTGTTAACATTTCTCACTAAATACTGAATTAATAGACATTTTTGGGAAAAAGTAACCGTTGATATCGTTTCTCCAATTCTTCTAGTTATTCCCTCTACAAAAAAACTATGTCCTCCGATAGTTTATAATAGTAAAATTTGTAAATAAAAAGTACCTTGCATGAAAAGAATTCATCTTTTTGCATCTGGAAAACAAACCTAATAAAATAAAATTTTGGACTTAATAAGGAAGCAATTCAGCAACCTAAAAAAACCACATTTTAGGTTTCATAATGTGTTTATTATAGAACGCAAATATAAGAAGTATTCTAAAAATACGATAAATGAGCTTTTTAAAAGATACACGTGCTGTTTTGACTACTTAGTTTCATTAAAATAGGATTCCATCATAAATAGGTTTATTTCTTTATTTGATGAAAAACTCTGTTTGTATTTTGAGTGTATTTTACTTGTATTTTTTTCTCGTATTTTTTAAAGCACGTGGAAATAATATTTACTTCAATAGCTCGTAGATTTGGATATATTTAGTTTAAATAACGTCATTACAAGATAAGTTCACAGTAAATAATTAAATTTAGAGTCCTAAAAAATATGTTTTTAAAGAGGTTATTGATTTTTTTTAATTTTGTAAAACACAAACAAATAAAATATTGTGTAATGTTTAGTGACAATGGCAAAATCTTTTAAGCAAAACTGTTCTTAAAACTGCATCTAGATAAAAGGTATTTATTTTTTTATTTTTAAAGTATAAATAAATTCTAATTTTGTACTTTTCGACTTTTTTTAATCTATTTTTGAACGCTAAATAGAGTTGTTTGATATATTTTTCGCGCCAAGCAAGTCACACTATGTCAACAGTGTTTTATTCTTGTCTAATTGGCCCTTAAAATACAATAGAACATTTTTTTTAGCATAATTTGACGTCTGATTAATTTATTTTCATAAAAATATATATTTTGAAAAATGTAGTGTTACTGCCACACATTTAAAATTATTATTATTATATGAAGCAATACAAGAGAGAGGTCAAACAGTTGCAAACGGAGACCGTAAGTGTCAAAATTCAGGCCTGCCAACTCAAAATTTGAAAATAATGAATATAGTCCCTAGATTTTAAAGATACATAGGGGCAATGACCTTTTACAATTTTTACGTTTTTTTTAAGCACGCTTATTGGGTTTTTCACTTACACAAAACGTAAGGACAAGCTTAAATTCTTTAAAAAACAGTTTCTTTTACCAAAGAAGCAAATAAAAGGAAAGTTAATAACCCCACTTTGAAATGTAAACTGACACATATGGTCTCCAATGGCCTAATTTTCCATCTCGTTCTACTGCATGTGCAGTATCCTGCGCTCATGGTTTAAAATTCATATAGTTCCTTTAGGTATGTGGTTGCACAATTTTTTATGAGAACAAAATAATCGTGTAGCACTGATTACACAAATAACTATTTTCATGGTTGGATAAATAGGCCGATTAATAGGTCTATTGCACATAGGTTTTTACTTTTTATCTACTATAAAAATTAGGTACACACCTTTAAAAAACTAAAACACTTTCTCTGTCAATTACCATGTATCTACAATAGTTAGGTAGGTCATATTGTTTTCTAACAATATACATACAGGGTGTCCAAAAAATGGCGCATAAACGCGATGGTACGTTGTTGGGGCATGTCTAGGAAGCCCCAGAAAAAATCTATCTCATATACCCGCGTAGATATGTTGCCCCAAAGTGCGAAACTTTAAATGTTTATATCTTGAATATAACAACACATATTAACGAAACAAATGGTTTAATACAAAGCTACAGTATATCTTAAACCATTCAACCATTTGTTTATTTATTAAATGGTCGAATTACATTTTTATAATCAATTTAATTTTACAAAATTTTCATGAAATGAAGCTGACAACAACGTCAATAAAATCTAGTGCAAAAGTGTATAAGCAAGACTCATAAATGGGATTTTTAGACTTATAGATTGTATTTTTAGATGTATTTTCCTAGACTGTGTTGCAGAATATATGCAACTTTGTTGCATTTTTCTCGATGAATATAACAGATGGATTTTTTTGACAATTTTCTAGGGATCCCTGAGAATGCCCCAAGAGCGTACCATCGCGTTTATGCGCCATTTTTTAGACACCCTGTATAAATATATTGTAATGGAAAACGAATCTTATATTTACCAATACATTGTAGTCTTTGCAAAAAAAAGATCACATAGGTATCTACCAATGATAAGAGAATTAAATAGATACAATATACACCAAAATTATTTGGTAAACTGATAAACAAACCCATTGGGGGGTTAAGAGAAGTATTTATATTTATCTTATCTCTGATAGGCTGACTTAAATTTTGTCTTTTTATACTATTGCATTGTAAAACACTTATATTTACCATTTAATGTACTACAATACTACAATATCTTCCTTTGTCTTAAAAATTTGGTTTCTTTACGTAAAACTCACATACAAATTCGTAAATGTGAGGTTAGAAATCTCCATTGGCGGTGGCGAATGGTGGTGTCAACACATGTTATCGTTTGTACACAGAAGTAAAAAATAGGATGCTAATTTCTGTTCCAAAAGGCGTACTAAATTTTATCTCGCGTTCGCATCAAAAATAATGATTGAATGTGTAATTTATTTACCATAATCACGAATTTGGCTTTAAAATTGAAGACAATTTTTAAAATAAATGTAACCTTTGGAAATAATACGCTATTGGAATGTTAAACGTATACACAAGTTAGCGTGGAGAGGGGGCAACATCAAAATCTTCCCCTTACTTGCAAGTATTTATCAGATACCCAAATATTGTGCCTAAGTATTTAAATGATGCTCCATCTATTTAATTCTTTCATTATTGGTAACATTTTAAAGAATTTAATTCACAAAATTTTCCTACACTAATAACACATGTTAACAATTCGTGTAACCAGTTTTTAAATAATTATATTATTATTATTTTATTACGAAGCTTCCAGTTAAAGTCATGTTTACTGTAAAATTAAAGGATTTTCATCGTTATTTTAAATTAGGTGCTAATTATGAGATTATATGTTGTAAATTTTATAGAATTTGCAAATCCTGTCTTTGTCAGATTACATTAACGAGAGATGTTCTAGAATTTTATAATAGATAAATCGACCAATAAAAAAAATAATAATTCTTCTTAAATACTACTGTCTATAAAAAAATTTAGACAGCCAATACTACGGTGTACGAACCATAGAAATACATAACTTTTTTACTAATCCTATATTTACAAAATCTAACTTTTTAAAACATTATTTAACTGTTTAACGATTGTTAATTTTGCAGTTAAATGTTAACAGAAATATCAAAATTTTTCTAAAAACAATTGACAGAAATATCTGACGTAAATCAGAACGAATAAAAAAAGCACATTATGTCAAAAAAATTTCAATATTTCTGAGCATCCGGGACATCGGTCGTTAAATTTCCAAAACATTTACTTATCAAACCAAACAGCTGTTTCTAAGCCAATTTAAAATGCGTATGCTTTTTACGTAAGAGAAAAATATACCATATAATTACTATGGCAAATAATTTTGTAACGGAAAATTTAAATAATTTATTGATACTATAGATATTTAATTAAGCCATATCAAATTGATACATAGATACCTAAATAATTGAGGTATTTGACCTAGACCTTTGCGTACAACTTACGTTATATTATAATTTAAATTTAAAACAATTTTATCCGGTTCAAAGACATTTGATTGAGCAGTGAACTTGCCAAACAGAAATATCGGAAAAATATACAAAAAATTCGATAAAACTTTTAAAACGTTTTTATAAACAAACATTTTGGATTAAGTTTGTACGTACGGCGCATTCAAAACAAAAGAAAATTCTTTAAATAAATGGTTATCTTTTTTTCAACAAATTATTTACCAGCGGAATTTTTTCCGGTTTACAATAAAGACAATAAACAATACAGGGTGTTATTTTGTAGACTTTACTAGCGTTTTACTCAGCTATGTGCAATTCGGTTTCCATGAAAATTTCTGGAGTGACCATTTGGAAACTGTGCTTGCGACTGGTAAAAACAATATTTTAATTGCTCTAATGGTTTTGAAGAAAATGACTGACATTATCATGCTCATCAATTTTTATGTTAATAATTATTTTTTTTTGGAAAATCTGGATTATTTTACGTACAAATCATTTTTTAAATTTTTAATAAGCCTTACCATTGCTTTATAATCGATTTGGTTAATTTAATAAGTTTTTCTAACATAGTCGGCTGATTTAGTCTTTTTTTCATTAATTATCTTAGGTAAGTGTGCTACAAATTTAGAAATTTTCTGTGTTCTTATTGTGTGTACAAATTATGACAATCGTGATTTATTGTTAATAACGTCAAAAAAATGAGTGTCATAAGAGCAAACAAATTCAACGCCTGCCTAAATAAAAAAAAGAACCATTTTAGCCAGGTATTTTAAGAAATGTTATGAATTTATTCTAAAACAACGGACATTCTTAATTAATATGTAAAAACTGATTTAAATGTAAAATTAATCAGATTTTTCGATAAAAAATAAATATTACCAGAAAAATGCAAGAAGAAGGTAATGACTGTCGTTTTCTGCAAATCTAATAAACCAATTGAAATTTTGTATTTACCAGTCGCAAGCACAGGTTTTAAATGGTCAATCCAGAAATTTGTATGAAAATCGAATTGCAGATAGCTGAGCAAAACGGTAGTAAAGTCTACAAAATAACACCCTGTATAAACATAAACAAATTTGTTAGCACGTAAGAATACAAAAAAGCTCTAGGGCAATACGTATTGTTTATAATTCAAAATTTTCCAAATGAAATGCATGAGAATTCCGTTATCCTCCATCCTTTAAGTGACCGAACTCTTCTTTATCCACTAACACTAGAAAAATGTACCTTTTAAATTAATTTAAAATTAATATTAGTTAAATAAATGCCTTTCTTTGTTTAACTTTGATTTAAATTATTATTGTTAAATTGAAAATATCAAAATTAATCATAATTAAATTACAAGCAATTATTTTCATTGTGTTGTAATGGAAATAATTTTAAAAATTTCCGATTGCACCTAGTTCTATTCAATAATAAATTGATTCATTTACAGTCATTAACTGCATTTTATTACAAAAGAATAAAATGACCTCCTCATAGGGATAACCTCCAGTATTTTGTAATGAAATATTTGATCTTCGTTTTTTTTAATTAATGTTAAAGAGAAAAAAATTACCTTGACAAACAAATGTAGTCGTTTTCCTTAAAAAAACTTGAGTAAATGCACATATCTTAAAGAACTATACGAATTTTTAACCATGAGCGCAGGATACTGCACATGCAGTAGAACGAGATGGAAAATTAGGCCATTGGAGACCATATGTGTCAGTTTACATTTCAAAGTGGGGTTATTAACTTTCCATTTATTTGTTTCTTTGGTACAAGAAACTGTTTTTTAAAGAATTTAAGCTTGTCTTTACGTTTTGTGTAAGTGAAAAACCCAATAAAGCGTGTTAAAAAAAAAATGTGAAAATTGTAAAAGGTCATTGCTCCTATGTATCTTAAAAATCTAGGGACCATAACCTTTAAAATTTTGAGTTGGTAGGCCTGAATTTTGACACTTATAGTCTCCGTTTACCAAACATGGCGACCCCACTTTTTGCAACTGTTTTCCTCTCTCTTGCTTCATATAGGTCTTTTAAATGTGTGTTTGCAACAAAAATAGTTTTATTGACTTGACGTGTTTTTTAATTGTCCAAACATGGTTTTAAGTGAAAAAAATAATAATTTTATTCCAAAATGACGTAGTATTTTGATGCTTTGGGATAATCTAAAATTTAATTATTGGGTTAGCAGCACGAACTTTTTAAAAAATCCAACATTTAATACTCCAATGAGTATAATTTCTAAGAATATAAACATCAAAATGTAAAATATGTTTTATTAGCAATTAAACACGTTCATTTTAACGTCATTTTCATGTTTTTAGAAAAAAATAGTGTAACATGATTTCCCTAAATTTATTTTATTAGTAGCTAAATTTACTTCGCTTGTGAATATCCTATTTATTTAAAGATCAAAAAGTTGAGGTATGTGCAATTAAATTTACGTGTAATTTCGTTCATTCCTTTAGCCAAAAAAGTATCGCTTCAAATCTCCTAATTTATAACAGGTAATTTTAATTTTTGTTGTATTTTAATTAATATACCATTTATTCGTACAAAAAAATTAAAGCTAAAGATTTAAGTTTACATATCTTCTTATCTGTGCTCCTAGAAGCTCGTATAAGTCATCTCCGTTGAGCTCCCGTCAATTCTACTAAATAGCACATCTACATGAGGGCCACATCGTATATTAAAAGTAAATGTAGTTTTGAAAACTAGAAAAGGGTTACAAACGTATTATGGTTTCATTTAAATCGGTTATTTCTTTGTGTCGAAAATCTTACTTCAAAAATTATTATACTATTTTTGGTTTTTTTTTTCGACTACGGATACGTTTTTTAGTTTATATACATTACGTGGTCTATGCCAAACCATAATACGTTGATTTACCATGGTTTTTTAAACTTGTAAATGATTAAAATTGCAACATTAGTTTTTCCCTAATATAGATGTGCTTGTTCAAAGATGTCAATGTAGAAAGAAAAGTATCAAAAGTACTATTTTGCCATATTTTTATTATTTCTTGCACTCTATGTATCACAAACATTATCCTAAATATTTTTAATCATAGTTATTGATGTATTACTCCTTGGATATTTTGTTGAAATTTCGAAAAACACTGACATTCAGGGAGATGACTTTTACGAACTTTTGAGTGCACAGGACATCCCATTTATGAATTTGAAATCCAAGTCTTAAAATGTAATTTTTTTACTGAAATAAATGTAGGTTTTACAGCGAGTGTAATATTCTATAATTCAAATTCATTTTTATTACCTGTTTATTAGCCATTAATTTAAAATTGCACACATATACCTGGTCATAAAATGTATATTTGTTTAAGGCGAGATTTAAGGTGTCCTATGCATTTTAAATATTATTTTTGCCACGGTGCCAAATATGACTCGGTAACAACAATAAATTTTATTTAAAATTATCAATGAACGTGTTTTATTGAATGCAATTAAAAAAACAAACAAATATAAACCCATTGTATCAGTATTATCTCCCAAATAAGAGAGCTCTAGCTCTTTAAAATTAAAGAAATCTTTAAAAAATAAAAGGAAATCTGTAAAATTGATTATTTCTTTTTAATTTTTAAAGTAACCGCTAGGTATGAAATTTGCGTATTTCATGAAAAAAAATTATTTTCCTAATCGATTTCTCTTATTAAACTATGGTGTTAAGCAAATTTTTAGATCACACAAGTCTCTACTTTTCGAAAAAAATAAAATAAATGGAGCGTATTCGTACAAAAATTGGTTGGGGTAACCTAGGAGATATGTCATACCACCCGTCGTTTCAGATGCTAACTGACATTACTTCTGAATTTTATATTTTTACCAAATATAAAGCTAATATACCAAAAAACAACAAACTGCCGATTTAAAACATTCTACGTACCAGCTAAAAGGTTTGTATACCATTTAGAGAGTGCTTTACACCTTTAATTCTTTATAATTAGTTAAAAAAACGGAAATTATGACTAATTTACAAAAGGATTTCCGTGAATGTTTAAAATAATACGGTTTTTTTTGGGTGCACGGATTTTGCATTAAAAGTACCATTGTAAATGAGTCATTATGCCCTATTTTACCTAATTATGAAAAATTGAAGTTGTAAAACACTCCGATAATGTTATACAAACCTTTTAGCTGGTACGTAGAATGTTTTAAACCGGCAGTTTGTTGTTTTTTTGGTATATTAGCTTTATATTTGATAAAAATATAAAATTCAGAAGTAATGTCAGTTAGCATCTGAAACGACGTGTGGACAGGTTACCCCAACCAATTTTTGTACGAATACGCTCCATTAAATTTGAAAATTGCGTTAAATTGAATCAGCTTTAACAGATATTTTTCCCCTTTTCCCTTCTTGAATCTATTCTTTTACTTCATTGTCAAAGTGACATTACCTATTTTTTTACTTAATTTATTGCACTACTAACATTTTAGTTATTATACTCTTCACAAGAGTATATTGCAATCGATCAGAAAGTCCTAAAATCGTCAATTTTCGTCGAAGAGCAAAAATTTTGCAGATTCGTGCGTTTCATGACTTTTTAAGATTTTCATTTTTTGTCCGTCCGTCGGTATGTCGGTCGGTCGGTCTGTGGGATGTCACGTTTCTTGTAAACACGCTATCTTAAGAACCAAACTTCCAATCCTATTCAAATTTTAAGGAAAAATCGATCCCTATAAGAGGAAGAACCCTATTGTTTTTGACAAAAATCTGAGTACTATAAAGCCCCCTTTTCGGTCCCCCAAGTGAAAAAAAAATCGTAACTCAATTATTATTAAATTTACAAAAAAAATTATTCGACATAAAACATAGGAAATTTAATTCTCTATAAAAAAGTATTCGTTGGTTTTTTTGTCAGACCCCCCCGTTACCCCCCACCACAAAAAAACCTCCTATCTCCGTTATTATTCAATTAACAAAAAAAATCTTTTTTACAAAATTAATGAAAATTTAATTTTCTATTAAAAATGTTGGTTCATTCTTTGTAAAGTTAGCCAGTAAGGTTAAAAAAACAAAAAAACAACTTTTTCAATAGCAAAAAAGTCCAAATCACGTTACGTGTCGGTCAAGAAGGCCATGCCAAAAATATTTTAAACAAAGAAACAAAACCGCTTGTCGGAACAAATAACCTCAAATATTTTAAATGTCAGAACTGACGTTTATCCTCTTCGTTAACTAAATTCTTCGTGTTTTCTGTTAATAGTTTGCACTCTTCGCAGATTTTCTTTACATAATTTTTTTTTATATTAGACTATTAATTATCCTATAACAGCTTTCTTGCGAAGAGTATACCATAGAATGTGTAGCAATTATATAAAAAATAGACTAAGCTTTGATTTACAAAATTACACTTCTACCGATTCCGAATTCTACTCGAGCTACTTATCTGTGAAGAGTAATTTCTACGCGTTTCGACTTCTACCCATTTCTAGTTTATTATTAACGCCATGATAAATAAATCAAAATAAAGACAACAATATTTCATATTTTAGACAATCTGTCACTAAGCGCGCGGGTTGACTTAAGATACATAGAACAGAATACATTTTTATATTGCTAAGCAATGTGCTACACCTTAATATAGTGGAAGTGGGCGAAAGGGAAATGCTCCAAAATTGAGGGAAAGTGCTCCAAAAACTTAAAATTCGGAGCGCTAGAGATTTTTAGTGAAAGCTCATGCCCAAGTCTACTTTTTATTTTTAACCAAAAAACTTGTGAAACTCAACCATTGTGCCGATAGATGTCGCTATTAAATTTAAAGTCTAACATTTCTTTTTTTTTTGTTTTAGGCATTGAATAGCCGATCACCATAGACGTGAAAAACCTGGACAACATATTTACACACTTATTAATCTCAAAAAACAGAAAAAACTCAAAAAACATCACAGAAGAGATAAAGTTATGGGCAAATCGGAATTTCTAACCATGCCAATAGAAAAACATGTCTCACCGAGTCATTTATGCGCTAGCCAACAGTCGCTAAACAGCGAAAACGAGAAGCAGACAGAGCAAGTGATTCACAATCAACACAATCAAAATTTCAGTATTGAAAACACGGAAAAACTAGAAAAAACAGAAAAAACCACCAATGGCGACGTTTTTAATCAAAACAACGTGTATGGAGAGCTTTATTCACAAGACAACGTGTCAGGACACCTTTATAATGAATCTGACTCAAGATCCGACGCGTCTGGACACGTGTGCAACGGTTCCTTAGATGGACACCTTTATAACACACCAGACCAAAATGGTCACCCTTCAAGTGACCTTGAAGTAGATAGGCAGCTTTATAGTGCGCAAAACGGACAGTTTTCCAGTGATAGTGTCAGTGTAGTGAATGGTCAGCTTTATAACCGTGGTGTAGTGTATGGTACGCTTTACGAGCAGGATTTAGACGAGACATACGAGATTATACAAGAGGAGCAAGAAATCAATGGATTGAATGATATAGAGCTTCCAGATGACATTTCGTTTTTGACTAGCCAAGTTGCGGGTCATACATGGTTTGGAAAATCCATAGGTATGTACGTTTATTTGCAAAAAACAATGATAAAAGAATTAAATAGATGAAATATTCTATCGTGGACATGGAATTTAAAACGATCAATTTTTGCATTGTAAATATGGTCAAAATAGTGGCTTAAACATCTCAAGTTTTATGCGAAGTGGACATTAACAAGAAACATTTCTCTGATGTTTTACGAAGATTAGAGCCCTATTGTTATCCTAAGACAAAATTATTTAATAAAGGAAATATCTTTTACTATTTTTCTCGCCGGCAGCACATTTTACATAATTTATTTTAATAAATACATTTGACGCATTTGTTGTCAAAATAACATTCGAAAACTGACATAAAAAACCCCATTCACAATAGAGTAAAATTCAAAAAAGCAAAGGTGGCTGATAAAAAATCGTTTTAAATTCCATGTCCACGATAGTACAGTTTTTTTGCAAAAAAAAACAATGATGAGAGAATTAAATAGATGGAGCATTATTTAATTTTTGAGGCAAACGAAAGGTTAAATTTGGTACTCCTTCTAAAACAGAAAGCATTATTCTATACCTGGTTTAGAAAATCCATAGTACATTCGATTTCACAAGAAAGACGTAAACTGTCACAATTTTGTCAAAATTTCGGTAAATTTGGCATTTTTTTTTTTTTTTTTATTAACTTATTTTACATCGGTCTGTTTCTGCAACTATGGCTTAATACCGATGCTCTGAGTGAGACTACCCCCAACCGAGAAATTTTGTCGTATCCCTTCCTCTCTCAAAGATGGGTAGAGCTCTTTTACGTGCACATGAGCACACGGGACCGCATCTTTTACTTCGTCTTCCGAGCGAAGGTATCACTAGAAACATTTATCCCACCAGTAAATGTTACCAGCAGACTTTTTTCATTTTTGGATCACCCCCGGGTTCGAACCCGGGTCACTTTGGTGAGAGGCAGTGATACTTACCTCGACACCATGCCTGCTGGCCAATTTGGCATTAATTTCTTAAATTCTGGTTATCTCATCATTATATTCATAAAATATGACAAAGCCATGAAACAACCATCATAAATATGATTGAATTATGGCCAAAATAAAGCCAAATTTACCAAAACAAATTCTGACAATGTACCTCTTTCTTGTGAAATCGAGTGTACATTTCTTTGCAAAAAAACAATGATGAGAGAATTAAATAGATATAATATACACCAAAATTATTTGGTAAACTAATTAAAAAACCTTTTGGGGGGTTACAAGAAGTGTTTATATTTACCTTATCTCTGTTAGGCTGAAAAGAAGCATAACAGCAACTGGTACATTTCTTTAATTCTGTCCTTTTTTATGATAACGCATTGTAAATCACAGATATTTACCATTTAATGTACTATATATAATATCTTACTTTTTCTTAAAAAATTGGTTTGTGTTCCAAAAACTCACATACAAATTTACAAATGTGAGGTTAGAAAACTCCATTGAAGGCGGCGAATAGTGGCGACAACACATGTTGGTTTTTTGTACACAGACGTAAAAAATATAATGCGAATTTCTGTTTTAAAAGGCGTACCAAATTTAACCTCGCGTTCGCGTCAAAATTAATGCTTGAATGTGTAATTAATTTATCTTAATCACGAATTTTGATTTACAATTGAAGACTACTTTTTAAAATAAATGTATTCCTTGGAAATGATTCGCTATTGGAATTTTAACGTATACACAAGTTAGCGTGGAGAGGGCGCAACATCAACATCTTCCCCTTACTTGCAAGTGTTTATCAGATACCCAAATATTGTGCCTATGTATTTAAATGATGCTCCATCTATTTAATTCTCTCTTTTGGTAAAAAATAGTATTAAATAAAACTTGTTTTATAAGGCGCTATTAGCATTTGTTCATTGGAAAATTCGCCGTTTAGCAGTTAAAAAACGTCCTTTTTAGGTTAAAGGTTAAAATCACTTTAGTGAGAGTGGCAGTAAAAGTAACTTTTACTGCTGCTACCAAAAAAACATTTTCTAAAACGTCAAAAAAAATCACTTTAATGACTCGTCACACAAAGCATCACTTTAACTCGTAGCAGTAAAATCTACTATTATGAAATTCGATGTTTTAATAAACTATTAAAAATGTTTTTTCCTTTTAGGCATTTTACGACAAAATGGGATAATTCTAAAACCAATACCACCAAACAAAGGAACATCAGAAATAGATTTTTACGAGGACTTAATAAAATCAAGTGATCCTCAACTAATAGAACTGAAGGAGTATGTGCCAAAATACTTTGGTGAAAGAGACATTTCCATAGAGCAACATACGCATAAGTGTATTATGTTAGAGGATTTAACGAGAGATTTTAAAGAACCCTGTATTATCGACATTAAAATTGGACGAAGGACGTGGGACCCGAAAGCCAATTATGATAAAATAATTAAAGAAGAGGTAAAAAACACAATTTATTTATTAATTTTTTTAAAGGGCCACTAAATTTTTTATCGATAAAAAAGTTTAATAATTTAACAGTTTTTTTAATTTTTTTTTTATTAAAAATTGTTGTTTTTTTAGGGAAAGTATCACGACTGCAAAAGAGAATTTGGATTTTGCATACCTGGATTTCAAGTATATAAAATAAAAGAAAAACAATTAGTAAAATATGACAAATCTTTTGGAAGGACGTTAAATAAAGATACAGTTCCAGATGGTAAGTTAAATTGATCAAAATAGTTTAAACATGTAGTTTTATAAGGAACGTTTTTTAGCATCAGGTGCAAGTGATAAAAACATTTTTAATTTAAATTAAAAACTTACCTTAAAATATTATATTCATTGGATTGGCTACATTGAAATTTTGAAGTGAAAAGTAAATTTAGGTCCGACATATTTGTAAACTTTACTCACTTAATACTGAATGAATAGGCGTTTTTGGGAAAATGTAACCGTTGATATCGTTTCTCCAATTCTTCTAGTTATTCCCTCTACAAAAAACTATGTTCTCTGATAATTTATAATAGTAATATTTGTAAATAAAAAGTACCTTGCAAGGGAAGAATTCATCTTTTTGCATCTGGAAAACCAACCTAATAAATTAAAATTGCGGGTTTAATAATGAAGCAATTCAGCAACCTTAAAAAAACTAATATCTGGTTTTATTATTTGCTTATTAAAGAACGCAAATATAAAAATTAAAGCAATTATAAACAATTTGTTTCATAGACGTTTATTTGCACTTGACCATTAAAAAAATCGGCTCATTTTCCAATCCTGGGCTCGCAAATACCTGTCTTTTTCTAAAGTCTTAACTTGTCCATTGGCAAATCCGTCGTCAGAAATTAAAGAAAGTTTATTGGTTCATTATTTAAATTTGATAAATGACATTCTTCAAGTTATACAGGGTGTTCTAGAATTGGCCCACCACCTGTATGGAACGTTGTTGGGGCCTGTCTAACGACCCCCAGAAAATTGTAAAAAAAAATCTATCTTAGTTACCCTCGGAGGTATGAAGTCCCAAAGTGCGAAATTTTAAACGCATATACCTTTAAAACAACGGCACATATTAACGAAAAATGTGGCATAATACAAAGGCACAGTCTATCTTAAACTCTTTTACTATTTGTTTATCTTTAAAATGGTCAAATAACATTTTTATAATCAATTTAATTTCACAATATTTTCATGAAATGAAGCTGACAACAATGTTAATAAAATCAAATGCAATAGTGTATGATCAAGACTCATAAAAGCGCCCTTTTCTTAACAACTTTAACCGTATTTTGCGTTCAGCTTAGAAAAGATAGATTTTTTTTAACAATTTTTCAAGGATCTCTAGGCATGCCCCAACAGCGTACCAAACAGGTGATGCGCCAATTCTGGGACTACAGGCAATAAGCTGCCGTTAGTTTCTTACTCCACATTTTTAACCCTCAATTCAGAAGCCTAAAATTCAATTTAGAAACTACAAATCTTATTTTAGAATAAAAAAGTTTGTTTAATTCGGAAAAGTAACAATTAATTTATTGTAATTTTTCTGAATTGAAAATTATACTTCTGCTTTGAATTTTACATTTTCTGAATTGAAGATTACGCTTTCCGAAAGTGAAAATAGTGTAGTTTAAATATGAAACTTTATAAAAATTAATTTAGTGTTCTAACAATAATTTTCTTTCCAGCATTAAAAATGTACTTGAACGCAGACTCAGGCTTCTGTCGAAGCCTCCTAGTACAAATCCTATCCACCTTATGGCGTATCCAGCACTGGGCGCGCAACCAGCGTAGACTACGTCTGTATTCCTCATCCATCCTCATCATATACGATGCCCGGCGGCTGAAGGAGTGTCTCAGATACAATGGCCTTATCAAACCTAAGATGAAGTTAGCTAAAGCTTGTAGCTTGTATAGGCCTTTATCACTGGCGGTGCTTAATAATGCGCCTGATAAGGTGCCGACTGGGTTTAGTGGGCAAAATACTAAAGAAGGTGAGTTAAACAAGTGAAATAGGTGCCTCAATGTACTATCCATTCATGTTTTTAAAAAACCGCAGTCACCTATGAAAACTAGAACCTTTTTCTTTGAAAAGTTGAATTTTCCACAAAGTTGTCATTACATTTCCAATTTACTGACACTAAAAATTCAAAAATGACAAAATTAATATGACAGTTACATAAAACAGGCGTAAAAATAAAAAAAAAGAATCGATTTCTGCTTGAGATGTAAGAATTTATGAAGAAAATTGCAGACATTTTTGTAAAAGTGCTAATTTATCCTATGATACAGTTACATAAAACAGGCGTAAAAATTGAAAAAAAAAGAATCGATTTCTGCTTGAGATGTAAGAATTTATGAAGAAAATTGCAGACATTTTTGTAAAAGTGCTAATTTATCCTATGATACCTAAAAGGACTTCTTAACAGTGAGTACTTACATAAATAATTCCTAGTTTGTGTAAACTTTTAAATGGTTTAATGATTAGTGCATTAAAAAGTAATTTAATAAAAAAATAAATACTTCTGTATATGTAGAGACCATTGTTTTTGATTAAGATGCCCTAAACATGTTTTTAAATGCATTTTTTAATTTTTTCGACTAAACATAACCAGCAAATACAACTGACATTAATGACAATATGCAGGGTAATATCTGTCACCCTATGGCTCACCTACTCTGGTTTAAAAAAAGAGTGAATGGATAGTATGTCTTATTAGTTAGTTCAAGGTCAGGTCCGTTTAAGATCATAAAGCAAAGACATCTAATAAACTTGCCCCTGTAGATTGCAAAATCAAGTATAAAGGCAGATTTATAGGTGAATTAACGTCAACTAGAATTAACGTATAGCGAATTAACACAAAATTAAGTTAATTATAAGAAACTTAAAATCCCATTTATAGATCAAATTAACGTCATTTCATGTTCATTTATAGGTTATTTTTGATAATTTAACTAATTTTGGGTAAAGTAGACATCTGTAACCGTTTTTCACTAGAGACATCTATCGTTTACTAGACCAAATTTAAAAAAACTGTAGAATGGAAATAAAATCACTAATCTATAAATGCATTAATTTGATCGTTTTAATTTATTGTATTTTTTTAAATACCTCAATTCAAGTAAAAACTTTTTTTATACTTAAAATTTTCAAGAACTTGTACCATTTTTGAATAAACTATTTTAATGTACCTCAAATTTTGCATTTAGTTGACAAAAAACTTACTTCAATTTAGTGACAGTGGTCAGTGACATAGAAATTTCAAAGTCTTATGCAAAAATATGGGGTACATTAGGAGTGTTTTTGACAGTTTATTTGTAAAGGGTACAGTTTCTTATAAATTTTAAGTGGTAAAAAAGTTATAACTTGAATTGGGGTATTTAAAAAAATAAACAAAATTACAAAATTCTTAAAGGTAAAGAGTTTACATGCAGTGTTTATTAACACTACCAGTGTTAAACCCATTTTAAAAGGAGCCTTTAATTTTAAAATGGATTCAAAATGACCGTTTTTATTACTTTTATTGATTGTACAAACTTCGGGATGCTGGGACAAAACATTTAGTAAAGATTTACGATTACTTGTTTTTAGTCTACCTGCTTAAAGGCCATTATTTCCGAAGGGGGACACTTTTTCAAAAAACTGTTTTTACCGAATGCCTTGAATTTTTCCAGCTATTTGCCATATCAAAGATAACAAACTAAACGCGGACACTCTGTATAAATGAGATTTTAACTTTCGTATGATTTATTTAATTTTGTGTTAAGTTGCGATACGGTAAAGTGTGTTAATTTGTAATAGGAATGGGGCTCCGAAGCTCACTTTAATAGATAATAGATTTTTTTAAAAACCATTTCAAGATTTTAAGGAGAACGATTTTTTTCTGAAAATTTGAACATAATAAGTTATCGTATTTCAAAGTCTTGTGTATTTATCAAAATTGTGACAGAGAGATTTTTTTAAAGTTGTTTAAAATTTGACGAAACGCTCGAATATTTGCTCTAAGATGATTTTTGACGATTTAAGAATTTTCAAGTTAACAATCACAATATACTCCCCGTTTTCGACTTTGTCTGCAAGGCGTATTTAAGCCAAAACTTATTTGGCCACAATCGTAACATTTCTCCTAGTTTCCGTCTGTGTACGTTAGACTGTTCCTTGTTGCTAAACTGTCCTAAAATGTATATAACCCAGTCTATTATTTTTAAGTCAGTGATTTTAATTGCACCAATTTCTAAATCTAATAAAAAAACATCTTCCAGGTCCAATTCTAACCCCAGCCTCCCGCAAAAAAGCCTACTACGACACCCCATCATCCCGCCGACCTAGCAACAACGTCTGGCAACAATCCATCCACTCTCTGAGAAGGACCCACTCCTTCCAGAACAACTACGACAAGAACGTGGCCTGCAAACGGCAGGACTACAGCAACATCCTGGAGGACCTGTGTTGTGACTACAAGTCTGAGCTATGGGCCACGGTGAAGATGATAGACTTTGCTCATGTGCATCCGGCGCAGAACTGTGATATAGATAACAACTATCTGGAGGGGATTGAGAACCTGGTCAAGTTGTTGGAGGACTTCTTAGCTGAGAGTGAATGATATTAAGGGGGTGAGAGGCATTTGGCTGTGTTTTATTTCTTTTACTTATGATATAATAAAGGTTGCAATAATAATAAATGCTGAATAACATCAGGTTGGAAATGTTCTAAAATAAAAGGAGATATGCTCAGTATTACGTTTAATAAACATTGACATTTTGAAGTAAAAAAGTTAATTTAGGTCAGACATGTTGAATAATGACATTTGTAAACTGGTCTCACTTAATACTGAATGATTTGGCGTTTTTGAGACAATGTAAACGTTGATATCGTTTCTCCAATTCTTCTAGTTATTCTCTTTAGTCTCTACAAAAAAACTATGTCCCCTGATAGTTTATATTAGTAAAATTTGTAAACAAAAAGTACCTTGCAAGGAAAGAATTCATCTTTTTGCATCTGGAAAACCAACCTTGTAAAACACAATTTTGGGCTTAATAATGAAGCAACTTAAATACCTTAAATACCTAAATTTCGGTTTCTATAATAAGTCTATTGTAATACGCAATTTTAAACAAATTATTGGGCATTTCTGCTTTTATTTTTGAAGATTTTATATCTTAAATCTAAATTGCAATTTTTTCTGCGGATGTGGCATACATTTCTTGTTTAAAAAAATGATAATTAATATACAAGTTAAATAAAAAACTGCGTCACGTTTATTAAGAATACAATTTCTCTTACAAAAAACGGAAAAAATATTTAAAAAATGGAAAAAAACATAGATTAAAATTTGCTTTTTAGTCTTTGCACTTTTATTTTCTTACAAGAAATGTACTTATAAGCCCATTTTACAAATTAAATGATTTTAATTATAAATAGTTGATTTTGACTGCCTTTTGTATTTAATAAAAAGTAAACGACTGTATAAAATTGACTGTATTAACTTTTTGGTGGGAAGAATCTAAAATTGCAACACGAAATTAGTACCCTGAGAAAAAAACTTTATGTATCTATTTTCTCAGTGTATTTTTGCGTTGTATTTTAAGCGTTTTTGAATGTTTGTTTTCTACATCACAAAATGAATCTCGGATAAAAACTATATACTTACTTATACTAATGTGATTTTAGAGAAGTTAAAGTTCGATAATTTAGTCAGCAGAAATGGTGTTCAATCATTAATTAGGTAAAATTATAATGTATATAATAAAACAGTGTTATTTTCTTAAGGTGTGATTCGAAAATTAGTCTGTAGAGTTGCTACCGATATTTTTTTAACTAGTAGCAAATCGTTTTTTTCGGTGATTTTTGCATAAGTACTTATGTCATTTTTTGGGATTCTTACCGTTTTAAGAATTAAAAAGTAAGGTCATGAGCAGAAAATTCCATTTGTGGACTTTTTAATGTTTAGTCATTGTAAAAAAAGTTAAATTTCAAGTTTCTTAGTTATAGATTTAAAATTTCAAGTTTTTGAAATACGAGTATTAATGTACATAAACGCAAAATATTGGTGGTGATTTTTACGGAACCTTCTTTATTTTAAATTCCTTATAACCCTTTTTTAACTTAAAAAATAAAATATACTTATACACTTTTTATTTTATTTTGGCGTTATTATAAAGTTTAAATTATTTTAAATAAAATAAATGTTTAAAAACACTTTTATGTTTTTTCCTGACCTTAACAAATATCTACTAATGCAACAATGTCTGGCAACAATCCATCCACTCTCTGAGAAGGACCCACTCCTTCCAGAACAACTACGACAAGAACGTGGCCTGCAAACGGCAGGACTACAGCAACATCCTGGAGGATCTGTGTTGTGACTACAAGTCTGAGCTATGGGCCACGGTGAAGATGATAGACTTTGCTCATGTGCATCCGGCGCAGAACTGTGATATAGATAACAACTATCTGGAGGGGATTGAGAACTTGGTCAAGTTGTTGGAGGACTTCCTAGCTGAGAGTGAATGATAGTAAGCGAGTGAGAAGCATTTGGCTGTGTTTTATTTCTTTTACTTATGATATAATAAAGGTTGCAATAATAATAAATGGTGAATAACATCAGGTTGGGAATGTTCTCAAATAAAAGGAGATATGCTCAGTAATACGTTTAATAAACATTGACATTTTGAAGTAAAAAAGTTAATTTAACTTAGACATATTGAATAATGACATTTGTTGTAAACTTAACTCACTTAATACTGAATGAATAGGTGTTTTTGAGACAATGTAAGCGTTGATATCGTTTCTCCAATTCTTCTAGTTATTCTCTTTAGTCTCTACAAAAAAACTATGTCCCCCGATAGTTTATAATAGTGAAATTTGTAAATAAAAAGTACCTTGCAAGGGAAGAATTCATCTTTTTGCATCTGGAAAACCAAACTTGTAAAACAAAATTTTGGGTTTATTAATGAAGCAATTTAAATACCTGAAATAAAACGAATATTAACGCATTTTTAAACAAATTATTGGGCATTTCAGCTTTTATTTTTGGAGATTTTATATCTTAAATCTAAATTGCAATTTTTCTGCGGATGTGGCATACATTTCTTGTTTAAAAAAATGATAGTTAATATACAAGTTAAAGAAAAAACTGCGTCACGTTTATTAGGAATACAACTTCTCTTACAAAAAACCAAAAAAAGATTTAAAAAATGTAAAAAAACATAGATTAAAATTTGCACTTTTATTTTCTTACAAGAAATGTACTTATAAGCCCATTTTACAAATTAAATGATTTTAATTATAAATAGTTGATTTTGACTGCCTTTTGTATTTAATAAAAAGTTAACGACTGTATAAAATTGACTGTATTAACTTTTTGGTGGAAAGGATCTAAAATTGCAACATGACATTAATACCCTGAGAAAAAACTTTATGTATCATTTTCTCAGTGTATTTTTGCGTTGTATTTTAAGCGTTTTAGAATGTTTGTTTTCTACATCACAAAATGAATCTCGGATTAAAAATATATACTTACTTATACTAATGTGATTTTAGAGAAGTTAAAGTTCGATAATTTAGTCAGCAGAAATGGTGTTCAATCATTAATTAGGTAAAATTATAATGTATATAATAAAACAGTGTTATTTTCTTAAGGTGTGATTCGAAAATTAGTCTGTAGAGTTGCTACCGATATTTTTTTAACTATAGTTCATTTTTTTTATAGAGAGAAACTCCGACCACACGATAAATGTGTTTTTTGGGTTGCCTATTAGGGGTTTGTTCAGTAATTTTCCTCTTTTTTGTTGTATTTTCGAACAAAGCTCAAAATCTAACGTTTGTCAAAACTGAAAGATTTAAACAAATCTGTCACAAAAAACTAAAATTCAAAACAAATTTAATGTTTTTGTCCATATACACCTATTTCTTAATGAGTAACAAGTTGTTAAAGTGTCTTGTGTGTTGGGTAACGGTTGGGGATTCCATAGAGGCCATAAAGGGGATTCTCAATCATCTTGGAGGTATTAGTTATGTAGAAGCATTAAAGGGGCAACAAATTATATATAAACGTGAAATGAGAAGCCAAAAAGCACCCTTTTAATTCAATGCAATTGTACCACACCGATTCATACTGCAGCAGGATATTTTGGCCATTTTGCAGAAACATCAGACAGCAAAATAAACAGCTTTGAGAACAAGCCATTTTGGAAATAAAACAATTTGAGTGTAACGCAAAAAATATTTAACTTGCAGTGAAAGACTTTTTAGAATATTTGTAAATTATAATATTAGATTCTCAAAGGTTGTACATAAAATAAATTTTAATAAAATAAAATAAATAATTGTTTAGTGGCACAACTTAGAAGAATCGGTGGATTATTGTAAACTATTCAATCGGCAAACTTATAAAATTGCAAAACAGATAAGCTCCGTTTAAGCACTATTAAAACAGCGTCATCCGCAAAAATCACCACTTATTAAAACCCCGCTTGTGAAGCATAATGTATACAAAATTTGGCCGCCTTTTTTGCGAAGGGACTTTAGTTTAGATCCTGAGCATAAACAAATTCTGCTGTTCATGGTTCCAGTCCCCCTTTCGGTCCCATGCTCTTAATTTATTTAAAAGATTCTTAAAGCAGGATCTTCCGAAGCAGCCTAGCTATTAAACACAGGTTTACAATGCACAATCCACATTAACAGCAATTCCAGAAAAATAATCTTTTTGGTAAAGAGGATTTAAAATTTGTTTATGGTGTTATAAAACTAAAATTTTTTTTTATAAGAATTTTAACTGGCATGTTGACGTGACAAGATATTGACATTTAAAAAAAAATTCAACTGTTCAACTTTTGTTTTGATTGTTATAGTGACACTATAGAAGTTGACGTTAAGCATAACCAAAATTTTTTTTATGCCAAAAAAAACATATGTTTTGCTGCGGCCATTTTGAATTTTTCTAGTGTAAATTCACGGAGCATGCAACCAATCAGAGTAACTAATTTTTTTAAGGTAAAGGTAAAAAATTCTCTCTATAAAAAAAATATACTATAGTAGCAAATCGTGTTTTTCGGTGATTTTTGCATAAGTACTTATGTCAGTTTTTTGGATTCTTACCGTTTTAAGAATTGATAAGTGAAGTCATGAGCAGAAAATTCCATTTGTGGACTTTTTAATGTTTAGTCATTGTAAAAAAAGTTAAATTTCAAGTTTCTTAATTATAGATTTAAAATTTCAAGTTTTTTGAAATACGATTTTTACGGAACCTTCTTTATTATACTCTTCACAAGAGTATATTGCAATCGATCAGAAAATCCTAAAATCGTCAATTTTCGTCGTAGAGCAAAAATTTTTGCAGATTCGTGCGTTTCATGAATTTTTAAGATTTTCATTTTTTGTCCGTCCGTCGGTAGTCGGTCGGTCGGTCGGTCGGTCTGTGGGATGTCACGTTTCTTGTAAACACGCTATCTTAAGAACCAAACTTCCAATCCAATTCAAATTTTAAGGAAAAATCGATCCCTATAAGAGGAAGAACCCTATTGTTTTTGACAAGAATCCGAGTACTATAAAGCCCCCTTTTCAGCCCCCTAAGTGAAAAAAAAATCGTAACTCGATTATTATTAAATTTACAAAAAAAAATTATTCGACATAAAACATAGGAAATTTTATTCCCTACAAAAAAGTATTCGTTGGTTTTTTTTGTCAGACCCTCCCCGTTACCCCCCACCACAAAAAAAACCTCCTATCTCCGTTATTATTCAATTAACAAAAAAAATCTTTCTCACAAAATTAATGGAAATTTAATTTTTTATTAAAAATGTTGGTTCGTTTTTTGTAAAGTTAGCCAGTAAGGTTAAAAAAACAAAAACTAAATGATTTCAGTTGCAAAAAACTTCTAAGTCCAAATAGCGTCACGCGTCGGTCAAGAAGGCCATGCCAAAAATATTTCAAACAAAGAAACAAAACTAGCTGTCAGAACAAATAACCCCAAATCTCTGAAACGTCAGAACTGACGTTTATCTTCTTCGTTGACGAAATTCTTCGTGTTTTCTGTTAATAGTTTGCACTCTTCGCAGATTTTTTTTAAATTTGTTTTATTTTAAAGAAACTATTATCCTACAATAATTTTCTTGCGAAGAGTATACTATAGAATGTGTAGCAATTATATAAAATATTGATTTAGCTTCGATTTAAAAAATATAAAATTATACTTCTACCGATTTCGAATTCTACTCGAGCTACTCATCTGTGAAGAGTAACTTCTACCCATTCTAGTTTTAAATTCCCTTATAACCCTTTTTTAACTTAAAAAATAAAATATACTTATACACTTTTTATTTTATTTTGGCGTTATTATAAAGTTTAAATTATTTTAAATAAAATAAATGTTTAAAAACACTTTTATGTTTTTTTTCTTACCTTAAAAACTATTTGTTGATGCTTTTTTATTGTTTTGGTTTTAAAAACTTGGGAAAAGGTAAAAAAAAATCAATTTTTGTTTTTGAAGTGGTTTTATGTCACTTCTTAAAATATATATTTTTTTTTTATTTTTTAGTAATTTACAAGAGGTGTTTTTTAATACGGTTACATTTTTTTACTGCCATATTAAAATACACCAAAGATATTTTTAAAATTATTAACACAGTATAATCACGAAATATAGGAGATTTTTCTTGAATCTTTTTTTATTTTGTAATTTTTTTTATATATTTTGTTAAAGAAAAATGTAATAAACATATGTTACACCAAAAATTAGATAATAATTAAATAATAATCCAATAAACAATATCAACATTATGGATTAAACAAAAAAACAAAAATTGGACTAACTTATACATGTCCCAAAAAAAAGAAAAACAAAGAATTACTTTTATGCGGCAATTTTTTGCATTTTGCGTTTACCGATGGTAAAATAATTACCACTTTTAAACCAGTCAATCACAGAATATAAAAATTTCTTTATTTTTTTAGCTTAATTTTGACTTAAAAAAAACCCAAAAAATGAAGAAATTTAAAATTAAAAAGAATATGTTGTGATTTTTATTTAAAAATGTCCGTAAAAGAACTATATCATGACCTTCAAACGTAAAGGTCATTTGTAACGATTAAAATATAAGGAAAAATACCCAATATTATTAGAAAAAAACCTACTTAAAAATAATGTTTAGTATTTACAAATTATTAAAATTAAAGAAAAAGTAAAGACTAAAAAAATTAGTACAATATATGGTGGCGTTAAACAAAAATTATTTGCAAACTTTACACAACAGGCAGAAAAATCAGTCTTATCCCAAAAAAAAAATGGTAGATTGCAAAAAACATGTCAAAAAGTAATAATAAAACAATTTTTGTAATTTTTTTTTTGTGTATACAAGAAAAATAATTTAAAAAAATAAGTATATTTTTTTGATATTTTTCTTGACGTCATAGAGATAAAATAAATCATAGAGTTTAACTGCCTGTATCTATGATTAAATTTACTTGACAGTTCGACCATATTTCGGCCAAAATTGTTGCTGATTTTTGCTCTCAACTGAAATCAATGATTGGCCAAACGATTTTAGTCAAGAAGGCCAATAAAAGCAAAGAAAAGGAAAACTAGGTACTAGACAAATAAATACAGGAGGTCCCGAAACGAGCGCATCTTTTAAAACAGTAAAAATAAGCCGATTACTACTCGACGTGTCCTAGGCTAAGGGGCACCGTTTATAGTTATTTAACCAGTAAGTGTGTTAATAAAGGCAATTAATATACGAGCTGTTTTAACAAGCGAGCGATCAGCGAGCTTGTTAATAAGTGTGTTTATTAATCGCCATTTAACATACGAACTGGTTACAATGCTGCATCGCACATCGTACATCATTATTAAATAAATTATAAAATAAAACAGTTATTTCA
Organism: Cartodere bifasciata; assembly: GCA_963920755.1. Taxonomy (NCBI): domain Eukaryota; kingdom Metazoa; phylum Arthropoda; class Insecta; order Coleoptera; family Latridiidae; genus Cartodere; species Cartodere bifasciata. Next base: position 1,709,334 of record OY987198.1, read on the forward strand.
CCAACTAGCAGAAACAATGCGTCGGCCCTTCAACTTTATTAAAGTGAAAAAAAACAAGAAGAGCGAACTTTTTTTAATTGTGAATAGAAAATAAATGTTATTTCCTTAACATGTGGTAAAAGGATCTGCTTCTCATTCATTCCAACGGTAAGTATTTAATTTATTTTGGTATTTGTTGCTTGAACCGTAATTAAAGCTACTTTAACATTTGTAATGTAGAAACATAGATAGTCATTTTATTAATTAAAAATGGAAAAGCGTTGCTACAGGCTCGTTGTCGTGCATTAATAGGGGTCATTGATCAACGATTTGGAGTGCGTTAATGAATGTCTAAAGAACTATTAATGATTCCATCAATTTTATTATGGTTTGACAGACCATTTTTAAAACATTTTCAAGTGTTTTTGCCTTTGGGCCAATTAGTCATAAAGGACGTATTGAAACAGTAACCCCTAGCCTAGAACATTTTAATCTTAATTTGTCTAACCTAACTTCTTAAAAGATGCATTCGTTTTGGAGAATCCTAGTAAGTCTAGTGTCCTGAAAGAAGTTAAGTCACTAGTCAACTTCTCAAAGTACAGATGTCTAGTGCCCTAAAAAGTAAGATCACTATAATAAAAGATAGAGACATCCCTGGGGTAAACATTTTCATCAAGAGGGCTGGGTAATTTAGTCCAATTGTCAAAAAACAAATTTTAGGTTAGGTGATATACAAATGTCATCACAAAAATTACCTGTCAGATTTGTGAGTTATGTTAAATTTACTTTTATAAAGCAAGAACAGCTACAAAACTAATATTAAACTGTTTATTTACAATCTTTACCTGTGCCAGTACCTCATCCTTGTGAATTTATCAAGATTTCTCCTAAACTTCGCTTGGATTCTACGAATTCTCAACTAATATTGAGGGCAAAGTGTTTTAATATGCTTTTTTTATCGTCCGGTGCATCCACAAGAAAAATATTCGTGTAAATGCAAGTAAAGTAATTGTGATTATTGATTTTTAATAATTTATTGAAACAAGGCAAGTTTTTTAATTAAAAACGTGCACACATAATGAGATTTGTAAAAATATTTTTTAACACTTACCAATTGCCAAAGTTTTAGCAAAATTAACACTTATTTTAGATAAAAAGGAATATAAAACATTAAATAAATACTAAATAACTGGATTCGTACGTAAAGTAAGCACTTTGTTTTTATATTTTGTAAAAAAACCATTTCTTAACAGGGGTAATTGTCTGTCGTGGAATCCAAGCGGAGTTTTAAGAGAAATCCTGGTAAATTCACAAGTATGAGGTGCAGTCACAGGTAATGCTTGTAATTAAACAGTTTTATTTTAATTTTGTAGAAGTTTTTGATGTATAAAAATGAAATTTATAATTTTCGCAAAAAAAAATCGATCACTGGCATTTGTATCAACTGACAGATGTCTTATTTGACAGTTGGACTAAATTGCAAGGCCTACTTTGCGAAAGGCGAAGAAGTCTCCACCTCCTTTTAGCGCCTTACTAAAATAACCAAAATAACGCCACCTACCGCCCAAAAGCTAAATATACAGGGCAACAAATCAATTGTAAACGGTATATTATCGACAATACAGCATTTTGAAAAAAAAAAAATAAAATAAATCTACACACAAGGCACTTAAAATCGATGCACTTTTTCAGCAGTCACTAACGGATTTTGCTGCTCTAAAAACTTCCTACCCGACGTTTTATAATCATAGTTACAATTATGCACTTCGGAATATCTGTGCTGCGAACAGAAAATCCTGCCGCACCTACAACTGTGAATATTCGTTATGTTCAGCCGCTTATTACAGAACATACAGCGCGCTTTCTTTTTAATAACCGGCGGCAGCTCCTTCCTTTCCAAGATACTAGAGGGCGCCACTTCTTTTACCTCCTTAACGCCACTCAAAGCCTTAAGCTTAAAGTCGTTGCGGTCTAAAAACTCGCTAGGGCTACACCCGAGGTTGTAATAACCATAGAGTTCGTCAATGGTGTCTATGGTTGAGGGTTCCTGCTCGTAGAAATCAGCAGTAGAGGAGGTGGGGTCAAGGCTGCAGTCGTTTTTAAGGCGTTGAATGGTGGAGCAGTCGTTAAGGTAGGTTTTGTATTTGTCTAAGGTGGGCGTGGCCAGAGGGGAAGTGGCTCGGGCAACGCCGATGTCTGGGAGCTTAGGGAGCGATTTGTTAAAGTCTTCTGTGTTTCTACTGAAAAATTGGTTTGATTATTTCATTTATATGCTAAAATTAGAGGTTTATGTCAAAATTCAAAGCATTTTACAGCGAGTTACACTCATAGACATAGTATTCTATAGACAGGTCTTTAATCTAACCGTTTCACAGAGTAGGAATATCGCAATCTAGCGGAACTTAATTATATCCTAATACTTTGCTTTAATCAATCCATAAACTGTATGTTGGTAGCTTAGATAGTTTCTACAGGGTGTCTCAAAATGGGCGCCCACGGACCCCGAGGCGTGGTTGAGGAACACAAACGATATACAAAATCAGAAACAAAAATTTTATTGGGGGCCTCATTTCAAAAATAGGGGGCTGCAAACTTAGCAAAGTTTGGCAACACTGTTAGTTTAAATCCGCTTAGTTTAAAAAAAATCAAGTTAGTAGGTGAGCAAACATAAAACTTCAACTTGACATTAGGAAATAAGTTAATGTTTATTTTTAATTTTAAAAATACAAAATAGTTTGAATACCTGAATTTTATACTTCTTTCTTTATAAAATGTAACAAATCAATAAAATCATATCGTAATTGGTAAAAACTAATGTATGTTCGAAATAACAACAAAACTGTTAAAAATTACGGCCATAACAAAGTAAGTTTAGACTTTTGTGGTAACACATCTATTATTGTTCTTCACGAGGTTCTTCATTTGGGGAATAATAGTAATTCTGCATTGGGGCTCACATTGGAACTTATTTCATTCAAATATTACAAATTTCTGATGCTGCTCCAAACTAAACACCTTTACCATTTGGATCAAATCGGCTCTATTCTCACAGGTACTTTATTGGGGCACTTAATGCTGTGGATTAGTATTACCATATTTCTTGTTAGTAAAAGCGAATCATTTTAAAAAACTTGAATTAAAATTGACGCAAACAATAAATTAATGACACTTATCACTGATAAATAAAATTTATGCTCAGTTTCCCTTAGTTTCGAGCATGGCAACTTTAATCAAAATCAAAAGGTAAGACAATGTTGCCGCATAGATTTTGGGGTAATATTCTAAAAATTAAAATTCATTTTTTATGGGAAATAAACATCATTGGACCGAAATTTTGCAATAAATAATTAGTTTTAGTCCCTGTCTTTCAATAATTAAGTAAATTATGTTTTATTATTACTTAAGAAAGTCGCTATAAGGGTACAAAGTTTGTACCTTTGAAGCCCCATATCTTTGGAATGGGACCGCACAAAAAATTTTCGTTACTGATTTTGTAAATCGTTTGTGTTCCTCTACCACGCCTTGGGGTCCGTGGGCGCCCGTTTTGAGACCCTGTATAATTATGAAATTATTTTTTTTGTAAGTCTCTTAAGATTAGTATAAAAAATGTTGATATTGGTAGGCGAGTAAATTTATTAACCCCTAATTTGTTAATACCACAACCCAGTAAGTTATAGATACAAGACTGATTTTTGTTTTCTATAATGGGTTTACAGTGTCTTTAGCGTAAGTACAATTATGTTTTACTTGACTGTTGGTTTATTTAATGGAAGAAATACGATAAATGTTGCTTTTGGAAAGATGTAATTTCTATGATTGTAAAAAAATTAGGTTATTCCGCATTATTCCACGACGAAACTTACAACCTGGTATAGTTTGGGGTTTAGTCTTTAATATACAGTTAAAATTTTCTGCGCATATTTGCGCCACCGCCGCCACCGGCCGTATTTTATTTTATGTTTATAGAATGGTGGTCGCAGTAACAAGGAATCAAATCTTTGATATTTGGGTTTCTAAAGTCGCGTTCAGAAGAGGCAACTTTAGTGGACCCCAACTACAGTTGATCCACTAAAGCCACGTTCAGAGGGAGCAACTTCAGTGAATCAACTTCAGTTAATCCACTTTTTGTCCCGCATAAAGGTTACGAGCCAATAACTTTCTAGGTATATTTTGTACACAATTGAAATTTTAGGAGTTGATTAGAATGATTTTTTGCTATCCTTTACAGACCTTAATAAAAATTTGGTACCTCCCGTTTAGGTAAAAATGACATTAGTTATGTATTTTTAAATGGAACACCCCCTTTATTATGATAAATTTTTAAATATTTTTTTCTTAAGAATACATTAGCTACTATAGAAATTTGTTTAGCAACATAAGAAATTAAATACCGCTAGAAACATATAATACTACACTGTGCGTTTGTCCCAATTTTCGATCCGACATTTTCATCTACGATTGTTGGCGCGAATTTTAAAACTTTGTATATACTTCTATAATGTTAGGTGATAATTAAAAAAAAGTGTTATGTCCGTTTATAGAAGTTATATTTTGTCAAAATTATTTAAAATAACCAATTATTGTCGCTATAAATAACGCAAAAGCAAAAGTCGGACACGTATCTGGGGAATTTTAAGCGGTTGGTATACCTGATAAAACCAGATTTTTTAAAGGTTGGCATGCCTTATAAAACTATAAGTTTGGGAATTTGTTGAGGGTTGGCGACAATTATAGATCAAAAGAGAAGGCTCAATGAAGTCGCACGAAATTTGAATGCGCACTCGTCCAAAACTGTTCTATAGGATACTATTCTTTGTTTACACTGATTATTTTATTTATATGTCAACTTAGAGGTTTATGCCAAAATTTAAAGCATTTTACTGCGAATTATACTGGAAATCACCCATTGTCAACAACCTGAGCTGAAATATCCCGTTGTCAAGCACTGACAGCGAATTAATTTACCTGGGTAGAAATCAAAATTATAATTTTTTGTTAATTTTGTCAAAAATTGTTCTTTTGATTAATCGTATTCAGTGTTTAAATTAAACTAATATAATTTTTTTGGGTAAGTAGTATTTATAAATGAAATAATTATGTCGAATAGTCCTCGTGCTCTTGATAAATTTTCGATTTTAAAAGAACTCGTGCTTGTTGAATACACAATGTCTCTTAAAAGTAAGAGTCTTTTCTTTTAATTATTCACCTCGTGCTTTGCACTTGGTAAATAATTAGACAACACCCTTACATTTGCGGGACATTACTATGCAACAACCACTCGTTTATTTTATAATCGAAAATTTATAGAGCACTCGTAATATTACTACTAATTATTCAAAAGTTTAACCTTAAAAGTTTATTCTCAAAAATCATTATTTCAGCGATGTTTTTTTGCCATGACACCTAATTTTTAAAAAGGCAAACGTATAATACCAATGATGAGAGAATTAAATAGATGAAGCATTATTTAAATACGTAGGCACAATATTTGGGTATCTGATAAACACTTGCAAGTAAGGGAAAGATGTTGATGTTGCCCCCTCTCCACGCTAACTTGTGTATACGTTTTGAATTACAATAGCGTATCATTTCCAAGGGATACATTTATTTTAACAATAGTCTACAATTTTAAAGCAAAATTCGTGATTTAGGTAAATAAATTACACATTCAAGCATTATTTTTGACGCGAACGGGAGGTTAAATTTGGTACGCCTTCTGAAACAGAAATTAGCATTCTATTTCTTACTTCTGTGTACAAAAAACCAACATGTGTTGTTGCCACTATTCGGCGCCGCCAATGAAGTTTTCTAACCTCACATTTGTAAATTAATATATTACTTTTCTGGTAAACAAATCAAATTTTACGAAAAAGAAAGATTTTATTTAAATGGTAAATATCAGTGTTTTACAATGCAATATCACAAAAAAAACAAAATTAAAGAAATTTAGCAGTTGGTGTTATGATTCTTGTCAGCCTATCAGAAATAAGGTAAATATACACTTCTCCTAACCTCCCAAAAGGTTTGCTTATCAGTTTATGAAATAATTTGGTGTTTGTTATATCTATTTAATTCTCTCATCATTGTACTATCGTGGACATGGAATTTAAAACGATCAATTTTTGCATTGTAAATATGGTCAAAATAGTGAGTTAGACATCTTAAGTTTTATGCGAAGAGGACATTAACAAGAAACATTTCTATGATGTTTTACGAAGATTAGAGCCTTATTGTTATCCTTAAACAAAATTATTTAAAAAAGGAAATATCTTCTTACTATTTTTCTCGCCGGCAGCACATTTTACATAATTTATTTTAATGAAATACATCCGACGCATTTGTTCTCAAAATAACATTCGAAAACTGACATAAAAAACCCATTCACAATAGAGTAAAATTCAAAAAATCAAAGGTGGCTCATAAAAAATCGTTTTAAATTCCATGTCCACGATAGAATAATGCCTTCAATGTTTAACTAACCTGGATAGTTGGTCGGTGTTCACTTTTCTGCCGTAAAGTGGCGATCTAGCTGGATTTGTAAAATAGTAATTACAAACTTCATTTTCTTTTGGAGCGTATTGGGGTGGTATTGCACTAGGGGAGGCCATGAATTGTGGCATATGGTAGAAATTACTAGAACAGACCTCTAATTCACCCGTTATGTCTTGAGGTACATTTGGAGTATTTTCTATTCCTTCATAACTGAAAAAAAAAACATAAATTAAAAAAACCACTCAGATACCTAAAAGAACTATACAAATTTTGAATCATGAGCACAAACTACTGCAGATGCAGTAGAACGAGATGAAAAATTAGGCCATTGGAGACCATATGTATCAGTTTACATTTCAAAATGGGGTTATTATCTTTGCATTTATTTATTTCTTTGGTCAAAGAGAATGAATTTACTAGAGTATCAGTGCGCGAGGTTTTAAAAGGTAGAGGGCCACTCTGAAAAGTAGAGGGCGCTTCAAGCTTCAAAATTTCATGGGTAGATGTCGTTGGTTTTTTATTCTACCAAAAATTAAATCTAGTAAGTGCTCTAAACTAAACATATTATTTATGTCAAATTGACTTTATTCAAAATAATGTTTAAATGGTAAAAAACATGTTTTTATTTAAAATTAAGTGATTATTGTTAATGTTGCCTTCATTAGATGTAAAAATAACTCTAATCTGCTACAACTTTTTAACTTAAAATCAAAATTGAACTCATAAAATTCAAGACTATCAAAATACTCAGAAAAATAGTGTATTTGTGAATGAAATAAGCGGGCAGCGGTTCCTGTCCCCAAAAGAAACAGTGGATGCTTTAAATTGCGACATGACGACGGCAATTACGACAAGCTTGAATAAATCAAAACTGGAGTTAACTGTTTGAATGAATGCAAAAATTCACCAATCTTGGCAAAAAATTCTTTGGAATGCAAAAAAGTAGATCTACTCAATATGTTTGTGTTTATGCAACACTTAAACTAGAGCGGGTTAGGTCAGTGAATAGGTTAGATCAGTGAGCCTGTTAGAGTTTTTTTTATAAAATGTCGACATTTAATAGGATACTCCTCGCAGTACGTAGTCAGAGAATAATAAAATTAAAAATAAAAAATAATTTTTTTATTTTTTAAAAAAAATCTGCGAAGAGGTTAAACTATTAACTCTTCTATAAAAAAAAGATTTATTAGCGAAGAGCATAAATAAGTATTAATTCTGACACTGACGTTTGGGATTAAAATAAATAGGCTTTAGAAAGATGCTTTTGTTTTAATTTTTTTTTGCAAAGCCACCTTGACTGGGCCTATAGACTTACCTGACTTAGAACTTTTTCATCACTAAAAACCTTTCTTTTGGCCTTTTTTGTCTTAAAAATTTGACAAAAAAAAAAACAAAAATACTTTTTAACACAGAATTTAATTTCCTTTCATTTTTATGACTTGACTTTTTTATGTGAATTGTTAAATAACGAAGATACAAAGTTTTTTTTAAATGGGGGGCCTAGGTGGGGCCGGACAAAAAAAACTTAAAAATACTTTTTGTAAAGAATTAAAAGGGTTTTAATATTATCGAAATAAAAATTCTGTAAATTGTATAATAACTGAAATATGATTTTTTCTCCAGTTGGAGGGTGCAGGAGCCCCCTTTTTTATCACACGATTTTTACCAACAACGAACTTGACCTAGATTTTAATAAGAACAATTTTTCCTGAAAATTTGAACTTGATGGGATCTTTGGTTCTTAAGTTAGAGTGTCTACAAAAAACGTGACAGACGGACGGACAGACGGACAGACGGACGGACGGACGGACGGACGGACGGACGGATTTTTTGAAAGTTGTTCAAAATTCGATGAAACGAACGAATCTGCAAGAATTTTTGCTCTAGGATGATTTTTGACGATTTTAGAATTTTCAAAACAATCACAATATACTCCTCGTTTTTGACTTTGTCTGCGAGGAGTATAATAACAAGCGCGTACGTAAACTTTGTTGTAGAAGAAACTATCAGGAGTTTTTATTACTATTTTTTTTTATAATTGAAGTTTATTTGACATTTTCAATTTAATTTTAATGAAATGTCATCTACGTACTTGGTGTAAATCAAAATAAAAATCTGTACAAAAACCTAACCTTAAAATAAAATCACCAAAGAAAACTGTAAAATTTTACAGATATCTGAAATACCGCGATTCATGAAAAAGGCCGTCACTGTCAGTCTAAGTTAATAATTTGTCTATGCTTTGGTAAAAGAAACTGTTTTTTAAAGAATTTAAGCTTGTCTTTACGTTTTGTGTAAGTAAAAAACTCCAATAAAGCGTGCTTTAAAAATGAATGTGAAAATTGTAAAAGGTTATTGCCCCTATGTGTCTTAAAAATCTAGGGACTTTATTCATAATCTTCAAAATGTTGAGTTGGCAGGCCTGAATTTTGACACTTATAGTCTCCGTTTACCAAACATGGCGACCTTTCTTTTTGCAACTTGACTTCTCTCTTTCTTCATATAGACAACTGAAATTAACTATATTGGCTTAAATTTCGACAGATGTCAGAAAGTTTTTGCGCCCAAAACTCAAAACAACAATGAAAACAACAATACATTACACACTTACTATCTTTAGAATCTTAAAATCGCGCCCAAAACTTAAGCTTTAGAAGTTATCTAAGAGCCTAATTTCGGTTGTCAATAGGTCTTTTAAATGTCACCTCTGAAAATTAGAACCTTTTTCTTTAAAAAGTTGAATTTTTCACGTTGGCATTACATTTTAAATTTACTGTCATTAAAAATTGAAAAATGCCAAAAATATTATGACAGTAACATAAAACAGGCGTAAAAATTGGAAAAACGAAGCAATTTTTGCTTGAGATTGTAGACATTTTTGTTAAAGTGCTAATTTATTCTATAATACCTTAAAAGGCTTCTTAACAGTGAGTACTTACATAAATAATTCCTATTTTGTGCAAAATTTTAAATGGTTTTTTTAATATAAAGTAATTTGATAAAAAAATAAATACTTCTGTATGTTGAAACCATTATTTTTGATTCAGATGCCCTAAACATGTTTTTAAATGCATTTTTTTATTTTTTTGACTTATCTTACATAACCAGCAAACACAAGTGACATTAATGACAATATAAAGGGTAAAATCACCCTATGGCTCGCCTGCTCTGTTTTTTTTTTAATTGTGAATGGATAGTACAACAAAAACACAACATAAATGAATCATTCTATTCCTGGAAGACCTAAAAGAATGCAACTATTCGGTTCTCAGTATTCTCACAAGAAGCTCACTGCCATGTGTAAAACACATTTACAAAGAACAAAGACATACAAGCTGCGCGCCATCTATCGCAGACCCTAGTTAAACACTACTTACCCATAATCCACACTCTGCCTTCTATTAACACCACCCCCCACTTTACACGTGGCGCTACTCCCACCATGTTTGAGTCTCTGTGCTGCGGGCTCTGTAAACTCCCACAGATCCTGCGCAGCACTCTCTTCCAACTCACTCAGCGTATCGCTCACCGTGCTCTTGGGTCGCTCTGTGTTATCTGCGGATAGGACTAGACGTGTGACGTGTACACCCCGCGCAGACGTAGAACTGGGTAATGACATTTCTTCTATTAGAGTTGGAGTGAGAGCATGGGAGTAGCGCTACTTGTAAAGTGGGGGATGGTGTCAATAGAAAACACAGTGTGGATGTGGTATTTGAGTGTTAAAAAGATAAACAAATGGTAGAATAGTTTTAGATAGACTGTGCCTTTGTATTAAGTCATTTTTGGCGTTAATATGTTCTGTTGTTTTTAAGGTACAAGTGTTTAAAGTTTCGCACTTTGGGGCCTTATATCCAAGGGTATATGAGATTAATTTCTTTAACAATTTTCTTGGGATCCCTAGGCATGCCCTAACAGTGTACGGTTTTAATTTATTGGATTCTGGTAATTTCTTGACTGTATTTGTATAATATGGCAAAGCAACAAAACAACCATTATGAATATGATTTAATTATGGCAATATTAAGGCCAAATTTACAAATTTTGACAGTGTTCTACCTACTTATTTTGTTAAATTAAAAGTAGCAAACTTGTTGACTAAAAAACCCGGGTAATTTATAAAAAATCTCCACCTTTCAAAGCTAAAAAATGTTACAAGAAGACGAATGCTTTTAATATTAATGTCGTATTACAATGCGTATATCTCTTAAAAAGGTATTTATGTCATTTTTAATTTAAAAAACATTGTTTTAAAAAAATGTACCTCCAATTTTTAAAAGCATGTTTGTGAAAATTGGAAAAATTTCAACAAACTTTCGGAGCTAAAAATTGTTATAAGAACATCAAAACCTACTACTATCCATTAACAATTAAAAAAAATATAGTCACCTATGAAAACTAGAACCTTTTACATGGAAAAGTTGAATTTTCCACAAAGTTGGCATTACATTTTAAATTTACTGTCATTAAAAATTGAAAAATGCCAAAAATAATATGACAGTTACATAAAATAGGCGTAAAAATTGGAAAAAACGAAGCAATTTTTGCGTGAGATATGAGAATTTATGAAGAAAATTGTAGACATTTTTGTAAAAGTGCTAATTTATCCTATAATACCTTAAAAGGCTTCTTAATAGTGGGTACTTACATAAATAATTCCTATTTTAACTTTTAAATGGTTTAATGATTAGTGCATTATAAAGTAATTTAATAAAAAGATAAGCACTTCTGTATATGTTGAAACCATTATTTTTGATTCAGATGCCCTGAACATGTTTTTAAATGCATTTTTTAATTTTTTTGACTTTTCTTACATAACCAGTAAACACAAGTGACATTAATGACAATATACAGGGTAAAATCTATTATTCTGTGGCTCGCTATGTTTTTTTTTAAATTGTGAATGGATAGTACAACAAACACAACATAAATGAATCATTATATTCCTGAAGGACTTAAAAGAATGCAACTATTCGATTTTAAGTATTCTCACAAGAAGCTCACTGCCATGTGTAAAACACATTTACAAAGAACGAAGACATACAAAGTGCGCGCCATCTATCGCAGACACTAGTTAAACACTACTCACCCATAATCCACACTCTGCCTCCTATTAACACCACCCCCCACTTTACACGTGGCGCTACTCCCACCATGTTTGAGTCTCTGTGCTGCGGGCTCTGTAAACTCCCACAGATCCTGCGCAGCACTCTCTTCCAACTCACTCAGCGTATCGCTCACCGTGCTCTTGGGTCGCTCTGTGTTATCTGCGGATAGGACTAGACGTGTGACGTGTACACCCCGCGCAGACGTAGAACTGGGTAATGACATTTCTTCTACTAGCGTTGGAGTGAGAACATGGGAGTAGCGCTACGTGTAAAGTGGGAGGTGGTGGTAATAGAAAACATAGTGTGGATGTGGTATTTGAAAGATAAACAAATAGTAGAATAGTTTTAGATAGACTGTGCCTTTGTATTAGGTTATTTTTAGCGTTAATATATTCTGTTGTTTTTAAGGTACAAGCATTTAAAGTTTTGCACTTTGGTGCCTCATATCTCAAAGGGTATATAAGATAGATGTCTTTTAACAATTTTCTGGAGATTCCTAGGCATGCCACAACAGCGTACGGTCTTAATGTTTTGATTTCTAGTAATTTCTTAACTGTATTTGTATAATATGGAAAAGCATCGAAACAACCATTATAAATATGATTTAATTATGGCAAAATTAAGGCCAAATTCACTAATTTTGACAGTGTTCTACCTTCTTTTTTTGTGTTAAATTAAAGGTAGCAAACTTGTTGACTAAAAAACCCGGGTAATTTATAAAAAATGTCCACGTTTCAATGCTAAAAAATGTTACAAGAAGACGAATGCTTTTAATATTAATGTCGTACTACAATGCATATAACTCTTAAAAAAGTATTCACAATTAAAAAAAATACAGGCACCTATGAAAACTAGAACCTTTTTCTTTAAAAAGTTGAATTTTTCACAAAGTTGGCATTACATTTCAAATTTACTGTCATTAAAAATTAAAAAATGCCAAAAAAATATGACAGTTACATAAAATAGGCGTCAAAATTGGGAAAACAAAACAATTTTTGCTTGAGATGTAAGAATTTATAAAGAAAATTGTAGACATTTTTGTAAAAGTGCTAATTTATCCTATGATACCTAAAAGAACTTCTTAATAGTGAGTACTTACATAAATAATTCCTATTTTGTGTAAACTTTTAAATGGTTTAATGATTAGTGCATTATAAAGTAATTTAATTAATAAAAAAAAAATACTTCTGCATATGTTAAGACCATTGTTTTTGATTCAGATGCCCTGAACATGTTTTTAAATGCATTTTTTAATTTCTTTGACTTTTCTTACATAACCAGCAAACACAAGTGACATTAATGACAATGTAAAGGGTAAAATCTGTCACCCTATGGCTCACCCGCTATGTTTTTTTTTTTAAATTGTGAATGGATAGTACAACAAACACAACATAAATGAATCATTCTATTCCTGGAAGACCTAAAAGAATGCAACGATTCAATTCTCAGTATTCTCACAAGAAGCTCACTGCCATGTATAAAACACATTTACAAAGAACAAAGACATACAAGCTGCGCGCCATCTATCGCAGACCCTAGTTAAACAAACACTTACCCATAATCCACACTCTGCCTCCTATTAACACCACCCCCCACTTTACACGTGGCGCTACTCCCGCCATGTTTGAGTCTCTGTGCTGCGGGCTCTGTAAACTCCCACAGATCCTGCGCAGCACTCTCTTCCAACTCACTCAGCGTATCGCTCACCGTGCTCTTGGGTCGCTCTGTGTTATCTGCTGATAGGACTAGACGTGTGACGTGTACACCCCGCGCAGACGTAGAGCTGGGTAATGACATTTCTTCTACTAGGGTTGGGGTGAGGGCGCGGTCGAGTTCGCCTGTGTCTCCTGCTGGTCCGGCCTGGAAATAAGATAAAGTTTATTAGCCAAATCATTCTAATAATGCCCCCAGAAAAAAATCCCAACCAAGATCTGCTTATGCAGGTTTATAGCCACTACACCCAGGAACATAAAAGTGAAAAATTCCCACAAAATTTCCGTGACGTTTAGCCCCCATTTTGCATAGAAGTGAGGAGTTAGTTTTTTATTAATACCTAAACTATTTGGCACTTTTGAAAAAAGTTTTAAAAATGTTTAGGAACATTATTTTAACAAGAATACAATCATTTTTAAAAAAATAATAAATCACCAATATGAACGATATTATTGCACTTTGAAAATGTGCTAATTTGGTTCTACAGAGAAGCTGCAATCTATGCTTCAGGACTCTATGACTAAGATAGACGATTATAATGAAATAAGGTGATTTTTAAAGAGCTATAGATTCGTTAATATTGGTGATTTATTATTTTTTTAAAAATGATTGTATTTTTATTAAAATAATGTTCCTAAACATTTTTAAAACTTTTTTCAAAAGTGCCGCATAGTTTAGGTATTAACAAAAAACTAACTCCTCACTTCTATGCAAGATGGGGGCTAAACGTCACCGAAATTTTTTGGGAATTTTTCACTTTTATATTCCTGGGGGTAGTGCCTACAATTCTGCATAAGCAGATCTTGGTTGGTATTTTTTTCTAAGGAACCTACAAATTTTAATTAGAATAATTGGGCTATATAGCTTTTTATGGAGTGAAACATAACTATGTTATTCACCTTTCCCGCCGTTGACCACCCTCGCGATCGTTATACTTGGGAAACGTCAAATATGTGTCAGATTGACTCTAGACATTGTGATACTGGTGGTCATTTAGTTTCCCAAGTATAACGACCGCGAGGGTGGCCAACAACGGGAAAGGTCAATAAGAAAATGCTGCTATAAAGAAGTTTTATTTACAATCATTATTAGTAAAATCACAATTTCATATACAAACTAGTAATGGGAAATACGTCATTATTTCAAACAAGCGTGTAATGGAACAGCTGGACGTTAGTAATGATCCACATTACACTCGTGCTTCGGGTACAGGGAAACACCGCTAGATGACGCGCTCGCTAAAGTGTCTAGGAATGTGCAATGCAACAGTTTATTTGCACGTCTGACAGCGTATTTTTCAGGTTAGTTTATTGTGTTTTTGTTGGATTTCGTATTGAATTATTTAAATTAGTTACTTTGAACTCTGGAGTGTTTTCAAATTCGGTGTCTGAACTACCGGGCATTTTGAATTTAATAAAACTTGAAAAATGTAAATGTCAAACATTTAACGAAAACATTCTTTTGCTTTCACCGCCTACTTAGTAACCAATATGTTCATGCTGAGTTTAAAATCTCGATATTAAGCTATTTATTATTATTTTATCTAAATAATTTAAATATTTTCAGACATGATTGTGAATAAAATAGTATACGTACCTAAGGAACAAATTGACTAAATACAAATACACAGTCTACCCAAATATATTTTATTTTTTGTTCATCTTTCAAATAATGATTTTATAATAAATTTAATTTTGCAAAATAGTATTTTTCTATAGCCTTACATACAAGTTTCCTATGACATTGTTGCTAATAAACGCGTTTTTAAAAAAACTTTAAATTAAACTTAACCTTGCATATTATTTCCTAAAATAAAGAATGTAGGTAATACATATTTAATACTAATATTATACCGTAAATAGTATTAATATCTAATTATTAAGTCATGCAATACCAAACTGAAATGTAAATTATTTAATTTCTTAAATATTTGTTATTAACACAATTTTGAAATTTCCTTTTTTAACTCATTGACATTGGTCATTGAATTGTAACAAAGGGCAAACCAAAAGACATGATAATGAAATTAATAATTTGTGAACCTTGAATTGGAATTGGTAACAAGCTCTCAAAATTATATTACGAAAAAAAATTCCTAATCGTTGATTAATTATTTTTATGGCAAAAAATAGTATTAGTTGATAAGAAAGAGTTTGGCCAATTTTTACAACAAATAAAAAAAGAATAATTATTTCTATCGCCATGAATTTTTTAAACTTTAACAGAAAGTGAGGTTTAAAAACGAAAATTTTTTCTAAATATAAATTTTAGGCCTTAAAAAAAGTTGTTGTTTTAAGGATTATTTCATTTATATGTCAAATTAGAGGTTTATGCCAAAATTTGAAGCATTTTACTGCAAATTATACTGGAAATCACACGTTGGCAACAACCTGAGCTGAAATATCCCGTTGTCAAGCACTGCCAGCGAATTAATTTACCTGGATAGAAGTCAAAGTTATAATTTTTTCTTAATTTTGTTAAAAATTGTTGTTTCGGTTAGTTGTATTCGGTGGTTAAATTAAATTAATATTATTCTTTGGGTAAGTAGTATTTATAAATGAAATAATTGTGTCCAATAGCACTCGTGCTCTTAATAAATTTTCGATTTTAAAAGAACTCGTAATTATTGCATACGCAATGTCTTAAAAGTAAGGGTGTTTTCTTTTAATTATTTACCTTGTGCTACGCACTCGGTACATAATTAGACTACACCCTTACATTTGCGGCAAGAAGCACTCGTTCATTTTATAATCGAAAATTCATAGAGCACTGGGTCCATTACTACTGATTATAAAAATATAATTTTACCATTTAAAAGATAAACAAATAGTATAATAGTTGTAGATAGACTGGGCCTTTGTTTCGGTCATTTTTTTTTGCTAATATGTTCTGCTGCTTTCAAGATACACAAGATTTAAATACACAGTTTTTGACGATCCTATTTGCAATAATTTCCGAAGCACAAACTGCATTTTAGACATTTTACAACACTATTATAAACTGCTTTTAATGCACCTAATTTCTTTAAGACGTGCGTTTCAAATTCACAAATCTTCGAATCTGTGCTCCTAGAAGCTCGTATAAGGCATCTTCGTTGAGCTCCCGCAAATTCTACTAAGTAGCACATCTACATAAGGGCCCCATCGTATATTAAAACTAAGCGTAGTTTTGAAAACTACAAAAATGGGGCTACAAACGTATTATGGTTTCATTTAAATCGGTTATTTCTTTGTATCGAAAATCTGACTTCAAAAATCATTATACTATTTTTGATTTTTTTTTCGACTACGGATACATTTTTTGGTTTATATGCATTACGTGGTCTATGCCAAACTATAATACGTTTATTTACCATGGTTTTTTGAAGCTTGTAAATGATTAAAATTGCAACTTACGTTTTTTCCTAATATAGATGTGCTCGTTTAAAGATTTAAATGTACAAAGAAAACACCAAAAGTACTATTTTACCATATTTTTATTATTTATGGCATCAGTACCACTTCTATATATCACAAACATTATCCTACATATTTTTAATCATAGTTATTGATTACTCCGTATTTTTACATATTTTGTTAAAATTTCGAAAATAACTGACATTTGGGAAGATGACTTTTCACGAACTTTTGAGAGCACAGAACATCATTTATGAATTTGAAACGTCCCTCTTAAAACTCACCTTCAAACACAAAGGCGACAACCTAGCCGGACTAACTAACTCCTCAGTGCGCATATCCCCAGCTGCAGCAGACTTAAAGTCGATATGATTCTTGTGCATCCTGGCATAGGTCTGCTTGGTGTGGGACAGCGCCCCCTTGGTCTCGCTATACAGACTGCAGGTCGAGGTGGAGCCCAGCCGACCTCGGGGGGACCGCCCTTTACTGCGGTGCTTGTCCTTTAGGGCTATCTCGTCGTTCTCTGAGTGGGCGTCGTCGTCACTTTTTTCTAAAATCTGTAACAAAAAGGAATTATTAAAGAAAATAAAATGCACAGAATTGCAGTGACTGATAAGCGGTCCATAAGTAAAAAAGAATTATTGTCGATTTTTTTACGAAGGAAACATTTCTGTGGTATTTTTTAAATACCGAATTTTAATTTATAGATAGCTATAAAAAATGTTGCTTGTAAAAACACACATTCAATCCAAAAATAAATTCATTTAACTTTCATTTTTCAATAAAAGTTATTTTCTGTAGATGAATTAAAATTTTGCGACTACTTTCATGTTTATTTGAAGCACCAACTAAGAATAAAACAAGAGCGGGTTACATCAGATCAATACATGGATTAAATTAGTAAGAGGGATAGATCATTTAAAAAGTTACACTTCGCAGATAGGTCTTTTTTTATAACTATTTTTTTATTGTTATATAATTGTTACACATTCTATATGATACTTTTCGCAGTAGATGATTAAAAAGGTGCATTTTTTATTTTATTAAAAAAAAATTAAAACGGGTGGGGATACAAGAAAATATTTAGATGCTTTTTTATAGAGAAAAATACAATTTTTAATTTTATTAGGAATATTTTTTTTTGTAAAATTGATATTAACCAAAATATGAATTTTTTTAACTTTGGGGGTGGTTTCTACCCTCTATTTAATGTTTGATTTTTTTTAAAAAACAATAGGGTTATTTCCCCAAACGACATTGATTTTTGCACCAAATCTCAAGTCAATTGAATAAACCGTTCTTTAGTTATCGTGATAACAAGTTTCGTTACAGACGGACAAAAAATAAGTCTTAAAAAGTCATTAAACGAACGAATATGCAAAATGTTTGCTCTAGGATGAATATTAACGATTTTAGAGAAGATCCGACCAATCGCAATATACTCTTTGACTTTGTCTGCGAAGAATATAATAAAAATAGGGTAAAATATTACTTTTAGTGTTTTTCTTTCTACATTGAAATTTTTGAACGAGTACATCTATTAGGCAAAAATGTAAGTTGCAATTTTAATCATTTACAAGCTTAAAAAAGCCATGGTAAATTAACGTATTATGGTTTGGCATAGATCACGTAATGTATATAAACCAAAAAATGTATCCGTAGTCAAAAAAAAAGCAAAAATGGTATAATGATTTGTGAAGTCAGATTTTCGACACAAAGAAATAACCGATTTAAATGAAACCATAATACGTTTGTAGCCCTATTTTTGTAGTTTTTAAAACTAAATTTAGTTTTAATATACGTTGGGGCCCTCATGTAGATGTGTTATTTAGTAGAATTGACGGGAGCTCAACGGAGATGACTTATACGAGCTTCTAGGAGCACAGATTTGAAGATTTGTGAATTTGAAACGCAAGTCTTAAACACTTGTCTGCAAAAATAATAGATATTACTGATATTAGCTAAGCCATTATGTAAATTAAGTAGGTGTTGAATCATTTAAGAAACAGTGGGTATTGCAAATAAGAAATAACTAAAACACAAAAATAAACAATTCGTTTAATATGCAGCTACACTCTAATAACCATCTATACATCAATGTAAAACTATGAAACATATAAAACATTGCATAACACCATAATAACTATAAGCAAAGACATTCGACTTCGAGTTCTTTGCTTTGAAAATCCAATTTATGTCGCTCCAATTTGATTTAAATCTAATTACCTACGTACGATCTTGTATAGTAATTTAAAGAATGTACCAAGTTCAACCACTTTAAAATGCAATACAATATGACAATTTAAATTTATATTCACCTAGAAAATAAACAGCACAACTCAAGCATATCGGGTGATTAATAAAATATGAATAAATGCTAGGTAATACCTATTTTTGATTTTGCTGAATTTAAAAAAGGCCCTTGCTCCATATTACAAGCATTAAAACCTTAAATTATATTGTTAGGATGGTGGGATTTTACTATAAAAGCTATGATAGTCACCAAAGAAATCATTCGATTTAACTTAGTCAATTCGATCAAATCAACTTCAAAATGATGAAACTAGTAAGTTTTTTTATTGTTTTAAAATAATCATAAGTGACTTATATTCAAAGTGCATCAACAAAAAAACAATTACCTCTTTTAAATTTAAATCTAATGTAGTGTTTGAGCAAAAAAAAAACATTTTTTCATTTCACAAAATTTAGTAATACAATAGTAATTTTAGTAGACTTAAAAAATCTGGTGGTTATCTAGTGACAAGTTAAGCGCTCAACATTTTTAATTTTCGGGACACTTTCCCTCGTTTTTTGACATTCCCCTTACATTTCCACTAGTCTAAAGTGTAGCACATTGCTTAGCAACAAAAAAACGTATTCATTTCTATGTTTCTTAAGTCAACCCGCGCGCTTAGTGACAGATTGGCTAATATATTCCATATTTTTATCTTTATTTTGATTTATTTATCGTGGCGTTAATAAAAAATACCCAAAAATTTCAGTAAAGCAATGAATTAAATAAAAAAATAGGTAATGTCACTTTGACAATGAAGTAAAGGTATAGGTTCAAGAAGGTGGAAGGGGAAAAGTGAACGCAATTATAAAATTTTGTTTATTTTTTTTTCTAAAAAAGTAGAGTCTTGTGTGATTTAAAAATTTGAAATACACCATAGTTTAATAAGAGGAATCGACTAAGCAAATAAAATTTTTTCATAAAACACGCTTATTTCAAAACTGTAGGGGATACCGGTGTACATTTGAACATTGATATTGGCCATTTTAGATTTGATGCCTTAGGTACATTTTGACTAATGCTTTAAAGATTGTGACAAATTTCAGCAAACTATTAATTTTTTTAAAGCTCTATAATTTGAAATATTTAAAACTGTCTCTTGTCTTAATGAACCATACTCTTCACTACTGCATTTTACTACCTTTAGAGCAACTTTTAGTGCCGTAGATAATTTCTAAAACATTTTTTTAAACCCACTGTTAAAAAACACTCCAAAAAGCCCAGTTTTCAAAACACCACAATTAAAAACAGCCGTACACACACAAAACCATACCAAATTAACCACTACGGCCATACGGCATACATTTCACAGACACAACCACCCTCCCCTAACACAAAACCGTATCACGTCCAAACACCCAACATAACTAGTACCTAACCCAACTAAAACAAGCCGTATTTCCCAGGTAATCTTCGCCGCAGCCCTAGCCGTAGCCAGTGCTGGCCTCATCTCCCATGGCGTAGTCCCAGTGGCCGTAGCCCACGCCCCCTTGGCCCAATCATGGCAGAACAATAACCAGATCTCCCTCCATCCTACGGCTGTCGTCGCCACTCATGCCGTACATGCTCCCGTTGCCGTAGCTCACGCTCCCGTTGCCGTCGGTGTCGTATCTCATGGTATTGGTCTTGGAGGTCTTGGAGGAGTCGGTCTTGGTGGAGGATGGGGTCATGGTGGTCTTGTAGGAGGATGGGGTAATGGAGGAGGATGGGGAGATGATGGTCATGGTCTTTTGTAAATAACTTAATTTAAAGATATCGACGAAGAAATGAGCAAAAGTTGTAGTGTAATTTGTATTTATTTTCCAAAGTTTAGTTGTTGCTTTTTGAATTGTTAATATTGTAAATTTGTATATTTAAAAATATAGAATTTGTTGCCATTATACCTGTGTTTTTGTTTTTATCGCTAAATTTTAAAGAATCTCCCAAAAATAACCTTTTCTTTTGTTTTTTAAAAAGCAAGAATTAGTATTGATAAAAACCGTACATTTTTTTTTAATGCATAAAAAAACAAACATTTATTTAGCTTTACATAGTGTCCCAAAATTAGAGTATCACTTGCATGGTTAAGGAAAGGAAATTTTAAAACCCATCTATAATTCTGGATCATACATTTTTGCATCAGATTTTATTGGCATTGTTGTCAGTTTCATTTCATGAAAATTTTGTAAAATTAAATTGATTTATAAAAATGTTATTGGACCATTTAAAAAATAAACAAAAAGTAGAATAGTTTTAGATAGACTGTGTCTTATTATTAAGCCATTTGTTTTGTTAATATGTTCTGTCGTTTTCAAAATATAAACGTTTAAAGTTTCGCACTTTGGGGCCTTATATCTCTATGGGTATATAAAATTGATTGTTATTAAAAATTTTCTGAAGATCCCTAGACATGCCCCAACAACATATCATAACAAGTGGTGCGCCAATTTTGGGACACCCGTTATAAAACTAAACTTTCTTTCTATTGATTAAAAATGACGTAAATGACATGTCAATGTCATACACATCTCCCATAGAAAAAGAAAAACTTGATGATAATTTTAGGGGAACAAAACGTTGCAGGAAATTTGTAACCAGAATTTGACAAAAAAGTGTCTAGAAAAAGTCAAAGTTTCAAAAACATCCCCTATAAAACAAAAACGTTGCAAACAAATAACCGAAATGCACTTTTTTAATTTTTTTAAAGGTAACCGAAAAACGGTTAGAGATAATCAAGTTTTGCTTGCGGGAGCTAAATGGGCATTAAAATTGATAATTTTGCCCCATTTAAGCGACTTTGTATCTCTTAAGGTAAGCTAGAGTGCCTTGATTATTTTGACAGTTATTGTCGCCTTATAGAGTGACGACATGCATCATTCTTTCTCTGTCATACAGATAACGTCATCAACGTTATAGCCAAAGTGACAACAATTACAACTTACAATCACAATTAATGACGTTATCTGTAAGACAGAGAAGGAATGATGCATGTCGTCACTCTATAAGGCGACAATAACTGTCAAAATTATTAAGGCACTCTAAGGTAAGCGAGATCTTAATAGTGGACCTCAAATTCGCGACGCCCTGTATAAAAAATTCACTAAGAATTCATTTTTGGAAACGTTTTCTAAAAAATGCTTCTTTAACTGGAAGCCTTATTCGGATGGAAAATCAAACGGTTTATTAGGGTTATTTATATGAAAAATTAGAGGTTTATGCCAATTTTACAACGAATTATACTGGAAATTACCCGTTGGCAACAACTTGAGTTATAATATCCCGTTGGCAAGCACTGACAGCGAATTAATTTACCTGGATAGAAGTCAAAGTTATAATTTTTTGTTAATTTTGCCAAAAATTGTTCTTTTTTTTAGTTGTATTCAGTGTTTAAATGAAATTAATATTATTTTGTTTGGTAGGTAATAAATGAAATAATCAAATGTAATACCACGAATGATGAGAGGATTGCCGGTAATACTAAATTTTATACGAAAACTTCGTTGCGTAGCAATTTTTACGAGTCAAATTGCCATGACAAAAAAACGAGTGCCTAGGCTGCGAAGCAGCCCTTGCACGAGTTTTTTTGTCAATGTCAATTTGACGAGTACAAAATTGCTTCACACAACGAAGTTTGAGTAAATTAAAAATTAGTATTATCGTGCAAAACTCGATTCATGAGTGTTATTCGAAAGATTATTTCCTGACAGAATTTAACTTACTTACAGTTTTTTTTAATTAGGATAAGAAACATTCCAAATTTCTGCAAAATTTAAGTAACCATTTCAGTAGCATTACAACAACATTTTCAACGCAAATTTTTTCGTCTTCAGGTATTAAATACATAGTTTTCTACATAATTTCTTTATTTTTTTGCAAAACACGTGTACCGAACAAAACGCATCTTTGCATTTATTTTTAAACTGTTTTTTAAGAACCTTTCAACACATCAAAAAAAAAGTGCAAGTTATGTCACTAATGTCAACTTGTAACATCAAGTCTGCTTATTGCACAGATCATACTGTGATCATAGAACTTACAACTCCCCCAAAACATTATCCAAAATTTAGGTTGATATAGGAGATTCAACACATAGTTATTTGGGATAAGGAATACCAGAGGTAGTCCTGTAGTGGAAGACATAGTTAAGTGTTTTGAAGAAAAGAACGCTTAGCCATGCCTAAGTGATAACACCACGTAGTCATAGCAACGTTGTGTTATCGCTGCGATAACACAACGGAGTCATAGCAACGTTGTGTTATCGCTGCGATAACACAACGGAGTCATAGCAACGTGGTGTTATCAGGCTAAATCGCAGGAAATGCGAGCTCAGATAGCAGGAGATGACTGGAAGGAAATAATCGTGTCAAATAGCCCTCGTGCTCCTAATAAATTTTCGATTTTAAAAGAACTCGTTCTTGTTGAATACGCAATATCCCTTAAGAGTAAGGGTGCTTTCTTTTTATTATTGGACAACATCCTTACTTTTGCGGGACATTACTAGCACCCGTTCATTTTATAATCGAATATTTATAGAGCACTTGTACTATTACTACTGAATATTCTTCTTTAATTTGCAATTAACATTTTAGGGCCTATTTGACTTAAATTTAATTCAGTCAAGTTTTTTGCAGGTAAGGGCTGTCTCTACTTCTATATCCAGCGCCTTAGTAATAACAGATATCCTATTTAATATTTTGGAATCAATTCATTTATTTCACAAAAACCACTTTTCAATTCAGTGTTTAGACATTCCTCTACAATAATTTCGACTATTTCTCATAAACTTATGACAGGTAGATATGTAATTTTTACTGTGTCGGCGTACATACTAACTCCAATTACCATATTAATAACAAGACAACCAGTCCGTCAGGTGATTAATAAAATATGAATAAATTGTCATACAATATTTTTGATTTTAAAAATTAGAAAAAAAGACCCTTGATCCATATTTTAAATGATTTAAACCTTAATCTTACTGATTTGGTAGTGGGATTTTAGTATAAAGTCGATCAGAGTTACCATTGAAATCATTCGAATTTACTGTGTCAACTTCGATCTAACTAATTAAAATGATGAAATTAGTAAGTTATTGTATCATTAAGTTTGCATTTAAGTGCTTTATAACTAAAGAATTTATCTAAAAATAAAATAGTAGTTTTCATATCTAGTTTTATAAACTAGTTTTAATTCACGAGTTTGTTAAAACACAAGCGCAAGCCAGGGTTTTTTAAACGAGTGAATAAAGGCCGATTTATAGAACGTTACTTTAACTTTACTTCCGCTTTACTTCGGCGTAACTTTACAGAAAATTAAATAAAATACATGTCAATATATTAGCAAATTTATACTTCACGTTAGCGCTACTTTGCTGATTCATTTAGCTGTAAGTAGTACTGTCAAAAGCCGAGCTTGGCCGATCATGCCCAAAATTTGCAAAAATGAGAAATTCACCCTTATTGTCAAGGGTGGTGATTACGGAATATCGCTTCGTACGAAACCTGCAGGTCTTCTTATGTAGGTTTCGTACGAAGCGATATTCCGTAATTACCGCCCAGGTGTAAATAGTCAGAATTCGCGAGTTCAGACACATGCGCATACCTGTTTCCAATTTCACGTAACTTTACAATCTATAAATTAAGCAAATTTGTTAAGTTCCGCGGAAGTGAAGTTACGCCGAAGTAAAGTGAAAGTAACGTTCTATAAATCGCCCTTAAAGACGTTTATAAAACGTGTTACAAACTATACTTTTTCTACGACCTCAAAATCAAACAATATCAGACTTTTTAAAAGAACAAATTTTCGACTTGAAGTAAAGTTAGGTTAAAAAAAACATTTTAAAAGTAGAAATGAAGTAACATGTTGTAATATCAGATAAACGTTAACGTTAAATCAAAATCCTACCTCTGCTACACTAAATACTGTCTAAAATTATAAAAATATCCAAAAACAACTCACGGTTTTAGCTTCAACCGCGCGTTTTTTAGCAGACTTGTTGACATCAGTAAAAAACTAACACTAATGGCTTTAATTTTTAACAAATGTAAACATACTTTATTTTTCACAGTAACTTTTATTAGAATTCTGCAAAACACCATTGTTTAATAAGAGGAATCGATTAAGCAAATAACTTTTTTTCATAAAACACGCTTATTTCAAAACTGTAGGGGAGACCGGTGTACATTTGGACATAGATAATTTTGGCCATTTTAGATTAAATGCCTTTTACACATTTTGACTAATGCCTAAAAGATTGTGACACATTTTAGCAAACTAATAATTTTTTCTAAGCCTTAAAATTTGAAATATTCTCAACTGTCCCTTGTCTTAATGAACCATACTCTCCTCTACTCATTTTAATACCTTTCGAGCTACTTTTTGTGCCGTAGATAATTTCTAAAACATTTTTTTAAACCCACTGTTTAAAAACACACCAAAATGTCTAGTTTTCAAAACACCGCAATTAAAAACAGCCGTACTCACACAAAACCATACCAAATTAACCACTACGGCCATACGGCATAAATTTCACAGACACAACCACCCTCCCCTAACACAAAACCGTATTACACACAAACACCCAACATAACTAGAACCTAACCCAACTAAAACAAGCCGTATTTCCCAGGTAATCTTCGCCGCAGCCCTTGCCGTAGCCAGTGCTGGCCTCATCTCCCATGGCGTAGTCCCAGTGGCCGTAGCGCACGCCCCCTTGGCCCAATCATGGCAGAACAATAACCAGATCTCCCTCCATCCTACGGCTGTCGTCGCCACTCATGCCGTACATGCTCCCGTTGCCGTAGCTCACGCTCCCGTTGCCGTCGGTGTCGTATCTCACGGTATTGGTCTTGGAGGTCTCGGAGGAGTCGGTCTTGGTGGAGGATGGGGTAATGGAGGTCTTGGAGGAGTAGGTCTTGGTGGAGGATGGGGTCATGGGGGACTTGTAGGAGGATGGGGCAATGGAGGAGGATGGGGAAATGGTGGAGGATGGGGAGATGATGGTCATGGACTTTTGTAAATACTTTACCAAGATATCGACGAAGAAATGAGCAATAGTTGTATGTAGTACTGTTTTTATTTAATAAACAGCATTTTGCTGTTTAATTTGTTAAATGTTTTAAAATTTGTTTATTTAAATAAAGATTTTGTTGCCACTTAAACTACTTGAGTTTTTTTTAACTTGGTATTTAACAAACGAACGTACAAAGTGTCCCCGAAACGAGTACATCTTTTAAGAGATTTGATAGAGTACAAAAAAATAGACAGATACACTCGACTTGTCCTAGGCTAGGGGACAACGACGTTTAAAAACTACACCCCTTTAAGTCTTCTCCACTACAAATACTTGATCATAAATATCTTACAGATGGTTTGTCGAAACATAAGAAAATGAATATAATCATTAATCGCAATAAAAACATTACTTTTAAACTTTTTTAGACATTTGTAGCCTCCCTAGAAATGGAGTTACCATAGTAGAGTGCATAAAGATTTGTCGTAACTTTTTTGTCCCTAACAATATTCTAATTTTATTTATTGTTGCTGGTAGATGGGTTCAATAAGAAACTTTCTTATCACCTGACACTTCTCGCTTAACTGTACCAATTTGCAATAATTAATCAAAAATTGTCTTATTGTACTTCCTATCTTGCTAAAAATTTGATAAAAAAGTTACTTTAGTTGAGTGACAGTAGACAGTGACGGAATAGTCACCGAAAAATTCTGGTTTTGTGCAAGATAGTGAATACAATTAACCCCCTTTTTAATTAATTATTTCAAATCGGTACAGTTATGCGAGAAGTTTCAGGTAATAAGAGAGTTTCTTATTGAACCCATCTACCAGCAACAATAAATAAAATTACAAAATTGTTAGGATAAAAAAAGTTACGACAATATTTATGCACTCTACTAATGGTAACTCCATTTCTAGGGTGCTTACAAATGTCAAAACAAGTTTCAAAAGAATGTTTTTATTGCCGTTAATGATTCTATCAATTTTATTATGTTTCGACAAACTATTTGTAAGATATTTACAATCAAGTATTTGTAGTGAAGTAGACTTAAAGGGGTGTAGTTTTTAAACAGCGGTGTCCCCCAGCCTAGGACATGACAAGTGTTTTCTGTCTATACTTTAAACAGATTAGTAAGATGCACATTTTTTTGAGAGAAACCCTGTATGTAAACGCCAACCAATCTTTGTTCTAATGTGGTTCATTCTAAGTATTTTTTTTATGTTATTAAGGCTATAGATTCAAATTCATAAAATAGGATGATCTGTGCACTCGAAAGTTCGTAAAAGTCATCTCCCTGAATGTCAGTTATTTTCAAAATTTCAACAAAATATGTAAAAATACGGAGTAATACATCAATAACTATGATTAAAAATATTAAGAATAATGTTTGTGATACATAGAAGTGGTACTAAGTGCGAGATATAATAAAAACATGGTAAAATAGTACTTTTGGTGTTTTTCTTTCTACATTGAAATCTTTGAACGAGCACATCTCTATTATGCAAAAATGTAAGTTGCGATTTTAATCATTTACAAGCTTAAAAAAACAATGGTAAATTAACGTAGTATGGTTTGGCATATACCACGTAATGAATATAAATAAACCAAAAAAATGTATCCGTAATCGAAAAAAAAAACAAAAATATTATAATTATTTTTGAAGTCTGATTTTCGGCACAAAGAAATAATATATTTAAATGAAAGTATGAAACGTTTGTAGCCCTATTTTTGTAGTTTTAAAAACTACATTTAGTTTTAATATACGATGGGGCCCTCATGAAGATGTGCTATTTAGTAGAATTGGCGAGAGCTCAAGGGAGATGACTTATACGAGTTTCTAGGAGCACAGAACATCGAAAAGACTTAAGGCTTCTAGAATAAAATAGATTTGTACTCACTTTGAGGTTTTCTTCATCCAAAATATCAAATTCTTTCGATGAATCGTCAAGTAACTGATAGTTAATTTCAGCTAAAAGGTCTCGTTCACTTGTTATTGTAAGTAGACAGTTTTTCATTTCTTCTTCGGACTTATTTACTGTTGAACTAAGTACTATTTTGGTAGGGGAAGTCGTGGTAGTGTTGAGTAACAGCCTGGCTTGTTTACGAGCATTTAAATCTTGCATTTTCTGCCGTAGAACCTTTAGTTTTGCCATCATACGATTATCCTCCATTAGTTTTTCAAAAAGAGCCATTCGCCATCTAAAGGTAAATAACTTTTTTTTAGATTTGTCTAGCTTTGAATTAAATGTGTTTTTATACTAATTTAAAGGCGTAGAAAACAAATCTGCAATCAGATTTTATGTTCAAGCTTTCGTTTTTTTGCTAGAGCACGTCAAAGTTACCCAAATGTTAAAAATTTTCAAAAATGTTTAACTAAAAAATTTTTTTGTTTCCGATTTGAATGAAACTTATTTTGTAGAGTACTTTTTGGCTGTAGAATGCGAATCTGCTATTGGATTTTTTTCAAAAAAATGTTGTTGCAAAGTAGAGCACTTTGTAAAATATCAGGTGTCGCGTTTGAAGTTGCTTTTAAAAGCTCATATCAAAGAAACTAAAAGCGTTGGAACTGTTTAAGGATGTACTGGATGGTTTGCAAAAATAATGAGAAATTGATGAAAATTGCACACAAGGTTTCTATTATCAATATAAAGCTTCACTAAAAATTTTAATTCGGTTTACTAACCCGTTTCAGAAAAAACACGGGTTAAAGTTTATAATGTTTTTTGTTAATTTTTTAAAAATCCTAAGGAATTTCGTTATAGTTTCGATTAATTTGGGTAGATGGATTAATAACTAACAATTTTAATCATAAAACATCAAAAATAATTGTAATACAACATAGTTTAGCATTATTTTATGTTAATATGTTACAAGATTTTGAATACTTTAGCAAAAAAAAAGTAGAAAAAATAATGAACTTTTTTTCTAAATTTGTATACGCATAGCTGAAGGTCTTAAAAAGATAATAGTAAAAAAAAATTTGGGGGTCATCGGACTTGTTTTCGAGATATTAATTATAATTTAGAATATTTACACTCTAAAAATTATTTAACTAGAAAATATGGCATCGCTGCGGAGGTGAACACAAACTCGGTATATTTTTATTCTATGCTTGATAGCCTCTACAAGGGTTTTATTAGTCTCATTTAGGGCGAAAGTTTGATAAATGTCAATTTTTGCTTCAAAAATACTGCAGACTTTGGTTTTTAAATATCTTATTATACTTTTAAGTATTAGGCTCAAGTTTCTTGAAAATCCTAGGAATTTACCAAAAAGTCGGCTCTTGGCATTAAATATGTTTTAAGCGAAGGTTTTGAAAAATAAACGCACATAAATTAAACAACAAAATTAAAGAATGTAAAATAAGATACATTTTGTGGTGTAATTAAGTACAGGAATTATTAAATACTTTATTATACTCCTCGCAGACAAAGTCGAAAACGAGGAGTATATTGTGATTGTTTTGAAAATTCTAAAATCGTCAAAAATCGTCGTAGAGCAAAAATTCTTGCAGATTCGTGCGTTTCATCGAATTTTGAACAACTTTCAAAAAATCCGTCCGTCCGTCTGTCTGTCTGTCTGTCCGTCCGTCCGTCCGTCCGTCCGTCTGTCACGTTTTTTGTAGACACTCTAACTTGAGAACCAAAGTTCCCATCAAGTTCAAATTTTCAGGAAAAATCGTTCTCATTAAAATCTAGATCCCTATTGTTTTTGAAAGAAATCGAAAAATAATAAGGGGGGCTGCGGCACCCCCCAAGTGAGAAAAAATTCATATTTCAGTTATTATCAAATTTACAGAATTTTTTTTCTGGTAACTTTAAAGTCCTTTTAATTCTCTACTAAAAGTATATTTAAGTTTTTTTTGTCCGGCCCCACGTATGCCCCCCAATTAAAAAAAAAACCGTATCTTCGTTATTTTTTAATTTACAAAAAAAACTTAAGTCATAAAAATCAAAGAAAATTAAATTCTGTATTAAAATATATTTTTTGTTTTTTTTTTGTGAAGTTTTTAGGAAAAAAAGGTCAAAAAAATAGATTTTAAGTGATAAAAAAGCTCTAAGTCACATAAGTCTAGGTTCGGTCAAGGTGGCTTTGCAAAAAAAAAAATAAAACAAGTGCATCTTTCTAAAGCCAAATTAAATCCTAAACGTCAGTGACAGAATTACTACGCATTTATGCTTTTCGCTAATAAATCTTTTTTTTTTATAGAAAAGTTAATAGTATAACCTCTTCGCAGATTTTTTTTTGTAATTTTAAAAAACTATTGTTCATTTTAATTTTATTGTTTTCTGATTACTGCGAGGAGTATCCTATTAAATGTCGGCATTTTATAAAAAAACTCTAACAGGCTCACTAATCTAACCTATTCACTGACCTAACCCATCACTAGTTATTTACTTAATTTAGTTAGTATTGAGAACTAGCTTTTTATTTGGTAAGTGGTACTCCATCCAAGTACTGTCCTAGCCAGTCGTTAGGTACTACAAAACTGCGGAATCTACGCGGCGCAATGCTCCTTGCTGGGGTTCCTTACCATAGTAACAATTAAGGATCGTTGTAAATTGAATTTCTTATTTTATTTTTTCAGAAAAATATGATCTTGCATTTTTGAAAAGTCAAATGAATTAAATAGGTACTATAACTTCCAGCCTCAGTGCATTAATTTTGGTAAATGTTTCATTTTCAACATTTGAATACATAAACTTGAGACTTGAACAAGCAATTCTTCTTCAATGTTTGATTTGGGGCACAACTTCGACACCCATGTCTTCTTAAAAGATTGTTGTTGGATTTTAGTGAGATATGTATTGCAAACAATGTTGGTAGGGTCTTGCTTTTAAATCATTTTGAAATAATTTGATGTAACGTCACTATTTATTAGCTCGAAACATAAACTTTGTATATTTTCGTTTTTAATCGCATCATTTTCTGACATTTTTAAAATTTTTATAAGACGTCAACGGACAAGTAAGTGTTACCAACTTCCGAGGTGTTGCCACGATTTCCAACTAAAAATTACATGTTTATTTTTGAATTTTTACCACAAATTTGAATAATTTTTGGTGATTTATTTACACAAATGAACTTTTTAAGAGCATTTAAACACTTTTTAGTACATACAAACAATTATTAGGCTCAAAAAAACTTTGAAATTTTTATTTTGCTAGGATTCAATCAAGTCATTTTTCTGCGTCAAAAGTATTTTATGAAAACTGAAAATATCCTAAAATATTGTAAAACAGGAGGGAAATTAGTTAAATGTATAGATAAAAGCTGTAAGTACTACTTATAATGGTTTTTTTCATTGTACTGCCGCTAAAAATGCCGTAATTTAGTTAAAAAACCGCGATACTTTTTGCTCCGATTATCGTCCAATACATCCTTAAGTACCAGATTCGGATTCAGCAGCTTGGTTTACATAAGCATTATTACCACTTATTGGTTGCAAACATTATTTGGGACCGTGACATTACAAAAACTGGGAATATTTGGACCCTTACCCCTTAGTTAAAAATGCGGTAAATTTTTAAAAAATAGATTTGCCTAAAACTGTGTTTTTATGCTTATTAGAAGACGTACAAAACAAATCTGCAATCGGTATTTTTCCAAGTGCATTCGTTTTTTT
Organism: Cartodere bifasciata; assembly: GCA_963920755.1. Classification (NCBI taxonomy): domain Eukaryota; kingdom Metazoa; phylum Arthropoda; class Insecta; order Coleoptera; family Latridiidae; genus Cartodere; species Cartodere bifasciata. Next base: position 1,740,929 of record OY987198.1, read on the forward strand.
GCTAGAGCTTTTCAAAGTTGACCAAATTATAAAAATTTCCAAAAAAGCTCTGCAAAAATTATTTTTGTTTCCGATTTGAATGATACTTATTTTGTAGAGTACTTTTGGCTGTAGAATACAAATCTGTCTTTGAATTTTTTTTCACAAAACGTTTTTAAAAATTAGAGCACTTTGAAAAAAATCAGGTGTCGCGTTTGAAGTTGCGCTTAAAAGCTCATAGTAAAAAAACTAAACGCGTTGGAACTGTTTAAGTGCCAGATTCGGATTCAGCAGCTCGTTTTACATAAGCATTAATGGCACTTGTTGGTGACAAAAATTATTTGGCACTATGACATTAAAAAAAACTGGGAATATTTGGACCCTTACCCCTTAGTTCAAAATGCGGTAAATTTTGAAAAAATAGATTTGCCTAAAACTGTGTTTTTATGCTTATTAGAAGACGTACAAAACAAATCTGCAATCGGTATTTTTCCAAGTGCTTTCGGTTTTTTGCTAAAGCTTTTCAAAGTTAGGTAAATTTTAAAAATTTCCAAAAAAGCTCTGCAAATTTTTTTTTGTCTCCGATTTGAATGAAACTTATTTTGTAGAGTAATTTTTGGCTGTAGAATACGAATCTGCTTTCGAATTTTTTTCAAAACAACGTTGTTGCAAATTAGAGCACTTTGAAAAAAATCGGGTGTCGCGTTTGAACTTGCTCTTAAAAGCTCATAGCAAAAAAACTAAAAGTGTTGGGACTGTTTAAGTGCCAGATTCGGATTCAGCAGCTCGTTTTACATAAGCATTAATACCACTTATTGGTTGCAAACATTATTTGGGACCGTGACATTAAAAAAACTGGGAATATTTGGACCCTTACCCCTTAGTTCAAAATGCTGTAAATTTGAAAAAAATTGATTTGCCTGAAACTGTGTTTTTATGCTTATTAGAAGTCGTACAAAACAAATCTGCAATCGGTATTTTTTCAAGTGCTTTCGTTTTTTTGTTAGAGCTTTTCAAAGTTGGCCAAATTTTAAAAATTTTCAAAAAAGCTCTACAAAAATTTTTTTTGTCTCCGATTTGAATGAAACTTATTTTGTAGAGTAGTTTTTGGTTGTAGAATACGAATCTGCATTTGGATTTTTTCCAAAAAAACGTTGTTAAAAATTAGAGCACTTTAAAATAAATCAGGTGTCGCGTTTGAAGTTGCTCTTAAAAGCTTATAGCAAAAAAACTAAAAGCGTTGGAACTGTTTAAGTACCAGATTCGGATTCAGCAGCTTGTTTTGCATAAGCATTAATGGCACTTGTTGGCGACAAAAATTATTTGGGACCGTAACATTAAAAAAACTTGGAATATTTGGACCCTTACCCCTTAGTTAAAAATAAGGTAAATTTAAAAAAAATAGATTTGCCTGAAAGTGTGCTTTTAATGCTTATTAGAAGCTCTACGAAACAAATCTGAAATCGGTATTTTTTCAAGTGCTTTCGTTTTTTTGCTAGAGCCTTTCAAAGTTGACCAAATTTTAAAAATTTTCAAAAAAGCTCTGCAAGTGCTTTCGTTTTTTTGTTAGAGCTTTTCAAAGTTGGCCAAATTTTAAAAATTTTCAAAAAAGCTCTACAAAATTTTTTTTTGTCTCCGATTTGAATGAAACTTATTTTGTAGAGTAGTTTTTGGTTGTAGAATACGAATCTGCATTTGGATTTTTTTCAAAAAAACAAAAACAAAACGTTGTTAAAAATTAGAGCACTTTAAATAAAATCGGGTGTTGCGTTTGAAGTTGCTCTTAAAAGCTCATAGCAAAAAAACTAAAAGCGTTGGAACTGTTTAAGTGCCAGATTCGGATTCAGCAGCTTGTTTTACATAAGCATTGATGGCACATGTTGGTGACAAAAATTATTTGGAACCGAGACATTCAAAAAACTGAGAATATTTGGACCCTTACCCCTTAGTTAAAAATGAGGTAAATTTTGAAAAAATAAATTTGTCTGAAACTGTGTTTTTATGCCTATTAGAAGTCGTACAAAACAAATCTACAATCGGTATTTTTCCAAGTGCTTTCGTTTTTTTGCTAGAGCTTTTTAAAGTTGACCAAATTTTAAAAATTTGCAAAAAAGCTCTATAAAAAAAAAATTTGTCCCCGATTTTAATGAAACCTATTTTGTAGAGTACTTTGTGGCTGTAGAATACAAATCTGCATTTGGATTTTTTTCAAAAAAACGCTATTAAAAATTAGAGCACTTTGAAAAAAATCGGGTGTCGCGTTTGAAGTTGCTTTTAAAAGCTCATAGCAAATAAACTAAAAGCGTTGGAACTGTTTAAGTGTCAGATTCGGATTCAGCAGCACGTTTTACATAAGCATAAATACAACTTATTGGTTGCAAACATTATTTGCGACCGTGACATTAAAAAGACTGGGAATATTTGGACCCTTACCCCTTAGTTCAAAATGCGGTAAATTTTGAAAAAATAAATTTGCCCGAAACTGTGTTTTTATGCTTATTAGAAATCGTACAAAACAAATATGAAATCGGTATTTTTCCAAGTGCTTTCGTTTTTTTGTTAGAGCTTTTCAAAGTTGGTCAAATTTTAAAAATTTCCAAAAAAGTTTTACAAATATTTTTTTTGTCTCCGATTTAAATGAAACTTATTTTGTAGAGTACTTTTTGGCAGTAGAATACGAATCTGCATTTGGATTTTTTCTAAACAAACGTTGTTGCAAATCAGAGCACTTTGAAAAAAATCGGGTGTCACGTTTGAAATTGCTCTTTAAAGCTCATAGCAAAAAAACTAAAAGCGTTGGAACTATTTAAGTGCCAGATTAGGATTCAGCAGCTTGTTTTACATAAACATCGATAGTACTTGTTGGCGACAAAAACTATTTGGGACCGTGACATTAAAAAAACTGGGAATATTTGGACCCTTACCCCTTGGTTAAAAATGCGGTAAATTTTGAAAAAATAGATTTGCCTGAAACAGTGTTTTTATGCTTATTAGAAGTCGTACAAAACAAATCTGCAATCGGTTTTTTTTCAAGTGCTTTCGTTTTTTTGCTAGAGCTTTTTAAACTTGGTAAAATTTTAAAAGTTTCCAAAAAAGCCATGCAAAAAATTTTTTTGTCTCCGATTTGAATTAAACTTATTTTGTAGAGTACTTTTTGGCTTTAGAATGCGAATCTGCATTTGGATTTATTTCAAAAAAAAATTGTTACAAATTAGAGCACTTTGAAAAAAATCAGGTGTCGCGTTTGAAGTTGCCCTTAAAAGCTTATAGCAAAAAAACTATAAGCATTGGAACTGTTTAAGTGCCAGATTCGGATTCAGCAGCTTGGTTTACATAAGCATTATTACCACTTATTGGTTGCAAACATTATTTGGGACCGTGACATTACAAAAACTGGGAATATTTGGACCCTTACCCCTTAGTTCAAAATGCGGTAAATTTTGAAAAAATAGATTTGCCTGAAACTGTGTTTTTATGCTTATTAGAAGTCGTACAAAACAAATCTGCAATCGGTATTTTTCCAAGTGCTTTTGTTTTTTTGATAGAGCTTTTCAAAGTTGGCCAAATTCTAAAAACTTCCAGAAAAGCTCTGCAAAATTTTTTTTTGTCTGCGATTTGAATGAAACTTATTTTGTAGAATACTTTTTGGGTGTAGAATACAAATCTGCATTTAGATTATTTTCAAAAAAACCTTCTTAAAAAATTAGAGCACTTAAAAAAAATCAGGTGTCGCGTTTAAAGTTGCTCTTAAAAGCTCATAGCAAAAAATCTAAAAGAGTTGGAACTGTTTAAGTGTCAGATTCGGATTTAGCAGCTTGCTTTACATAAGCATTAATGGCACTTGTTGGTGACAAAAATTATTTGAGACGGTGACATTAAAAAAACTGGGAATATTTGGACCCTTACCCCTTAGTTAAAAATGCGGTAAATTTTGAAAAAATAGATATGCTTGGAACTGTGATTTATTGCTTATTTGAAGTCGTACAAATTAAATCTGCAATCGGTGTTTTTCAAGTGCTTTCGTTTTTTTGCTAGAGCTTTTCAAAGTTGGCCAAATTTTAAAAATTTCCAAAAAATCTCTGCAAATTTTTTTTTTGTCTTCGATTTAGATGAAACTTATTTTGTAGAGTACTTTTTGGCTGTAGAATACGAATCTGCATTTGAATTTTTTTCAAAAAAACGTATTTAAAAATTAGAGCACTTTGAAAAAAATTAGGTGTCGCGTTTGAAGTTGCCTTTAAAAGCTCACAATTCTTACCTTCGACTTTTACTAGAAGTGGCACTAGGTGGAGTGATAGCTTTTTCGCTATACGGTGAATAGGATCCATCCTCATTTTCAATAACGCGTAATAAATTCAAAACTTCCCCTTCCCGAAATACCAAAACTGATACTTTTGCACCTGGTGATAATTTATCACCAATTTCGTCTCTAAACAAGAAAAAAAACAGACAAAAATTAATTTTTAACGAACAAAAACATGATTAAAGTATAGTCTAACATCAAAAGATGGCGTTTTGTTAGTTTTGCCGCCTAAATTCGCATTTTTAAGAATCCTACTTCTGATGTTTGACACCGTCAAACCCTACGTCACAGAAGTACATTAAAATACTATCTGTGAAATTTTTTCAGGCAACCAACATTACGGACCAAAGAAAATGGTAATTTTTTTCTTACTCTGTGTTTTCAACATTGATCTTTTTAAAACTTTATTTAAACAAAACTAGAATGGGTAGAAGTCGAAACGCGTAGAAGTTACTCTTCGCAAATGAGTCGCTTGAATAGAATTCGTATTTGGTTAAAGAAGAATTTTAGATTTTTTAAATCAAAGCTAAATCAATATTTTATATAAGGGCTACACATTCTATAGAATACTCGTCGCAAGAAACTTATTATAGGGTAATAGTTTTTTTTTAGTAAAACATTTTTTTTTTTAATTTATCTGCGAAGAGGTCAAACTATTGACAGAAAACACGAAGAATTTCGTTAACGAATAGTATAAACGTCAGTTCTGACGTTCAACATATTTGAGGTTATTTGTTTTGACAGCTGCTTTTGTTTCTTTGTTTGAAAACATTTTTTTGGCATGGCCTTCTTGACTGCCGCTTGACGCGATTCGGACTTTTTTTTTTGCTACTGAAATGGTTTATTTTTTGTTTTTTTAACCTTACTGGTTAACTTTATAAAAAATGAACCAACATTTTTAATAGAAAATTAAATTTCCATTAATTCTGTAAAACAGATTTTTTTTGTTAATTGAAAAATAACCGAGATAGGAGGTTTTTTTGTGTTGGGGGGTAATTGGAGGGTCGGACAAAAAAACTAAAGAATACTTTTTTGTAAAACATTACATTTCCTATGTTTTATGTCGAATAATTTTTTTTGTAAATTTAATAATAGTCGAGCTACGATTTTTTTTTCATTTGGGGGGCTAAAAAGGGGGCTTTGTAGTATTCGGATTCTTATCAAAAACAATAGGGATCTTCCTCTTATAGTGATCGATTTTTCCTTAAAATTTGAATAGGATTGGAAGTTTGGTTCTTGAGATAGCGTGTTTACAAGAAACGTGACATACATACACACCGACCGACCGACCGACCGACCGACCGACCGACCGACCGACCGACCGACCGACCGACCGACCGACCGACCGACCGACCGACCGACGGACGGACAAAAAATGAAAATCTTAAAAAGTCATGAAACGCACGAATCTGCAAGAATTTTTGCTCTACGATGAAAATTGACGATTTTAGGATTTTCGTATCGATTGCAATATACTCTTCGGACCTAGTCTTGCGAAGAGTATAATAAGAGAGTTGTTTAGGTTCCATTGGTGTAAAAATGTTCCTTTATATCTTATTTACGATATTTTAATTTAAAATTACCCGAGAGTTTACCGCAAGAATTAAAAAAATCCTTATTAATCTGATGATGATGAACACCCACCAAGATGTCAGTTTTTAACGCAAATTGCTTGAGAAAGCAACCATATCAAGGGGTATGGTTTGTTCTAGGTAATAGAAAAAATGTTAATTGTACAATGGTACATACCAGACCTCTTGATATGGTTGCTTTCTCAAGCAATTTGCGTTTAAAATTCACATCCTGGAGGGTGCACAACATTAACACATAAACTGTATATTATAGAGTTTTACCAGTTAATGAACCAAACTTGAAATATCGAATTTAAGGAATTATAGCACATTTTTAAACCAAGGGTTCCCTAAGAAAGCCTTTTATTTTCACAAAATATTGTTCTAAAAAAGTGGCTAAATCTGACAGAATCAAAATTCTACTTCACAGACAGTTTTTAATGTGGATCTGTGATCTGTGACGTTGAAGTTGACCGTGTGTATTTTACCTAAGATCGCTATAATAAAAGATAGAGACATCCATGGGGTAAACATTTTTATCAAGAGGGCTGGGTAATTTAGTACAATTGTCAAAAAACAAATTTTAGGTTGGGTGATATACAAATGTCATCACAAAAATTACCGGTCAGATTTGTGAGTTATGTTAAATTTACTTTTATAAAGCAAGAACAGCTACAAAACTAATATTAAACTGTTTAATTACAATCTTTACCTGTCCCAGTACCTCATCCTTGTGAATTTATCAAGATTTCTCCTAAACTTCGCTTGGATTCTACGACGAAACTAATATTGAGGGCAAAGTGTTTTAATATGCTTTTTTATCGTCCGGTGCATCCACAAGAAAAATATTCGTGTAAATGCAAGTAATTGTGATTATTGATTTTTAATAACTTATTGAAATAAGGAAAGTTTTTTAATAAAAAACGTGCACACATAATGAGATTTGTAAAAATATTTTTTAACACTTACCAATTGCCAAAGTTTTACCAAAATTAACGCTTATTTTAAATAAGAAGGAATATAAAACATTCAATAAATATTAAATAACTGGTTTCGCACGTAAAGTAAGCACTGTGTTTTTATATTTTGTAAAAAAACCATTTCTTAACAGGGGTAAATGTCTGTCGCGGAATCCAAGCGGAATTTTAAGAGAAATCCTGGTAAATTCACAAGTATGAGGTGCAGTCACAGGTAATGTTTGTAATTAAACAGTTTTATTTTAATTTTGTAGAAGTTTTTGATGTATAAAAATAAAATTTATAATTTTCGCAAAAAAAAATCGATCACTGGCATTTGCATCAACTGACAGATGTCTTATTTGACAGTTGGACTAAATTGCAAGGCGAAGAAGTCTCCATCTCCTTGTAGCGCCTTAATTTTACTTACCTAGTGTTTTCTAGTAGTTCCTTCAGCTCTTTGAGTACAAAATGGTGGTCACAGGATGCGTTAAGTCTTCTAGTGGATATGGGGCCACCACGCATGCTCAAAACGAGTTTTAAAGTCGATCCGTCCTTGATGCCAGCATCACAAAGTCGGGTTGAATCTGATAATTCCTTGTATCTGTACAAGAGATTTACTTGTCCTGTTGGAACACCTATAAAAGAAATAAAATTGTCTGTGATTTAAGAAAAACAAATATTTGGGAAAGTTGGTGTAATGGGCGAGATTTATGAAAAATTTTTATTTGTTTAAACGATTCCTCTTATTAAACTATGTTGTTTTGCAAATTTTTAGAATACACAAGTCTCTACTTTTCGAGAAAAAAAATAAATAAAATTTAAAAATTTCGTTTAATTGGACCAGCTTTAACAGCCATTTTTCCCCTACCACCTTCTTGAATCTATACTTTTACTTCATTGTCAAAGTGACATTTTCTATTTTTTTACTTAATTTATTGTTTTACTTACATTTTCAGTATTTTTTATCAACACCACGATAAATAAATTAAAAAAAAGATAAAAATACTTCATATTTTAGCTAATCTGTCACTAAGCGTTGACTTAAGAAACATAGAAAAGAATACATTTTTATGTTGCTAAGCAATGTAATATACCTTAAGATAGTGGAAGGGATAGGGGAAGTGCCCCAAAATCGAGGAAAAGTGCCCCAAAAATTTAAACTTTGGAGCGCTAGAACACCTAAACCAGCCACTGGATAAACACGAGATTATTAGTGAAAGCTCATGCCTAAGTCTACTTTTTATTTTTAACCAAAAATTTTAAATTTGTTACTTGTGAAACATTCCCAAAATGGTCTTTTTATGTTTGCGTTCTACATACAGGGAGTTTCCAAATAACGTGTAAATAATTCAGTGGGTAATTCCTGGACCCATTTTAAGAAAAAAAGTTCTCATAAACATATGTCCGATTTTGACTTTTTTTTTCTTACAGCCCCCTAGAGGCCCCCACTATAAACACGTTTTTTTAAATTTTACAAAGGAAAAATATTTCTTGTATTTAGATAAATCAAAAAGGTCCCATACAATTTTTAAGAAACTATTATTTTCTAAATTACAGCGAAAAAACTGATTTTTTTAAGGTTTTTTTGGTAGTCTGTAACTCAGTAACGACGCAAAATCGAACACCTATTTATGAACTTTTATTCCCAAAATGAGTCCAGGAATAACCCCTTAAATTTTTTCCACGGCATTAGGAAACATCCTGTATAATAAGCACATTATGAAACCCGAAATTTGGTTTTTTAAGATTGCTGAATTGCTTCATTATTAAAACTAACATTTTATTTTATTAGGTTGCTTTTCCAGATGTAAAAAGATAAATCCTTCCCTTGCAAGGTACTTTTTATTTACAAATTTTGCTATTATAAACTATCAGAGGACATAGTTTTTTTGTAGAGGAAATAACTAGAAGAATTGGAGAAACGATATCAACGGTTACATTTTCTCAAAAACGCCTATTCATTTAGTATTAAGTGAGTTAAGTTTACAAGTGTCATTATTCAATATGTCTGACCTAAATTTAGTTTTTACTTCAAAATGTTAATGTTGCCAATCCAATAAAAATAAAATTTTTAGTCAAGTTTTTAATTAATTAATTTAAATTAAAAATTCTTTTAAATAAGTTAAATGAAGCAAATATAAAAAATAGAATAAAAAACTCGTTTTATAAGGTGTTTTTTAGCACTTGTCCATTAGATAAAGTATAAAGAATGGGCAATAAAATACATTATTGAGTCAATTTAAATAATTTAATGCGTTTAAAACTAGATTTTAATAAATTTAAAAACAACAAAACTAGATTTCTTAAGTTTTGGTAAATACGACATTTTAGCGTGTAGCCATTAAAATGCAAAAGATTTAAAATAAACTGTCCTAAAACCGAAAAAATATTTGAATAAGGTTCAGTAAAAACCCAAAATTTTAAAAGGCCCAAAAATAAGCGTTTCAATTTGCCCCACAGTAAAAATAATTGGGGTAAAAGAAAACATTGCATCATGTCTTTCTATAAAAAGATAACCCCCAGAAGTCAGAACTAACAAAAACTGGCATTACTAGTATGTTTATAAGCATTAGGTGTTTAAATATTTAATTAATTCATAATATGCAAAACGTAAACTTAAAAAAAAAGGCTACGTGTTTGCAAATCAATGCATTTTACATATTCTTACTTGAGGTCATTTTAAGAAGTCATCTTTAGCATTGGACTACCGATCGTTTATGCATCATTTTTGGTATATCCTAATGGATAATTAAAGGCACATAAATGTTTATAAGACCCCAAAATTTAGATTTTATAAGTGTTTTCACTTAACCTGTTTTTTTTTGTTCAATTACCCCAATTGATATGAATAAAATATGGAGTTAAACGATTTTACTAACGTTATGGCAAGTTTTACTGGTAAAAATAATAAAATTGTGATAATCAACGTACCCCTACCTTCCACTCGCTGAATCCGCTGCTTAATATCTCTTATAGTGTCCGTGGGAGCAACCACCAAATCAATGTAGGTCCCCATTAAAGTCTGGATCTGAATCTCCATGTTAGGGTCTTCATACGAATCAGAAAAACCATCTTCAGACATTCTCGTGGCCCAAACAACACTGACAGTGTTGACAGTACACCAAAGTTCACTTTAATGTTTTTATTTGACACTGATTTAGAAGTCCATGCTTTTTTAAACGGATTTAGGAAAGCACTGTTTGATTCTGCAAAGAAATATGGTGAAAAGCCTTCAATATGGAGCTGTTTTTATGTAATTATTTATATTTATTGTTTACAGTTCCAGGAAATGTCATGACACACCTAAATAAAAGCGCTCAAAAATAAAATTAGAAAATTATTTTTAGCTTGTGCCAGAACCACTGTTGCACAACTTGTTACCCAAATAACCGCTCTTAAAAGGCCCAAACTATTCCATGTAACAAATCCCCCAACAATTTCCCATCAGCAAACAAATTAGTCATACTTTTTCCCCTAATTTTATTATTTTAGCAACGCATTTTCGATTTAACTTACGTGTCAGAGTATTTTCACCACTTTGGCTTATTGCTGAAGGAAAAAAACACCAATGCAGAAGGAAAACGTAGCAATTAAATCACTTAATCACTTTTTTAACAGCAGAAAATGCACGCACATTTATTTAACACGAATTAAATGACGACATTTTGGTCTTTGCTGGAGAAAATTTTTGTGACTGTGGCGTCAGTTGTCAAGACGGCGTCTAAAGGTCATTCACGCCGTGCGTTCGAACGCTTCCACGCCGTTAATTTGCATTTTTAAGCAATTAAACACGTAATTCTAGCTTCTTAACACCTTAAACGTTTAAAAGCCCCCTAAGTAATCAAATTTACTTGCATATTTCAACAAATTTCGTGCTTAAGTACTACAAAAAGAGCAAATAAACTTCAGCTGCGTTACCTACGCCACCGTTAATACCATAGACCAACAAGCGCACTTCGATTCGATCTATGGTTAAGCAGTAAGTTAACCATAAAACTTATTAACAAACGCTTAAAAATCGATTTAAAACCAATTTCTAGTCAATTTACAACGCAAAATGAGTGACATAGCCAAACCCTTAGCCAAAACATTGGCCCGCATCAACAGTCAAGACCAAAAGACGCCGTTTTTGATCGGCGTTGCTGGGGGCACAGCGAGCGGCAAAAGCACTGTTTGCAAGCGAATTATGGAAAAACTGGGACAAGTCACCATTGATTCTGCTAACAGACAAGTAGTTTGTATATCGCAGGATAGTTTCTACAGAGAATTAACCCCGGCAGAGATTGCTAAAGCCGAAAAAGGGCTGTTTAACTTCGATCATCCTGACGCTTTTAACGATGTGCTTATAAAGGAAACTCTAGAGGATATCTTGGAGGGAAAGATTGTAAAAATTCCCACGTATGATTACAGAAACCACACGCTGCGTAAAGACCAGTTCTTAACAATTTACCCTGCAGACGTTGTCTTATTTGAGGGCATTTTGGTGTTCTATTTCCCCGAAGTAAGAAAACTGTTCCACATGAAACTATTCGTGGATACTGACTCCGATACACGTTTAGCACGAAGAGTTCCTCGAGATATTAACGAAAGGGGGCGTGATTTGGACCAAGTCTTGAGCCAGTATATGAATTTTGTTAAACCAGCTTTTGAAGAATTTTGCTCTCCAACTAAGAAATTCGCAGATGTAATTATTCCAAGGGGAGCTGATAATGTTGTGGCGATAGATCTGATTGTGCACCACATTTGGGATATTTTGCATGGGCAAAGGCAGCCTAAGGTGAATGGGTTGGGGCAAAATGGAATAAAAATGCATCATTAAAAAGGAAAACTTTGAAAAAGTAAGTTTACTGAATAGAAGTATTAATAAAGTGCAGAATATTTATCAGTAAATGGTACCTAAATATGGGGCTATTATTATGCTGGTAATCGTAATTTTAGCCCGAAAATAAATGTATAGCCTTCTTATCCAAAATTGGCAGTATAAAAGGTGCCTAATTTATTTTAAAAAAATATTAACCAAAATTCAAAAGCATTCTAAAGAAAAAATAGCTATGATATTTTGCATACAACTAGCGTATCATGCTTAAAGTACGTTAGATTTTTTGCTGGCCCAATTCTGAAGAATGGGGCACCAAAAATTTAAAATGTATTTTTAAGCTCATTTATTTTTGGACACCCATATTTAAAAAAAGTTACAGATAAAATCATTTTTAACAAATATATTTTATATATATATGGGGTGTTTCCTAGGCCCATTTTAAGAAAAAAAAACGCTCATATAAACATATGTCCGATTTTGTCCCCTTAGTTAATTACAGCCCTCTAAAAAAATCCTAATTAATTATTTTTTTCGCTTTATTTCTGAAACATATTATTTTTTTCAAAAATTGTTATATGACCTTTTTGATGCATCTAAATACTAGAAATATTTCTTCATTTGTAAAGTTTTGGAAAAAGTGCTTATAAGGGTGATTCTTGGGGGCTGTAAGTTAAAAAAATGACAAAATTGGACACAAGTTTATGCAAACTTTTTTTCTTAAAATGGAAAAATTTTATAGTTCTAAGTTAATGTAAGCAATTTTTATTGTTGATTTGCTACTAAGGTAACAAAATTTTTAATTAATTTTTAGGCTAGAGTTTTAAATTCACTGATCCGAAAATCTGTGCTAGAAGCTCGTATAAGTCATCTCCGTTGAGCTCCCATCAATTCTACTAAATAACACATCTACATGAGAGCCCCATCGTATATTAAATCTAAATGTAGTTTTGAATACTAGAAAAATAGTGCTACAAACGTATTATGGTTTCATTTAAATCGGTTATTTCTCTGTGTCGAAAATCTTACAAAAAACAAAGAAATTATATTGGTTTTTGAAGTCAGATTTTCTACACAAAGAAATAACCGATTTAAATGGAACCATAATACGTTTTTAGCCCTATTTTTCTAGTTTTTAAAACATAACTTTTTTATATACGATGGGGCCCTCATGTAGATGTGCTACTTAGTATAATTGACGGGAGCTCAACGAAGATGACTTATACGAGCTTCTAGGAGCACAGATCTTTCTCATCTGTGAATTTAAATCTTCAGCCTTAAGTTATTTTAAAAGCTTACTTTTAACTTAAGTATATATATATATATTCGTATGATAAAAAGAAATATAATATACAAGATGACTATATGTGATTCATGAACACTAAATAAAAGTTGTTGATATTTTTAACATGTGATGTTCATTTTGGGACGCCCATGGACGATTTTGATAATCTGGTAAAGCATTTACTTCAACAGCCAAAGAAAACCATGGAAAACTTCGGCATACCAATAGCCTCTTGTATTGTCTCTAGTTTAAATGGCCAACCATAAACCGCACTATTGATGTTTTCCAAAAGACTAAATTTCGAAGTATCTCCTCTTGCCAGAAGTTGTTAGTCCGGCGGTAGAGTTTTCTTGAAAAGTAATGACGTTTTCTTCATTTTTCTTTCCAATTTTCCTGAGATATTCTCATCTATCCTTTGAAAATGCTTTCAATGTACAGTACAGTTGATGTTTGAAATTTTTGAAAGGAAACAGAAATTTTTTAGTTACCTATCTACATATTTTAAAATTTGTTATGGGTCATAAAAAGACCGTTATTAATTATTATTTTTTATAATTAGTAATATTTCCTTTTTAACGCGAAATTTCTTGCATTTTTTGTATATTACATATAAAGTTTTATTTAGATACATTGACGTGTACAATTTCTTTGTAAGATTTCTTCTATCAATATTAAAATAAATATACTAAGCAGGAAATTTTCCTGAAAGGTTTTTAAAACCAGAAATTAAAGATATTTAATTATTTTTGATTGCAAAAATCGTCATATTTTTATAAAAGGAAATTACTTGGGAAATTGTAAAACCGAAGGCAACTTTATATAACGTTTAAATTGGAAAACATTTTATTTTTTCAATCTGTGAATTTAGAACGCACATAAACGAATCTGATTGTATTAGAATGATAAGATAAATTAGAAATATTTAGTTAACGAAGAATGTCGCGAAGCATAGAAACTGTGGTTATGTAATGTTGGTTGCCTAAATCAACAAAAAGTAGTTTAATACATATTTAGATTTTTTTAAGTCAAACTATAATTGTTAATATTATTGCAAACAGATGGCAATTGGCAAGTGGTAAATCTATCAATTTTTTTTTTATTTTCTACAAGCTAGAAAATAAATAAGTCTATAACCTCTAGGTTAGGACAGAATATTATAATTCTTTTTTGTATTTTACTATTTTATTACATAGATCTTTTTAAGTTTAAAGTTATTATAAAACAAATGTATTTAAACCATTGTTTAAACTAGAAATAAAAATAAAACACCAAAGAAAACCCTGTGTTTATATTTTAATTTATATTAAAAAAAGACAGTGAAATTTTGCATACATATTTGACAAAAATGACAATCGTAGCTTTTGGCACATTTTCCAATGGACAAGTGACAAAAAACGCCTTATAAAACGAGTATCTTATACTATTTTTTATAATTTCTTCATTTAATCTATTAAAAAGCATTTTTAATTTGAATTTAAAACTTAACTTAATTTTTTTTTCTTATTGGATTGGCAACATTGACATTTTGAAGTAAAAAGCAAATTTAGGTCAGACATATTGAACAATGACATTTGTAAACTTTACTCACTTAATTGATGAGTTCCATCTATCTGTTGATTATGCGCGAAAACAGTCACCTGATTTTGACAACCAACTTAATTTTTACTTTTTACATTAGAAAAACACAATTATCACAAGTTGAACACTTTAAAACTAATTTTTTAATATGTTTTAAACCATTTAAACAGAAAACATACACTAATATCACATTTTTTAATTCGATCAGCTGATGCACTGAGTCGCACAATGAAACTACTCATCAGCTGATCGAATTAAAAAATGTGTTATTAGTGTATGTTTTCTGTTTAAATAGTTTAAAACATACTAAAAAATTTGTTTTGAAGTGTTTAACTTGTGTACATTGTGTTTTTCTAATGTAAAAAGTAAAAATTAAGTTGGTTGTCAAAATCAGGTGACTGTTTTCGCGCATAATCAACAGATAGATGGAACTCATCAATACTGAATGAATGGGCGTTTTTGAGTAAACCGTTGATATCGTTTCTCCAATTCTTCTAGTTATTCCAGCTACAAAAGAACTATGTCCCCCGTTAGTTTATAATAGTAAAATTTGTAAATAAAAAGTACCTTGCAAGGGAAGAATTTATCTTTTTGTATCTGGAAAACCAACCTAATAAAATAAAATGTTGGGTTTAATAATGAAGCAAATCAGCTACCTTAAAAAACCAAATTTCGGGTTTCATAATGTGCTTATTATAGAACGCAAATATAAAAAAGGTTTTTTGATACACCCTGTATAAATACCTACTGTATCCGTAATTATACGACCCCGCCTTAGGTGTGTTTATTTTAATTGGTATTACAAATCGAAATAAATTCTGCACTTGCTATTTAAAAAGGTTAAAAGTTAAAACAAACTAAAATTGAAGCGTAGGATGCAGTTAAAATTTATTTAGGCCTTTTTTTGACAATAACAATTAAACAACAAAATGTGTTAGAATTTCAATTCAATAAATATGTAGGTACAAGTTACTCTTCGCAAATTTTATCATTTTTAAAGATCTTCCGTAAGAAAAAAAGAGCATTATGATATAGTACGAGAGCTGGCAACCAAAAACACACATCATCGAACGTTGTCATGATTTTTTGTGCATTGCATTATATTTAATATTTCGTAACTTTTGTCCAATACACTGGCAGAGCTAACAGTTAGCATTTTTTTTAAACATCATAAGTGGGATATTTTTTTTTAAGAAATAAAATAATATGTGCAAATATGAGCCTTATTAACACTGCCAGAAATTTATGAAGTAAAATTTTTTAATTTTGTGTAATCTGTAGCCTTTTATACGTAAAATAGGAAATTATTATTACAGGGTTTTCTATCCTTGGAAAACACATTTGAAAAGCGACTAACCCATCATAAAGGGTTGGCAGGGTTATAGCTCGAAGGTGCAAAAATCAATTTTGCTGTACGAAGAAAACGATCCCACTTATGATGTTTTTACCTTTAAAAAAAAACGCTACCTGTTTGGCCTGCCATTTTGTTGGATTAAGAAAAGTAATATTAAATATTATGTAATATCAAAAAATCATGAAACCGTTAATGATATTGATTTTCATGTTGATAGCTCCTATACTAATAATTTTTAGGGAATGAAACGTTGCAAGTATTTTTTTAGATCACAATCTGATTTCTGACAAAAAAGTGTCTAGATAATGTCTAAGTTTAAAAAACATCTCATAAAAAACAAAAACTTTTTTAGTTTTTTAAAGGTAACCAAAAAACGGTTAGAGACAATCAAGTTCTGCTTGCGGGAGGTTAATGGGCACTAAAATAGACAATTTTGTTCCCATTTAACCGACCTTGTATCTCTTTAGGTAAGCAAGATCCCAATTCCCAATGGTGGCCAACCAATTGAAATACGACATTCTGTAAAATAATAGTCTCAAGTACTATGTAACAAAAAATTCAATTTTTTTCATAAAAATGATATAAATTTTCACAAAAATTTTAAAATTAAAACTAGAATGGGTAGAAGTCGAAACGCGTAGAAGTTACTCTTCGCAAATGAGTCGCTCGAATAGAATTCGAATTTGGTAGAAGAAGAACTTAAGATTTTTTAAATCAAAGCTAAATCAATATTTTATATAAGGGCTACACATTCTATAGAATACTCTTCGCAAGAAAACTATTATAGGGTAATAGTTTTTTTAAGTTAAACATTTTTTTTTTTTATTTATCTGCGAAGAGTGCAAACTATTGACATAAAACACGAAGAATTTTGTTAACGAAGAGGATAAACGTCAGTTCTGACGTTTAACATATTTTAGGTTAGTTGTTCTGACAGCTGCTTTTGTTTCTTTGTTTGAAATATTTTTGGCATGGCCTTCTTGACTGACGCGTGACGCGATTCGGACTTGGAAGTTTTTTGCTACTGAAATAGTTTATTTTTTGTTTTTTTAACCTTACTGGTTAACTTTATAAAAAACAAACCAACATTTTTAATGGAAAATTAAATTTCCATTAATTTTGTGACAAATATTTTTTTTGCTAATTGAATAATAACCGAGATAGGAGGTTTTTTTGTGGTGGGGGGTAACTGGAGGGTCTGACAAAAAAACCAACGAATACTTTTTTGTAGAGAATTAAATTTCCTATGTTTTATGTCGAACATTTTTTTTTGTAAATTTAATAATAATTGAGTTACGATTTTTTTTTCATATGGGGGGCTGAAAGGGGGGCTTTATAGTACTCGGATTCTTGTCAAAAACAATAGGGTTCTTCCTTTTATAGGGATCGATTTTTCCTTAAAATTTGAATTGGATTGGAGTTTTGGTTCTTAAGATAGCGTGTTTACAAGAAACGTGACATCCCACAGACCGACCTACCGACCGACCGACCGACGGACGGAGAAAAAATGAAAATCTTAAAAAGTCATGAAACGCACGAATCTGCAAGAATTTTTGCTCTAGGATGAAAATTGACGATTTTAGGATTTTCTGATCGATTGCAATATACTCTTCGGACCTAGTCTTGCGAAGAGTATAATAAGAGATCACTCAACCCCCCTTTTCAGTTAATAATATTTCCGAAAAATGCCCCTCTATCTAAATTTTTGGCGTTAAAACTTAAACAAGTTATTTGTAAAGGGCAAACTGATAATTTTTTTTTTACTTCTATTGAATTTTTAAATCTATCACTATAAAACCTTCTTTTTCTGGCTTCTGTGAAGAGTAAAAAACACCTCAAATGATATGAAATGGTGGTGTGTAAGTGGCAGAAGAAGTGACTGGTGCATTTTTGAGTATCTGCATTTTATTTTATTGTTGATAACAAGTTCTCTACTTGTAGACTTCAGCTTTTGTGTTGGTGAGATTTTGAAGCATTCGTTATATTGTAAAGTGCTACGTCGCTCCCAGTTATTATGCTTATGTTACAATGCTGGGTTGCCACGTTTACTTTTATTATTTCCTAAATAACAGAGAAAGTTGGGAATAGCAAATATTGAGTGTACGACATAAAATTTAGGTCTCTTTAAACGCAAAAGGGTTAATTTTTATTATAAGAACTAGAATGGGTAGAAGTTGAAACGCCTAGAAGTTACTCTTAGCAAATAAGTAGCTCGAGTAGAATTCGAAATCGATAGAAGTGTAATTTTATATTTTGTAAATCAATTTTTTATATAATTGCTACACATTCCATGATATTCACTTTTATTGCTGACTAAAGCGATACCGTTAGCGAGTAGCCAAACTAATATTTGTGACGTCACGAAACTGGGTACTGGATCTTCTAGAAAGTAAGGCCTCCAGGATTCAAAAAAATAAACATGAGATGATGAGAGTGCGCCGGCCTGATAAAATAAAGTATGCCTTGCTACGAATCACTTTTTGTCTGCCAAATAATGATAATTAATAGTCTCTTATAAAAAAAAATATTTAAATAAAATCTAAGAAGAGTGCAAACTATTAACACGAAGAATTTAGTTAACGAAGAGGATAAACGTCAGTTCTGACGTTTAAGATATTTTAGGTTAGGTTGTTGTTGTTCTGACAATTGGCTTTGTTTCTTTGTTTGAAATATTTTTGTCATGGCCTTCTTTACCGACTCGTGACGCGATTTGGATTTAGGAGCTTTTAGCTACTGAAATTTTTTAGTTTTTGTTTTTTTTTACCCTACTGGCTAGTTTTACAAAAAATGTACCAGCATTTTAAATAGAAAATTAAATTTTTATTAATTTTGTAAGAAATAATTTCTTTTGTAGATTAAATAATAACGGAGATATGGGGTTTTTTGTGCTGGAGGGTAATTGGGGGGTCGGACAAAAAAAACTAAAGAATACTTTTTGGCGAAGAATTAAATTGTCTATATTTTATGTTGAATAATTTTTTTTGTAAATTTAATAATAGTCGAGCTACGATTTTTTTTCATTTGGGGGGGCTGAAAAAGGGGCTTTGCAGTACTCGGATTCTTGCCAAAAACAATAGGGTTCTTTCTCTTATAGGGATCGATTTTTCCTTAAAATTTGAGTTTGATATCGCTTTTGGTTTTTGAGATAGCGTGACCACAAGAAACGTGACAGACAGACGGACAAAAAATGAAAATCTTAAAAAGTCATGAAACGCACGAATTTGCAAAAATTTTTGCTCTACGACGAAAATTGACGATTTTATGATTTTCTGATCCATAGCAATATACTCCTAGACCTAGTCTTGCGAAGAGTATAATAAAATACTATTAATTAATAAATTATAAAAGACTTCTGGCAAGATCTGATGTACATTTTTATATAATAATGTGCAAAATTAAATTTTTATCCAGTCAACAAAAAAAAACGAAAAAATAAAAATGTTTTTTCCCTTTTTCTGCGATTTCTAGTCCATAACGGCAACCTCGCATCCATCTATAAGAGCCAGACATACTACCCTTTGAAAGTAGACTCGCCCGAACTTCAATCTAAGCTTCAATTAAAATTCTACTACACGTTCTAAAAAGGTTTCATTTAATAATATCGGGACATTTTGTTTATTTTAGGTTTTACATGCTATAAACATGAAAAATACATTTTTCTTTAATTTGCGACGTTAAATAAACTTGGAATTTGATGCAAAAAATTGCTAAAAGACAAAAAAAGGAAGAAATCCGAGAAATATTCTATAATAAAGACTAAAATGGAGATAAAACCATATGTTCTAAAGCCTTAAGTAAGATTTTTAGCTTTTCCTGATTAAAGAATGCCTTTTAAGAATGTTTCCAACAAATTAAGCTACTTTTGGGCTTATGAACAAGCGTTTTTTTGGATTTTTCAGGATTTTACGACTCTCCAAAAAACATAGTACTAAAATAGTAAAATAACCATTTTATGGCATTTCCTTTGAAAAATCATTGCATTTTCTTAATTACATAACAAAAGACGACATTATGTCATGTCGTAATGCTACAAGAACTAATGTAGCATCAAAAAACACGTCAAAAAACCAAAAATACAGTAAAAACAGCTCAACTTTTGCAAGTCGGATAGTACATAAAGAGCACAGCGACTAAAAAGCCAGTAAACAAAGCGCGCATCTAAAAGACAGAGAAGGCGTTGCGAACTTGTCCGAACTCGCGACGACATACGTCACAGCGCGTCCTTGTCTAACGCACGCTGGTTGGCTTGTAAACGGCGACGTACGTCGTAGCGACATGCGCACTAGATCGGCCCCAAACCATTTCCAAAGCGGCTCTCGCACGCTCAGTACGGTTAAGAAACTCCATCGAAAATGTGAAGTGAAATACGCATTCACAGTGAAAAAGTGCAAAAAAAATGTAAATTGTGAAGTGCATCCTAAATTCAAGTGGGTTTTTTAGTGATTTTGTGCTAGTGTGGTAATAATGCGTATGCTAAAAATCAGTGTTTATTATTATAGTGTTTTGTGCTAGAAAAAACAAAAAATATCCTAATGTTGTGTTTGGCGCAAAATGGTAAGAGAGACTAGACATCTTTGGGTTGGCAACATACCCGAAAACATCAGAGAAGAAAGAATACGTGAACATTTTAAACGGTAAATTTTGGTCAATTTTTTTAGCCTCAACTCTTGAAAACCAACCCCCTGGAGCATTTCTATTTGTAGCATCATGTTATTTTATGCCCCATTTACTCCCTTTAGGCTCTAGAAACGCAAAATATCTCAAACCAGACGCTTAAGTTTGCTACGTGTTAAAAAAAAACGTAAGTTGCTTAATACCCCAAAACGACGCATATTTGCGCCTTCGTAAAAACAATGCAATCAATAAAGCATTAAATATTTACTAAGGTTAGCTATAAACATTACAAACGATAAATCCAATACTCCCTATTGATTTTATAATTGTTATAATACATTTACGTGCATATAAAAAAACGTTTAACTTGTTATGCATTTTTTACCTAGTTTTATCGATTTTAGGGGCGTTTTTATTCACGCAATGTTAAAAACAAACGTTTTCTCTGCGTATTAAATAAATTTTAATGTTTCAAGCACGAAAAATGCGCCAATATGTTAAAAACAAATATTTAAGTTATGGAGTCAATGTTTTTAGGTTTTGTAGTAATTTTAGAATCGTCAAGTTTCACTAATATTCATATTTTTGCATTATTTTCGGAACAAAAGGATAACAATGGGCTTTTTAGGGTGCTTTTTGTAAAAGGATACCGTAATACGAGATCCTAATACGTTTTTGTTGGATCTTCATGTTACAAATGCTTTTTTTGTTCTTTATGAAGTTAATTAAAAATTTTAGACTTAAAAACTGTTGTTTTGGATTTTTAGCATTTTTTAGCTAATTTTTTTGGTAATCTTTAAAATTAGAGATTACAAGCTGTTATTTGCTACAGAAATCATAAATCTAGTCCTACTTTAATTTTTAGTAAAGGAACTTTTAAAATTACAAAAAATTAAAATTGTTATACTCTTCGCAGACAAAGTCGAAGACTACATTGCGATTGTTCGGACCTTCTCTAAAATCGTTAATATTCATCCTAAAGCAAACATCTTTGCAGATTCGTTCGTTTCATGACTTTTCAAGACTTTTATTTTTTGTCCGTTTGTCTGTAACGAAACTTGTTATCACGATAACTTACAAACGGTTTATTGAATTGATTTGATATTTGGTACAAAAATCAATTTCGTTTATGAAAAGAACCAGATTGTTTTTGAAAAAAAATCAAATAATAAATAGGGAGTAGAAATCACCTCCAAAGTTGAAAAAACTGCATATTTTGGTTAATATCAATTTTACGAAAAAATATATTCTTAATAAAATTAAAGACTGTAATTTTTCCTATAAAAATGCATCAGGTAATTTTTTGTATCTCCACCCGTTTACAAAAAAAATAAATTTTACGGTTTTCTTAATAAAATAAAAAATGCACCTGTTTAATCATCAACTGCGAAGAGTATCATATAGAATGTGTAACAATTATATAACAATAAAAAAATGACCTATCTGCATAGTGTAACTTTTTAAATGATCTATCCCACTTACTGATCTAACCCGCTCTTGTTTTAATTTTTAGTAAAGGCTTTTTAAAATTACAAAAAATAAAAATTCGGTAAGTGTTAGTTTAAAAAAAAATTGTTTCAAAATTAAAGATTGTTCATTTTTCAATGAAGATGCACTTTTGATTTTTTTTGCATCCCCACCCTTTTAGAAATTTAAATAAAACCCCCAAAACTACTGTACTACTAAAAATAAAAATGTTTAACTTTAAACTATACTTTTCATACATTTTTGCAAATAGTAAAACCAAAAACTAGCTAACACTGTCATAAACTCAAACAATTCATGAAAATTTTATGATTTTATAGCCCAATAAGGGTTATATTACGGCACCCCTATCTATTTTGTTACCTACCCAAGTTAAAATATCTACCCTTAACAATATACCACCGGCTGGAGACAGACAGACAGGCACAAAAATCCATAGGGGTGAAATAGAATTTAAAATTAAATAGCTAGCATTCTATGCAATGTGTAGAAAGAATGTTATAAATGATCTAAAAGTTCGAAATGTTTTAAATAGTTGTAAGGATTTTAGAAATTTTAACTTTTTTTCTAAACGCGTAAGGATAGGAAAAAATTATAAAATGGCTTTTGGTAGAAAAAAATATAGGCTTTAATTTTATATAGGGAAGTTTTTTTTGTAAAATTAATATTAAGCAAAATATGAATTTTTTAAAACTTTGGGGGTGCGTTTCACCCCCTATTTATTATCAGATTTTTTCCAAAAACAATACGATTCTTCCCCTAAACAAGATTGATTTTTGTACCAAATTTCAAGTCGATCCGATAAACCATTTTTGAGTAATCGTGGTAACAAATTTCATTACAGATGGACAAAAAATAAGCCTTAAAAAGTCATGAAAAGAACGAATCTAAAGTGATTTTTGCAATGGAGCGTATTCGTAAAAAAATTGGTTGGGGTTATCTAGGAGATCTGTCATACCACCCGTCGTTCCAGATGCTAACTGACATTACTACTGAATTTTATATTTTTATCAAATATAACGCTAATATACCAAAAAACAACAAACTGCCGGTTTAAAACATTCTACGGAGCAGCTAAAAGGATTGTATAACATTTACGCAGTGTTTTACAACTTCAATTCTTCATAAATAGGTAAAAAAGAAAATTATGACTCATTTACAAAAGGATTTCCGTGAATGTTTAAAATAATCCGCAATTTTTGGATGCACGGACTTTGCATTAAAAATACATTTGTAAATGAGTCATTATGCATTTTTTTACCAAATTATAAAGAATTAAAGATGTAAACACCCTTTAAATTTTATACAAACCTTTTAGATGGTACATTGAATGTTTTAAACCGGCACTTTGTTGTTTTTTGGTATATTAGCGTTATATTTAATAAAAGTATAAAATTTAGAAGTAATGTCGGTTAGCATTTGGAAACACGGGTGGTATGACATATATCCTAGGTAATCCCAACCAATTTTTGTACGAATACGCTTCATTGAGAAAACTTTTTCATTATTTGCATTATCTTTTAAAAAAATTTAACTTATGATGTTTATTTATTCAAATATTAAAAATAATAGAAAGCGTAGTTTTTCTGTTTGTACTTTGTTTAAACAAAATTATGAATAAATTAGTGAACAAAATATTGTTTTTCACACTTTTCAATTACTAAGGTGAAACATGCATTTTTATCATAGCTAAAATTAACAACAATAAAAAACCAGTAAAGTTTTTCCTTATGAAAATATTTATCAAGTATTTAAAATGTCGTATAATTTATTAAAAATATGTTTACCTCACAATATTTGACCATCTTTATTTTTAATAAGTTGTCTCACAGTCAAGATTAGAATTTTATTTTTAATAAAAAAATTTAACCTTTACATTCCCCTTGCCAAAAAATCAGCTGTTTGCCACTTTTAGATTTACTGGCGGCGCATCAACAAATATTTAAAACGGATGATTTATTCCAATTTATGTAAAACATTAAAGACAGGTAAAAAATCCAATTAAATTTATTTTTCTCGCACTTTGGCTATGAATAAATTTTAAATAACGAGACTACAAAATTAAGCGTTTTTATCTAAATTTAAAATCTAAATTTTAATTTAGAATTAGAAAATAAACTTAAAACATGTTGTAATGTTTAATTTTGCTATCAAATTTCCAGGGGTCAACACAAAAATTTAAAAATAGAACTCTATCTAATAATTAAAAAAATTAATATTTAATTTAAATTTTAGTAAATTAGCTAAAATTTAAGATACAGAAGCAACGATAAGAGAATTAAATAGATCCAGCATCATTTAAATACGTAGGCACAATATTTGGGTATCTGATAAACACTTGCAAGTAAGGGCGGGAAGATGTTGATGTTGCCCCCTCTCCACGCTAACTTGTGTATACGTTTAAAATTCCAATATCTCATAATTTCCAAGGAATACATTTATTTTAAAAATAGTCTTCAATTTTAAAGCAAAATTCGTGATAAAGGTAAATAAATTACACATTCAAGCGTTATTTTTGACGCGAACGTGAGGTAAAATTTAATAAACCTTCTGAAACAGAAATTAGCATTCTATTTTTTACTTTTGTGTACAAAAAACCAACATGTGTTGTCGTCACTATTCGCTGCCGCCAATGGAGTTTTCTAACCTCACATTTGTGAATTTGTATGTAAGTTTTCAGTAAACAAACCAAATTTTTAAGAAAAAGAAAGATATTAAAGTGCATTAAATGGTAAATGTCAGTGTTTTACAATGCAATATCATAAAAAACACAGAATTTTTTTACACGCATAGATTAAAATGAGATATTTTTAGCTTAAAAGATTTTTTTGCTTCTAAAAACATATTTTGACTGGAAACAAACATGATTTAATGGATAATTCTATAATCTTTCTAGTTATTGTAAAAAACCAGATAGCATTACAATAATGCGTATTATTCACTGAGCTGAGATGCAATGTTTATTAAAATTATTTCTGTGGTAATAACACAATAAAAAAAATACACAAGCAAGGTAATAATAACGTATAGCTTCTTGGTTTCTGTCTATCAACATCTCCATTATAAAAGCGGCAAAAAAACTATTTCATGCACACATTAAGTGAGTGCAATAACCTCTCTTTTGCAATAACAATTTCTATTTAAAAATAAGGACGGCTAATTCTTTATTTCAACATCTACTACAACTAAACACTTTAATACAGCGTGTCTTCATAAAAAAAAATTTATGAATTTGAACTGTTAAAAACGTTTGGTCCGAATGGCCTATATTGTGCCTACGTTATTGAATGATGCTCCATCTATTTTATTCTCTCATCATTGGGATAAACAAAAAGATTGTCTTACTACAAACGGAATATGGTCCCAATGGCTTGTTTTTTAACGCTCAAACTGCTCCGAATTAAACCAAGTTTTTCAATTCCCAAAAATGAACCAAAGAAAACCTGACTTACCGCAAACAAACCATTGGTTGCTATTCGGACCATACTTTTAGTGTTTAAGGCTATAGATTCAAATTCATAAATGGGATGTTCTGTGCACTCAAAAGATCGTAAAAGTCATCTCCCTGAATGTCAGTTATTTTCGAAATTTCAACAAAATATGGAAAAATACGGCGTAATACATCAATAACTATGATTAAAAATATTTAGGATGATGTGATACATAGAAGTGGTACTGAGTGCAAGAAATAATAGAAATATGGTAAAATAGTACTTTTGGTGTTTTTCTTTCTTTCTACATTGAAATCTTTGAACGAGCACATCTATATTTGGGAACAAAAGTTGCAATTTTAATCATTTACAAGCTCCAAAAATTAATAATAAATTAACGTATTATGGTTTGGCATAGACCACGTAATGTATATAAACCAAAAAATGTATCCGTAGTCGAAATAAAAACAAAAATAGTATAATGATTTTTGAAGTCAGATTTTCAACACAAAGAAATACCCGATTTAAATAAAACCGTAATACGTGTGTAGCCCTATTTTTGTAGTTTTTAAAACTACATTTAGTTCTAATATACGATGGGGACCTCATGTGCTATTTAGTAGAATTGACGGGAGCTCAACGGAGATGACTTATACGAACTCCTAGGAGCACAGATGAGAAGATCTGTGAATTTGAAACCCTAGTCTTAAGAAATAAAACACTCTTTGAAAACAAGCTTCACTCGGTATTTTGTTGTCCAATTAGAGTTTGTTAAACTTTTAAGAAATGCACTAATATGGACTTGTTCCCAATTTGGCAAACAATTTAGTTACATTGTCGATGGGTACACCATTTAGGAAGTTTGTAATAGACAATGTTTGGAAATGTTTAAAAATAAATCAGGCAAAATAAAAACTCCTAAAAATACATCCAATGTAATTTTAATGACCATTATTTAACATGCATTAAAAGGGACATTTTTGGAAAATTTTTAGTTAGTGGTAGACCCCTTGATTGCCTTAATGTACTTCATGATGTACTTGTTATCTTTTAACAAGATTTTTAGCAACTGTTGGAAACTGGGTTACATAAATTAACGCATACATACAGGGTGATACATTTAAGATATGTTAAACTTAACTTATGTAGTAATGATGAGAGAATTAAATAGATATAATATTCACCAAAATTATTTGGTAAACTGATAAACAAACCTTTTGGCAGGTTGGGATACCACATGATTAAATTACTCTTCGGGGACCATTTAGGGGGCAAAGGATTTTTTTTTTTAGAGAAATAATTTTTTCAAAAAAATTTTTAGAACCTTATTAAGCACCTACTTGTAAAATTTGGTGCAGATCCATTGTAATCTAATGTTTTAAATTAAAGGGAGCTTTTTGGGGGGCTACCACGCCAACCCCTTATTTCTTATTTGTGTGCATTTTGTGGATTTAGCTTTCTGAATAGATGTTCTAACACAAATAAAAAATCTGGCTGTTGTACTTATATATTTTGCAAGGTAAACAATTATCTATGATGGTATAAAAGAGTTTAAAAGCAAATTAGGAAACTTGTATGATTTTCAAACTTATTATGTGACAAATTTTAATCTAAGTACTTTCGTGTGGAAAACACTTTCTCTTAAGTTTCTAAAAATATTGAATTTCTTCGTAACAAAAATTTGTTGATGTAATGTTTACTGAAAAACTTAACATTCGGATAAACAAGTTTTTTCTTTATGTAAAACTATTTTGGTTTGGTATTAATGTGGTTTATTTTTGCCCAAATATGGTCATTTGATTATTTTATGTTTGGTCTGATTGATTACAATTTTTTTTAGTCATTTAATTTTTGCTTTTATCCTAAGTATTTTTGAGTAAGAGAACTTTAATTTATTTGCAAACAAGAGCGGGTTAGATCATTTAAAAAGTTAAACTTCGCAGATAGCTCATTTTTTATGACTATTTTTTAATTTTTATATAATTGTTAGACATTCTATATAATACTCTTCGCAGTAGATGATTAAAAAGGTTCATTTTTTATTTTATTGAAAGAAACGTAAAACTTATTTTTTTTGTAAACGGGTGGGGATACACAAAAACTACCAAATGATTTTGTATAGGGAAAAATACAATCTTTAATTTTATTAAGAATATTTTTTTTCGTAAAGTTGATATTAACGAAAATATGAATTTTTTTCTACTTTGAGGGTGGTTTCTACCCTCTGTTTATTATTTGATATTTTTCAAAAACAATAGGGCTCTTCCTCTAAATGGGATTGATTTTTGTGTTAAATCTCAAGTCGATCCGATAATCCGTTCTTGAGTTATGGTGGTCACAAGTTTCGTTACAGACAGACACACGGACAAAAAATAAAAGTTTTAAAAAGTCATGAAACGAACGAATATGTAAAAATGTTTACTCTAGGACGAATATTAACGATTTTAGAGAAGGTCCTACCAATCGCAATATACTCTTCGACTTTGTCTGCGAAGAGTATAATAACATGTAACATAACTGCATTTTAGCTAGGCGATTTTAATTCATAGATAAGGTGGGCATCAAATAAATAATGTATTATAAATATACAGTTATTACCAATGAATATCAGATAGAAGTGTTGGAAGTAGACTTTTGTGGGGGCCGCTCATTTTATAGCCATTATTTTGCATTTTACCTTGACAAATTTTTATTTTTACAACAACATGTTACTGCATACTTTTTTTCATAAATTTATTGCCATTAGAACAGTTAAAGTTTTATTACTACAACTTCCTTATGCATTTTAAGCCATTTTAAATTTTATGTTTCTGGAAATACATGGTATCCTTAAATTGGCGAACAACCTTTATAGTACATACCAACTATAAAAAGTTGTAAGTCCATTTGAAATAGTATTTTTTCTACTTTCACCTTTAAAGTGACACTTATCGCACGACTTGATTAAACCTAAAACAAACCTTTAGCTATGTCTTGCAAGCCGTGGGTAAAGTGGCACTTTACCCACGGGATGAAGTTGCAACAAGCTCTTTACCCACGGGCCGAAGTTAGCGTTACTCGCAGAAAATGACAGATGACATTGTTTGTATTTATTTTAGTTGTCAAAAACGAATAATTTGGTGTCTTTTATTAATAAAAATGAATTTTAATTAGAGTTGCAGTGAAAAATTAAGTATATGTTTATTTTCTTAAAAATTAAAGCCATTGCAAACGTCAAATTGCGATTTCGAATAATAAAAAGGTACAAAAAAGCAATGTTGTTTAACTTTAAATGGGGCACATAAAATTTGTTATCATACATTTAGAGATAAATCCACGTCTACATAAAGAGATATAACTTCCTAATCTTTATACTTTAGAGTTTTAGTACCGGCACTATAAACCTTAATGCCATGCCAAATATACGACAAATTTTATACAAAAATCGCATTTATTTCCATTTTCGTATTTTTCTTTCTGATTTACCACTGTTACGGCCATTCCTACAATGTCAGGTTTGTTTTTAAACTGACAGGTATAACAAAAAACGACGTTACGTAAGGCTAATTTAAATGTCAAAATTCCTCAATTCCGTCAATTTATAAACAAACATGACATTGTACGTTTAAAGCATAAAGGGCGATTTATAGAACGTAACTTTCACTTTACTTCGGCGTTACTTCACTTCCGCGTAACTTAACAAATTTGCTTAATTTATAGATTGTAAAGTTACGTGAAATTGGGAACAGTTATGCGCATGTGTCTGAACTCGCTACTTCTGACTATTTACACCTGGGCGGTAATTACGAAATATCGCTTCGTACGAAACCTACATAAAAAGACCAGCAGGTTTCGTACGAAGCGATATTCCGTAATCACCACCCTTGACAATAAGGCTGAATATCTCATTTTTGCAAATTTTGCTCATGATCGGCCAAGCTCGGCTTTTGACAGTACTACTTACAGTTAAATGAATCAGCAAAGTAGCGCTAAAGTAAAGTATAAATTTGCTAATACATTCCCATGTATTTTATTTAATTTTCTGTAAAGTTACGCCAAAGTAAAGCGGAAGTAAAGTGAAAGTAACGTTCTATAAATCGGCCTTAAACCAAGTAATAAAATCTGTAAAATAGCTCTAGATTCCTTTAATTTTAAAAGTATATTCTTATTTTGGGGGGATAACCGATAGTTGAATTAGTTAAATTAATGAATCTCCAAATGCACTACCGTTGAGCTAATATAAGAATTTTTAAATAGACCTTTATATCTATGCAATTTTTTTCGTCAAAAACGGTTATCTGGTAGACTCAACCATTATATTTTGCATCATAAAATAACATTGGGAAATACCTTAATGAATGCTTATAACTTAAAAGGTACAATTATAAATATAGGCAATTACTAAATTTTTTGCATTAAAAAATTATTTATAAACTACTTATTTTCGAGTTATTTTTTTAATAACTGGTTTTAATACGAACTATTACTTCGTGTAATCTAAACGTTTAAATGTTTTAAGGCTAGAGATTCAAATTCACAGTAAGATTTGTGCTATTAGAAGCTCGTATAAGTCATCTCCGTCGAGCTCCCGTCAATTCTACTAAATAGCACATCTACATGAGGGCCCCATCGTGTATTAAAAAATGTAGTTTTAAAAAGTAGAAAAATAGGGCTACAAACGTATTAAGGTTTCATTTAAATCGGTTATTTTTTTGTGTCGAAAATCTGACCTCAAAAATTATTGTAATTTTGTTTTGTCAGATTTTCGAACAAAGAAATAACCGATTTAAATAAAACTAGAATACGTTTGTAGACCTATTTTTCTAGTTTTAAAAACTGCATTTAGTTTTTATATTCGATGGGGTCCTCATGTAGATGTGCTATTTAGTAGAATTGACTGGAGCTCAACGGAGATGACTTATACGAGCTTTTAGGAGCACAGATTTTAGAATCTTTAGCCTTAAAGTTCTAAATGGACTTTATTTGGTTATTGGAGCAATAGTAATATTGTCAAAAGGTTTAATAAATGTCTACTTCCCAATATATGAGATTTACGGTCCTATAAAGGGAACTATGGAAAGTTGGAAAAGTGGCTTTTCACATGGCTTTCCTATTCAAATTTTAAAGCCCGACATAATGAAAAGCACAATCCGCTTTTACGCTTTATTAGAACATTTTTCATTCGTTTTTGTGAATTATGTGGAACTTGTGTCACAATGAAATAAAGGAAAATCCGAGGGTTTTTGAACTCTGTAAAGTTTTTTGTACTTTTTCCATTACCATAAGAAAATTAATGAATTATTTTAAAGAAATAAAATCAACACTTTCAAAAAGAATCATCTAACCCATTTAATGATCTAACTCATCTTTTTTTATAAAATATTTTTATTGTTTGCGAACACAAAAACAGTTTTATCATATTTAAAATCGAACGCAGTCATGGTATAACTTGTTCAAATTTTATTTAAATAGGTTTAATTCCAACTATTACTTTATGCTAATTTTTGTAATAATCGAGATAATCGTCTAAAATTTAAATAATTATAATTTGATACGAATAAGAAGCATCTCTAAATTAAAAACATCCGGTTCAAGGTACTGCTTTAAAGCATTTTATTATTTCTTATAGATAGAACACATACTTAAAAGAACTATACGAATTTTTAACCATGAGCGCAGGATACTGCACATGCATTAGAACGAGATGGAATATTAGACCATTGGAGACCATATGTGTCAGTTTACATTTCAAAGTGGGGTTATTACTTTTCCATTTATTTGTTTCTTTGGTAAAATAAATTATTTTTTAAAGAATTTAAGCTTGTCTTTACGTGTGTAAGTGAATAACCCAATAAAGCGTGCTTTAAGAAAATGCGAAAATTGTAAAAGGTCATTGCCCCTATGTATCTTAAAAATTTAGAGACTTTATTCATAATCTTAAAAATTTTGAGTTGGCGGGCCTGAATTTTGACACTTATAGTCTCCGTTTAACAAACATGGCGACCTCACTTTTTGCAACTGTTTGACCTCTCTCTTGTTCTATATTGGTCTTTTAAATGTGAGTGTCTCAAAAAAGTCTCCATTCTTACATCGTTTTTTTTTTTCGTGTAAAGAGAACATCTTTTAACTCTATTTACCTGCGAAGGGGTTACAAATATGCGTTAATAGTTCACAGGATTAAACTTCTGAAAAGTTTTTGTGATGGAGAAATCAATAGAAACCTAAAGTTTAAAGTTACCTCGAACTTTGTGGCTCTAAAATACGGGACCTGACTTTAAAGCTCTTGCTAAAAATAGTATATCTAAGCTTACATAAGCCATCAATATTTTACCTTGTTAAGTTGTGAAAATCGATTTCTACCATAGAAATAGAATGACTAGAAATGAATTGCTTATAATCATAGCATTACCAGTGTGTGGGTCCAAGATCTAAAAGGCTAGCATAGGGAAGTTCCATTGAAAACGTTTGTTTACGTCCACTTGCTCATTAGTCCATATAACTTACAATGGGTAAACAAAAAGATCTTGGCCCCAAACAATGAATTTTTATACCTTCTCTATTTTGTAAATATATAATCTTTGTTTTCTACAAAGTACCCCATGTTTAATGAAGAAACTACTTACCTATAGGGTGTTCCCGAAAGTTTTATCGGATTCTTATTATTAAACATTTATACGAGGGTTGTTTCTATATTTTGAATAAGACAAATGGGAGGCCACCAACGGCACCACAAGTGCCAAACAAACCCTTCAAGTTTATTAGGACTATACCGAAAGTTTGGTTAAGATACGACAAATGGTTTCGCCACAGTACATTTTATAGTTAACCTCGCGAGCTGCAAGGAAACGTATACCTCTTTTTGGCTTATTCTTTACATGAAACCCCCTAGAGGCGTATTTTCGGATATTTTCAATTTTTTTGTGAAAATTCATGATTGGTAATCATTTGTGGTTTTGTATGCGATTAATAAAATTTCACTGCCGAACAGACTCAAAATTCTGGGTCAATTAAATAAATCCAGTCTACTTTTGTGCCTCCCTAAAAAATTAGGCTGTCGAACAGAAAATATTTTTTTTACATTCAACTGTTTATGTAAGATTCTTTAAATTGGAGTCATTTAATTACCTTGGAATGTCTTAATCTTGCGGTGTGTCACTTGTGCATTTTCGGGTATACTGGCGCAAAGCATCCATGTATTTCCGGGACACTCCTGTTTTTGGTAGACCTGTCTCAGGATGGGTGCTAAGACTGGTGGGTCCATGTTTGAATTTCAAGAATCAGCAGAAATAGTCTATTGATGAGGTGCATGTCGCGAAAAGTTAAAATCAACTCTGCAAGACATTGTTGTTGAGATAATATTCTTTGAACGTAGTCAAAAAATTTTCATTTTTTCGAAAACTTAAAAAAAAAATATTGTGGCAAAAATATATGTCGTATGCTAACGAAACTTTCGGTAGAGTCCTAATAAACTTGAGGGTTTTGTTTGGCACTTGTGGTGACGTTGGTGGCGCCCCTTATTTGTCTATATGCAAAATATAAAAGACAACCCCCGTATGTATAATTATAATACCACTGTCTTTTCTAAGAATAAAAAACTTAAAATGACAGTGTGTTGCAAGCTAGTATAGTTGTTTAACCTTGCAAATCAAATATGTCTGCCATAAAAGGCACGTGACAAACACACAAATGCAATTGTTTGCATGTTAAATTATGCCTATTTTGTAAAAATGTACCTTATGCTGTAGGTGTCTTTTGTAACGAACCTTGTCTGCCTTGGTATTTCTCTGCAATTTTTTACAGTTAACTGTACATGTATGCTTTTTAAAAACATTAAAAACGGCACTTTACGTTTTAAATTGCAACGCTGCAGTTAAAAAAATTCACTCACTAAACAGTTTTTAAAAATGGAAGATTTTTTGGCATTCATAATTTTGCTTCGTGTTTTGCACTTGTTTTAAAAGAGAATGTAGAACTTCTAGGGCACAGGTACATAAGAAAATGTCAACAAAAAATCACAGCATTCCTATATTTTATTATAATTATAATTAATTATTGTAAAAAGCGTGAAACCCTTTAAGGAATAAACTGTTCTATTGTTGGTCGTTAAACAATAATTGGTTGTAGCAAATTGCAATAATATTATAGAAAAGTTTACCTAGATACTATCCATTCACAGTTTAAAAAAACGAGTTACCTATGAAAACTAAAAACTTTTTCTTTGAAAAATTGAATTTTCCACAAAGTTGGCATTACATTTCAAATTTACTGTCATTAAAAATTGAAATATGCCAAAAATACTATGACAGCTACATAAAACAGGCGTAAAAATTGGAAAAGTGCAACAATTTTGGCTTAAGATCAGCGAGCTTGTTAATAAGTTAGTTTATTAGTCGCCATTTAACATACGAACTGGTTACAATGCTTTTTCGCACATCGTACATCATTATTAAATTAATTATAAAATAAAACACATTATTTCACCAACAAACAAAAACAATGAGTCAGCCATTCAAATTTATTAATTTTAAAGAAGAAGAAGAGCTGTCATCGAACTTTTATTAATTGTGAATAGAAAATGAATGTTATTTGCTTAAAATGTGGTAAAAGAATCTGCTTCTCATTCTTTTCAATGGTAAATATTTAATTTCTTTTGGTTTTTGTTGCTTGAACCGTAATTAAAGCTTCTTTAATGTTTGCAATGTAGAAACATAGATAGTAATTTTAAACATAGAAGAGCGTTACTATAGGCTCGTATCCATACATTAATAGGGGTCATTAATCAACGATTTGGAGTGCGTTAATGAATGTCTTTAATAAACGATGTGCAAAAAAATTTATAAATGATTGCAGTTTCTTAAAAAGTGTTGAATTCTTTAAAATATTGTTATCCACTTTTTATTTGTTTCTTACCTTTTTAATTTCTACAAATAATTAAAAAATACATTTTTTTATTTTATTATTATTGCCGTTGTTTTTCTTGGAAAAATAAGCGCAGACAGGAATCTTCAACGAGTAAAAATAACAAGAGATTCAAAATATGTAGAAGCAATAAATGCTGATTGGAAATATTTTAGATACCGTCGTATAAATATAGAATGTTGACTGTACTTCTATCATAACAAAGACTGGTATTTTATCAATCTTCATCCAATTTTATAGTCTTACTTTTTTACTGAATATCTTTGTTATTATAAAATAAATGTGCGTCTCAGTAAATTTAGACATACATTGGCATAGATCACTGACTTAAAATAATAGACTCGGGTATTTACATTTTAGGACGATTGAAATTTTAAAACAAGTAACAGTCTAACTTACTAGAACTAGAATAAATGTAACAGCACATTTTGGTCATTGCTTAGTGGGTTTATAAGAGTTTATTTTAATTAAAAATCGTGCTTACCAGCAACATAAATAAACAAAGCACAAGTTGACATATTCTGACGGTCCATTAACAAGCGTTTAAATACAGAATTTTGTCAATTTAAAATGCAAAAAAATAGTGCTTTCAAATAGCCAAAATTCTGTATTTAAACGCTTATTGATGGACCTTTAGAATATGTTAACTTGTGCTTTGTTTCATTTAAAAACTTAAACTTCGCAGATAGGTCTTTTTTTATGACTATTTTTTTATTTTTATATAATTGTTACACATTCTATATGATACTCTTCGCAGTAAATGATTAAAAAGGTGCATTTTTTTATTTTATTAAAAAAAACGTAAAACTTATTTTTTTTGTAAACGGGTGGGGATACAAAAAATTACTAGATGCTTTTTTAAAGGAAAAAATACAGTCTTTAATTTTATTAAGAATAATTTTGTTCGTAAAATTGTTATTAACCGAAATATGCATTTTTTCAACTTTGGGGGTGGTTTCTACTTTCTAGTTTCTACCCTCTCTATTTAGTCTATTTATTATTTGATTTTTTACAAAAAACAGTAGGGTTCTTTCCTTAAACGAGATTGATTTTTGTACCAAATATCAAGTCAATTAAATAAACCGTTCTTTAGTTATCGTGATAATACGTCTGTTAAAGACAGACGGACAAAAAATAAAATCCTTAAAAGGGGGCCGGCAGGTTGTTGTGCAGTAGAGTATTCGTTTCAATCATTCAAAATTCACAAACTAAGAGGAATTTTGAAAATCTAATAGTAGGATTAGATGGACCATATTTTCTTCTTTGGAGTCAGAAAGTTTGGTTTTCAATTAATATCAAAAATATAATATATAAGGAAAAAACCAAAAACCTACCTTATTTTTTTTTGAAAGTAAAAATTTTTTTTTTTTAATTAACAGTAAGTACTTATTCCGTAAATACATCTATTAACCGCTTATCTATCAAAAATCAACACCTTAATTGATCAGGTTTAGCTTTTTAAAATGAATGAATGAACAAATGCGGAATACATATTTTGCGGCATCTATATTTTTACATATTTAAGACGGGGCCGGTTGCTTAAGGTCTAGGTTCATGACAACTTACAATTCGTTCATTTTAGAAGAAAAATAAAATCAGAATTCTTAAAATCTGAAATGAATTAAGTGAGCAGCCACCTTAAGCAACCGGCCCCGTCTTAAAAAGTCATAAAACGAACGAATCTGCAATAATGTTTGCTCTACGATGAATATTAACGATTTTAGTAAAGATCCGAACAAATGCAATAGACTATTTGACTTTGTCTGCAAGGAGTACAATAAAAGCAACTAATTTTTGACCAATATGAACTTTTAACTTCTGCACAGTATTGCACATCAGCATCGCTAAAAATTGTGCCAATATAAAAGCTTATTCACCCGTTCGTTGGCTGGCGGTGGCCGGATCATTCCGGAAACTCCGGTGAAGTAACGTAGCTGACACACAGGAAGGAAGGAAGCATGCAGGAGCTACGTGGGCCGCGGGGGGGTGGAGACGGCAGAGGGAGGGTAATCATAAAGGGGGTAATGGTGCGATTTAGCCAGCGCGTGTTATAACTTGTAGTGGTAGGAAGGGGAAGCAGAGAGGGGAGGGGGTGCGGGATCGATACACAGCGTTGCCACTAGCTTTAGGAGGATGATTCCCGACTACCACTTCTCCTTTGTGGCTGTTAGAATGTGTTGTTAGAATGTGTTTTTAGAATGTGTTGTTAGAATGTTTTGGAATAACCTAAGGTGTTTGTTTACTAGGGACAGGATTTTAGTTGCACAAATATGAGAATCTATGCTCCTAGATGCCCGTAGAAGTCATCTCCATAAGCTCTTGTCATTTCTATCCTTGACCACTTCTACAGGGTTTCCCATACTCGATGCAAATTGGGGGTTTCAAAATTATTTCGCACATTACTCATCTATTCACTTTTATTGCTGTCTAAAGCGATACCGTTAGCGAGTAGCCAAACTAATATTCGGGACGTCACAAAAGTGGACCTAGAAAATAAGACCCACAGGATTCAAAAAAATAAACCTTAGAGAGCGCCGGTCTGATAAAATGAAGTATGCCTTGCTACGAATCACTTTTTGTCTGCCAAAAATGTGACATTTCTCTTGTTGGAATTGTCAATCGCATTCATGATAAATCAGACAATAGGAACTCCGTTCTCTTTTTCCAAAATTCTTACACCCTATGGATCACGATTGCGATAGAGATTTCTATTTCTTATTCAGTTCGGGCCCTGCATTATTTGAAATGACCTAAGTTGTTTTTTTACTTAGTACGAGGGTTGTCTTTTATATTTTGCATAGAGACAAATAGAAGGCGCCACCAACGTCACCCCAAGTGCCAAATAAACCCTTCAAGTTTTGTAAGGATACGACAAGTATTTTAGCCACAATCTTCTTTCTACGTTTTTGAAAAAAATGGGTTGTGCCGAAAAAATTTGTATGCAAGAATTTTTGACCACTTTCAAAGAAAATTATATCGACAACACTGTCTTGCCAAGTTGGTTTTAACTTTTGGCGACGATGCACCACATCAATAGACTATTTTCTGCTGAATTTTAAAATTCAAACATGAACCCACCAGTCTTAGCGCCCATCCTAAGACAGGTCTACCAAAAACATAAGTCCTGGAAATACATGGTTGCTTTGCGCCAGTTAAACCCCGAAAATGCACAAGTGACACACCGCAAGGTTAAATCATTCTAACATAATTATAATGTCATCAATTGTGATTGTAAGTTGTAATTGTTGTCACTTTGGCTATAACGTTGATGACATTATCTGTATGACAGAGAAGGAATGATGCATGTCGCCACTCTATAAGGCGACAATAACTGTCAAAATCATCAAGGCACTCTAGCACATTTAGGGCCACTTTTATAGTTTACGAATCCATTCTAATGTATGTGGAAGTGAAGTAGCAGTCGGGAATCGATCACACTGCCTGCTTGTTTATAGTCCGGACTTTTCCGGGCGGACATCGGCATGGGATAACCTTCACTGGCCTCGACCGTATCCTGGACTCATTCCCGGACTTTTATGTCCTGGGGATATGCAATATTGTACTCTTGGTTGTTTTTTTAAGGGCTTGGAAAAGTATTTTTTTTTAAGCTGACTTTAAAAATCATTATAACATTATTATACTCCTCGCAGACAAAGTCGAAAACGAGGAGTATATTGTGATTGTTTTGAAAATTCTAAAATTGTCAAAAATCGTGGTAGAGCAAAAATTGCAGATTCGGGCGTTTTATCGAATTTTGAACAATTGTCAAAAAATCCGTCCGTCTGTCACGTTTTTTGTGAACACGATAACTTAAGAACGAAAAGCCCAATCGTGTGGAAATTTGCAGGAAAAATTGTTCTCATTAAAATCTTGGTTGGGATTGTTATTGGAAAAAATCGAATAATAACAAGGGGAGTAGCCCCCAAACTGGTAAAAAATTCAAATTTCAATTATCGTAAATTTAGGAAAAAAAAAATTTTGTAATATTAAAGCCCTTTTAACTCTTTACAAAAATTATTTAAACATTTTTTGACCCGACCCCTCATTAGCCCCCCCAAAAAAAAAACGCCGTATTTTCGTTATTATTTGATTTACTAAAAAAATTTCTGATATAAAATTAAAAAAAATGTAATTCTGTATTGAAAATATTTTTTTGTAATTTTTTTTGTTAAGTTATTAGGGCAAAAAAGGCTAAAAGAAAGATTTTTAGTAATAAAAAAGTTCCATAAGTCTTGGCCTCGGTCTAGGAGGCTTTACAAAAACATTCGAAACACAGCAGCATCTTTCTAAAGTCAAATTAAATCTTAAACGTCAGTGGCAGAATTCATACCATATTTATGCTATTCGCTAATAAATATTTTTTTTTGCGAAAGAGAGTTAATAGTTTGACCTCTTCGCAGATTATTTTTAAACAAAAAAAAATTTCTTTTATAAAATATTGTGATTGCTTAATTACTGCGAGTAGTATCCTATTAAATGTCGGCATTTTATAATAAAACCTAACCCACTCAAAAATCTATCTAGTTGTTTTTTGAAGTCAAATTTTCGACACAAAGAAATAACCGATTTAAATGAAAGCATAATTCGTTTGTAGCTTTATTTTTCTAGTTTTCAAAACGTCATTTACTTTTAATATACGATGGGGCCCTCATGTAGATGTGCTATTTAGTAAAATTGACGAAAGCACAACGGAGATGATTTATACGAGTTTCAAGGAGCACAGATTAGAAGATCTATGACTTTAAAACTCTAGCCTTGAAGTGTTTAATTAAAAATAAAATTTGCATAAAGCAGTTTTTTAAATTTAAAATGTTTTGTTTAATCAAAGTAACGACAAGTCTTTCGTTGTTTTAGCGAATACTTAAGTGAAATAAAATTGCATATTTTAATTTATGAAAGTAGAAAACTTTTTAAATACCTTACTGGGAGTCGTTCAATGTCTGATACTACAAAGCGAACGAGCATTCGGGACATTTACCTTCCAAAACTGCAATCAAGTTATTCCAACTGAAAACTTTTATGATGTTTTCCTAGAGAATAATATCTACATTCTGCAAATGGCTTGCGACTACCATTACTATTATCGTTAGGTTAGGTACCTTAGTTTAATATCAAGGGAAATTCAATTTAATTTCAATTTAAAAGTCTGCAATTTCTTTCAATTTTAAAGATCAACGTTCGACCAAGTTACTTCGTTAAAAATTTAAAAAACTAATGCTGTTACCTTATTTAGGCATACTATTTTTTGAACATACAAGTAATTGCTTTTTTAAATTAAAATGGTACATTCTAAGATAAGACTAGAGGTTCAAATTCACAGATGCGAAGATCTGTGCTCCTAAAAGCTCGTATAAGTCATCTCCGTTGAGCTCCCGTCAATTCTACTAAATAGCACATCGTATATTAAAACTAAATGTAGCTTTAAAAACTAGAAAAATAGGACTACAAACGTATTATGGTTTTATTTAAATCGGTTATTTCCTTGTGTCGGAAATCCGACTTTATTAAATTTTTGCATAAAAATTTTCATTTTTTGGAAAATTCCTTAATCTAAAAAAATTATGTCGTTAAAATACTTGTCGAATTCTAACAAACTTAAAAGGATTGTTTGGCCCTTGTGGTGACATTAGTGGCGCCCCCTATTTGTCTATAATATGCATAATATAAATGACAAATCTCGTAAAGATGAATTGTAATTTTTTAATAAATCTGTGACAGACATTTTTCAGCACTAATGAATAAGCTTTCACGAATTAAAAAATTTTATTTACAACTGCATATGAAATGATGACATTTCTGACTCTTTAAAAGTTAGAAAATGTCACTTTATTGGTTTTATTAAGCTGTCACTTTCCACCCGGGCGGAAAGTAACTACTTTCCGCCTGGGTAATGAAAACAAGTCGGATTTAACTCTTTTAAAGGAGCAAATCTTTTTCGGCCTTTTGAGCACACTCTTTCAATTCTGTACATTCATCATCACTATCCGACATTATGTTTTTTTTTTAATATTAGTTGGTTTAAGACTTTAAAATAATGCGAGAAATGACGTTTTTTGAAAATTAAAAATAATTATTTTTTTACTTCAATGTCAAGCAATTGTAATGTAACCAAGGTAATAAATTAAAAAAAAATAATCATGTTAACTAAGATGTTAAAAATGAATAATATTAATTTGCAAAATTAAAGCTTTTTAAAATTAAACATAAATGTAAGCAGTTGTAAATAAAATAGTATACTAACCTCGGTGGAAATTTCCTTTCTGTCTCGAAAAATGGTTTACCTCGGCGCTACGCGCCTTGGTAAACCATCTTTTTCTCTCGACAGAAATGAAACCCTTTCCACCCACGGTAGTAATATACTATTAAAACCTCGTATGTAATACAAAGCAACTACTTTATTTTAATGAAAAAGATTTTCCATGTTTTTTTTTCTTTTTAATAAAATTCATCATGTTGGAATAGAATTTCGTATAATTGAGATTTACTTTTGTTTTTTGTTTTTACTTTTTTCGCATTTTACATTAAATTCTGTAGCGGCGCGGCGGCGTTAATATAATTTTTTATTCATTTTAATTTCATTTTGTACTGGATTTATAAAATGCTTTTTCTGGGCTTCTTTCTTTATTTGTGTAATTTTATTATTTTTTTCCCAAGGTTAAATAATAATAATAATTCGAGCTTTTAAAAGATTCCATTTTTTAGCTGTATAAATAAAGAGGGTTCTAAAAAAGTTCTTTAAATAAAAATGTAATTCCCAAAATAAAAACTTAAATTGTTCTTTGCCATTTATAAGTTTTTTTTTCCCTTTCACAATTGCAAAATTTCCTTCTATAATGATTTTTGAAGTCAGATTTTCGGCACAAAGAAACAACCGATTTAAATGAAACCATAATACGTTTGTAGCTCTATTTTTCTAGTTTTTAAAACCACATTCAGTTTTAATATACGATGGGGCCCTCATGTAGATGTGCTACATAGTAGAATTGACGGGAGCTCAACGGAGATGACTTATACGAGCTTCTAGGAGCACAGATCTTCGAATCTGTGAATTTGAATATCTAGCCCTAATGATTTTTTTCGTTTAGGTTGTCTTATTTGAAGTTTTCGTGGTTTTTCGAGGAGTATAACTTCATTTTCTCTTAACTTGAAGCCTGAAGGATGTTGATAAAAAAGTTCCCAGCAAGAAATTTGAAACGCACTGAGTTTTAATATTAAATTTCGCTTATCTGTGTTCTCTCTCGTATCAACTGCTAAAATTAAATCTTGTTTATCAACGTAGAAAGCCTTGATAAAAATACACGATATCATCGAGGGGAAAACTTGCTTAATGTTTAATAAGCATTTTTGTTCAGAAACAATTTTTAGGCGGTTCAAGAAGTGTCTTCGTTTTATTTAAAAAATATTTAGGTACAACAGTTTTCTAAGAAAATTACCCCTCGATTAATGTTGTGTAAGCTTAGTAGTTTCTGGTTTCTTTAATTTTGTCTTATAAACGAAACTCGAGAAGGCTGGGGCTCGGTACTTGAAAACAAAAATAAAAACAAAACAACGTCATTCAGTGTTACGTTGATTAAATCAACTTACAACGTTGCCACGTTTCAAAACTTATAGACATTAGTGTTATTGGACTAAAAGGGGAATGTCGCGAAGCATAAAAACTGTGATTATGTAATGTTGGTTGCCTAAAATCAACAAAAAGCAGCACTTTCTGGTCATTACTCAGTGGGTTTATAAGAGTTAATTTTTATTAAAAATTGTGCTTACCAGCAACATAAATAAACAAAACACAAGTTAAGATATTCTAAAGGTCCATCAATAAGCGTTTAAATACAGAATTTTGGCAATTTAGAAGCACGCATTTTAAATTGCCCAAATTTTGTAGTTAAACGCTTATTAATGGACCTTTAGAATATTTCAGCTTGTGCTTTGTTTATTTATGTTGCTGAAAGGCACAATTTTTTTATTAAAATTAACTTTTATATACCCACTGAGCAATGACCAGAAAGTGCTGTTTTTTGTTGATTTTAGGCAACCAACAAGTAACAACACAAATTTAACTCATTCCAGATGCGCAGCAGAGTTTTTTCGGAAAATAGGAAGTGGTAAATCAAACAAAGAATTGGGAGCATTGTTAGCACAACGTTATTAGGTACTTTTAGGATGTAAATGGTATTTTTTCTTCAGTTTAATGTTGTTATACTCCGTCCATGCATTATTTTGATGCGTTACATAACCTATATCAAAAAACTTGACAGAGTTTTTGTGAAAGATTTTCGGACCAGTTTTTAAGACGGGGCCGGTTGCTTAAGGTGGCGGGGCATTTAATTTATTTTAGATTTTAAGAATTCTATTTTTTTTTGTTCTAAAATGAACGAATTGTAAGATTTTATGCACCCCGACCTTAAGCAGCCGGCCTCGTCTTAAATATGTGAAAATATTGATGCCGCAAAAACTGTATTCCGCATTTGTTCATTTATTCATTCAAAAAAGCTAAACCTGATCAATTTACGTGTTGATTTTTGATAGATGAGTGGTTATTAAATGTATTTACGGTATGAATACTTTAGATTTAAGAAAAAAAAATGTTTGCTTTCAAAAAAAAATAAAGTAGTTTTTTGGTTTTTTCCTTATACAGGGTGTTGCAAATCTATGGGTCTATTAGAAGTATCTGGAGAACCGCTTTACCTAGCGCTCTGATTTTTTTTTTATTAATTCTTAGGACATAAAATCTACAACTCTAAAATATTTAGAGATTTGGGCGACTTCCGGTTATACCGGAAACTGACACCTACTTCCTTATTTTAAATGGAATGCCCTATTTTTTATTACGTATTTGGATTCCTTTTTAAATTTAATGATAACTTTGTTAATATGACCATACCCCAAATTTGGGCCGTTTTCCTGGAAAAAATTATTTTCTCCAAGATTTGACTTCCGCAACCGTTTTGAAAACAATTTATTTTTAAAAAAT
Source organism: Cartodere bifasciata (assembly GCA_963920755.1). Lineage (NCBI taxonomy): Eukaryota > Metazoa > Arthropoda > Insecta > Coleoptera > Latridiidae > Cartodere > Cartodere bifasciata. Next base: position 1,784,173 of record OY987198.1, read on the forward strand.
GGATCAACTTTTCGTCATAAAATTTAAACTACTTATTAACAAGGCCCAAAGGAATGCTTAACAAGAAAAAAATTAACATTTTTACTAACCGGAAGTGGAAATTTTTTTGGTTAAACTTTAAAAAATTAAAAGTGATTTTCCTCAAAAAAATCAAATGCAAGTACTATTTTTTTATTAGCCCAAGAGATTGCTTTTTTAATTTCCTTTCAATTGGTACTATGGTTCCCTATACCGATTACGATTTAGCTTATTTGTATGCACATTTGCACAGAAAAATGGACTATTTCAAATTTTGGCTAAATCCCTCCCGCCCCATAGACCCCCAAAACATCTCAAAATAATTAAATTTTAATGTTTTTAACATAATTATAAAGAAAAAAACGCACTTATGCACAACTAAAAAGCGCAACCATTTTAAATTGCACTTAACTGTAAAACTTAAAAAATAAAAATAGGCTAAATCGTAATTGAAATACCACTTATAACTCGGTAATTTCCTTATTTTGCGCGTATTCCCAAAACGGTTAAGAATCGGTATAGGGAACCATAGTACCAATTGAAGGGAAATAAAAAAAGAAATCTCTTGGGCTAATAAAAAAATAGTACTTGCATTTGATTTTTTTGAGGAAAATCACTTTTAATTTTCTTAAGTTTAATCAAAAAAATTTCCACTTCCGGTTAGTAAAAATGTTAATTTTTTTCTTGTTAAGCATTCCTTTGGGCCTTGTTAATAAGTAGTTTAAATTTTATGACGAAAAGTTGATCCATTTTTTAAAAATAAATTGTTTTCAAAACGGTTGCGGAAGTCAAATCTTTGAGAAAATAATTTTTTCCAGGAAAACGGCCCAAATTTGGGGTATGGTCATATTAACAAAGTTATCATTAAATTTAAAAAGAAATCCAAATCCGTAATAAAAAATAGGGCATTCCATTTAAAATAAGAAAGTAGGTGTCAGTTTCCGGTATAACCGGAAGTCGCCGAAATCTCTAAATATTTTAGAGCTGTAGATTTTATGTCCTAAGAATTAATAAAAAAAAAATCAGAGCGCTAGGTAAAGCGGTTCTCCAGATACTTCTAATAGACCCATAGATTTGCAACACCCTGTATATTATGTTTTTGATATTATTTTAAAACCAAACTTTCTGACTCCAAAGAAGGGAATATGGTCAATCTAATCCTACCATTAGATTTTAAAAATTTCGCTTGGTTTGTGAATCTTGAATGATTGAAACGACTACTCTACTTGAACAACAACCTGCCGGCCCCCTCTTAAACTTTGACAACATCAAGTTAGCATGAGATTTTCGTTATCGCCATCCTAAAAGTGACCGAACTCTTTTTCTTAACTACTAAAGTCTTCCCTATCATAACTGTAATGTATTAATTTTAATTTTAAGATATCAATTTCCGAAATTCAGTTTACGTTCCCCCGTGTTAGAATGTGACGATGTACATTTACAGAAAGAATATTATCACATTCTAACATTGAGGAACATAAAACCAAATTTCGGAAATTGTCTTGCTTCCTTGTAGCTGAAAGTCGTAAAAACATAAAAATAAATTGTCCGTGGCAGCGTTGCCACATTTGTGCACGGAAATGCACAGAACTTAGCGTGACGACTGAGCAAGTATGAGTATCCATGTCACATAAAAAATACAACTAAACCAAAACAAGTGAGTGAGCGAACGAAAGATTTCAGGATAAGATTTTATAGCGTATGGTGTAATATAAATGTATAAGCTAAGTACTCGCCTTGACCCTAAAAAGAAGGAATATTTTATAATTTTATATTGACTTTTAGTTGCTTCAAGCTACAAACATAAAGCCTTTAAAGAACATTATTCAAATCAAGTTTATTCTGCTCATTTATTATGTAGTTGTTTCTTAAGAGCAGGGATTTATTGTCAAAGAATAAGAACAGAAGAGAACAGAGATGTTTCTGACATATATCAAAAAGGCAAAAATATCGAAAAATTAAAAGAAATTGCGTTGGTTGCTCTATCTATTTAATTCTCTCATCATTGCCTAGTCCTAAAAAAACATGGTCAAAAATGATTTTACAATATTGCTTTGGGACAAAAGTGGTTCGTAAAAAATTGATTTGGAATGAATCTGATTAACCTTAATTGTCTTGTACGTAGAAAAACATCTTTAATTGTTTATTGATTGCAATAAAAAAATGTGCAATAAAAACAATAAACCCAAAAATGAATATGCATTAAAATTATTGACTAATTTTATTTTATTTAAATTTTTAAGGCCTGTTCAAAAATTACCTTCTTTATTATTTAAGAAAAACTTACAAACTAAACTATACTTACAAAATAAAAAAGAAATACGAAAAATTAAAAAAACATGTTTTTTAAAAAGCATTCAACAAACCATTTTTGCAATTTTTCTTTAAATCTATGGTTATGACTATAATATTAATTTTGTGAATCTGAATCAAGCTTAAGACTTATTAAAATTTATATTTTATTCATCGTTTATTTAAATAACAATAATAAATAATAAAAAAAAAAACTTGTTATTGGATAATAATGTCCAAATTTTAATATTAACGACCATTAATTTGTAAGAAATTGTTGCATTTGCCGAATGTTAAACCGGTTTCTTTTTTTTATATAGAAATTTGAATTCATTAGAGTCAACAGATTTAAGAAAAAAAAATAACAAATTTATTAAAAAACAACAATTTTTATAAAAAACAACTAATTTATTAAAAAACAACAATTTTATTAAATAGCAAAAAACCATAAAAATATTATTAAGTCATAGAATTTAGCTACAACAGGATTCGTTATAATTTTTAGATATAAAATTTATGTAACTATTTTTCATAAATTTGTCGATTTTCAAGTACCTAGATATTATGAAATTGTATTCGGGTAAAATGGAATAAGCTATTTCTTCGATTAGGGGAATAAAAGTAGGTCACAATAAATTTGTTTACCAGATTTTAGATTTAAGTACGTACTTTCCAGCATTCTGAATAAAAGAACATTTTAATAAAAAGATAACGTTTTCTGGAAAATTAGGTACTTGGCTAAATCTTATTTTAATAATTTATAAAAGCATTGAAAAGATTACCGCGTTCGTAAACAATTTTAATAAAGACAGTTTTGAGGAATATTTAGAAATTACTGTAACTATTGTTCTTTCGTACTATCGTGGACATGGAATTTAAAACGATTTTTTATTAGCCACCTTTGATTTTTTGAATTTTACTCTAGTGTGAATGGGGTTTTTTATGTCAGTTTTCGACTGTTATTTTGACATCAAATGCGTCAAATGTATTTTATTAAAATAAATTATGTAAAATGTGCTGCAGGCGAAAAAAATAGTTAGAAGATATTTTCTTTTTTAAATATTTTTGTTTTAGGATAACAATAAGGCTCTAATCTTTGTAAAACATCAGAGAAATGTTTGTTGTTAATGTTCACTTCGCAATAAACTTGAGATGTTTAGCTAAAATTTTGACCATATTTACAATGCAAAAATTTGATCGTTTTAAATTCCATGTCCACGATAGTACATATAAAGCCATTTTAAATTTTAACCAACATTTTGGTTACTTATATACACTTAAGAATATTATTAATAAAATACAAATTGAATTCTATTTGAAGATATCCTGTACGGAACCTTATTTAAGTTAAGATGTGTCTAAAATTAAAATTAAGCTCCCCTAGCTTTATAACTATAAGGTTCTTATCAATTTATAAGAATTACATTATTTTCAATTGAGGAAACAGTTACTTGAGAAGAAATATCAAAGGTTACCTTTAAACCCTTCAAAATTACATTAAGGGGATTTAAAAGAGTATTAAATATGGATTACGTCTTTCATGGTAGACATTTTATAAGTAATATTTTAACAAGAATGAACGGCTTCTCGAATGGGTTAGTTTTTGAACCAGTTAGCTCAGTAAGCAGCTTATTTCATTGTGCCTTACTTTGACAATGATCTTCCATTCTTATTACAGTGCTCTATTTTTATACTCTTCGCAGACAAAGTCGAAGAGTATATTGCGATTGGTCGGACCTTCTCCAAAATCGTTAATATTCGTCCTAGAGCAATAATTTTTACATATTCGTTCGTTTCATGACTTTTTAAGACTTTTATTTTTTGTCCGTCTGTCTGTAACGAAATTTGTGACCACCATAACTCAAGAACGGTTTATCGGATCGACTTCAGATTTAACCCAAAAATCAATCCCATTTAGAGGAAGAGCCCTATTGTTTAAAAAAAATCAAGTAATAAATAGAGGGTTAAAAACACCCCCAAAGTAAAAAAAAATTTATATTTTCGTTAATATCAACTTTACGAAAAAGAATATTCTTATAAAAATTAAAGATTGTATTTTTCCCTATAAAAAAGCATCTGGTAATTTTTTTGTACCTCCACCCGTTTACAAAAAAAAATAAGTTTTACGTTGTTTTCAATAAAATAAAAAATGCACCTTTTTAATCATCTACTGCCAAGAGTATCATATAGAATGTGTAACAATTATATAAAAATAAAAAAATAATCATAAAAAATGAGCTATCTGCGAAGTTTAATTTTTTAAATGATCTATCTCACTCACTGATCTTTTTAGTAAAAAATATACTGCAAAATAGGTATACATATGTCCCTTTTATTTTTTTTGCAAAAAACTTTTACTGATGACGTGTTTTTTTTGTTACAAGCTTTTTTTACAAATGTTTTATAACAAACACATAAAAAATGATTTTTTAAACGCTCTCGTGATCATAATCTGTTTACATTTCATTATAAAGGAAGTTGGTTATTTGGTTCGGCCTCGGATTATTACAAGTTTGAATATTGGAAAAATAAATCATATAATCTAGACATATCAATGAAAAAAATGTGCAAGGTAAAATGATAATTATTATACCCTTTACACGAACATACGATTAAGCAAGAATTTTTGAACTCCCCCTTTTAAAATAACGATTTTAGACAACATTTTAGAATTAAGTGATTGATTAAAGTTCTTTTTGCGTTTTGTTAATAGTATAATATTTATAAATACTCTATATATGAAAGAAATAATTAAAAATGTCTGCCAGAAATGTTAAGTAACAGTACTTACTCTATTTTTGCATGAAATGCACTTTTAACTAATTAAATGCGACAAAAAATACAACTTAATTTTCTCTAGTCATTAAACTAAATACATTCCGTATTTTACAGTCTATAACTAGATAAAATAGATAAATAAATCACCATAATAATGCATTAATATACGGTTGTATAGGTAAAACCTAAGGCAATGTTTTTAGAATAGTTAATAGGCATGAGTCAGCTTGCCTTTGCAAAAACAAGTGCCACCAAACATCTAGAGACCCACGACCATTCACCTAAGTCACGTACTCCTTGGAACAGTTGAAACAGAAAAACAATTGACAATCGTGTGGCTCAAGTTAACCTAAAAAGCTAATTAACCATTTTCGTTTTTGTTATTTTTAAGTAAAAGAAGCGGGTTTTGTCTTTGAATGATTGTTTTTATCTTTTGTTTTGTTCTTTTGACGTTTAAATAAAGCTTACGATAACCCCTAATTATCTCAAATAATTTTTTTAAAATACATTTTTATATTGAACACATTTTGAGTTATTTCTCTTTTGGTGACCATTTTTTTACAAATCTCCAATTTAGGTTAGGTTATAGCAGCTTGCTAAATTACATCTGTATTATTTGTTTTTGGGATAACCAAATACCTGTTATTTGGTTACTTAAGGGGTGTAACTCCAAAACGAAGTTACTTTGCCAAATCACCTGTTTCTTGAAACTTTCATTTGTTTATGCATGCACTCGACCAGCCGAGTTTGTTAATATTGTCTTATGGGACACCTGTATAGTGTCATTATTACCTAAACAATTTTGCAAAATATTCAGTTGGAACTCGCAATTCTATGACAAAAAATAATTATACTAATTATTGGTAGTCCTAAATTAAATATGTGGTTTTCAAATTAAACGTGGACAGCTGAGTAAAACTCGAGGTTCTTTTAAATTCTGGTACAACGGCTTTTATAATAAAGCAGGTGGATCAGCAAAATAATAGGGTTTAATACTACTAAAAGAAAACCTACTTATTTAACTGGAAAACGATTTAAAATATGTTTTTTCTACTTCCACCTTTAAAATGACACTTATCGCACGACTTGATTAATCCTTAAACAATTATTTAGCTATGTCTTGGAAGCCGTGGGTAAAATGGCACTTTACCCATGGGGTGAAGTTGCAACAAGCTCTTTAATCACGGGCCGAAGTTAGCGTTACTCGCAGAAAATGACAGATGACATTTTTTGTATGTCTTAAGTTGTCAAAAACGTATAATTTGGTGTCTTCTTTTAATAAAAATTAATTGTAATTAAAGTTACAGTGAAAAATTAAGTATATGTTTACATTTCTTAAAAATTAAACCCATTGCAAATGTTGTTAGTGTTAGTTTTTACGGATGTCAACAAACCTGCTAAAAAACGCGCGGTTAAAGCAAAAACCGTGAGTTGTTTTTGTTATTTTTATAATTTTAGACGGTATTTAGTGTAGCAGATGTAGGGTTATAATTTAGCATTGACGTTTATTGAATATTACAACATGTTTTTTTGTTTTTACTTTTAAAATGTTTTTTCTAACCTAACTTTACTCCAAGTCGAAAATTTATTCATTTGAAAAGTCCGATATTGTTTGGTAAATGAACATCGACCTCAAAAGTGCACTAAAACTTACAAAACAGGTGCAAGTCGCAAGTTCCTTAACCAGGCATAACAACTGTGCTACAACGTTGCCATATTTACGGCCAACTTGATATTTTCACTGCGTAGAAACTTACAATTGAACAAGTGCATGATTCTAATATAATAAATCGAATAATGGAGGTAGGCGTTTTAAACTTTGGGTTGAAATTATACATACTTTTATTGAAGTTTTGAGCTATCTTTAATTGTTAGCTGTATCTAAACTATTTTATATTTATTTGAATAGATCAGCGTGACTTTTAATAGTCTGGATTTCTTAATAATAGTAATCTTAGTCAATTTATTTTATTTCTAAAAATAGACTTCATCAATTCTTAATGTATTTTTGTACTCTTCACAAAAATTAAGTCCGAAAACTGAGCATTTTAGCTTCCCGTTTATAAAGGATAACATTTACATGAAGGTCCCATCGTATGTTAAAACTAAAGCCAGTTTTAAAAACAAGAAAGTTGGGTTTACAAACTGTCCTAGTTTCATCAAAATCGGATTATTTTTTGTGATGAAATTTTGACTTCAAAAATAATTAAAGCTTTTTTAGTATGTTTTTCTGAGTTCAAGATCATTTTTTACATTTAGCAAGTTAAGAAAACCTTGCCAATTTATGCAATGTCGATTTTTTAAAGTGGACCATATATTGTGAATGTTTCAAACTGAAATTTGTCATTTCCTCTAATAGAGATGTGGTCTCCGATGGATTTTAATGCAGAAAGAATGAACACATAAAAAGTATTATTAAATCCATTGAAAACAGTATCTTACATTTAGGGCCACTTTTGCAGTTCGAAAACATTAGGTAACACATTTTTTAGCATAGTTAAAGATTTATTTTCTGATATTTTGTGTAAATTTACACATTTTGCTAAAATTTATAAAAAGACAAGAAGTACAATAAGACCATTTTTAATAAATTATTCCAAATTGGTACAGTTAAGCCAGAAGTTTCATGTGATAAGAAAGTTTCTTATTGAACCTATCTACCAGCAACAATAAATAAAACTACAAAATGGTTAGAAATAAAAAAGTTACGACAATCTTTATGCACTCTACCGGTGATAACTCCATTTCTAGGGGGGCTACAAATGTCTAAACAAGTTTGAATAAAGTGTTTTTATTGCCTTTAATGATTCCATTAATTTTATCATGTTTCGACAAACCATTCGTAAGATATTAAGTTTTTAGTAGTTAAATGTCAAATAAAAAGTACCTTGCAAGAGTAAAATTAATATGTTTGCTTCTGAAACCCAACCTAACAAAAAAAAAAAAATTGGGATTAATAATGAAGCAATTTACCAATTATAAAAGACAAAGTTTCGAGTTTTATAATGAGCTTATCTCTCTTACCAAAAATTACACTCAAGATTAAAATTGCAAAAAGAAGCCTCATTAACATTTGTGTAATTTTTATTAAACCTTTTGAAAACTTGTAAATTAAACAAGTAACATTTGAAACAAACCCACTTATCGAGTATTACTTTTTTGATAATTAAACACCGCCCGAAGTTTTTAGCTAATTAGGTAATAGCTAAATTAAAACAACCAAAATGCAGAAGCCATGTTTAACCAAAACAATGATTATCAACATGAAATGGACGCATTTTTCTTAGAAAGAAATAAAAAACGCCTTAAATTGACCTTCAATACAACTTACTAAACACCCATAACAAAATGATTCATTTACATTACCCAAAAACTAGTAAAACAACACGAAAGAAGCTAAATATTCATTAAAACAAACCTAACAAATATCAAACCTTACTTCCTTGCTTTTACCAAAACTACTTTCCGCAGAAAGCGGACTCCCATTACTATATCTTATAATATAACTGGGTATGCCACTTTAGGCAGGCCAAACAATTGCCCAGTCAAGTTATGCAAGCTTACACAGCCAGACAGCGCGAACATCGAGCTGGTTGAGTGCTCAGCGTTGCCAGATGTACGCTGTCTTCGTGACGTCATGCCTGGCAGTCTTGATTTATAATGAGAAACATTCACAGATGAACGTGAACAGAACCTGCGACTTATAAAGGCCACAGCAATAAAAGTATTAAAGATGGGCTGATACGAATGTCTAAATAGAAGTTGTATTTGACAATTTTAAAGGTTATATGACGCCATTTACCATTTTATTATTTACGGAAATGCCTTTACATACTATCCATTCACAGTTTAAATAAAACCTATGAAAACTAGAACCTTTTTCTTTAAAAAGTTGAATTTTCAACAAAGTTGGAATTACATTTCAAATTTACTGTCATTAAAAAATGCCAAAAATAATATGACAGATACATAAAACAGGCGTAAAATTATAAAAACGAAACATTTTTTGCTTAAGATGTGAGAATTTATAAAGGAAATTGTAGACATTTTTGTAAAAGTGCTAATTTATCCTATGATACCTAAAAGGACTTCTTAACACTAAGTACTTACATAAATAATTCTTATATTGTATAAACTTGTAAAGGGTTTGATGATTAGTGCATTATTAAGTAATTTAATAAAAAAATAAATACTTTAGTATATGTTGAGACCATTGTTTTTGATTCAGATGCCCTAAACATGTTTTTAAATGCATTTTTTTAATTTTTTTGACTTTTCTTACATAACCAGCAAGCACAAGTGACATTAATGACAATATACAGGGTAAAAACTGTCACCCTATGGCTAACCTGCTTTGTTTTTTTAATTGTGAATGGATTGTAGCCGCCCAAAATAAGCGCCTCTTTTTTTTTCACAGAACAAAAATAAAGGTTTATTATTTGTGCAGCCAAAGGTAGATATATTCTTGTTAAAATAAGAAAACATGATGAAATTTAGCCTACAATTAACCATAAAACAATGCAATTGTATTCTTTTACAAAAAACACAAAAAAAATATGCATAACAAAACAAAAACGCTATATTCCATTGTATTAACATTGTATGAAAATTATCTCTAAACCCATATGCATTAACTCGAAAATACAAACACAAAGAAGTCCAACCTAAATACCACCGCAACAGAAACAAAAAAACAACCCGCCTAAAAAACGCAATAATAAAAAACCCAAATTAAAACGAACAGAACGCACTTTGTACAACAGAAAAAAAAAACACCTTTTCTGTACAGTGTACACTGTCTGTTCCATAATACATCCAGTGGACCAGCACAACACTTCGACAAAGTTCATGCTTTTCACGTTCATTATTCATTTGGCTGACTGTGTTGATACAATGCTAGCAATGGAAAGCTTGAGTGTGCTACGATGTGGCAACGCTGCAGCGGGGCGCGCGGTGCAGGGAACTTGGGGTTCTGGAAGCAGCGATGTCGTATCGCGTGGCCGACCGCTTTACGACGTTGCCAGACTGTCTAAAAATCCATAAATCTCCCTACTTATTTGTGTTTTTAGTCAAAATTATGGTTTTTGACATTAAAATGCAGAAATAATACAAATTAGATAATGTGCTGGCTTAAAATTGTGTACTTTTTACACGCCTTGAGGGTTGTTAGTGATTTAAACGGATGCCGTTCGGGTAAAAAACGTAGTTGCGTAGATTTGGGTGCAGAGAAGTGGCAACACTGTACACTGAGGCAAATCGATTTTAGCTGGGTGCCTAACAATTTTAGCCGTAGAAAAACTACTTTTTAATGCCGTTGTTTGACAAAACACACTTTTTTTGCTCATATAAGCACTTTTAGCACATTAATCCTGTTTTTTGTGTGTAATCCTTTATAATCCTTATAATACCAGCGCTTTGTGCTTTGGTAAAAAGTGTAATCCAATGGGCGTTGCCCAACAATTAATCCTAATGATAATGTGGTGCATTGTTTTCTATAATGAAGCATGCAAATAGTAAAAAACACAAAATAATCACTTCACTCGAAAAAAATAAGAAAAAAGGTAATTGTGATAAAAAATTGCCAACGCAGCAAAATCGGTCCTTCGGTTAGCTCGTTGATATTTAAAGTGATTGTGTTTTGTTCAGCATAGGTGGCTTGATGCGTTTTACTCCACGCCTGCGCGATCCAAACTTAACCTGGGCGTACTCCATTTGCACTTGGTTACTTAAAAAACAGTATTTCTACCTTAAACATTAGTTTTTAAATCGTTTATTTTGCAAAATAATTATTAATTAAAATCGTGAGAATGTAAACATGCATTTTTTTACGAAATACACAGAATTCAACACCTACTACCAACTTATTTTATCGCTTATATTACGTGTTTCAAAGAAAGTTATCTACCAAAGCTTATTATGAAATTAAACTCTTTTTTATTTTGCAAAATAAAATGCATATCGCGTTTAACTTACGTAGTAGTTACGCATAAATAATTTTAACGCTTTTATAAAAACAGGAAAAATGCTGATGTAACATTCCAGGTTATACAGGGTGCTTTTTTAAGCAAATCATGGAAACCATCTTCATAGGTTTTTGCCTTAAGAGCTTTCTCCAGGTGGTTAGACTCCTAAATATGTTAACATAAGTCCCAAAAAACTTAATAATGGTCACTGCCTTCATGGCTTTCGCTTACTAACGAAGTTAATGGACGTCATCTTCATGATTTTTGGCTTTCCTTGCTTTCTCCAGGTGATTTAATTGTTAAAAAAGTCTACAGATGAACAAAGATACTTATTAGTGGCCACCATGCTCTTAGATCTTGCTTGGTAAAAAAGCTTATCGGCGTCATCTTCATGGGTTTTGATCTTAAATGCCCCCCATAATACTTACAATTGTTTTAATGTTATTTTAAATGCTCCAGGGGTGTTTTTTTGCTAAAACAAGTTCTTGTTTCTGGTTCTAATGTTTTTTTTTTTTTGTTTGCAGGTATGGCCGCGTCCAAAGTGTTAAATTGTTGCCGCGGGGTGCAAAGGAGGAGACGGGTGAGACCGCGATGGCGTGCACGGTGGCGTTCATGGACATCAAAAGTGCGTCCAAGGCCCATAATATGGAACACAAGCTGGACGATAGGACTCTGACCACGGAGTACTACGAACCAGCCGCGATTCCGTCCTCTGCGTCTCCGCAGACCACCACCTCTCCGTACTCTACCTCGCCTGCTAACAACAGGTTCCCCAATGGACATGGGTAAGTTTTCGTTGGCGTCTTCTTCATGGTTTTTGCTTTTAAATAAACATCCAGGTGTCTGTCATGGTTTTAAACGTTTAATTATTAAATTGCAAACATCTTTTGCAGTTTAAAACCTTAAAAATAAGCAGAATAGCCAAGATTTTGGACATCATCACCGAGGTTTTAAGGTTAAATCTCATAAACTAGGTGTATAGACTTTTTAAAACATAAAGTATTAATAATTTAAAGGTACTGGGCGTTTTAAAACGTGTAAAATGATCTGGATAACCAAGTTTTTGGGCATCATCACCGTGGTTTCTGCTTTTAAAGACCTAAAATGTTAGATCCACGTATCTTATGCTTCGTAAAACATTTTAAATGTCAGGTTTAAATTTTTCTACTGCACAAGTGTTACGTTTGGGTACCATCTTCTGGAGTTTTCTCTTTATTTAGCAAAAGTCTTAGGCCAAATAAAACCTAGGTGCTTTGCACGTATTAAATTTAACATTAACCTATTTTTAGATTTTTAAATGTTAGGTTTTTACTATCTATGAAGATTAACAACGTTTTTTGGGCATCATCTTCATGGTTATTGCATTTCCTATGGCACAAATTGTAATCTAGGTAAAAACTATAGTATAATGCGACTTTTACATGCATTTAAGTGCCTTAATAAAGTGACCTACTATTTTTGGACGTACATAAAGTTCATAAGTACTAAGAAAACGCAGCGTGATGCAAATGCAATCTCTTTTCGTATTCCTTTTATGTTTCTTTAGGTACCTTTCTTAAGACGTGTATCTTTAACCTCCGGGCATCTAGAGTGCAAACAAAACGGGTCTACGTTTTATTATTTTAGATAAAATAAACCGTTAGTAACTGTTATTGTCATTGATGCAAAAGTACGGTACAATTTTTTCTTTCGGGAAATTGTAAATCTCGGTATACAATATGTTGGACATTTTGCATATTTTATAAGATTTTTTGATGGGTTATTTTGATGTTAAATTATTCCTCTTTTTAGTTGAACAGGTTTTTTTTTAATTAAAACACTAAAGTAAGACTTTTACTGACTCATTTTAAAGTCTTTATTATACTCTTTGCAGACAAAGTCGAAGCGTATATTGCGATTGGTCGGACCTTCTTCAAAATCGTTAATATTCGTCCTAGAGCAAACATTTTTACATGTTCATTTCATGACTTTTTAAGACTTTTATTTTTTGTCCGTCTGTCTGTAACAAAATTTGTGACCACCATAACTTAAGAACGGTTTATCGGATCGACTTGAGATTTAACACAAAAATAAACCCCATTTAGATTAAGAGCCCTATTGTTTTTGGAAAAAATCAATAATAAATAGAGGGTTAAAAACACCCCCAAAGTAGAAAAAAATTCATATTTTCATTAATATCAACTTTACGAAAAAAAATATTCCTAATAAAATTAAAGATTGAATTTTTCCCTATAAAAAAGCATCTTGTAATTTTTTTGTATCCCCACCTGTTTACAAAAAAAATAAGTTTTACGTTGTTTTCAATAAAATAAAAAATGCACCTTTTTAATCATCTACTGCGAAGAGTATCATATAGAATGTGTAACAAATATATAAAAATAAAAAAATAGTCATAATAAATAAGCTATCTGCAAAGTTTAATTAACTTTATAAATGATCTATCCCACTCACTGATCTAACCCGCTCTTGTTTTATTCAATAATAAGTTTTTGCGTTATTGTAAAACCTGCTATGAGCCCCCTTTAAGGGGCTGCAGCTAACTAAGACCTCATTAAACACGATAACGTGTTATTGAAACTGTTTTTCCAATGCAATTATACAATTTTTGTTGAAATACAACTATTCAATATCTATATATGGTAACTGGAATACCAGATTATTTCATAAAATGTACAAATAGCGATAATATATGAGAATAATTAATTACCAAGTATAAATCCTGGTATAATCAAGCACCTATGTATATACTTTGATTAAAATGTTTACAGTTATTGATAATTAATGAGACACACCAACAGAGATTATATAAAATATTTATATGCAACTACAAACTATTAATTAAAACGATTGTAGATTCCATGCAAACCCATATTATTGCAGATAGTATTAAATTACACCGTGTTTGCTTATAAAATGGAGGTTAATCGTTGTTTATTGGACATCGTCTTCATGGTTTCTTAAGATCCGTTTATGGAAACTTATATCCAGGTGTATTAATGTAACATAAATGGTAAATAGGTTAATGTAGCCAAAATTCAACTTGATAGGACTGATAATAGCGAAGTTATTGGACATCATCTCCATGGCTTTTGGCTATTAACCATCTAATTTACAATCCAGGTCTTGAAAAGTGTTTGGCCTTCAAGAATGTGGAAGATTTAAGAATTAAAAAGTGTTGGAGGTCATCTTCGTAGGATTTTCTACTGCGCTCGCGTACGCTCGCTTCATCATTAGGCGGGTCGTCCTATTTTCGTACGATTTCTATAATGTTACCACTGTAAATGCTATATGATATTAAAATAACCCTAATTTAGAACAGTTAATGCTTAGGGAGTGCCAATGTGTAGGCTTATTAGCCTGGCAAGGTGTGTCTATAAAACTCCCTGCCTGAGCAGTAGTTTCTACAATAAATTAACTAAATGTTAAATTATGTGCATTCAGTGATATGGGTAGGATTATACATACTTTCTTGTACACGGTAAAATGCACACCAACCTCTGTTTCCTTCCATCTAGTCTGTCACAAATAAAACAAAAACAATGCCCACACCTCGTCTATCTAGATTAAACCATTATCTATGACTATATTTGTTCGCTTTTACCATTGTTTTGGATTGCATGGAATTGACAGACCGTTGCTGATGCATTCAAAACGCCCAGTCAGGTTGTTATTAATTTATGCAGGTACAGGAAGTGCATTTATGGTATTTTTATGCAGAAACGTTCTCCATTATAAGTTCTTGTAATACCAAGGTACTTAGATTCATGCTGCGGCGCTTTATAACCAAAACCCATGAAGATGATGTCCAGGTTTTGCAAGGTCGAGTGCTTTTCATGGTTTAATTCGATGCGTTTATTTGCTTTTGTTTACAAGCTTCACGTTATTAAGGCAATGAGTAATATTTAGCGTGTAATAAGCAGAAACTATGGAGATGACGTCCATGATTAGACTAGACGTCGTAATTGCGAAATGATTTTAAGTGATTTATTAATAATCTTCACATGTAACGTTTGGAATGTGGCCAAGACTGGTGTTTTGTTTGATATAGGCGAAAGCTATGAAGATGACTTCCAAAAACTTTACACCTTGCACTAAATTATGAGCTTTTATTATATTATTATCATTGTTTTGGTTATTTAAGGTTATTACACAACCTAGATTAAGAATTTAAGCAAAGATAGGCAAAAGCTATGGAGATGGTGTCGTGTATTTTTGCTATTTGTCATTGCATTTAGGTGAAACTTACAGGAGTTGATTGTTTTCTCTTTTGGGGGCTATAGGTATACCTAGATTCACAATTAGATTAATAATAAGCGAAAGCCATGAAGACGACATCCACTATTTCCGTTATTTATGTTCCAGAACGCCCGACGAACACGCAGTCACCTTCACGGAGCGTTTCTATGAGCGTCCCAACCGCCCAAATGAATCGGGGGAGTTCCTCCGACGTGGGGGTCGCACCCGGGGGTTCCGCAATGGTCCCACCTACCCTGCCGCTATCATGGATAGATCTCATAGGCCTCTTAACAACGCCTGGTCGTCGTACGAAGGAGCCACTAGTCCTGCAGCGGTGCGGTACACCTCGACACCTAGTGATGCCCCCCCAGTGTATACGGTGGGGGTGGAAAAGGGGGTGGTGGCTGCCGCGGAGGTGTGTAGTGAGAGGAGGGGGAGTGTGGGGAACGTAGCAATGCAAGACCAAAGTACAAAAAAGAAGAAGTCGAGATCGGGGAGTCGGTCAGTGTCGCCTTCGGGGAGTACGTCCACTAGGTCACTTTCTAGGTACGTATTTTTATATAGTATAACGAGAGCTGGCAACCAATAACACACATCATCGAACGTTGTTATGATTTTTTGCGCATTGCATTATATTTAATATTTCTTAACTTTTGTCCAATACACTGGCAGCGCTAACAGGTAGCGTTTTTTTTAAACATCATAAGTAATATGTAAATATTATGTAATATCAAAAAATCATGACACCGTTAATGATGTGGATTTTCATGTTGATAGCTCCTAAACTAATACTCCCTTCGTAGACAAATCAATCAATCATTTATTTGCTCAAAATTGTCGAAGCGAAATGTTTTTTTCTGTTACGAAAATTCGCTTCGTGCAAATTAAATATACGGTTATTATAATTATTCCTTACGTACTTCAAAAGACTCAAACAAACTAATTGCGATCGATAAATTAAGAGCAGGAACGTAGGAATAAAAAATATTTCCTAATTAGCAAGCATCTCAAGGGACTTCATTTAATAAAAGCACTGATTAGTCAACTTCTAATTAAAATGACAGCCTTTAAAAGAAATAAATTATAGCAGATTTTCTTTATCCCCCTTTTAATTACGTTCGTATATCCAAAATTACTCATTAAGGTTCATTTGTAAAAGCCAGATAAATATTCATAATTTTGCACTAAACCTCAAATGAGTCCAAATCAATAATAAAAAGAATATAAATTCTTCCTGCTACAAATTTTTGATTTTCTTTTCAGCTAGAAAACTAGAAATGGGTTGATTCATTTATGCCTTGCAAAAAATACACAACCAGATTTTTTATATGTGTTCGAACATTTTTTCAGGAAGTTGAATCCACAAAATGCACACAAATAAGTATTTAGGATTGGCGTG
Source organism: Cartodere bifasciata (assembly GCA_963920755.1). Taxonomy (NCBI): domain Eukaryota; kingdom Metazoa; phylum Arthropoda; class Insecta; order Coleoptera; family Latridiidae; genus Cartodere; species Cartodere bifasciata. The sequence goes on from OY987198.1 coordinate 1,800,859, forward strand.
GTAGCCTACCAAAAAGACCCCCTTAATTTGCAACTTTATATCATGATGGATCTGCTCGAAATTTTACAGGTGCTAGAAAATGATTTTTGGAAATATCTTTTCCTAAAAAAAATCCTTCGACCCCCAAATGGCCCCAATCATGTTTGATATTCACCAAACTTTGCAAGTACAGTTAAATTCACATAAAAGTGGTACACTTTAAAAAAATGTCAAATTTGTTTTATTAAATTTAGCATTAATTTTTTTAATTTCTGGTTATTTATTTACAGTATTCATAAAATATGGCAAATCAACGAAACGACCATCGGAAATATAATTAAATTATGGCAAAATTAAGGCCAAATTTAATTAAACAAATTTGACACAACATTGACAGTGTACCACTTTTATGTGAATTCAACTGTAGATGCAAAAAAAAGGCTCTTATAAACTCTGACTTTGAACTTTTTTTTTGAAATAATTTCTATACCCCTCCAAGGGAACCCTTCTCAAATGGGATAAAGGAATATTTTCAGAAAAAAAATTATAAACTGTAAGCACCTTACTTTGCACCCGTTTACCAAGATTGGAGTAAATCCAACGTAATTGAATATTAATCTTCGGGGGTCATTCGGAGCGAAATGTCCGAAGACATTTTTTTAGAGAAATAATTTTTATTACAGTCACAAATTTTATTGAGCACCTATCTGTAAAATTTGGTATAGATTTATTGTAATTTAATGTTGATAATTAAAGGCAGCTTTCACGGAAACCCTTCACACTTATTGGTGTGCATTTCGTGGTTTTACCTTCCTGAATAGATGTTTTATTTTTGTAAGAATTGCTATGTTTTTTTACTTAGTATCTTGGCCCAAATATTATATACAAAAAAAAAATGATTTTTTTTTTAATTTTTAATAAAAAATCTGCAAAAATGCCAAACTATTAACCCTCTTATGACAAAATAGTATATTAAAACATAGAGTTGTATAAGAAACGTTTTCCGATGGTCAAGTGCTAAAAAATGCCTTACAAAACGAGTTTTTTATACTATTTTTTATATTTGCTTCATTTAATATATTAAAAAGCATTTTTAAATTTTAATTTGTATTAAAAACAGAACTTAAAATTTTATTTTTATTGGATTGACAACATTGACATTTTGAAGTAAAAAGTAAATTCAAGTCATATTAAACAATGACATTTGTAAACTTTACTCACTGAATAGGCGTTTTTAAGAAAATTTAACCGTTGATATCGTTTTTTCAATTCTTTTAGTTATTCCCTCTACAAAAAAACTATGTCCCCCGATAGTTTATAATAGTAAAATTTGTAAATAAAAAGAACCTTGCATGCAGAGGAAGAATTCATCTTTTCGCATCTGGAAAACCAACCTAATAAAATAAAATTTTGGGTTTAATAATGAAGCAATTTATCAACCTTAACAAACCAAATTTCGGGTTTCATAATATGCTTATTATAAAAAGGGTATTTCTAACCCAACCCATTTACTGTTATATCCCATTTCTTGTTATTTATCCAACTTTCTTTCCCAAGGTCGCGCTCCCGAAGCAGTAGCTCCTCATCATCAACAACATCGCGCGACACCAGCTCCACAAGTTCCCCAAAGTCCCGCCGCTTAGCCGCCAACAACACACACTCAGATGACAGACGGCCGTTAGCCATCTGTGTGCGCAACCTGCCACTGCGCAGCTCCGACACCTCACTCAAGGACGGGCTATATCACGAGTACAAGAAGCATGGCAAGGTCACGTGGGTCAAGGTGGTGGGGCAGAACTCGGAGCGACATGCCATCGTGTGTTTCAAGAAGCCGGAGGATGTGGATAAGGCTCTGGAAGTCAGCTATGATAAGCTGTTTTTTGGCTGTAAAATTGAGGTTAGTTGAGTTCATGGCGTTTTTAAAATAACTGATTTTTAAAAATCTTGCGTCAGGTTTTTTATTGCCCCACCACATCCTAAGTTTTGAACGGTTTAATAATTTTTTTTTTTTAATTTTTAATATGTTTTATTTACATTAAAAACTAACTTTTAATTCAAAGAAATAATGTAGGTGAGGGGGCATTTCGAAAAAAAAATGTTAAATGGAGAGGTGGGGTCAAGTGACCCCTCATTTTAATTGTCATATTTTTACAAATATGCTTACCATATTTTAAAAGAAACTCATTAACAAATGTTAGTTCCCTTAATTTAAATTTTCTTTCTGTATTTTTGGCGCAAAATTCAAAAGTATCTATTATTTGGCGAAAAGTTTTAAATATTTTTTTCGCGAAATTATTTGTTCTTTTTTTGGTTCAAAATTATTTGTTATTTTTGACGCAGAATTTAAAAAAAATGCCAAATTTTTAGAGTTCTTTGGTAAAAAATTATCGTACTTTGGTAAAAAGTAATCGATAACTAAAAAGTATGATGTCGCGAAGCATAGAAACTGTGGTTATGTAATGTTGGTTGCCTAAAATCAACAAAAAACAGCACTTTCTGGTCATTGCTCAGTGGATTTATAAGAGTTCATTTTAATTAAATTATTGTGCTTACCACCAACATAAATAAACAAAGCACAAGTTGACATATTCTAAAGGTCCATCAATAAGCGTTTAAATACAGAATTTTGGCAATTTAAAATGCAAAAAAATAGTGCTTCCAAATTGCTAAAATTCTGTATTTAAATGCTTATTGATGGATACAGCATAGGATGGATTCAATTAGTTTTTAGCATTTCTTTCATTTAATTAATTACTAATATTTGAAAATAATGCTTAATTTGCTAAAAAATATGTTTTTACACATGACCAGTTCACCAAAACCGCGACAAAAGTGCTGTAGAATTTATAAATAATTAATGTTTAAACTCATTTTAATTGCAAAAACATGTCTCCATAGAAATTGAATTTTCTTAGGTATTACTAAAGGTATCGAAAAAAAGGAAAAAACAGTCATATTTATAATTTATTAATGCAATAAAATGTAAAAAAATTATTCCTATAAAGTTTAAAACAACTTCAGGAGATGGTAAGAAAATGGGCTCTAACTTACAAGCTACGAGCTTCTAGCGGGCGATTATGAGGCTCTTAAGTTAATACTTTTTTACCACTTGAAATTCTTGAGAAACTATATCGTTTATTAATAAACTGCCAAAAACACTCGTAGTGTACCCCATAATTAACATAAAACTAGATTTTCTTTTGAAATTTTCCTGACCATTGTCACTAAATTAAAGTAAGTTTTTTCTAAAATTTAATGCAAAATATTAGGTACATAAAGAGTGTTTTGGCATTTGATTCGCAAACGGTATAGTTTTCTGGAAATTTCAAGTGGTAAAAAAGTTTTAACTTGAATTGGGGTATTTAAAAAAATAAACAAAATTAGAAAATTCTTAAAAATAAAAAAATAACATGCAGTTTTTAGATTTGGGGACTTTGGTTTAGAAACCACTTCCTTATTAACTGAAGCTTAGAAAAGTTAAACATAGCGGACCATTAAAATACCACTAACAGATTTCCGGACTCCGGTTAAGAAGCTACTTCCCCAAAGCTTAGAAAAAGTTTGATATAGCAGACTACTAACATACCAAATTTTGGTTCAATAGCCACCTTCTTATTAACTAAAGCCTCAAAAAGTTAAATAAAGCGCACCATTAAGTTAATTCCAAATTTTGGTTTAGAAACCACTTTCTTACTAAAAAAAGCTTAGGGAAGTTAGCACAGCGGACCACTAACATACTTTCGGATTTCGATTCAGAAGCCATTTCCTTATTAACTAAAAATCATATTTCCCTTCGAGCTAAGATTCTTTCCAAATTAGCTTCAGAATTATACTATTAACTAAACCTTAAAAAATTTAAACTGAACGGACCATTAAATTAATTCCAAATTTCGGTTCGAAAGCCACTTCCTTATTAACTAAAGTTTATAAAAGTTAAAATAGCAGCGGATCACTAAATTACGTCCAAATTTCGGTCCAAAAGCCACTTCCTTAATAACTAAATATCCTAAAAACCCAATTTCTCCCCGAGCAGGTCGCAGCATACCAAGGCTACGACGTGGAAGACAACGACCTGCGACCGTACGAGGCCGAGATCGACGAGTTCCACCCCAAGGCCACGCGCACCCTCTTCATAGGCAACCTGGAGAAGGACGTGACCGCATCCGAGCTCCGCAAACACTTTGATCAGTTCGGGGAGATCATAGAAATAGACATAAAGAACCAAGGGGCTGTGAGTTTATATGCGTTCTGTCAGTACACGGACATTGTGAGTGTGGTGAAGGCTATACGGAAGATGGATGGGGAGCATTTGGGGAATAACAGGATTAAGTTGGGGTTCGGCAAGAGTATGCCGACGAATTGTGTGTGGGTGGATGGTGTACAGGAGAATGTTAACGAAACGTACCTGAGGACTCTGGTAAGTTGCTTTTTTATTTTAATTTAAGTTTGACGCACACACAGTAGTGCTCTAGTTTCTGAAAAGGTTTGTCTAATTGAAAATATAATACATTCAGGGTGGCCACTCTACCTGGAAAACCTGAAAAGTCAGGGAATTGTAAAAGTGACTAATAAAGTCAGGGAACGAATTAAATTTTAAGAAAATGTCAGGGATAATATATGTTTAGTCAAGAAAAATTTTTGACTTATTCTTTTCTGCAAAATTATTTTACAAAAAAAATAACCTAGAAAAATTTGTTAATTTGTAAATCTAAAAAAAGTCAGGGAATCCAATAATTAACTTTAAGTGGCCACCCTGCACACGGACAACCAGTTTTTAGTTGCGGAACCGGGAATCGAACCCAGTCAGGTTGCCTCTGAACGGACTTAGGCCAGCGCCTTAGACCGCTCGGCCACCATTTGTTTTTTTCTTATTTTAATTTAAGGTATTTGGACACATTTTAGGCAGCAATCATTTAACTTTTTCTTTATAGGTCTGTACTGTTTTAAAAAAAGTATTATCCGAAATAGGTTTGATTTTTTTTTTCTAAGAGGATGCTTTTTATTTTGTCCTCTATTTATTATTCGATTTTTTCAAAAAATTATTTAGTATTTCGACTTTGATATAAAATAGATATAGGGCCGCCTTTGATTTGTTAACTAAAGGTCCAAAGAGTAAAACCCCAAAATTGGCATACAAAGGTTTTCTTTTATATTTTGAATATAGACAAATAGGCGGCACCACCAACGTTACCACAAGTGCCAAACAAACCCTTTGTGTGCCGTTGTGCCGACAATTTTTGACCACTTTCAGAGAAAATTATCTCAACAACAATGTCTCGCCGAGTTAATTTTTACTTTGAGCGAAGATACACCACATAAATAGACTATTTCCTGCTCATTCCTAAAATTTATTAAACATGGACCCACTAGTCTTAGTGCCCATCCTAAGACAGGTCTACCAAAAACAGGAGTGTCCCGGAAATACATGGATGCTTTGCGCCAGTTAAAACCCGAAAACGCACAAACGACACACCACAAGATTAAGACATTCTAAGACAATTAAATGATTCCAATTAAAAAAAATTTACAGTTGAATGTAAAAAAAAATATTTTCTGTTGGACAGTCAAATTTTCAGTTAAGTCACAAAAGTACTGGTTTTAATTAGTGACCCAGAATTTTAAGTCTGTTCAGCAGTAGAATTTTATAAATCGCATACAGAACCGCAAATGATGACCAATCATGAATTTGCATATTAAAATTTAAAAATACCGACGATAAGCTTCTAGGGGGTTTCATGCAAAGATTAAGTCAAAAAGTGGTATACGTTTCCTTGCACCTCGCGAGGTTAACTAGATAATTTACTGTGGCGAAACCTCTTTTCGAAAAATTTAACAAAACTTTTGGAATAGTCCTAATAAACTTTAAGGGTTTGTTTGAAACTTGTGGTGCCGTTGGTGGCGCCCCCTATTTGTCTATAAGCAAAATATAAAAGACAACCCTAGTATCTCTACTAGTTTAGGAAACAGAGTTATGACCCCCCAATAGCCCCCTTTTAATTCGTTATGTAGGATCACTGTGGAACTGCACGAAATTTTGCAAATAGGTCGATGACAACTAAAACCTCATTCACATAAAAATTAAGAGGCTTAATTTTGGTAAAATTAAATAACTTGTCAAATGCATATCAATAAAAGCGTTTACATAAAAGGACCAAAATTAATGCTCTTAATTTTTTATGTAAATAAGCTTATTAAAGTTTTAAACAAATTTTTGTTTTAAATAATTTTCTAATCCCCCAAAAAGTAATAACCATTCACGGTGTATTTACACCAAATTTTGCAAATAGATGCAAAATAAGATGATAAACAATATTCTAAAAATTTATTTTTATAAAATATTCTATGCCTTTCTTATGTTTTCCTTTTTCTTTCACAGTTTGAGCCATTTGGGCCAATAGGCAAGATCAACATAGATCGAGACCGAGGCCAAGCCCTGATATTCTACGAGCAAATGGTGGGTGCACAATCCGCCGTCTCCAAAATGCGGGGCTACAACATGAAGGGTAACAAAGTGCAAGTGGATTTCGCTAGTCGGGAGTGTCAACAATCGTTCTTCGAACATCTGGAAAAACAGGGCATTTTAAGTGATAGAACGTGTTTTGAAGAAAGGAGGGATTCCAAAACTAGGAGTTTCGATTCTTCTTCAGCGAGGTTTCCTAGGTAAGAATTGAATGTCATTTTCAGGCTGAATTAAGCTATATTTATCGTAAAATTAACTTAACGCCACTTAACTTCACTTAAATAATTGCATTTATAGATTGCTTAATTTCACTAACTTAAGCACTAAACGCCATCTATTGGTAAATCTTAGAATCTGATTATTTTACGGATTTTAGTTTTATTCTACGGTTTTCTTTCTAATTTTAAATTTTGGTCTAGTAGCCGATAGATGGCTCTAGTGAAAAATGGTTACAGATGCCTTACTTTACCCGAAATTAGTTGCAATTAAGAAATATGACCTATAAATAAACGTTAAATGACCTTAATTAAACCTACTATGCATTCACAATTTAAAAAAAAAAAACAGAGCAGGTGAGCCATACTGTGACAGATTTTACCCTGTATATTGTCATTAATGTCACTTGTGTTTGGTGGTTATGTAAGAAATGTCAAAAAAGTTAGAAAATGCATTTAAAAACCTGTTTAGGGCATCTTAGTCAAAAATAATGGTTTCAACATAAACATAAGCATTTTTTTTTAGTAAATGACTTTATAATGCAGTAATCATTAAACCATTCAAAAGTATACACAAAATAGGAATTATTTATGCAAGTACTCACTGTTAAGAAGTTCTTCTAAGTATCATGGAATAAATTGACACTTTTACAAAAATGTATACAATTTTCTTTATAAATTCTCACATCTCAAGCAAAAATTGTTTCGTGTTTCCAATTTTTACGCCTGTTTTATGTAACTGTCATATTATTTTTGGCATTTTTTAATTTTTAATGACAGTAAATTTGAAATGTATTGCCAACTTTGTGGAAAATTCAACTTTTCAAAGAAAATGTTTCTAGTTTTCATAGGGGACTCTTTTTTTTAACTGTGAATGGATAGTATAAATATAATTTTGATTTGCGATTTTCGCGATACGTTTTTGCAATTTTTTGTGAATACAATCGACAGTAGGGTGGCTCTAAAAATTGTACCTTTAGATGTGTTTTTTAATAATATAACATAATGGACCATATTAAAACAAATATTAGTTGGGATTCTCATGGATATGTGTCATACCATCCGTCGTTCAAGATGCTAACTGACATAACGTCATTATTATCATACTTTTATCAAATATAACGCTAATATACCAAAAAAACAACAAACAGCCGCTTTAAAACATTCAATATACCAGCTAAAAGGTTTGTATAACATTCACGGAGTGTTTTACATCACCAATTTTCGATAATTGTGTAAAAAAGTACATAATGATTTATTTAAAAAGAAGTTTTTAATGCATAAAACAAAATGCGGATTATTTTTACACATCTATGGAAGTTCCTTTGTAAATGAGTCATTATGCACTTTTTTACCTAGTCTATCTAAAATTGACGATGTAAAACACTCCGTAAATGTTATACCAACCTTTTACTTGGTACATAATGAATGTTTTAAAGCGGCTGCTTGTGGTTTTTTGATATATTAGCGTTATTTTAGATAAAAGTATGAAAATAATGACGTTAGAAGAGTTAGAATCTTGATAGGTGGTATGACATGAGAACCCCAATCAATTTTATGTTTTAAAATGGCGTATTCTTTTAAGAATGATTGGCAGAAGAATAATTGAAAAATTAAATGACTTAAAAAATCCATCTTTGGGACATCATTTTATGGCTTTCATTACTTTAAGATGGGGTACTTTTTTAAATGGAACGTCCTAAATTGGTTTTCTATGTTCCGTTAAACTGACACATATTAATTTTTATACTTGTATTGGTTGTTCCGTGTTCGTTTATTTTTTTTACTTTTTTTAATTGACGTTTAACCGTTTTAGAACACACAAACATATGTTTTTTTTTTTTTTAATTTAAGAACTTTTGACTTTTTCGACGTGATTTAAAAAAGTAACAAGCTCAACTAAAAAAAAAATATTGTTTTTGCGTTGCAGACCAGATTTGAGCACGTGGGTTTTTTTTAATTAAGTAATAAAAAAGGCAGTTTACATTTTTTATTTTTAATTATCAAAATTGCGAAGGTTTTAGTATTAAACAAATTAAAATAGTCCTACTTGCGTCTGGATTTTTTAAGCCAGTTTAATTTTTTTTTGCAATTTTATAAAGTAGTAAACTGCTTAAAAAAAAGTGTAGCAAAAATTAAAAGTAAGTCTTAATAAAAAAATCCGTTTTAAAATGTATTCTTTTATACGAGAAAATTAAAAATGTTTGAAGGTAAATGTTCATGAAAAAGAAATTATTTTCAGTAGTAATAGTGTGGTGCTCTATGAATTTTCGGTTATAAAATGAACGAGTGTTTGTTGCATAGTAATGTTCCGCAAAAGTAAGGGTGTTGTCTAATTATTTACCGAGTTCGAAGCATGAGGTAAATAATTAAAAGAAAACACCCTCACTTTTAAGGGACATTGCGTATTCAACAAGCACGAGTTCTTTTAAAATCGAAAATTTATCAAGAGCACGAGGGCAATACGGCACGATTATTTCATTTATAAATACTATTTACCCAACAAAATAATATTAATTTTATTTAAACACTGAAAACGACTAACCGTAAGAACAATTTTTGACAAAATTAACAAAAAATTATGACTTTGACTTCTATCCACGTATTTTATTCGCTGTCAGTGTTGGTCAACGGGATATTTCAACTCAGGTTGTTGCCAACGAGTGATTTCCAGTAATAATAAACCTCTAATTTGACATATAAATGAAATAATCATGAAAGAAAAACGATTCTAATAAAAAAAACACAATTTGTCGGCCCATCGTTTTGGAGCAGCCTGTATATTTATTGGCAAAATAACTAAGAATCGTTTTCGATTTTAGTTGCTTGTATGTCGTGGCTAAGTAAACAAGTTATTTCTGTCGTGGTTAATAAACTTTTTTTTTACTTTGCGTTAACAACAAAATAACAATATTTAAACAACGATTTCTTCAAAATACATTAAAAATTTAAAGACTATTTTCTAGTTTTTTTTTTAATTACAAACTTAGTGCATTAATTGTGGTTCTTATGTAATAAACAAAATGTTTTGTTTTGTTAAACAATGTTTTCTGTAAGTTAAACTATGTTTTAATTTTTTTCAACTAACAAAAAAAAAATTAAAAAGACAGAAAAAAATGTATTGGGTAAATTCGAGAATTTTTTGAGTAACATGGATGTCCCAAAATTGGCGCATTTCCTGTATGGTACGTTATTGGGGCATGCCTAGGGATCTTTAAATTAATGTTAAAAAAAAACTGACTTATATACCCTCGGAGATATGAGGCCCCAAAGTGCGAAACTTTAAACGCTAATACCTATAAAACAACAGCACATATTAACGAAAGAAATGGTTAAATAAAAAGACAAAATTATTTTGACATTTGCTTATCCTTTAAATGGTCAAATTAAATTTTTAGAATCAATTTAATTTTACAAACATTTCCTAAAATGAAGCTGACAACAATGTCAATATGATTTAATGCAAAAATGTGTGCTCAAGAATCTTGATGAGTTTTTAGGATGTATTTTACAAACTGTGTTGCCGAACTTATGCAACTTTGTTCGCATTTTTCTTGATGAATATAACAGATGGGTTTTTTTTGACAATTTTTTTAGGGATTTCTGAGAATGCTCCAAGAGCGTACCATCGCGTTTATGCGCCGTTTTTTTGGGACATCATGTATATTCTATAAACTATAAATAAAATATTGAATTTCTAAAATACCTTTGTAAACAAATCGAATACCTTATCCAAAAATAATCAATTGCTATTTCTGCGTACCAAAATAAATTTTAGTACCTATTATTTCAGTCATTTAACAACCAAACGTTTGTTTTAAAATAGATTTTGGTAATCACGAACGTTCACATTTTTTTTTGTATTATTTACTATTATATTTATTCTAGGAAAATTTATAATAATATTTTTGTTATTGTTTTACGAAAAATGACAACAAAGCCATTTTATTCGTTAAAGACTTAAGTGTTGATTAAAATTCTGAAAAATACGCTGCATAGCCATAAATATTTTTTTATTTATTTATGAATAGTAAAATGATACGCACATTACTATTTAATAATATCGTTAATATTTTAGATGTATTATTAGTAATTCCTCTTTTACAAACAATAATTTTGTTGGGTTTTCTTGAAAAAATGTTAATTAAATATAATAAAAACTATGCAGGTTAAAAATTTTTAAAAGAATCGTTTACAAAGCGAATGGTAACGTAACGTTTCCAATAAACAAGTGATAAAAAATGCCTTATTAACCGAGTTTTTTATACTATTTTTTATATTTGCTTTATTCAATCTATTAAAAAACATTTTTAGTTTGAATTAATAACTTTATTTAAAATTATATTTTTAATGGGTTGGCAACAGTGACATTTTAAAATAAAAAGTAAATTTACAACAGACATATTGAATATTGACATTGGTAAATTTTACTTACTTAAAACTGATTGAATATGCGTTTTTGAGAAAATGTAACCATTTATATCGTTTCTCCAATTCTTCTAGTTATTCCATCTACAAAAAAACTATGTCCCCCGGTAGTTTATAATAGTAAAATTTGTAAATAAAAAATACCTTGAATGGGAAGAATTCATTTTTTTGCATCTGGAAAACCAACCTAATAAAATAAAATTTAGGGTTTAATAATAAAACCTTTAATAAAGCAATTCAGCTACCTTAAAAAACTAAATTTCGGGTTTCATAATGTGCATATTATAGAACGCAAATATAAAAAATAAAATTTTGGGGTGAGCAATGAAGCAATTCAGCAACCTTAAAAAACCAAATTTTGGGTTTCATAATGTGCTTTTATTATAGAACGCAAATACATATAATAAAATATAACCTTCAATATTTCGTAAATTAATTTTTTATTATTTGTTTGGAGTATTTAAATTTTTATTGTTAACCTTTTATTTTTAATAAGTAAAAATGAATAAAAGTATTTCTCTTCTTTTGACTTATTATAATTTACTTCTAATTGGATACAGTTTATATTTCTATCATGTGCTAAATATTTTAAACCCAAATAAATATAATTTGATACAACTTATAGGGTCGATTATATTTAATTTAATTTAGCAAAGCTCATGACCTTCCAAAGAAAATCTCATTAGTCATTTATCCACCCTTTTCGTTCGTCGGTCGACACATCTCAGAAGCCGTCAGCCCACATTGACTAATTTATTTCTGACGTATTTAAACGTATCTGAGATGTGTCGACCGTCGACTTACGAACGAAAAGGGTGACCTTAAATCCTTCTCTAGGAAGTGCCAATATTAAAATATCCTTTATTTAACTCATGCAAGAAATAATTCTTTTAAAAAACACTCTTTTACACTACGTAACGTTACCACTTGCCACTGTAACCAATACTCAAACCTAAACACACAGTATTCTCAAAATCTCCAGACACCTTGTAGTACCCTCGTATTTTTACTAGATACGAACCACCACGAGCGCGTACCGCCTCATACAGCAGCCGTAGCAGCGTAGGCGGCAGCGTAATCATGCCTACCACCTCCCCCAGCGCAGAGATACGCACGCCACGCACTACCAGTCGTCGTAACCCCACCGCTGGCGTGGTCGAGTACTACGACCCCGCAGACCCTGTAACACCCCCCACTCCTCACGTCATACCACGCAGTTATGATGAGTACAGTCAGAGCTCGCCTACGTCTGAGAGGTCATATGAAGAGTATGCGTATCATGATAGTCCTGGGTCGCATTTGGATAGTCTGCAGTCGGGGTGTAGTGGGTTGGATCATGTTTTTATGCATTTTGCGCCGCCTGACATCAGGTATGGGGTTTTGCATAGAAAAGGATAGAACACGGTTTTACTGCGCATTGATAAAATCTATTGTAAATAGGCAAAAGGGGATAAGTATAAAAGTGTCATTTGTACATGTCACTCGCGCAATAGTAAGAAGCTAGCTGAAAAAATAGGTTTCAAAGAACGTATATGGCTGATTCAAATTGTAAATATCTAAATGTTTCTATTAAAATTTGGTGTCTGAAAAACACATTTTTTTAAATGTCAAATATACTTATCCCGTTTTGTCTTCCTACCACAGAAATGTGAAGCTTAAAACAGTAGGCCATTTTGATGTTTGCTTATACAGCAAGCATGGGTGTGTTTGTAAACAAGTTGGCTTTTTGACGTGCTTTATACATTTTTGTAAATGTCTTAAACTAAATAAATGATTAATTGAAACATTGCCTATGCTTGCTGTACAATCAAACATCAAAATGGCTAACTGCTTTAAGCTTTATCTTGCGCATATTTAGCCCAGTTCTAGTTTCTTTTTTTCTATGGTTTGATTGCAGTCGTTTTTGTTGATGGGAATGATTTTATTTGGTTTTTTATCTTCATGGTTTTTATTTTTGTGTCTTAAGTTTTTGGCTGTAATTCTGCTTGTTTTGTTGTTTTTTATTTGCGGCTCGTTTTTGATTTTGTTTCGTTGTTTTTTCTTTTATGCATTTTTGCGATTGGATAATTATTTTCGTTATTTTATCTTTATCGTTTTTATTTTTGTGTCTTAAGTTTTTTTAGCTGTAATGCTGCTTGTTTTTTATTTTGCTGTTCGTTTTTTTTATATTTTGTTTCCATGTTTTTTTCTTTATGCAGTTTTGCGTTTTTTTCTCCTTGATTTCTAACAATTTTGGACGATTTGGACCTCTTGGTCAATATGTTTTGTTTGGCCCTACATTGTAACGTCTATTTATCACCAATTGGCTTTGTTAAAAGTTTTATTTCTAAAAGAGAAGCCCAACTGTCGGGCAATAGTTTATTAAAACGTTGAGTCTTATAAGAAACGTTCTTTAGTACGCGTCCGTTGCTTAAGTGCTAAAAAACGCCTTATAAAACTAGTTTTTACAATACACAATGTTTTTTTGTTTACCTAATGTAAGTTGTATGAACTACACCAATGATGAGAGAATTAAATAGATGGAGCATTATTTAAATACATGGGCACAATATTTGGGTATCTGATAAACACTTGCAAGTAAGGGGAAGATGTTGATGTTGTCCCCTCTCCACGCTAACTTGTGTTAACGTTTAAAATTCCAATAGCGTATCATTTCCAAGAGATACATTTATTTTAAAAATAGTCTTTAATTTTAAATCAAAATTCATGATTAAGGTAAATAAATTACACATTTAAGCGTTATTTTTGACGCAAACACGAGGTAAAATTTGGTACTTCTGAAACAGAAATTAGCATTCTATTTTTTTACTTCTGTGTACAAAAAACCAACATGTGTTGTCGTCACTATTCGCTGCCGATAGTGGAGTTTTCTAACTTCACATTTGTAAATTTGTATGTGAGTTTTTAGTAAACAAACCACATTTTTAAGAACAAGAAAGATATAATAGTACATTAAATGGTAAATATCAGTTTTTAACAATGCAATATTTATAAAAAAGACAAAATTAAAGAAATTTACCAGTTGGTGTCATGATTCTTGTTAGCCTATCAGAGGTAAGGTAAATATAAACACTTCTAACACGCAAAAGGTTCGTTTATCAGTTTACCGAATAATTTTGGTGTATATTATGTCTATTTAATTCCCTTATCATTGGTTTACCCCATATACACTTGATTTCACCAGACACTAGCACAGTCAGTTAAATTTCTTTAAGTAAATTTGGCATTAATTTCTTAGTTTCTGGGAAGTTTTAAACAAAATTCATTAAATTGAAGTAGCAACGAAACAACTCTCATAAATATAATTAAATAAGGGCAAAATTAAAGTCAAATTTAGTCAACGAAATTTGACAGTGTCAAGTAAAACCAAGTGTAAGTACTAATATGAACTAAGCTAGTCGGGATCTAAACAAACAAACGTGTTCAATGGCTTCATATTACGATTTATCTATCTTCTATTCATTTTATATCTATACCAAACCCTAACATCTTAAATCTTGTTTCAGAAACCTCCAAAAAGAACGCGTCCACCTCCTCGAACAACTAGAAGAATGCCCATCATCAGGCGACGAACACATCTCCCCTAAAAAACGCCTTAAACTCGACCTATTAGACGCCACCCTCCCCACAGATGTCATCATCGAGGCCAACACACACCACAGGAAAGTCATGGAAGTCCGCAGGATATCAGACGTCAGTCTGAAGCACCATAGACGGCCGAGCATAGACAGCAAGCACCTAGCGCATGGTGGAAGTGGTGGGGGGTATGCGCCGCATACAGTGTGTAAGAGACGGAAGACGGGTGGGAGTGATAGTGGTGGGGGTAGAGGAGGGCATCATTACGAGCACTCAGGGTCGGAGAGTGTCGGGGGGTCACGGCCGGGGACGCCGTTGTGTGATGAACGGCCTGAGTATCCGCTTGGGGAGCCTAGGACGAGGACAAGGGAAAGAGAAGGTGAGTTTTTGACAGTTGAAATTATTTACAGTTAAATTCACATAAAAGTGGTTCACTGTCTTTGTTTAGGTAAATGTTGCCTTAATTTTACCATAATTCAATCCTATCCATGATGGTTGATTTCGTTGCTTTTTTACATTTTACGAATACAGTCAAAAAATTACCAGAAAATAAAAAATTATTGCAAAATTTACTTAAACAAATTTGACACTGTACCACTTTTATGTGCATTTGACTGTACTGACTTGGTAGAATATAAGGCTCGAGATTCAAATTCAGTTTCGAAGATCTGTGCTCCTAGAAGCTCGTATAAGTCATCTCCGTTGAGTTCCCGTCAATTCTACTAAATAGCACATCTACATAAGAGCCCCATCGTATATTAAAACTAAAAGTGGTTTTAAAAATTAGAAAAATAGGGCTACAAACGTATTATGCTTTCATTTAAATCGGTTATTTCTTTGTGTCAAAAATATGACTTCAACAATCATTATAATATTCTGGTTTTTCGTTTGCGAGCTTCTAGGAGCACAGATCTTCGAATCTGTGAAAATGAAACTCTAGCCTTAAGACAGTGATTTGGTAGAATTTAATTATTCTTTAAAATGACATATCCCTTCCCTATACCTAGTTTTTATAGTTCGGTAGTTTACAACACTTTTTATCAAGCGCATAACCTAACCTTTTTTTAAACATGGTTTTGAACATGAAACAAATACCAACAATAAACCTTTAATATTTTTGTAAACACTTTAAAAAAATAAAACGCTCACAAAGATTTTGTTATACTGCCTCAAGTTTTGGGTTAATTGATAATTATTTCATTTATTAGGACATTCAAACTGGGTCATAAAAATCTGCCATTGGCGTTCAGGATTGCCAAGATAGTTAAAAACAGCAAATCTTGCAAAAAATGCACAACCGCCAGCTTTTTATATGTGTTAGAACATTCAACATATTCAGCAAGCTAAATCCACAAAATGTCGTGAAAGTCTCCCAAAAATCCTCCTTTAATTTGCTACATTATACCACGTTGGATCTGCACTAAATTTTAGAAATAGTTGCTAAATAAGAGTTTAAAAAGATTTTTGGAAAATTATTCCTCTAAAAAAATTACTTCTCCTAAATTAATATAAAATTTTACAAATAGATTAAATTTTATTAAGCACCTATTTGTAAAATTTGGTGCTGATTCATCGTGATCTAATGTGGCAAATTAAAGGGGGCTTTTTGGGGGGCCAACCCTAAACTCTTATTTTTGTGCATTTTGTGGATTTAGCTTCTTAAATAGATGTTGTACATTTAAAATCATCTGGCTTGTTATGTATTATTTTTACAAGGTAAATATCTATCTTCGCCTAAATATACTGCGATCAGAGGTATCTTTTGCTATATTGTATACTACTCCTTTTGTGGTTTTAATTCAGAATGTAACATTTTAATTTTGGAAACCATTAATTAAATTTCAGAAAACACCAATTGTAATTCAAAAATCATCAAATTAATTTCAGAATGAACCAATTTAATTTCGGAAAAATTCCACTCTATTTAATTGCTTTTTTCCTGAAATTAAATTGAAGGTATCTGAATTACAATTGGTTTTTGCTTAAATTCAATTCGCCATATTAGTAGTGACGTCACTGAAGCTAGTTTTCATGGTTTTAATGACTACGAGTCAAGAAGTAATTGTCAAGAGGTAATTATCAATTACATCAAAGCCATGAAAACGATTGGCTGCTTGAGCTTCAATGACGTTACACTAATATGGCGAATTCAAGGATTCTGAAATAACGATCCACAAAATTTGACGTCGACTCTAGCTGTGGAACGTCAAAAATATGACAATCGACAATGTCTTAACAATGAAAAAAATTGAAATTTTACAAATGCATGGCAAGAGTCGACGTCAAATTTTGTGGATCGCACGATACAATTAATGCCATCTGAAATCAAAATGATATAATTCTGAATTAAATCTAGAAAAGGTGTAGTAAAATACATCTTATTTAAACAAAATTCAAAACATTAAATCGCTTCACGTGTAAATTCAAAACATTCTAACTCAATTCTAAATTTTTCTTCCAGGCCCCCTAACCCTCCCTCTACCAAAATTCGCCTCCCAACACATAGGCCGCGCCAGCGTCTCAGTAGCCGGCATCAAAGGCCAGAAGATCACAGACATCCACATCTCTAGTCCCCCAGCTATAGTCACCAGTCCCCGCGTGTCATGCGCCAAGCCCCCAAGCCCAGTACAACACGTCCCCCCGCCTGCGTCGCCGCCCCCGCGTCCACCTAGTCTCAGCTCTAACTCTAGCGACTCTGCGCCGCCCAGTCCCTCGCTGGATGAGAGGATTAAGTCATTGGATGAGCGATATGAGAAGTGGTCGGGGTCTAGAGCGCTTAGTGCGGCGGGTGGGGATGCGTTAGCGAAACTGGATGCTACACGGGAGAAGTTTAGGTTGCGGCATAATTTGCTTGATATTGATGTCAAAGAGGTGAGTTAACTTTGTGTCCCTACTGCGTAGATATTGTCACCAAGTAATTTTTGTGCTAAAAAAATAAGATTTCTTGCTTCAAGAAGTCGGAACGTTAAAAACTAATGTGATTTACCAGATATGCTTTATTACCGCCCTTTTATTCATTAGGAAATTACAGAATTAACAAACTATAAGGATTACAAAATGTTTTGCAATAACTTAAATAAAATGTTATTAAAGTGTCAGTATTAATTTGTGACATTAAATTGTAACCTAAAATTTTGAATTGACATAAAACCTAACCTCACATTCACCTTTCAA
Organism: Cartodere bifasciata; assembly: GCA_963920755.1. NCBI lineage: Eukaryota > Metazoa > Arthropoda > Insecta > Coleoptera > Latridiidae > Cartodere > Cartodere bifasciata. The sequence continues at coordinate 1,818,691 of OY987198.1, forward strand.
TTATTCAGGTTAAAAAAATAAGTCACTATCAATTACCAACATAATTCAATAACTATCTTTGGTACTGTATATTGATCTGAATTGCAAAGGACGACTGCCTTTTGCAGTTTATAATTTTATAAGCTACGTTAAATCTTGTCAGCAATTTTACCATAACTTTAGCACTAGAATTAGAATAGATAGCAAAAGTGTTGTCGTCCTTGAATCTATTTTTGCAAATCTAATAAAATTGTTACTTCAACAATATTTAAGCCTTTAAATGGTAGTTTTCGCGAAAATTTTCAGTTTTGTTGAGTCAATTCACTTTTATTGCTAACTAAAGCGAAGCAATACCGTTAGCGAGTAGCCAAACTAATATTTGTTACGTCACAAAAATGGACCTTCTAGAAAATAAGGCCTCCAGGATTCAAAAAAATAAACATGAGAATGCGCTGGCCTGATAAAATGAAGTATGTCTTGCTACGAATCACTTTTTGTCTACCAAAAAATGTGACATTTCTCTTAAAAGAAAAAATGACCTTTTTCTTTGGTCCGTAATGTTGGTAGACTAAAAAAAAATCAAAGACAGTATCTTGATGCACTTCTATGAACTTTGACGAAGGACTTGACCATGTCTATTTTAAAAGTGTCTAATAAGTCAGGATAAGTCAGGTAATTGATAAAATAGACACGGTCAAGCCCTACTTCACAGTTTACAGAAGTGCATTAAAATACTATCTGTAAAAATTCTTTTAGGCAACCAACATGACGGACCAAAGAAAATGGTCATTTTTTTTTCTTATTCTGTGTTTTCAACATTGGTCTTTTTAAAACATTATTTACGGCCGGTTGCACTGCAATTGTTAACTCTTCCTTAAAATCTAAGTGACTGTTTTTCATAGAAAGCACAATTTTAAACAATGTCAATGCTACAGTTGTCAAACCCTGTTTATGGTAAAGAGTCGCTTAACATTAAGGAACACTTAAGAATGTGTGGTAAATCCGGGCATTAAAGAACAATAAGATTTTTTTTTGGTCCTATTGGTGTAAAAATGCTCCTTTATATCTTATTTACGATATTTTAACTTATAATTACCCAAGAATCTACCGCAAGAATTAAAAAAGTCCCTTATTTAATCTGATGATGATCACCCACCAAGATGTCAGCTTTAAACGCGAATTGCTTGAGAACGCAACCATAAGGGGTATGGTTTGTTCTAGGTAATAGAGAAAAATGTGAATTTTACAATGGTACTTACCAGATCTCTTGATATTGCTTTCTCAAGCAATTTGCGTTTAAAATTCACATCTTGGAGAGTACACAACATTAACACATAAACTGTATATTATAGAGTTTTACAATGAACTAAAGTTGAAATATCAAATTTAAGACATTATAGCACATTTTTTTACCAAGGGTTCCCTAAGAAAGCCTTTTATTTTTACAAAATATTGTTTTAAAAAAGTGGCTAAATCTGACAGAATCTAAATTCTACTTCACAGACAATTTTTTTATGTGAATCTGTGACGTAGGAGTTGACCGTGTGTATTTTAAAGAAATGTCTGGAACCATTTATGTTCAGTCAGGGAAAAAATTTTAACTTGTTTTTTTTTTCTAGGTTCAACCCTCCGAGATAGTAAAATCAGTAATGGCAAAACCTTCGGTTTTTGACGAAGATCTAAAACGCTTAGAGAACGTAGGTGAGAAATACGAGCCCAAGGAATTTAGTCTATTTCCCAGGAATCCGGCACAAGTGGTGGCGCCATCTTTAGTACCTGCAACACCCCCTTTAAGTGCGCCCCCTACTTTAAAAGTAACACCGATAGCACTACCCAAAACGCCGACTATGCTGTCACCTAGATCTGCTGGTAAGATCATATTTTTAATCAGTTTATAGCCCAATCATTTTAATTAAAATTTGTAGGTTCCTTAAAAAAAATCCCAACCAAGATCTGCTTATGCAGGATTGTAGACACTACCCCCAGGAATATAAAAGTGAAAAATTCCCACAAAATTTCCGTGATGTTTAGCCCCCATCTTGCATAGAAGTGAGGAGTTAGTTTTCTGTTAATACCTAAACTATTCTGCACTTTTAAAAAAAGTTTTAAAAATTTTTAAGAACATTATTTTAATAAGAATACAACCATTTTTAAAAAAATAATAAATCACCCATATGAACGATTTTATAGCTCTTTGAAAATCACCTTACTTCATCATAATCGTCTATCTTAGTCATAGAGTCCTGAAGCATAGATTGCAGCGTTCTCTGTAGGACCAAATTAGCACATTTTCAAAGTGCTATAAAATCGTTCACATTGGTGATTTATTATTTTTTTAAAAATGATTGTATTCTTATAAAAATAATGTTCCTACAAATTTTTAAAACTTTTTTCAAAAGTGCCGAATAGTTTAGGTATTAACAAAAAACTAACTTCTCACTTCTATGCAAGATGGGGGCTAAACGTCGCGGAAATTTTGTGGGAATTTTTCACTTTTATGTTCCTGGGGGTAGTGGCTACAAACCTGCATAAGCAGATCTTGGTTAGGATTTTTTTCTGGGGGCTTTATTAGAATGATTGGGCTATAAAAGAAAATTTAAAAATTGGAACCACCAGTGTAGTGCATTAAAATTATCTTTGATTTTTTTGCCCTAGACTTTTTAAAAACTTTAATTATATTTTTAAGTAAACAGATTTAATTTAAAACATTTTTATCATTTCTAATTTTTGCTTTCAAAATTCTTATTAGGTTAAAAAAAATCACATGGGATGATTTATTTATCTTTATTTGTTATTTTAAAAGAAACATATTCTGGTTAAAATCTTTGTACAGTAGGAAAACTATATATTTCTAACTTTTTTAAAACATTCTATTTATAAAGCAGGAAAAAGTCTTTGGATTTAAAAAAAAAATTGTCGGTATTACAGTAATCTTTTTTTTCCTAGGAGCAACACCCAGCATAATACCAGCAAAAGGCCTGCAATACCCTTTTCCCAGTCACACACCAGTGCAGCCCCCGCCGCTGCCCCCCACAGCAGCCCCCCAACAACCCCCCACGCCCCCACCACCTAGCAGCACCCCTCCCGCCACATCCGCGATGGTGGCGCCCTCCCGCAGCGACAATAACAAACTCAAGCTGTGCGCGAGTGCTGGCGCTAACCTAACCTCAAATTCTAGTTCTAGTAATAAGATTGTTAATGCTGTTAATTCTGTTAATAGAAAGACAGTTGACTTAGTTAAATCAAGTGTTGTTACAAATAGTGATAGTGTTAAAACTGTGGCGGAACGTTTAGTGGTCGCGGCACGAAGGGATTCGACAGGTAGTTCGCCCAAACCGAGTGTCGAACATAATAAGTCGAGAAGGAATAGTGATGTTGGGATAAGCACTAAGCCTGAAGAGGATAGTGCGACGACAGCTTCTGAAAACGTTCTTAAGGTAAACATAAAGCAATTATTTAAAAGAAATGTTGGGGAGTTATCTATTTTATTTTGTATACAATGGGAGGCAAAAGTCCCCCCTCCCTGGCCTTAACTTTTGAATGGTCGTTTCAGATGCTAACTGACATTACTTCTAAATTTTATATTTTTATCAAATAGAAAGCTAATATACCAAAAAACAACAAACTGCCGGTTTAAAACATTCTAAAAGGTTTGTATAACATTAACGGAGGGTTTTACAACTTCAATTCTTATTAATTAGGTAAAAAAGGGCATAATGACTCATTTACAAATGTACTTTAATGCAAAGTCCGTGCTTTCAAAAAATGCGGATTATTTTAAACAATCACCGAAATCCTTTTGTAAATGAGTCATAATTTCCTTTTTTACCTAATTAAAATGAATTAAAGATGTAAAGCACTCTCTAAATGTTATACAAACCTTTTAGATGGTACATAGAATGTTCTAAACCGACAGTTTGTTGATTTTTGGTATATTTAAGCTTTATATTTAATAAAAATATAAAATTCAGAAGTAATGTCAGTTAGCATCTGAAACGACGGGTTGTATGACAGATCTCCTAGGTTACCCCAATCAATTTTTGTACGAATACGCTCCATTGGACTTTTCAAAAATAATAACCCGCACATGGAGGGACTATGAACTTAATTTTTTTTAATGTAAAGAGGGGTCTTATTTGAAAGCAATTTTAATTTTCAACACAATGGTGTTTAGAAATTTGAAATATATTTATTAGTTTTCTTTTGCAATAAAAAGAACAATTTTCTTAATAATTGCAACAGTGAAAAAAATAAAATTATTTAAAATACTTACTTTGGAGTCATTTAAGTCTTTTATTGCTGCATTTTTTACATAAAAGAGGGTGTGTGTGCTTTATTTTTAAAATTACAGTGCAAAAGAACTAGTAAATCTTTCTAAAACTCTTAAACACCATTGTCTTGGAAATATAAATAGTTTTCCAATAAGAGGTCACTTGACCCCTTATTTTCTTTACATTAAAAAAAAAAAAAAATTATTTTTGAAAAAACCAATTTCGTCAAACGGCAGTTTTTTCAGTGCAAATTTGTCGAGAATTTTTTTTAAATCAATATATCAAACCGTTCAAAAGTTAAGGCCAGGGGAGAGACTTTTGTCGCGCACTGTTTAGACAAATAGCCACCAACAGCACCATAAAAAGTGCTACAAATTTTAACAAAATTTACTTTGCATAAAAAAAAAAAAATATTTTGTTACAACTTGCAAATTTAAACCTTTTTTTTCTTTTTCCTTTCAGGAATCCAACCTAAAAGAAGCTCTACAAAAACTAAAGGAACAAAAAGAGAAAGATGAAGTTGAAGAAAAAGAAAAACAACAAAAGGAATTGGAAAAAGAACGCTTAGCCAAAGAAAGGTTAGAAAATGAACGAATAGAACGCGAAAACCAAGAGCGACAAGAACGAGAGCGTTTAGAAAAAGACCGTTTAGAAAAAGAGAGAATAGAAAAAGAGCGTTTGGAAAAAGAACGACTGCAAAAAGAAATATTAGAGAAGGAGAGGATAGAAAAAGAAAGAGTAGAAAAGGAGCGTATAGAAAAAGATAAAATAGAGAAAGAACGACTACACAAAGAACAATTGGAGAAAGAACGATTTGAAAAAGATCGTCTAGAAAAGGAACGACAAACGAAAGAACGTCTAGAAAAAGAACACCAAGAAAAAGAACGCCTTGAAAAAGAAAAACAGGAGCGCGAACGAATCGACAAAGAACGTCGAAAAGAAAAAGACGAACGCGTAGAACGCGACCGCAAAGAACGTGAAACCCTTCTCCACCTCAAAGAAAAACAAGACCACACAGACCCCAAACCCTCAGAAAGTAGCGACCCCCCCGCCACAAAAAAAGAAGACAATCAACACGAAAAAAGAAAAGAACACCGTGAAAATCACAGTGAAACCAAACACAACCATAAAAAACCACACGAACCAGACATTAAACGCAAAGAAAGCATAAAAGAAAACCGTGATAACAACATGCACGAGAAACAGAAAGAAAACCGCGAGAAAATCACAGTGGAAAGCAGACACTTATCCATTGATTTTACTCCCAAAAACGATGCCTCAAAACGGAAAGACAGAAACAACTCGTTACCAGCTTCTTTGGGCACCAAAAGGCGAATGTCATCACATGAAATATTCGAAAACGTTGAGGATACAAAACGAATTAAACTAGAAGAGCATAAAAAACCAGAAAGGCGAGACTCGTCAGCTTCATTAAGCCGCGACGACAAATTTAAACAAAAGTACAAAAGTTCGAAATCACACAGTTTGGACGAAAAATCCAAAACACATAGCGATGAAAAACAAAACAGAGACGATAAAAGTGGAAGAGATGACAAGGGAAGTAGAGAAGACAAAATAAGAGATGAAAGAGCAAGTAAAGATGATACAAAAAGCAGAGAAGATAGAGCAAATAGAGATGAAAAAACTAACAGAGAAGATAAAAATAGCAGAGACGAGAAAGCAAGAGAAGATAAAACTAATAGAGAAGAAAAAAATAGCAGAGATGAAAAAACAAGAGATGATAAAAATAATAGAGAAGATAAAAATAGCAGGGAAGATAGAACAAGAGATGATAAAACTAATAGAGAAGATAAAAATAGCAGAGAAGATAGAACAAGCAGAGATGAAAAAATAAACAGAGAAGATAAAAATAGCAGAGAAGATAAAATAAACAGAGATGATAAAAATACCAGAGATGAAAAAATAAACAGAGAAGATAAACCTAACAGAGATGACAAAATAAGAGAAGAAAAACCAAGTAGCCGAGACGAAAAACAACAACACGAAAAAATACACAAAGACGAGAAACAACGCGACGAAAAATCAAACAAAGACCGCCACAACTCATTTAAAGACCCAGAAAAAGAGCGTGAGCGCGAAAAACACCGAAAACAAAAACTAGAAAAACTCGAAAAACTCGAGAAACTCGAAAAACTAAAATCAAAATCCAAATCCCGCGATTCACCGTCAACACCCCCTAAAGAGCAAAACGAAAGCAAAGACTTCTTCAGTGGTTTAGACCTTCGCTCGAACGAAGAAATAGAACGCCAGAAACGTAAAGAATTAAAAGAGAAACGTCGCCACGATTCTGAGGACTCAAAAGACTCCAAAGATTCCAAAGACTCAAAAATATCAAGCGAATCCTCCAAAAATCGGCCAAAACTTCACAGAGAAGAGTCTTTAACACCAAAAACAGAAGAGCGCAAGAAAAAAGAGCGCATACGCAAGATGACAAACAATTCCTCGTCAAATTCTGATTCCGACGAACCTAAAAAACACTCCATATTCGACATAGTCGACGATACCCCAGCCTATATTTCAATGTACGACAAAGTGAAAGCCAGAAGTTGCAAAAACATGCAAAAACAAGTCGAAGAAAAACGCCAAGAAAAAATAAAAGCAAAATTCAGTCAGCTCAAACAATCTCGCGCGAAGCGCGAAGAAAAGAAACGCTCGACTTCATGGGACGAAGACTCTGACTCAGACCGCGAGAAAAGCGAATCCAAAAAGCGAAACAATAAAATGCTTATCATGTCATCTGACGAAGAGTTCAACACAAGCATTAAAAGCCACAAGAAGATCTATAGTGACAGCGATTCATGCAACAACACAATTAAACATGAGAATTTAGACACTAGCGATGAGGATATTGCCAAGGCGCGTAAGATATCGCGACGTATCTCGCACGACATGTCTGACGACGAATTTAAGTCCATTCAACGACAGATTAAAACCGAGATACTGTCAGACGACAGCGATATCTACAAAATCAACCAAAACGACTTCAAAACACGTCCAGATTCGTCCAAGGACGAGTTCAAGGTCAAGGACGAGTACCGCTCCTTTAAAGACGATTTCAGACTTAAAGATGAAATCAAACTCGAAAATAAACAACAGAAAGATGATTTTGCTTCCCGTCTTAACAAAGACGACTTCAAACTCAAAAAGGAGCGCAAAATGAGCAGTGCCGAACAGATAAACGAAATATTCGGCAATTCAAACTCGCCAACACCTAATGATACAAAAATTATGGACACTTCGGCCGATGAATCGCGCGAACGCATTAGGAAGCACAAGAAAAAGCAAAAGCGTCAAAAACATTCCATTTCAAGCGACGACACTACTAAAAATGAACAGGAAAGCAACGAATCGAATAAACATTACGATAAAAAGAAACAACACTCCAAAAAGGACAAGAAACGTGATAAAAACAAAGAGGAGCGCGACAAGGCCAAAAAATCCAAACGCAGCAAATCCGAAACTAAAAACGACCAAACAAAGCGCGACGGCAAAATGGAAAACATATTTGGCTCCTTATCTGACTCCTCAGACAAAGACGAACCAACCAAATTCGACCAAAACTCATTTCACGGGCGCTTCAACAACGATCCATTCAGCGACAGCGACGCTGACAAACCAACGTTCAAAAACACAGAAGAAAAAACCCGTGACCTTAAAGAAGAGCATCGTAAACGAAAAGAAAAGAAACGTCGCGATAAAGAACGACGTTTACAACAAGAAGCAAGCTCTTCAGTCGCAAACGAGAGCAGCATGGACTTTGCAGACATGGGCAAACAACTTGAAGCCAATATAAAAGACGAAAGCACCGATAATATCGAAACAAAACCAGATGTTAACGACACTAGTACAACCGTTGATGATGCTTTCCGTTTTTCGGACGATTTCAGCTCAAGCAGCAAAAAAGACCTAAAGGAAAACCGCGAAAAGAAAAAGAAACGCAAGAAATCCAAAGAGGAAAAGACAAAGCACCACCACCATCACCACAAAAACAACGATAAGCCTAAGAAAATACCAGAAATCAACGTCATTTCACCTGTTGAACAGGATAAAGAACCTGAAAAATCGCTTCCGAACTTATTCGACATGCCTAGCCCACCCCCAAACAACAAGATAAGCCCAGCTGTCTCAGACTTTTCGCTTACATCTCCTGTTCCACGCGAACCTCTTATTTCGCCAATTCCAAAAACACCAACTACGTCCAAAGACAAAAAACGTATCCCTGGTTTTGGTGGAAATGAAATCGATCCAAAACTACACGAAACCGCGATCAAATCAATCGAAACAGAGGAATTTAAGATCAAGTCCCCTGAAGTAACCTCTGAGGAACCACCTGCAGAGATTAAGGTTGACGAATCAGTTGTAGAGGCGGAAAAACGTGTAGTCATTTCACAGGAAGAAACCGAAGACGCTGTAGCCGCTCTCCTGGGCGAGAGCTTCAGTGGAGATACCTTCGACACGTACAGCGAAGTAAACACCACAAACGAAGCCTCTACTTCCATTACCGATGAATCAAACGTACAAGACTATGAAGAATGTCGTCAAGCAGTCCAAAGTTTGGGCGCAGAAGACCTAGAAGTCAAACCGGACACTCCCCAAAGCGAAAATGAGCTCCAAATCGACACAGACACAGAGGAGAACGAAGAAATATCATTGCGCTTTGACCAACCGCCCAAAACACCCGACATAAGCGAGTTAATACATCCACCTAAAACCCCAGACATTCAAACGACTTATTACAAGTCGAGCAGCGAAAAGGGTAGCCCTATTGTGTTAAAAACACCAAACATCGGTAGCCCACCATCTCTTACACCAATAACACCAATGAAACAAACCGTCGTTAAGCGAATAGACGTGGAAAAGGACTGGCCTGCTAAGGAACCACGTTTCACTGGTCAGCAGTACCCACCGTTAACCGCTTTGTCCAAAACCGAAGTACGTCCACTCACCATAACAACTGCAGGGCTCCACAACCTCCCAGCACGCTCACCAATGCATAAATCCCCCCAGGAAACGCTCCTATCACCACTTGGTACTCCACTACCCTTAACGCGTTCAGTACTGGTGACAAAACCACTCCAAGTCAGTACTATAACTCTACCACAAGCAAAGATCGCTCAGCAGTCAGTAGAACCACCTAAACTGGTCCCGACACTACCACAGCAAAGGTTCTTCTACCCAAATGCTGGTTTAGTACCGCCCAAGATCATAGTACCGACACAAGGCTTGGTACGGCCAAGTTTCGTACCTTTTGGCATTGAGAAGCAGGACAACATCAAACAGAACGTTATAATGTCGCCTAAAAACGTCCACCACGTAGTGCAGATACCTTCGCTGGTTTCGCTGGCTAGTACCACAAGTACTGCTAACGTTATTCAAACTAAAGCTGAAGTACCTTTGGTACAAGACGATAATTTGCTTAAGGTGATCAGTTCGCGCACATCAACACCTAGTCCGGTTATTATGAATACAAAAGACGTACTGCCTGCAGCGGTACCGGCTGTTGAACCTAGTAAAGTTGAGGAACCGCCTTTGGTACATCTAGCGATTGAAAAGGTGACAGATGAGCTGAATATCTCCCTCAAGAAAGAGACAGAAGATCAACCGATAATAAGTGATGTTCCAATCGAGAATCACGACTCAACTGAAGCTGTAACGGTACCGTTAACTGTCATAAAAGAAGTCGACAAGTTCGACGATTCTGAATCTGTAATCTCGGACATAAGTAAAGACCGCTCAAGCGCCGATATTCTAACAAAGGATGACGCCCTCGACACTAAAGAGGACAGTGATTACTGGTCTCTAGGCAAAGAAGTCAACATCGACTCTGTGATTAAGACTCTCTGCTCTGCGGACGAACTCTCAAATCATAGTTCTGAAAGTAAAGATCATTGGGAGGACGAAAAACCATCCGAAAGTCCGACTAATGTAGTCGAAAACAATGCTAATGTTTTGTCAAAGGTTGAGACAACTCCAGTGGCCATTAAGACTGATTTGGCGAAAGAAGAAGAAGAAGTCAAAAGTGAGGTTGAGACTAATGATGAGATGGTTGAAACGGAAACTGAAATTGAGGAAAAAGAAGTTGTTTCCGGTCGTGGTGGACGCAGAGGAGGAAGAGGAGGTAAGAATTTTTTTAGTTTTTATATTTTTTACGCGCTTAAAAGTTTTTAAAATTTACAAATTCCAACATTTGTTTACAAATTTCAAGCCAATTGTACAAATTCTTAACAAACGAATAGAAAAATGTTTACTAATTCTTTTATAGCCCAGAATAGTTAGTAAAAAAACATAGCAATTCTTGCAAAAAAACAGCTAGATTTTTTTATAAGTGTTAGAACATCTATTCAGGAAGCTAAATCCACAAAATACATTTAATGTTGGCGTGGTAGCCCCCTTTAATTTGCAACATTAGATCACGATGGATCTGCACCAAATTTTATGCAAAATAAGATTTTAAAAAGATTTTTAGAAAAATTATTCCTCTTAAAAAATGTCCTATCCCCCTAAGTAGCCCCCAAAGAGTAATATTCAATCTTGTTGGATTTGCACTAAACTTAGTAATTTCTAAAGAAATTATACTTCATACTTTTTTTTCTAAAAAATGCCTTCACCCCATTTGAAAAGAATTTTTTTTCAAAAAAAAATGTTTAGTTTAAGTTTTTTAGAACCTTATTTTGCATCTGTTTACCAAGTTTCGTGTGAATCCAATATGATTGAATATTACTCTTCGGGGGCCATTTAGAGGGCGAAGGAATTTTTTTAGAGTAATAATTTTTGCAAGAACCTTTTTAAATTTTATTTAGCACCTATTTGTAAAATTTGGTGCAGATCCATCGTAATCTAATGTTGCAAATTAAAGGAGGCTTTTTGGGGGGCTACCACGCCAACCCTAAACTCTTATTTGTGTGCATTTTATGGATTTAGCTTCCTGAATAGATGTTCTAACACATCATAAAAAATCTAGCTGTTAAATATTTTTTGCAAAGTAAAAAATTATCTATCTTGTTCTACAATGAATTTCAAATTTTTTTAACAAAACTTTGTTAGAAATTTTACAAATTCCTAAAATAATGAACACTTATTATTTCATTTACTTTTTTTGCCATTTAAAGCAAATTCAAATTCGTTAAACATTTCCATCAACATTAAAAAAAGTGTAGGTTTTCAAATTTCTTTACCACTTTGGTTCGTTAAAGAACATTTAATAACAAAATTAAAGAATACAAATTCTAAGCAAATTCTTTGCAAATTTCGCAAAATCCTTTAACAAATTTATCAAATCCCTTAAAAATAGTAACTTATTTCATCATCGATTTACCAATCACTTTATTAGCTTTGTTCGCAGATGCCAGAATTCCGGATTCTGAATGTCCGCAGGTGTAAAATCCGGGGTTCTGTTCTCTTAGAACAAAGCTATTATTACCCATCTGACTTAATTTGTTCTTAATCAAAAAAAAATTTGTTTAGGACGTGGCCGCAAAACCCGTGGCGGCGCCACCACTGACCGCGGCGGCATGACAACGCGCCGCGGCAAAACTACCCCACTTAAAGAACCACTTGCCGTAACCCCCAAACGTGGCCGAGGCGGACGCCCCAAAACCGGCGCTTCCAAAAAGGAAAACGACACCAACAACGACGTTTACGAGTTCCATGACGACTCAGACGAGAACAACAAGGACCGCCCTAGACTTATCCTTACCATTAAAGGCCCTGCGGTATCCACAAGCAGTAGCGCGGCCGTAACAAGTTGCGTCGTGTCTAGCGTTACGTCTAGTGTCGCTTCAACCATTGCAAGCGTTGCTTCGCCACTTACAACTATAGTAAACGCATCACCGGTTAAAGAAACAGTAAAGGAGACGCAAGAAACTCACCTAGAGCCGCAGGCTAAAGAGGAGTTCGCCGCGCCTAGCCCAGCTGGCAGCAACGCAAGTTCAAACACGCGTAAATCACGCAGGTTGCAAGAACGCGACGTTTCACGCAATACAGTAGACGATACAATCGAAGACGTGGTGAAAAACAACCCAAGTGCGATCGTGACGCGCAGCAACTTGCGTCGTACAGCCGCAACTAAACCAAACGCCAAAAACGCTTTGGAAACGCCTAAGAAATCAACACGTGGTGGACGCAGGGCTAATTCACGTCGCGCTTCTGAAACAACTGATGATTCTGACACCAAGTCACCTAAACCTGATGACTCAACAACCTCACTAGACCTCATAAAAGACGCGGTGCAAGCCTCACCCCAAAAGGAAGAGCATCAAACTCCCATAGGCTTCAAGAACGCTGTCTTACGCCGACTCAAAGGCGAGGTCCTAACACCAAACGGTAAAGAACCAATGGCGCTAATAGACCCAGTTACCGGGCTACTAACACCAATGCGCGAGTCCGAAGAAGGCAAATACATACCAGTCCCAGGCGATAAGAAACGCGCTGGTGTTCTAGTCCAAGCCATTCCAACAAGCAAGCCTTTAGAGCCTGCGGCGCAACAATCCGTTATCACGTTGCCTAAGACCAAGCCGCAGAGCCTTAAAGCGCATGTGTTGTCCTCGCAAGAAGCGCAAGCAGCCATAAACCCGCCGCTGATTGTCACTCCAGCCAAGATACCAACATTAATAGGACAGCCGCAACTTGCTCTAGCCACGCCACCGACCTCACTAAGCGTTAGCATAAGTCAAGCGCAACCACCAGTAAGTCATTCCAACTTGGTGGTGTCTAAGGCAAGTGAAGTGCAAGCGCCATCTATTGGTGGAGTTGCGGAACACAACGCTGTATCGCAGTTTATGTTAATGCAGCAAATGCAAGCCAGAGAAAGGGAGTTGTTGCAGATTTCTAAGCCAGGGGCGCAAATTTTGGTTACTAAAGGTGGAGCCGGGGTTCAAGTGCAGATTAAACAGCTTTCTGGGGCTGGAGCGCCGGTCGTTAAACAGGTGAGTCTTTTTCAGGAAATGAAAAAACTACATAAATCCTTTTTTTTATGTTTGTCAAGTAAAATTAAACAAATTGGGAGTAAAAATCGGTAAATAAACAAAGTTGTGCATTCATATTAACAAACAACATGTTTCGAAAATCGTATGTTTTCATTCTCAGTCTAGAAATAAGTTGCCACTAAAAAGAATTTTATTTTGAATGGAGCTGTATGTACATTTTCAGAAATGATATTTAAAAGACCTATATGAAGCAAGAGAGAGGTCAAACAGTTGCAAAAAGTAAGGCCGCCATGTTTGATAAACGGAGACTATAAGTGTCAAAACTCAGGCCTGCCAACTTAAAATTTTGAAGATTATGAACAAAGTCCCTAGATTTTTAAGACACATAGAGGCAATCACCTTTTACACTTTTCAAATTTCAAATTTAAAGCACGCTTTATTGGGTTTTTCACTTACACAAAACGTAGAAACAAGCTTAAATTCTTTAAAAAACAGGTTCTTTTACTAAAGAAACAAATAAATGGAAAGTTAATAACCCCACTTTGAAATGTAAACTGACACATATGGTCTCCAATGGTCTAATTTTCCATCTCGTTCTACTGCATGTGCAGTATCCTGCGCTCATGGTTAAAGATTCGTATAGTTCTTTTAGGTATGTGATTTGAATACACGCTTTTGTATAAACACCGATTTTTACTCGCAATTTGTTTAAAAACTATACAAAAATATGCAAAAAAAACATTAGACAGACACATTGCAAAAACATTGGTTGGAAGTATAAATAAAAAAATAAAAGGCGTCTTTTGTTTTTTAAACGTAGAAGGTAGGTTATAAGAGTAGATTTTTATTAAGGCTGTTCTTCGATTCCACGAGGACGTAATGTTAAAATTTTTAGCTTTTATGTAATTAAAAATATGTGGGATCCTTTCGATACAAATAAAGCTTTCATGAAAGAGGATTTTAATCTTAGCTTTTATCGTAAAGTAACTTTGTACAGGAGCATAAAAAATAATATTTATTAAGATTAATTAAAAGTATTAATTTTAATGCATTTGTACAATGTTTATATGAAAGCTAAGATTAAATTTCTCTTGATTAAAAGCTTTATTTGTATTAAAATTATTCCATACACTGCTAATTACACTGGTGTTTATTGAAAACGAGTACACTGTCACAATTTGTCAAAGTTTGTTTAAGTAAATTTGGCCTTAATTTGGCCATAATTTAATCATATTTATGATGGTTGTTTCGTTACTTAGCCATATTTTATGAATACAGTGAAGAAATACCCAGAAATTAGGAATATAATGCCAAATTTACTTAAATAAACTTTGACAAATTGTTACAGTGTACTTGTTTTCAATAAACACCAGTGTATATAATAACTATTTTTTGACATATGTCAGCTATGAATCGCGCATTCTTAATTTAATTTAAAAAATAATATGGATTTAAATCTTTTTTTGTAAAATAACACCTAGCTTTAAAACATGCTAAAAAACATTATCCGTCCCAAAGGTCCCCAAAATTTAACACACCTTTCTTTTAAACAGGTTATAACAAAACCAAAACCATCAATCCACCAACAGCAACTGTTAACCGGAGCTGTGGCAAGTCCGCCTCTTAACAGTCTTAACAAAAGCCCAATGCAACCCATGGTGGCGTCCCGTCTCATCGCTGGTAAAGGGGGGATGGAGCCTCCCAAGGTCGATGTCAGTGTTTCTAACCTCATACTGAATGCCAGAGCTAACTTGGCTAATCTGTCACCTCAAGGTCAACCTAGGCTTGTGTCTCAACCTAATATGCCTGTGCCTGGATATGAGGCTAGTTTGGTAAGTTACAGTTACAGAATATTTGTGTTTTTTGTGAAATTTGGGTATAGTTTAGTCATTATAAACCATTAGAAAAGAGACTGAAATGCAAAAAATAAATAAAATCTTTATTGAGTGAAACTCAAAAGTGAAAAGGCCATTGATCGACCAAGAAGCTAAACCAGATATTTATTTAAAACTTAGCAGAAAAAATAAAAATTATAAATGGAAGGGGCTTATTTGGGGGTACCATGGGGGGTTGTTCACCCCCAATTTTTTTGTGTGTTACTTTTTTGGTATTTTCATAAAATAATTAGAAGCCCTAGAATATGATCTTTAAAATTAATGTCGTGTTCTTTTTTCATAAAACTAATCGTTTTCGAGAAAAAAATTCATTGCCCAAAGGCAACAAAATTTGTTTTTTAAGTTTGGCTTTTTTATGGTAATGAAAATAAAACATAGTTAACAATGAAGAGTTAATTAATTTCTTTTTTTTATTATTATTTTAAATAAATATCTGGCTTAACTTTTTAGTAATCTTAAGATTACAATTTTTTTTGAGAAACTTTGACACCCTGTATCTCAGAAACGAAGGATTTTCGGACACATGTTTATATAAACTTTTTTTCTTAAAATGGGTTCAGGAATTACCCCCTTCCTAGTTATTTGGTAACACCTTGTATAAAATCTCCGCTGCCTGGCCTTTTTTTTGAACCTGGGCTAGTGCTGAAAAACGTCATTTGTGAAACTCTACTTTAATATACCATTTTTTGTGGTTTTTAATGACTGAACTACTAGGCAGGTGCCCCGAAACGAGTGCATATTTTTAGAGGGTAGATAGAGGACGAACAAATCGACCGATACACTTGACATGTTCTAAACTAAAGGGCACTGTTTGAAAACTACACCCCTTTAAGTCTACTTTACTAATAATACTTGATAGTTAATATCTTACAAACAGTTTTTCGAACTTAATGAAATTAATGGAATCATTAACGACATTAAAAACATTTCTTTCAAACTTGTTTAATATTTGTACCCTCCCATAAAAAGTTACCACCGATAGAGTGCACAAAGATTGTCTTAACTTTTTTTTCCCAATAATGTTTTTATTATACTCTTCGCAAGACCAGGTCCGAAGAGTATATTGCAATCGATCAGAAAATCCTAAAATCGTCAATTTTCGTCGTAGAGCAAAAATTTTGCAGATTCGTGCGTTTCGTGACTTTTTAAGATTTTCATTTTTTGTCCGTCCGTCTGTCTGTCTGTCTGTCACGTTTCTTGTGGTCACGCTATCTCAAAAACCAAAAGCGATATCAAAATCAAATTTTAAGGAAAAATCTATCCCTATAAGAGGAAGAACCCTATTGTTTTTGGCAAGAATCTGATTACTACAAAGCCCCCTTTTCAGCCCCCCAAATGAAAAAAAAATCGTAGCTCGACTATTATTAAATTTACAAAAAAAATTATTCGACATAAAATATAGACAATTTAATTCTTCATCAAAAAGTATTTCTTAGTTTTTTTGTCCGACCCCCCAATTACCCCCCAGCACAAAAAAACCTCCTATCTCCGTTATTATTCAATCTACAAAAAAAATATTTTTTACAAAATTAATAAAAATTTAATTTTCTATTAAACATGTTAGTTCATTTTTTGTAAAATAAGTCAGTAAGGTAAAAAAAAAACAAAAACTAAAAGATTTCAGTAGCAAAAAACTCCTAAGTCCAAAACGCGTCACGCGTCGGTCAAGAAGGCCATGCCAAAAATATTTCAAACCAAGAAACAAAACCTGCTGTCAAAACAAATAACCTCAAATATCTTAAACGTCAGAACTGACGTTTATCCTCTTCGTTAATAAAATTATTCGTGTTTTCTGTTAATAGTTTGCACTCTTCGCAGATTTTTTTTTTTAAGAGACTATTAATTATTCTATAATAAGTTTCTTGCGAAGAGTATACCATAGAATGTGTGGCAATTATATAAAAAATGGATTTAGCTTTGATTAATAAAAAATTAAAATTACAATTCTACCGATTCCGAATTCTACTGGAGCTACTTATCTGCGAAGAGTAACTACTACGCGTTTCGACTTCTACCCATTTCTAGTTTTATTTATTGTTGCTGAAAGATGGGTTCAATAGGAAACGATTTTCTCGCTTAACTGTTCCAAATCGGAATAATTAATAATAAAACGCTCATATTGTAGTACCTATCTTATCTAAATAAAAAAACTTATTTTAATTGAGAGACAGTAAACAGTGGCGGAATTGCCACCAAAAAATTGCTAGTTTTGTGCAAGATACTTATTGAATACAATAATCCTTTTTTAATTAATTTTTTCAAATTGGTACAGTTAAGCGAAAAGTTTCAGGTGATAGAAAGTTTCTTATTGAACCCATTTACAGTAACAATAAATAAAATTACAAAATTGTTGGAAACAGAAAAGTTAAGACAATTTATATCCACTCCAACTGGTGGTAACTCCATTTCTAAGGGGGCTACAAATGTCAAAACAAGTTTGAAAGGAATGCTTTTATTGCTGTTAATGATTTCATCAATTGTATTATGTTTTAAAATATTTGTAGTGAAGTAGACTTAAAGGGGTGTAGTTTTAAAGCGGTGCCCGCTAACCTAGAACGTGTTAAGTTTATCTGTCTATTCTTTAGTATCTACCCTCTTGTAAGATGCACTCGTTTTGGAGACCCCCGTATAATTATTTAAAATACTAACTGTAAATTAAAATTCACTAACATGCAGCTTGTGGAAAGGAATATGTTTAATAGAAGCCGAAGTCCACCACCTGCTCACCAAAATCTATCTCCTTCCCCTAAGGTGACTTTTAATACAAACATTTTTGTTTTATTAATTCCTTTTTTTACATTTATTCGATTTTTTACATCCCACTAAAAAAGAAATTCAAAAAAGCACTTTTAAAGGGCTTTCTGTTACACTTAAGGGCCCTTGAAGATGTATACATAGGTAAGAACAGATTTGACACATGACAGTTAGATCAAATTGCATTGTCTTTTAAATCTAGTAAGCTGTTATAAGGGTGTCGTGTCACTTGCGCCCAGTGGCACTTGCGCTGCGGATTAAAATAGTAGCACTTGCGAGTTTTTAAAATTCAGGTATAAAAACAAAATATCAGAAAGTGGCATTTGCGCTGCTGCATCAAATGAAAGTAATTAAATAGAGGATTATAATGTTCAAATCATTAAGTGGGTTAGATAATTCAAGTTTGGTATAATATTGGTTAAAATTTTTGATTCATATTTTGGTCGTACTGGCCGCGGTCTCATTAACTTCCTTTTGCCTAGATTTATTTTTATGTAACCGATGTATTATTGAGATACAATATTACAAAATTATAAAACAGAGGATAATATATACACACTTTCATTAATGTTAAAACAAGCCAGCAAGTACTCAATGCATGTGTTTTTGAGTTTTATCGTTTCAGACAGACTGTTTAAAAAGTACTGGATGACATTTTTCCACTGGGGGACACTAGGTTAGGTAGGTTAGGGTAAGTTTTGCTGCTAAAAAGAAAATTTAAACATATGAGCTAATGTCACAAACTGCAATGAAAAATGTATACCTACATTAATGAGTTTGAATTTTGAACGAAGCGCAAATGTCACTTTTTAATCCGTAATTTTTATACCTGCTTAATCCTGTACCTTTTTGAGACGCAAGTGCTACTTTTTTAATCCGCAGCGCAAGTGCCACTGGGCGCAACTGCCACCTATTCGTTATAAGTGTCAAACATGTCCTTACCTATGTATACATCTTTAAGAGCCCTTA
Source organism: Cartodere bifasciata (assembly GCA_963920755.1). NCBI lineage: Eukaryota > Metazoa > Arthropoda > Insecta > Coleoptera > Latridiidae > Cartodere > Cartodere bifasciata. Next base: position 1,837,504 of record OY987198.1, read on the forward strand.
CTTACACTACGTTGCAAAGACACCACTCTAAACCACCTAATTTTACAGGGCGAATCAATAACACACTTCCCACCCGGCTCAAACCCGCTACGACCTTCACACGACCTCACGCCGGCTCACCACTCATTCGCAAGCATGCACCCATCACCAGTGATGTACCCGCCGTATCTACGACCTCCATACCACCTGCCAAGGTCACCCATGCTACCAGGGGCGTTGGAGAAGTCAGAGCAGGAGGGAGAGGAAGCACCAGTGACGTCACCACCGTTAGAGCTTAGGAGGCCAGGTAGTGGGGGGTTGGGTCTCGCTGGACGAGGCGCTGTGGTGCCGCATAGTTTGTTGTCGCCTCATGATAGATCTACTGGTAAGTGTAGTTTTAGTTTGACAGTGTGTTAATGTATGGTGGAGAAGCTGTAGAAGCTTCTCCACCATGTCGCGAGTGGTTGTTCTTAGGGAAGCTACCCCTAAGTTTGCTTTATCTACTACGACGAGATTAAATATGAATAAATAATGAAAGACCTTTATTAAAGCTAAACTTAAGAGATACTTAACGCCACTTAACTTCACTTAAATGGACGTAAAATTAATGTGAAAAAATTAAATTAGCCCACTTTGAAATTCCATTAGTTTAACTAATTTAAAGCATGCATGTGGATTGTTTCATAACTTTATTATTATTCAGATTTCTTTATAATTTACCTTGTTACTTTCAACTCTTCAAAATTTGATCTATTAGCTGATAGATGGTGCTAGTAAAAAATCAATGGCTGAGACAAACCTTGTACAAAATTAGTCAAATCAACAAAATATTACCTAAAAGTAGACGTTAAGTGGATTTAATTTAATCTATAAATGAGATTTTAACTTTCGATTAATTCATTTAATTTTGTGTTAATTCGTGAATGCTTTAATTCTAAGTTGCTTTAATTTACGTAAACTATAAATCAACCTTAAAAATAATGTCGAATTCATGCATATATTCATTTAACAATGGAGCGTATTCGTACAAAAATTGGTTGGAGCTAGAATATGTCATACCACCCGTCGTTCCAGATGTTAACTGACATTACTTCTGAATTTTACACTTTTATCAAATGTAACGCTAATATACCAAAGAACATGAAACTGCCGGTTTAAAACATTCTATGTACCAGCTAAAAGGTTTGTATAACATTTACGAAGTGTTTTACAACTTCAATTCTTCATAATTAGGTAAAAAAGGGCATAATGACTCATTTCCAAAAGTACTTTTGATGCAAAATCCGTGCATCCAAAAAATGCGGATTATTTTAAATATTCACGGAAGTCCTTTTGTAAATGAGTCATTATTTCCATTTTTACCTAATTATAAGGAATTAAACATGTAAAACTCTCTCTAAATGTTATACTTTTTAGATGGTACATTGGATGTTTTAAACCTGCAGTTTGTTGCTTTTTGGTATATTAGCGTTATATTTGATAAAAGTATAAAATTCAGAAGTAATGTCAGTTAGCATCTGGAATCACGGGTAGTATAACATATATCCTAGGTAACACCAATCAATTTTTGTACGAATATGCTTTAAGAAATTTACGGCAGCCTATTGGTTAAATTGACATTGAAGATTCTAATTTGTCAATGTTATTTGATGAATTTGCTCGATACATTTCCGATGTCATATTAATGCTGGTGGTGCAAATTCACAGATTTGAAGATCTGTGCTCCTAGAAGCTTGTATAAGTCATCTCCGTTGAGCTCCTATCAATTATACTAAATAGCACATCTACATAAAGAAAATCAAAAAAAAACAGAGCTTAAAAAACATATAAAGTTTTAAATTTAAAGTTTATTTCATAAGTAGAGCACCTATTTATGCTTCTGAAAAAAAGTGAAAAAACCAATTAAAAGCTCTTTCAAAAACTGCTTCCTAAAATGTACACATTATAGAATGCAAATATAAGAAAGTTTTCAATCATTCTAAATAAAAATCCGGAATTAAAATCCAAAAATATGTAATAACTTATCACTACAACATTGTCTTGTTTGTCTACTTACCTAAAATTGTTTGTCACTATACTTACCTACTTGTTATATGTCTCAAATACTTAAATTTTAATTGACGTTTATTGTATTTTTAAATGCATTAATAAACAATTCTTATTCATTAATAATTTGTTCCAGACTCTCCCCAAATCTACAACATCCACTCATCCCGCACCCAACACCACTACTACTACGACACCCCAGCCGAACCACCACCAGCCCACCGCCCACTCACCACCACCTTAACCCACATGACATCCCTTACCTCTACTCTACCCAACGACCGTCTACACGACCGTCCACCGCACACTGCGCATCACATACACCCAGACCGCCCTCTATCCGCAGCATTAGGCAGCCACATAGCCGTAGAGCGCCCCCTGGGGAGCTTAGGCGCGCATCATGGTGGTGGGAGCATGCCGCCGCAAGATAGGATGCATACTATACCGCCTGAGAGACTGGCGGGGGTGGGGTTGAGTCTAGGCCCCGGGTTGGGCGCTGCTGGGAATTTGATGGGTGCGGTGAGTCGGCATGTTGGGTCAGCGGATACGGCTGCTAGTCAGAGGGTGTTGCAGGCGGCTACGCCGCCCCATGCGTCGCAGGTGCCGCCTCAGGCTGAGAGTTTGTTTATGTTGCTTAAGGTGAGTTTATATGGTTGTTTTTTTGTTTGTAAAATTGATTATTCCCCTTCTGTCTTATACTGTAATTTAAGATGTTTATTTAGCGATTTAGGGTGGATATTTTTAAACAATCCTAGCTAGCTTGGAAATATTCACCCTACATCTTGATTATTTGACAGCTAGCTTTTTAAAGACATTTTTAAAACATTTAAAAAGGTTCTTGTTTAATAAAAATTGATTCGTGAAATAATCTTGACATATACCCCTTGTGCAAACAATTTAATCTCCAATTTGGGGGTGGCTTTATTTTTTTGTCGAATTTTTCCATTTGGTAAATGCTTTCGACTTAATTATTCAAATAAAAAGCTTTTAATCCTTGAATAAATGAGTCTTAAGCATTATTTAAGGAAAACTTGACAAAAAAACTACCCCCAAATTATTTGATTAAATTATATGCATATATAACGTATGGCAATTCCAACAAGATTAATATCACATTTTATGGCAAAGAAAATGTGATTTGTAGCAAGGCATACTTTATTTTATCAGGCCGGCCCACTCTCATGTTCATTTTTTTGATTCCTGGAGGCCTTATTTTCTAAAAGGTCACTTTTCGTGACGTCATTAAAATTAGTTTTTCTACTCGCCAACGGTATCTCTCTAGTCAGCAATAATAGTAAATAGGAAACATAAATGATTTTATTTATATCGATTTTACATTAAACATAAATGTTCAATTAATGATAAATGTTTATGTTTAAATAAGATTTCAAGGATTAACATTTATCCAGAAAAATAATATACAAAGTGTCAAAAAAATGGCCCATAAACGAGATGGTACGCTCTTGGGTTATTCTCAGGGATCCAGAAAAATGTCTAAAAAAATCCATCTGTTATATTCATCGAGAAAAATGCGAACAAAGTTGCATAAATTTGGCAACACAGTCTAGGAAAATACATCGTCTTGATCATACACTTTTGCATTAGATTTTATTGACGTTGTTGTCAGCTTCAATTTTGTGAAATTAAATTGATTAAAAAAATATAATTCGCCCATTTAAAAAATAAACAAATGTATGAATGGTTTAAGATAGACTGTAGCTTTGTATTACTCCATTTTTTTCGTTAATATGTGTTGTTATCTTTAAGATATAAGCCTTTAAAGTTTCGCACTTTGAGGCCTCATATCTTCGAGTGTATATAAGATTTTTTTTTAACAATTTTCTGGGGCTCCCTAGACATGCCCCAACGTACCATCGCATTTATGCGCCATTTTTTGGACACCCTGTATTCAAACAGTTTTATAAGGAACGTTTTCCAATAGACAGTACTTAAAAACGCCTTATAAAACGAGCTTTTTGTACTGTTTTTTTCTATATTTGCTTCATTTAATTTATTAAAAACTTTTACATTTTTAATTTAAGTTAAAAATTTAACTTAAAATTTTATTTTTATTGGATTGGCAATTGACATTTTGAAGTAATAAGTATATTTAGGTCAGACATATTGAATAATGACATTTGTAAACTTTACTCACTTAATACTGAATGAATAGGCGTTTTTGAGAAAATGTAACCGTTGATATCGTTTCTCCAATTCTTGTGGTTATTCCCTCTACAAAAAAACTATGTCCCCTGATAGTTTATAATAGTAAAATTTCTAAATAAAAAGTACCTTGCAAGGGAAGCATTTATCTTTTTGCATCTGAAAAACCAACCTAACAAAATAAAATTTTGGGTTTAATAATGAAGCAATTCAGCAACCTTAAAAAATAAAATTTCGGGTTTCATAATGTGCTTATTATAAAACGAAAATATTAAAGAGAAGTTAAAAAGTGTTAATTTATTTTACCAAATATTTGTATTTATCTCATTTCAAACAATGTTTCTTTGCTTTTAAAGGTTGCCATTTAGAAACAGGTTTTTTATAACGTATTTTCTGTTTATTTCAGCAATATCCATGTATGTGGCAAGGTCTCCTAGCCCTGAAAAACGACCAAGCAGCTGTCCAAATGTATTTTGTGTCTGGTAACGAAAACGTGGCTAAATACAGCCTTCCTAAGAATATCGATGGATCTACGCCTCCTTTACGCATGTTCCAACGTATGCGGCTTGAGCCTGCTCAAGTGGATGGTGTTGCCAGAAAAATGCAGGTTAGTTTTCAGTAAAGTATCTATAATCAAAGTAGCGACAATTCGATCTTATAAGCTGCCTAATGATGGCGTATCTATTATTCTAGTATCTTTAGTTTTCAGTGATAGTAGTTACAAGTGCTCTATGAATTTTCGATTTTAAAATAAACGAGTGCTTGTTGCACAGTAATGTTCCGCAAATGTAAGGGTGTTGTCTAATTATTACCCAGAGCGAAGCGCAATGTGAATAATTAAAGAAAAACACCCTTAATTTATTTATCTTCATATGCAGAAGTTAGTATAGTATGCTTTTACTAGAGTGCCTTGATGATTTTGACAGTTATTGTCGCCTTATAGAGTGACGACATGCATCATTCTTTCTCTGTCATACAGATAACGTCATTAATTGTGATTGTAAGTTGTAATTGTTGTCACTTTGGCTATAACGTTGATGACGTTATCTGTATGACAGAGAAAGAATGATGCATGTCGTCACTCTATAAGGCGACAATAATTGTCAAAATCATCAAGGCACTCTAGCTTTTACATCTCATTGACAATGTAAAATCTGACAGTCAACAATGTTTTGACAATGCTCATGACCGAGTTTAATTTTCTTACCCTGAAGAGTGTTTTTTATCGAACGCAAAAGTTTGCTTTGGTTGTGAAACTCCGTTTAAATAAGCTGTAAGCTCAACATTTTTGACATTTGCCAAAAATGTATGTCAAAAGTTTTAAATGCAGCAAAAGGGGTATTTATTCTGCTTTATTTTTAAACCAACAAAATGTATGTACTTTTGAATTGGATATGAACAGTAGGTAATTCAATAGCCTATCGCTTTATTATAGAGTGACGCCATGCATAATTCCATCTCTGTCATACAGATTCTGTCATTACCATAATAGCCAAAGTGACAATAATGACAATAATGGTTGACAGAATATGTATGACAGAGATGGAATGATGGTTGGCAGATGCATGGCGTCACTCTATAGAGCGACAATATCTGTCAAAATCAAGGCACTCTTATTTTATCAATTGCAATTTCTGTGTGTATTCTTTGATAGATCATAATAGTTAATCTATTTCATTATTTCAGATGGAAAATGAACATTGTATGCTGCTCGCTTTACCCTGTGGTCATGACCATATGGATGTACTAAAACAATCTAATTATCTTCAAAATGGTTTCATTAAATATCTACAGCAAAAACAAGCCGCTGGTATTGTTAATGTAGCTGCACCTGGAACTACCCAACCTGTAAGTATATTCAGTGAACAGTGAACCTTATTCCGTATGTTATACTATATGCTTTAAAGTTCTGAGGCCTAAGAAGTGTCGGTATCTCGTAGAGGCCTCAAGAACTAATCTAGGTCACGTGGTACTGAGAGTTGTTTTGAAGTAAACGTCAAATCAAGTGTTAGGAGGTTAGGTTATTAAACATATGATTGTCAAAGTCATATGGTTACTTCAGGGACACCACAGGAGCTTAATTACCGAATGCCCACCTCCATATGTTATTGTTAGAATATGATAATGCTCCCTTAAAGAATAAGTATATTGCCACCTTCTACTTAAGGCCGATTTATACTACGTAACTTTCACTTTACTTCCGCTTTACTTCGGCGTAACTTAACCGAAAATTAAATAAAATACATGGGAATGTATTGGCAAATTTATACTTCACTTTAGCGCTACTTTGCTGATTCATTTAGCTTTAAGTCGTATAAAGTCGTACTAACTCGAGACCCGAGCTTGGCCATCATGCGCAAAATTTGCAAAAATGGGATATTCACCCTTATTGTCAAGGGTAGTGATTACGGAATATCGCTTCGTACGATACCTGTTAGATCTTCTAATGAAGGTTTTGTACGAAGCGATATTCCGTAATTACTGTCCAGGTGTAAATTGTCAATCGCGAGTTCAGACACATGCGCTTTACTGATCCCAATTTTACGTAACTTTGCAATCTGTAAATTAGGTAAATTTGTAAAGTTAAGTGGAAGTGAAGTTACGCCGAAGTAAAGTAAAAGTTACGTTGTATAAATCGGACTTTATGGTAGCCAGTTTTCGGTAATAAAGCTACATATTGCTAATAATCATGTGATGGTGACCTAATCTATAAATTTCTACTTTGACAACATCAAATATCACAAAAGAGAATTATACTTTATTTTTGGAATTTACCTAAAATTTTGTTGTATCCTAGAGTTAAATTAGGCAGCCAACAATACACTGTTGCCAATATTATTGCCTGATTCCTGCCTACCTTACTAGGTGATGACGTTGGGGTATACTAATGAACATCTAGTAAATTAATTATCTTTGCTTTTACTGAAAAATTTTTTAGAAAAATCTACTTTATTATTAACCCATTCGCTCTTTTGCGCACAAGATAAAATGCTTTTTTATTAATCGTCTTTATAACACTCTAAATAAACTAGAATGGGTAGAAGTTACTCTTCGCAGATGAGTAGCTCGAGTAGAATTCGAAATCGGTAGAAGTTTAATGTTATATTTTTTAAGTCAAAGCTAAATCAATATTTTATATAATTGCTACACATTCTATAGTATACTCTTCGCAAGAAAATTATTATTGGATAATAGTTTCTTTTAAATAAAACAAATTTAAAAAAAATCTGCGAAGAGTGCAAACTATTAACAGAAAACACGAAGAATTTCGTCAACGAAGAAGATAAACGTCAGTTCTGACGTCTCAGAAATTTGGGGTTATTTGTTCTGACAGCTAGTTTTGTTTCTTTGTTTAAAATATTTTTCGCATGGCCATCTTGACTGACGCGTGACGCTATTCGGACTTAGAAGTTTTTTGCTACTAAAATCATTTGTTTTTTGATTTTTTTATCTCACTGTCTACATTTACAATAAACGAACAAACATTTTTAATAGAAAATTAAATTTTCATTCATTTTGTAAAGAATCATTTTTTGTGTAGATTAAATAATAACGAAGATAGAAAGTTTTTTTGTGCTGGGGGAAAATTGGGGGGTCGGACAAAAAAACTAACGAATACTTTTTTGTAAAGAATTAAATTTTCGATGTTTTATGTCGAATAATTTATTTTGTAAATTTAATAATAGTCGCGCTACAATTTTTTTTTCATTTGGGGGGCTTAAAAGGGGGCTTTGTAGTAATCAGATATTTGCCAAAAACAATAGGGTTCTTCCTCTTATAGGGATCGATTTTTCCTTAAAATTTGAGTTTGATATCGCTTTTGGTTTTTGAGATAGCGTGACCACAAGAAACGTGACAGACAGACAGACGGACGGACAAAAAACGAAAATCTTAAAAAGTCATGAAACGCACGAATCTGCAAAAATTTTTGCTCTACGACGAAAATTGACGATTTTAGGATTTTCTGATCGATTGCAATATACTCTTCGGACCTGGTCTTGCGAAGAGTATAATAACTAAATAAAAATAGAAACTTTATTGCAATTAGATAATAAATATAAAAAACTTCAATACAGTTATGCTTATTTTAAAAACATAAATCATTCCTTAATCTGTTGTCTTATCCTGTGTTTCTTCGGGCTTTACTTCTTTTTTGTCAAACGCTGAATACATCGACAAGTCATCCTTAGGCGGTACAATCTGTACCAACGATAAAAACCGCGACGTGTCACTTTGCACCTTTATCTTCGGATCAGAAAACGACGATTTATGCAGCTTCAAAAGCGACAGTTGCTTGTGGATATCGTCAAGTAAAGAACTGCTAGACTCTCGAATATTAGCCTGTGTGCTCTTACGCAAGCGTTGCTTTTCAGCGGAGTGTTTAAGCCTTCGTTGTCGGTACAAATATTCATGCGTCATTTCCGAGGAAGAAAACATGTCTCTGCTCTTCTTCAAGATCTCGTCCTGCGGCCCCCAATTCTGACTAGGCCTGAATATAAACCCCCAAGGCCAACCTTTACGTCGCTTCACTATAACGTAACAAACACAATAAATAATGGGCGTCACAATCAAAACACCAGTTGGGAGAGAGTTGTGCCACTTTCGATACATATTAGCAGCGCCCCATTTCGTGTCAATGTAATGCATGTAAACAATGTAAAACACAACCAAGATAACACCTGTTACGTTCCACGAAAACAGCCACAGATTAGCTGGCGGGAACCCCAGCATAAAGTAAATGTCATCTCTTAAATTGTTGACCCCGTAGAAAAAGGCTACGACAAAGATTTGATAAAACGCCAGTATTTGAAGAGTGGGGTTAACCACCTCGTCCAACGTAAAAGTAACAAAGGTCTGTACTGATGGTATCGACATCGGAAAACTTAACATAAACAACACTATACAACTGGATAACGCACTCAAATTTGAGTAATTCCGTAGTTTTGGAAAACGCTCGTAGAGAACGTTAAGTAAAACGTCCACTAGCGCTGCCAAGTGCCGGAAAAAGCACAGAAAATTAGCAAAAAACATGATAAAAACCCAATACGTGTTATTCTCATTGAACCCCCAGTGCAACGCTAGAGGGAGCTTCCCAAACGCCAACAAGACATATGATCTTATTCTCTTAATCGGCGCATTTCCTATGTGGCTCGCCACCCCAATCAAGTTAACAGTGCTCAGGAAGGTAATCATGGTAAAACTGAAATGTGCCAGTATCACAGTGTACGAGACCAGATTAACGGGGCTACGAAATGGGCTGTGCGACCCAAAGACTGCGTACCCTCCCATCCCGAAACTAAGACTCCGTACCGTATTTTCGAGGGCGCTTTCAACGCGCCTGAATGTGAAAAAGCTATCCCAGTTGAATGTCAGATAATAATTCTGACCATCACTGATTCCGGGTAGAGTAAAAGTGACCACCATTAAGGCAAGGTGAAAAATTATTGGTGTGAATATTAATACTGGAGCGACGAATTGAATAGACAGCGCGCTTTTTCTGATGGTTAGGAACAGGAATGGGAGGATCAATACTAGGGGTATGAACGTTTCAATGTTGTGACCCTTTCCTGAAATAAAAAATTAATTAATTTTAAACATAGATATACAGGTGTCCCAAAATTGGCGCATCACCAGTATGATACGCTATTGGGTAAGGATTTAGGACATTCTGTGGATATGCTATTTTATAAAAATGACGGAAGCTTAGATTAAATTAAAAACAGTGAACCTTATTCCCTATGTTAAACTAGGGTCTAGGAGAATTCACCACCCACAATTCACCGCCGACAATTCATCGCCCACAATTCACCGATCCACAGTTCATCGATAAGACAATTCATCGACAAGTCAATTCACCGCCACACAATTGTTCGATGGAAGAATTTATCGCCTAGTATGAATATTAAATGAAATGATTTTAAACTAGAATGCTTTCTGATAATGTGTTGGTACATTTTTAGCATAACAACACCGAGAACAACACCTAGTAATATGTCCCTCAGTGTAATGCACACAATTTTGGACGCACTGTTAGGCACCGACATGGCTAGAGGTGTTTATATTTTCGTTTTAGCAGCAAAACTTAACCTAACCTACCTAACCTAATGTCCCCCAGTGGAAAGTGTCCCCCAGTGCTTTCATATAAGTCAGTCTAAAATCCTAAAATTCAAGAAAATGTATGCGTATTGGACTTTACCCAGGTAAAAAAATTCCATTACCTCTATCCTTTCCGTTTTTGAACATTTAAGTCTGCAAATATTCTAGGTAAATAAATCCAAGAAATTTTAATAAAATCATTAGGTAATTATTATCTATAATTATTTTGGTGGCGGGCAATATTCTAGGTAAATAAATTTCTGTTATTTATTTTGTTCATTGAATAAACTAATATTCATACTAGGCGATGAATTCTCCCATCGAACAATTGTGTGGCGATGAATTGACTTGTCGATGAACTGTCTTATCGATGAACTGTGGATCGGTGAATTGTGGGCGATGAATTGTGGGTGGTGAATTCTCCGGATACCGTTAAACTATATGCTTTAAAGCTCTGAGGCCTAAGAAGTGTCGGTATCTCGTAGAGGCCTCACGTACTAATCTAGGTCACGTGGTACTGAGAGTTGTTTTGAAGTAAACGTCAAATGAAGTGTTAGGAGGTTAGGTTATTAAACATATGATTGTCAAAGTCATATGGTTACTTCGGGGACACCACAGGAGCTCGATTAGCGAATACTCACCTCCATATGCTATTGTTAAAAATGCTCCCTTAAAGAATAAGTATATTGCCACATTCTACTTATGGTAGCCGGTTTTCGGTAATAAAGCTACATATTGCTAACAATCATGTGATGGTGACCTAACCTATAAATTTCTACTTTGACAACATCAAATATTATAAAATGGAATTATACTTTATTTTTGGTATTTACCTAAAATATTTTTGTATCCTAGAATGTAATTAGGCAGCCAACAATACACTGTTGCCAATATTATTGTCGATTGCCTGATTCCTGCCTACCTTACTAGGTGATGGCGTTGGGGAATATTATTGAATATCTTATATCTAGAATTAAATTATCTTTAACAGTAGTCTTAAATTTTCTTTTATAAAAAGAATTAAATACAAACTTACGGCTGCCAGCAAATTTTGTATTCCAATAATAATCGGTTGGATTTTGCCAGCTAATATTTTTACAGTGGTCTACACCATATCTGGCAATGCATAACTAAAATAAAAAACATTGATTCTTTTTCAAAGTGGCTATTTTTTGGTTTTTTGTATACAAGGGTGTCCAAAAAATGGCGCATAAACGCGTTGGTACGTTGTTGGGGCATGTCTAGCGAACTCCAGAAAATTAAAAAAAAAAATTATCTTATATGCCCTCGGAGATATGAGGCCCCAAAGTGCGAAACTTTAAACGCTTATACGGCTTATACCTTGAAAAAGCAGCACATATTAACGAAAGAAATGGCGAAATACAAAGGCACAATCCAGCTAAAATTATTTTACCATTTGCTTATCTTTTAAATGGTCAAATTACATTTTTATAATTAATTTAATTTTACCAAATTTTATAAAATGAAGCTGACAACAATTTCAAAATGATCTAATGCAAAATCGTATGCTCAAGAATCTATATGAGTTTTTAAGATGTACTTTACAAACTGTGTTGTCGAACTTTTTTTTCGCATTTTACTAGATGAATATAACAGATGGATTTTGCTTGTCAATTTTCTAGAGATCCCTAAGAAGGCTCCAAGAGCGTACCATCGCGTATATGCCCCATTTTTTGGACACCTTATGTTTATTCCTACTCCTTGGGGCTCTTATAGTACAAGAGCTGGCAACCAAAAACACACATCATCGAACGTTGTCTTGATTTTTTGTGCATTGCATTATATTTAATATTTCTTAACTTTTGTCCAATACACTGGCAGCGCTAACAGGTAGCGTTTTTTTAAACATCATAAGTGGATATTTTTGAAGAAATAAAATAATATATGATATATGCAAATATGAGCCTTAATTCTGCCAGACAGTTATGAAGTAAATTTTTTTAATTTTGTGTAATCTGTAGACTTTTATGCGTAAAATAAGAAATTTTTATTACAGGGTTTTCTGCCCTTGTAAAGCACATTGGAAAAGCGATTAACCCATCATAAAGGTTTGGCATGGTTATAGCTCGAAGGTGCAAAAATCAATTTTGTTGTACGAAGGAAACGATCCCACTTATGATGTTTTTACCTTAAAAAAAAAACGCTACCTGTTTGGCCTGTCATTTTGTTGGATTACGAAAAGTAATATTAAATATTATGTAATATCAAAAAATCATGACACCGTTAATGATGTGGATTTTCATGTTGATGCTCCTATACCATTAGGTTTATTTGCATTAATCTTACCCTAGTGCTATCCAATTTTCGTCTAGGCGAATAGCAAATAACTCTATCAGTTATATTAAAATCCTTGGGGCATATAGTCCAAGCAGGTTTCTCACTCAAGCTGCCAAAAGCATAATGCAAGTTGTACGCTGTCATTAAATACGAGGTAATAATATTCAAAACAATGGCAGGTATCTGCATGTAAACAATCCCCCTCCACATGGGAGACATGTCCCATAGGCCGTAACTCCCTTTACCGGAATATTGCGCCAAACCAAGTTCTTGGAACATAAGGGGTAGACTCACTACAAAATCCCATATAATCACCTGTGTCAAAAAGAATCCGTTTATTTTCTGAAGCTTGTCTAATAAACCCAATTATGAGAGAATTAAATACAGGGTGTCCAAAAAATGGCGCGTAAACGCGATGGTACGTTGTTGGGGCATGTCTAGGGAGCCCCAGAAAATTGTTAAAAAAAATCTATCTCATATACCCTCGTAGATATGTTGTCCCAAAGTGCGAAACTTTAAATGTTTATATCTTGAATATAACAGCACATATTAACGAAAAAAATCGTTTAATACAAAGCTACAGTATATCTTAAACCATTTAACCATTTGTTTATTTATTAAATGGTCGAATTGCATTTTTATAATCAATTTAATTTTACAAAATTTTCATGAAATGAAGCTGACAACGTCAATAAAATCTAGTGCAAAAGTGAATGATCAAGACTCATAAATGGGATTTTTAGACTTATAGATGGGATTTTTAGATGTATTTTCCTAGACTGTGTTGCCGAATTTATGCAACTTTGTTCGCATTTTTCTCGATGAATATAACAGATGGATTTTTTTTGACAATTTTCTAGGGATCCCTGAGAATGTCACAAGAGCGTCCCATCGCGTTTATGCGCCATTTTTTGGACACCCTGTAGATGGAGCATCATTTAAATACGTAGGGTATCGTTTGTTCAAAATTCTATAAAAAACACGAATCTGCAAGAATGTTGTTGCTCTACGATAAAAATTGACGATTTTAGGTTTTTCTGACCGATTGCAATACAACTCTTCGGACATTGTCTTGCGAAGAGTATAATAACGGGGCTAAGCCCCATATTTTAGTACAGTCAATCAGTCTTAAATAATGAGTGGACATCGAAAAAATTCTGGGTAGGGCCGCCATTATAATATGTTTTAACTGGAGGTCCAAAATGTAAAACCTCAAATTGGCGTATCTCTACCTGTCTTGAAAACGGGATTAGGGGCCCCCTTAAATTCGTTATGTAAGATCACGGTGAAACTGCGACAAATTGTGTAACTAGATGTCATATAATGTTTTAAAATTATTCTTGTAGAAAAAAATCCGCAGAAAAAATGTTTTCACTCCCTAAATAGTCCCCAAAGAGTAATATCCAATCATGTTGGATCACCACCAAATTTTGCCAAATAAATACAAAATAAGGTGCTATAAAACTTTTTCTTAATATTTTTTCCATAAAAAAATTCCTTCACCCTATAAACGAGGGGGTCCCTTAAGAGGGCCAATGTTTTTTTTTTTAAGTTATTAAGAAATATTTTTTGGCATCTTATTTTGCATCTATTTGCAAAATTTGGTGTAAATATTCGAACGTGATTGTTTTTTACTCTTTGGGGGCTACTTAGGGAGTGAAGGAATTTTTTTAGGAGTAATATTTTTACAAAAATCTTTTTAAAACCTTATCTGACATCTATTTGCAAAATTTTATGCAGTTCCACCGTGATGAATTAAAGGGGGCTCTTTGGGGGGGCCATAACTCCGTTTCTGCAATAGGTAGATATACGCCAATTTGGGGTTTTACTCTTTGAACATCCAGTTACATCATATAAAAAAGGCGGCCCTAGCAGGAATTTTGTCGATGTACCCCCATTATTTAGGACAGATTGACTGTAAAATTGGTAAAATAAAATGTCTCTGACCTGTAATACCTCGCTTAAGGTTCCAGGGCGCTGGGTTAATGCATGAGATTCCACACTTAGATTTCCTGAACCTGATGAAAAGCACATTAAAGCTAAGATTAACCGAAAGGTATCTTTGTAGTGGAAATCATATTCCTCTTCATTTCGTAAGAAGCGCAGGATCTTCTTAAATTTCATTTTGATCTGGGAAATAATGACAGCTTAACTGACAGCTTGTTGTTAATTTTGCAAATGTTTGATGATTTTTTGTGTTTGGTAAACAGTATACTATACAGGTGTCCCGAATTTCGCTTATCTTAAGAGATACAAGATCGGTTAAATGGGAGTAAAGATGCTTATTTCTTAGTGGACTTTTAAACACCTTGCCTATGCTTACATTTGGCACTTTTAAAAACATTTGCAGTACACTTTAATACATTTCTCCCTTGCAATTCAAAAACCTAGTAATTCTAGTTAGTTAGTTTGTGTTTAACCGAAGATTATGCCAAAACTGGAGGTCCTAGGTTAAAACCAAAGCCATTTTTTGTTTCGCATATCGTTTATTAAAGTCATTCATTAACGCCCTCTAAATCGTTGTTTAATGACCCCTGTTAATGCATGGATACGAGCCTATAGCAACGCTCTTCTATGTTTAAAATTACTATCTATGTTTCTGCATTACAAATGTTAAAGTAGCTTTTATTACGGTTCAAGCAACAAAAACCAAAAGAAATTGAATATTTACCGTTGAAGAGAATGATAAGCAGATCCTTTTACCACACTTAAGGAAACAACATTCATTTTCTATTCACAATTAATAAAAGTTCGGTGACAGCTCTTCTTTTACTTTAACTTTAATAAAGTTAAATGGCCGACGCATTGTTTCAGTTAGTAGGTGAAATAACTGTTTTATTTTATAATTTATTTAATAATGATGTACGATGTGCGAAAAAGCATTGTAACCAGTTCGTATGTTAAATGGCGATTAATAAACTCACTTATTAACAAGTTCGCTAATCGCTCGCTTGTTCAAACCGCTCGTTTATTAATCGCCTTTATTAACACACTTACTGGTTAAATAACTATTATTTAAACCATGTGCAAAAATTAAAACAATTCTTTTTTGTTACAGCCCGCTTATGTGGTACACATTTTTCCATCTTGTACCTTTGTGAATGAAAATTTGCGACGAATCGCACCAAGTCTACTCGAACGAGTTGTCGACATTGCCCATCTACTGATTGTTATCACCACTGTGTGATAACGGAGACAAAAATTAAGAAAAAAAAACACTGGACTCGTCTTAACCTTAAAAATGGAGTGGTAACCATACTATTAGAAACTTGATAAAGTTAGAAACTTAAAAAAACTAAGTCCTTCTCTGTAAAATTGATGGTGGTTTGCACCGAGAGAAATCAAGGTTTGTTATTTTAAGGAATCTTGTTTTTTTGAACGGTGCAATTCGTCATGTGGATTGCTTTAAAAACGCTTCTTAAAAGTGGCGTAAAACTTACTTGCGAAATTTAAACCAATACTTAACATAATACAAATTTAAAAAAAAAGGTTTTACTGTGATTTTGTACATTTTATTTAATATAATATTTAAATAAAAAATATAAACTAAGTTAGAAGAAAATTTAACTAAACCTATAAGAGATCTCATTTAAAACTAAATAGTTATGTAAAAAGTAACGTTTGTTTAAAACTTTATAACTTTATTTTCATAAAAAATAAAATAGTAGCAAGTTTTTTTTTATTTGCGTAAAAATAAATTGCAATATTTGTAATTTTTTTGCACATAAATAGGTTTTTTTTCTTTTTTAAAAGTTGATAAAATTAATTAAAAAAAAGTAATATTTTTCGAACACAAAATATATTTAAAAAAATTAAAACATTTATAGAGCCCCTTTTTGGTTGATTTAGTTGCCTCGTAGAATTAATATTGTTATTATTTATTTGTTAAAAAAGAGAAACGTAAAATTACTTCATAGTTTTCTTCATAAATTTTACTGTTACTTTTGTATGTAGTAATTTTACAAATTTTTCTTTTTTTATTTATGCTAACATTTACGCAGTTTCCACCTAATTTTTAAGTGGTTTTATTTTTAAGTTTTGTTAACTGTTTTTTTTATTTTTAGTTTATTGTGGTTACTGTTTAAATGAGGGATTTTAGAGTTATTAAAAATGGCAACTAAAACATCTGAAAAAATTAAAAATAAAGCGTATTTGGGCAAAAATTTTGCATTTAAATGTGCGTAATTTTTGTCTGATGAGTATCATTTTCATAATTTGATACAACATTTTTGGGCCTTTAAATTTATTCGAATTTTATTGAATTTGTTTAAGAAAAACATGATTAATATTAAAAAAAAAGTTATCTCTGTTTAATACTGAAATTAGTGCTTTTTCTAATATTGTTCAAAAATTATAACTGTGTTCAAATATTTAGACATTTCCTTAATTCATTTTGCATAAAATTCGCAAATTTTTAATACTTTTTGTTTTTCTTAAATAAATTGCTTATTTTTTAAAGTAGATAGTAATATTTCTTTAGAAGGCATACAAAACATAATAGAAACTAGTATTATATTTCAACAATAAATAATTTTTCTTAACAACTTTACAGAAAGACAAGTTTTTATTTTAAAATATTTACTTTTGGTCACAAATTTCTCTGTAATATTAAAAAAAATTTGCAGTAAACAATTTTTGTTTTTTACCTTTAAAAAAAACCTTTAAAGAAATATTTAAATATCCACTATAAAAACAGCGCTTGTAATTAAAATTAAAAAGAATATTATAGAAATATTGAATTAATATATTAAAGTTGTAGATTATGAACCAATCATTTTTTTAAATTAAAAAATATTGTAATATAAATGTGAATATAGTTTAGTTTTAATATTTAGGTTTTTCTTTTCTTTTTATTTTGTGGATTTCATAACTATTATATAATACCTACTGATGTAAGAATGTTCTGTACAGTGTATTTAGCTGTAAGTATAATATTTAGCCAGCGTTACAAATATAGGGAACATTGTGATGTCTATTGTAAATTTTGTAAATACATAAAAATACTGTGTATTGTGAGTATACATTATTATAACTATTATGACAAATTATATACGTTCTTTTATTTTACTACCCCTATCCCCATTAGTTTACCACTCAGTAACGACACTGAAGTATAAAGTATCGTGCGATCCACAATTTGAGAGACTCTTGCCATGCATTTGTAAATTTCAATTTTTTTCCCTGTCATGGCACACGTTCGCTATTATAGCTCACGTTCCCTGTTAATGCTCACGTTCCCTGTCATGGCTCACGTTCCCTGTCATGGCTCACGTTCCCAGTCGCAATCACGTTAGAGCTCACGTTCCCTGTTGTGGCTAACGTTCCCTGTCGCGGAGCTCACGTTTCCTGTCATGGCTCTGACAGGGAACATGAGCTCTGACAGGGAACGTAAGCCACGACAGGGAACGTGAGCCAACCTGCCATGGCTCACGTTCCCTGTCGCAATCACGTTGGAGCTCACGTTCCCTGTTGTGGCTCACGTTCATGAGCTCTGACAGGGAACGTGAGCCAAGACAGGGAACGTGAGCTCTAACAGGGAACGTGAGCTATGACCTGACCCTGACAGGGAACGTGAGCTAACAGAGAACATGAGCTCTGACAGGGAACGTGAGCCCTGACAGGGAACGTGAGCCCCAACAGGGAACGTGAGCTCTGACAGGGAACGTGAGCTAACAGAGAACATGAGCTCTGACAGGGAACGTGAGCCCTGACAGGGAACGTGAGCTCCAACAGGGAACGTGAGCTCTGACAGGGAACGTGAGCTAACAGAGAACATGAGCTCTGACAGGGAACGTGAGCCCTGACAGGGAACGTGAGCCCCAACAGGGAACGTGAGCTCTGACAGGGAACGTGAGCTAACAGAGAACATGAGCTCTGACAGGGAACGTGAGCCCTGACAGGGAACGTGAGCTCCAACAGGGAACGTGAGCTCTGACAGGGAACGTGAGCTAACAGAGAACATGAGCTCTGACAGGGAACGTGAGCTAACAGGGAACGTGAGCTCTGACAGGGAACGTGAACCACGACAGGGAACGTGAGCTCTAACAGGGAACGTGAGCTATGACTTGACCCTGACAGGGAACGTGAGCTAACAGGGAACATGAGCTCTGACAGGGAACATGATATATAACAGGGAACGTAAGCTCAGACAGGGAACGTGAGCTGACAAGGAACATGAGCTCCGACCGGGAACGTGAGCACCGACCAGGAACGTGAGCCCAGACAGGGAACGTGAGCTATGCCAGGTAACGTGAGTCGACAGGGAACGTGAGCCGAAAGGAAAGTTCTTTTGTATATAAGTCATTATGCACTTTTTTACCCAATTATCAAAATACTACAGTCAATCTGTCCTAAAAAAGGGGGGTACATCGACAAAATTCCTGGTAGGGCCGCCTTTTTATACTCCTCGCAGACAAAGTCAAAAACGAGGAGTATATTGTGATTGTTTTGAAAATTCTAAAATCGTCAAAAATCGTCGTAGAGCAAAAATTCTTGCAGATTCGTGCGTTTCATCGAATTTTGAACAACTTTCAAAAAATCCGTCCGTCCGTCCGTCTGTCCGTCTGTCCGTCTGTCCGTCTGTCACGTTTTTTGTAGACACTCTAACTTGAGAACCAAAGATCCCATCAAGTTCAAATTTTCAGGAAAAATCGTTCTCATTAAAATCTAGATCCCTATTGTTTTTGAAAGAAATCGGAAAATAATAAAGGGGGCTGCGGCACCCCCCAAGTGAGAAAAAATTCATATTTCAGTTATCATAAAAATTACAGAATTTTTTTTCTGGTAACATTAAAGCCCTTTTAATTCTCTACTAAAAGTATATTTAAGTTTTTTTTGTCCGGCCCCACATAAGCCCCCCAATTTAAAAAAAAGCCGTATCTTCGTTATTTTTCAATTTACAAAAAAAAAGTCATAAAATTGAAAGGAAATTAAATTCTGTATTAAAATATATTTTTTGTTTTTTTTTTGTGAAGTTTTAAAGACAAAAAAGGTCAAAAAAAAAGGTTTTTAGTGATAAAAAAGCTCTAAGTCACGTAATTCTAGGTTCGGTCAAGGTGGCTTTGCAAAAAAAAATTAAAACAAAAGCACCTTTCTAAAGCCAAATTAAATCCTAAACGTCAGTGTCAGAATTAATACGCATTTATGCTTTTCGCTAATAAATCTTTTTTCATAGAAAAGTTAATAGTATAACCTCTTCGCAGATTTTTTTTTGTAATTTTTAAAAATTATTGTTCATTTGAATTTTTCTGTTTTCTGATTACTGCGAGGAGTATCCTATTTAATGTCGGCATTTTATAAAAAAACTCTAACTGGCTCACTGACCTAACCCACCCACTGATCTAACCCATTTCTAGTTTATATGATGTAACTGGATGTCCAAAGAGTAAAACCCCAAATTGGCGTATATCTACCTATTGCAGAAACGGAGTTATGGCCCCCCATCCGTATGTGGACATCGACAAAATTCCTGGTAGGGCCGCCTTTTTTATATGATTTAACTGGATGTCCAAAGAGTAAAACCCCAAATTGGCGTATATCTACCTATTGCAGAAACGGAGTTATGGCCCCCCAAAGGGCCCCCTTTAATTCATCACGGTGGAACTGCACCAAATTTTGCAAATAGATGTCAAATAAGATTTTAAAAAGATTTTCATAAAATAAAAATCTCTAAAAAAATTACTTCACTCCCTAAGTAGCCCCCAAAGGGTAATTACCAATCACGTTGGATTTACACCAAATTTTGCAGATAGATGTAAAATGATATGCTAAAAAATATTTGCTAATAACTTTTTTTGAAAAAAAAATTAAATGCCCCCCTTAAAAGCCCCCTTCGTTTATGGGACGAAGGAATTATTTTTTGAAAAAAAGTTATAAGGAAATATTTTTTAGCATCTCATTTTACATCTATCTGCAAAATTTGGTGTAAATCCAACGTGATTGGTTATTACTCTTTGGGGGCTATTTGGGGGGTGACGGAGTTTTTTTAGAGATTTTTATTTTATAAAAATCTTTTTAAAATCTTATTTGGCATCTATTTGCAAAATTTGGTGCAGTTCCACCGTGATGAATTAAAGGGGGCCCTTTGGGGGGCCATAACTCCGTTTCTGCAATAGGTAGATATACGCCAATTTGGGGTTTTACTCTTTGGACATCCAGTTAAATCATATAAAAAAGGCGGCCCTACCAGGAATTTTGTCGATGTCCACATACGGATTGACTGTACTAAAAAGTTTAGACTTAAAACAAAAAGAAATTGTAAGATTTTGTTGGTAAGGTAAAAAATAAAATCAAGAAAGTAATTTTTTATTTCATATTTTTATTTTTTTTATATTGAACAAAATTTAACTATTGAAATGTGTATGGTTTCTTTGTTTTTTCATCACAAGTCTTATACAATGTAATACCAAAACTGAATCCTCTGCCTTTTTGGGATTTGAAATCCAAAGTTACAAAATCTCTTCCGATTCCACCGTTTAGAGGAGTAGTGTTAACGTAACCGCCAGTTCCATCATTCCAATTATTTTTCACATCAAAACAACCAATAATAAAACCAGGATCAAACAATTGCTAAAAAGAAATCATTTGTAGAAGAAAAAAAAAGCAGGATTTTCATATTTTTTCCACTTAAATCTAAATGTTTTTTAAAATGCATTATATCACTATTAAACTTCCAAGTGCTAGATTTTTAATTACAAAATGAGTGCTTACTTATACTCAAAATTGGCATACTGATTGCAAAAAAACTAAAATGTACAAAATTCTTGAATAAAGAATTATTAGTTATTTAACCAGTAAGTGTGTTAATAAAGGCGATTAATAAACGAGCGGTTTTTTGTTAATAGGTGAGTTTATTAATCGCCATTTAAGATACAAACTGGTTAAAATGCTTTTTCGCACATCGTTTATTAAAAACATTCATTAACGCACTCCAAATCGTTGATTAATGACCCCTATTAATGCATGGTTACCAGGTCCATAGTAACGCTCTTCTATCTTTAAAATTACTATCTATGTTTCTACATTACAAATGTTAAAGTAGCTTTAATTACGGTTCAAGCAACAAAAACCAAAAGAAATTAAATATCTACCGTTGGAAAGAGTGAGAAGCAGATCCTTTTACCACATTTTAAGGAAATAACATTCATTTTCTATTTAAAATTAATAAAAGTTCGATGACAGCCCTTCTTCTTCTTCTTCAACTTTAATAAATTTAAATGGCCGACGCACTGTTTCTGTTAGTTGCTGAAATAACTGTTTTATTTTATAAATAAATAAATTAAAAATAATTTATTAAATATTGATTTACGATGTGCGAAAAAGCATTGTAACCAGTTCGAATGTTAAATGGCGATTAATAAACTCACTTATTAACAACCGCTCGTTTATTAATCGCCTTTATTAACACACTTACTGGTTAAATAACTATTTTCGCACATCGTAACGAGAAACAAGCGTGGGTCATTCAACTTAATTAAAGTTAAAGAAGAAGAAGAGCTGTCACTGAACTTTTATTAATTTTGAATAGAAAATGAATGTTATTTCCTTAAATGTGGTAAAAGGATCTGCTTCTAATTATTTGCAACGGTAAATATTTAATTTCTTTTGGTTTTTGTTGCTTGAACCGTAATTAAAGCTACTTTAACATTTATAATTTAGAAACATAGATAGTAATTTTAAAAATAGAAGAGCGTTGCTATCGGCTTGTATCCATGCATTAATAGGAGTCATTAATCAACTATTTGGAGTGCGTTAATAAATGTCTTTAATAAACGATGTGCGAAAATGAATTTTTTATATGATTTTATGGTATACTTACACTTTTGTGTTGAATTTCAAAGACAGTTCCTATAGCTGTTGATTCAGCATAGTTAGAAACTTCTAAATCGCAACACCCTCCATGGAAAAAATAACTATACTCCCATGTACCCTCGGCCTTAGTTTGCTGGGTCAACAATAAGCAACTCAATAAAAATAACCCCACAATTGAGTTTGCCATTATAAAAAAATTAATCGCGATTTACGTTTAAAAAAGAGAAAATAAAATGCATCTGTGATTTTTAATTAATATATCTTAATTTTGAATTGATTTTTAAGTAGAGAAATACTTGTGATAACAGATAACTTAATTACACAACAAGATACTTTATTTTAATAATTTTTAAAATTAAGTTTTTGTTGCATTATATTTTTTATAAACTTTATTTTTCTAACCGAGTGGGCGAACAAAAATTTATAAAATGTATTTTAATGGGTAAAAATATGGGGTTTGATTACAAATGTTTTTTTATAAAATTAATACCTATTGACCGAAATACAGAATGTCCAAAAAAATGGCGCATAAACGCGATGGTACGTTGTTGGGGCATGTCTAGGGAGCCCCAGAAAATTGTTAAAAAAAATACAAAGGCACAATCCATCTTAAATTATTTTATCATTTGTTTATTTTTTAAATGGTCTATCTAAATATTTATAATCAGTAGTAATAGTACGTGTGCTCTGAATTTTCGATTAATAAATAAACGAGTGCTTGTCGCATAGCAATGTCCCGCAAAAGTAAGGGTCTTTAAAAACGAAAAATTATCAAGAGCACAAGGGCTATTCGACACGATTATTTCATTTATAAATACTACTTACCCAAAAAATAATATTAAATTATTTAAACACTGAAAATGACTAACCAAAAGAACAATTTTTGAAAAAATTAACAAAAAATTATAACTTTGATCTCTATCCAGGTAAATTAATTCGCTGTCAGTGCTTAACAACAGGATATTTCAGCTCAAGTTGTTGCCAACGGGTGATTTCTAGTATAATTCGCAGAAAAAAATGCTTCAAATTTTGGCATAAACCACTAATTTGACATATAAATGAAATAATCAATTTAATATTACAAAATTTTTATAAAATGAAGCTGACAACAATGTCAGTATGATCTAATACAAAAAAATGCATGCTCAAGAATCTAGATGAATTTTTAAGATGTATTTTACAAACCGTTTTGCCGAATTTATGCAACTTTCTCGATGAATATAACAGATGAATTTTTTTTACAATTTTCTATTGTGCGTTTATGCACCATTTTTGGGACATCCTGTATAACTTTGATGGTAGTTCAATTATCAAGATACGTTGTAACTACTGAACCTTGTTATAGACGCTACCTTGTAGGTTCGTAAAGTTTGTTAAAATTTGTATCATTTATTTTTTTAGAGCAAGTTTTATTATTATTATTAATAGTTTTAAAACATACATATCTTACCGTTTCTACCTAGTATCTACATATTTAGTAGTCCAATTATTCTTTATGCTTGCACCGAATATGTCTTTGCAAATTCAACTTAGTCGTACTTGTATACTTGCACTTTACACAACAATAAATTAAACCACTTTCATTATGTTTTCTGTCAATGTGAGCCTTTAGATCACCTTTATAATTGGTTCTGTAGTCACATTTAGGGCATTTTAAAGGTTCTTTTGCATGGTGATTATGTATATGAACCTTTAAATTAAACTCAGATGGATTTTTGTAGTCACAGAACTGACATAAATGAATCATACTTTCATCGGGATGCATTCTGTCAACGTGACGTTTCAGATTAAACTTTGTAGCGCTGGAATATTTACATTTAGAGCAAGAATATGTTTCACTATGTCTTTTTTCCATATGTAAACTTAACTTAGCTTCTATTTTAGTACGATATGAGCACTTAATACAGTTTAACGTAATATTTGAATGATCCTTTAAAATATGTTGTTTTAACGCATATTTTGATGTAAAAATAAGGGCGCACTCTTCACAAGAATAGTTAACACCATCTTCATTATGTTTTTTATCCAAATGTTTCTGTAAATCGTACTTTCGTGGGGTTTTATACTGACATTTTGGGCATTTGTGATATATTACACCATCAATTACGCAAATCTCATTTTTGGGTTCAAGTCCCACGTTTTCCGCATGGTTTGCTTCATTTTGCATCGATGTTTCATCAATTTCGTTTCTAATTTCAATACTTTTTGACCCAGATTCATTTACAAGCGATTCATTATCGTTGTTTTCCAATATTTCACATGTAAGATTAGTGCTTATAAAATCATAAATGTTGTCTTTTGCATTGTTTAATTCGTCTAAACTTGTGCCTGGTGCTAAATCTGTGTTGTTTTGTTGTTCTTTTGATGCATCTGTTGACATAATGTGATTTTCCATATCATTTACAGATGTGTTTTTAAAATCTTAGTGCTTACATGTAAACATTTCTTTTTTTGGTTAACGTCACGGACCTAAAAAATGTCTAATCTTAAAAAATGCTATATTTATGCAGTATTTTGCAGGGTATTCTGACCCCTTTGTTTTGGGGTTTTTTTTACATTGAATTACAATAAAAACAGTCTTTAAACAAGCAGAATTCTACCCTCAAAATGGGTAGGGCGTAATTTAAAGGTTTGTTGACAAAAAAACAACAATGGTTGCTTTTTTGTCGAGTTTTTAGTTAAAATGTATTTAAATCTACGTACCTTAGCCACTGAAGACTTTAATTGTTTATTTTTTGCATTATTAAAAGCGCAAAGCACAAAAACAATGAAAATTTTGACTCTACGCAAATATTCGCCATTTTGCAATGAACTAATGCATTTGAACTACTACGGCTACTTCTTGGACGCTACTTCAAAGGTTTGTGAAGTTAAATTTTTGTAGACGATCAAAGTACGATGTTTGAACTACTACGGCTAACTCTTGGACGCTACTCCAAAGGTTTGTGAAGTTGCATTTTTAGCGGACGATCAAAATATTTCAATGTTTATTTATGAATCAGTTAATAAGCGTATTTTATAACGCTATTTGAAACATGAAATTAAATTAAGGTAGCATTATAATCTTAATTATTTTGAGAAGATTTTTTATTTTATTCCTAATAATAATTAACAATCTTACTGCATTTTCTAAACTTCATTGCAACCAATTTTAACATTAATATTACAAGATGCCAACTGTGTCACAAAGAACTTAAAAATGTAAGGAATCTGTACTTCTGAAATGCCTTTTCCATTCCCACATAATCTGCACGTTTCAGTTGCTTCTGTTAGTTGTTTTTTAGCTGATATTCTTGTAATTAGCGTTATTGGACCAAGAAGTGTGCCACAGGTTGTACAAATAAACGCCTGAAAAAAATATTCACAATAAAAAAATGTATTGAGTCAAATCCACACATTTAAAAGACCTATATGCAATAGAGGTCAAACAGTTGCAAAAAGTGGGTCCGCCATGTTTGGTAAACGGAGACTATAAGTGTCAAAATTCAGGCCTGCCAACTTAAAATTATGAAGATTATGAAAAAAGTCCCTCGATTTTTAAGATACATAGGGGCAATAACCTTTTACAATTTTCACATTTTTTTAAAGCACGCTTTATTGGGTTTTTCACTTACACAAAACGTAAAGACAAACTTAAATTCTTTAAAATACAGTATCTTATACCAAAAAAGCAAATAAATGTAAAGTTAATAACCCCACTTTGAGATGCAAACTGACGCATATGGTCTCCAATGGCCTAATTTTCCATTTCCTTCTACTGCATGCAGTATCCTGCGCTCACGTTTAAAAATTCATAAAGGTCTTTTAAACATGTGGTCAAGTCGTTCATCAATTAGTAAACAGTAACTCTTAAAGTCTTGAAAGTTAGATAATGATTTTTATAAAATGAATGGCTGATGATGATGTGTTTTTTAATCGAAACAGTATGCAGATTTTGACTTCATTTTCAATAAAAATTGTAGCATAAGGTTTTTTCTTCTTTTAACAAACTAATATGTAACTATAAGGCCTTACCGTAGTTCTGTCAGAGCAATGCAAAAGTCTGTCTTGTAACAAAAAAGATGCTCCATGACTAATTAAAGAATCCCGTTCCATTTCTCCAAAACGGACACCTCCTCCACGTTTTCTTCCTTTCAAAGGTTGCCTTGTTAAAATGTCTGTTGGTCCAGTTGATCTCACCTAGAAGAAATATTTCATAAACAAAAACACAAAAAAATAATATATCAAGTTTTAAATAAAAGCAGTTTAAAATAGGTGGGTTATAGCAAAAAATGTTATGTTTAAATAACAAAAACAAAATTCTAAGGCAATAAAACTAACCTGCCACTTATCGGAAACCATATGCCGTAATCTTTGATAATGAACAACTCCAAAGAATATTTGTGCTGTCATTTCTCTTCCATCTATTCCAGAATACAAGGTTTCAGTACCGTAATAATTATATCCACCTTAAACAAACATATAAAAATATTGTGGATACCAAAAAAAGTCCCATTAAAACATCAAAATATGCAGTTGGAATTTGTAAAAAAATAAATATTTTTTTTTATTTTATTAGAAATATAGATTTCTTTTTACCTGCTTCTAACAATCGTCCAAAATAGTCAATAGCCGTGTCTTCTTCTGTAAATTTAAAAGGACTAGCGTCGTGGACTAGACCATGAAGTGCTGCTGATTTTCCTGCCATGACTTCAATCATCATAGCTATTGTCATACGAGACGGAAAACCATGAGGGTTGAACACAATATCCGGAACCAAACCTTTTATAAAGATAAAAAAAAAGATTTTAAATCTGGTAACTTTAATTCTTTATTTCTTTAAGTTAAAATCTTAAAATTGGTTGCTCAAAATAGTTTTTGGGATTGTTTGTATTTGTTTTAATGTTAATTATATAATTTTTACCTGTTTCCGTAAAGGGTAAGTCTTCTGCTGGCCATTTTTGTGAACAAATACCCTTTTGTCCGGCTCTACTGGCGAATTTGTCTCCTACGCTAGGATTACGCTGAAAGCAAAAATTAAAAATGGGTTAGATCACTGTATGTGTTATAAAATGCTAATTCTGTTCGCAGATGTGTTTTTTATAAATCCATTTTTTTACGTAAGTATGGGGACACAAAAAATTTGTATTATGACAAGTCTACTTATGTTACAATACTTACAATATATTAATTTTTGTGAGTCACCTTAAGTTTCTTATTAAACATTTTTGTTTGTTTAAAAAAAAATTCTTTACTTTAAAGTGAAAATACAAAAATAAACTGAATATTATTTTTAAGTTGGTGAGTAAGACTTGATAAAATGCTCAAGATATTTATTTACTTAAGTTCATTTTCAGAAAAATATTAATGTGATGTTATTATTTTTATTTGTCAGCAAAAACTAATGAATGATAAGAAACTATTTATTTAATTTCATTTTCAGGAAAATGCGATAAATTTAATATAAGCCAAGATAGATAGATTCTTACCTTACAAAAAATACACAATAGTCAGATTTTTTATATTATGTGACATGATTGAATATTATTATTCGAGGGCCATTTAGGAGAAGGAATTTTTTTAGAGGGATACTTTTTCCAAAAATCATTTGAAAATTATATTGATTATATTTTTGGAATTATTATGTTTTTTACTAATTATCTTGGCCTAATAAAAGTAATGATACGTTTAAGATATAAATAGGTGCAAATGGCTAATAGATTTTATAATAGTTAAAACATTGCTGTTATAATGGCTTACAATTTTTTTGTTAAATTGGTGCTCGTTTGGCTATATTTGGCTAAGAAATCTGAAGCAAAATGGGAGAAAGGTGATATATTTTTAGGTGAGCTCTGCAACTTTGGAAATGTGCTGTTAGTGGACGAATGTTCTGCTGAAGGAGAATTGTTTCAAACTCAACATAGACAGGTAAGAAGAGTTTCTTCTATAAATGGCGGTTCCGCTTAGGATCGATTTAAATCGTAGATTGTACCAATTTCTATAACACCGACCATTAAAGTTTATTTTTCGCACATCGTTTATTAAAGACATTCATACGCACTCCAAATCGTTGATTAATGACCCCTATTAATGCATGGATACGAGCCCATAGTAACGCTCTTCTATGTTTAAAATTACTATCTATGTTTCTACATTACAAATGTTAAAGTAACTTTAATTACGGTTCAAGCAACAAAAACCAAAAGAAATTAAATATTTACCGTTGGAAAGGATAAGAAGCAGATCCTTTTACCACATTTTAAGGAAATAACATTCATTTTCTATTCACAATTAATAAAAGTTCGATGACAGCTCTTCTTCTTCTTCAACTTTAATAAATTTGAATGGCCGACGCATTGTTTCTGTTAGTTGGTGAAATAACTGTTTTATTTTATAATTTATGTAATAATGATCTACGATGTGCGAAAAAGCATTGTAACCAGTTCGTATGTTAAATAGCTATTAATAAACTCATTTATTAACAAGCTCGCTGATCGCTCGCTTGTTAAAACCGCTCGTTTATTACTCGCCTTTATTACTTACTGGTTAAATAACTATAAATAAAACGAAAAAGATGAATTAAAACCCTTTGATTATTTAATTTATGTTACAATATCCATGTTAAAACCAAACTTTTATTAAAGACAACTAAAGGCTCTCTTCAACGGTAACGGTAAATATTGTGCAAGAAGTATCATTGATAATATTAATTTGCCACGATATAATTTTTTTGAATAAAAACTTACTTACTATACTTTTCGCGCATCTTTTGCTAATTCATTTGATTTATGTAAATTTTTACAATAATGTATCTTTTACAGTGTACATTTACACCTACACCTAGACAAAAAATTGGCTGTATTAAAGTAGAAAATTTATGGAAAGATGGTACTGGAGGTTATGTGTATTCTGACCCACCAAATAGAGGTGGAATTGGCGAAGTTTTTGTAACATTTCATTTCAAATCTCAAGAGAGCAGGGGATTTCGTTTTAGGGTTACCCTTTATCAAGCAGTCGTAATACCAACTTTACCACCACCATTACCAACAATCCCTAAAATTTCCCGGACTACAAAGAAAACGATTACTATAACAACTTTATCGCCAAATGTTCCTCAATCTGAATCTGAATTTTGGGCAAAATATTATTGGCTTATGGGTGTTGTTTTGCTTCTTACTATAATTTGCATAATCAGTATTACTTTACTAATCACAAAAAGTTGCAATATAAGAAACAAAACCTTAGCTCATATCCTTGGTCGAAACGTAACGTGCGATCCACAAAATTTGACATCGACTCTGGATGTGGAACTTCAAAAATATGACAATCGACAATGTTTTAACAATGAAAAAAATTGCAATTTTACAAATGCATGGCAAATGGAGTCGACGTCAAATTTTGTGGATCGTACGATACAAGAGAATAACCATATAAATATAAATAACAATAATGCGTGTCCCTTAATAATAGATAAGCCAAATTTGTTTTAAGAGAATATAATGAAACTAGAAAGAGAACTTGAGACCAAAAATGTGAAAGGAAACTACTGTATTGAATCGAGAAAAGCGCATGATCACTTGAATATCTACCCGACGCATTGATAAAAGCAAGAACTTCTACGATAGGAAGCTCGGTTTCTGTTATAAAGAGGCGAGCTTCCTATCTTATGGGTGCCCTTCACGCAGCTTCTTGCTAGCTTCTAGAAGCTAGCTTCTTCGCTGCTACTGGAGGATTCAAATGTTTTAGGTATGCGCGCGCACAGGAAGCTAAAAGAAGTCAAACCGTGCTTGATTTATTTTAACTTCTTCTGCGCGCGCATACTTAAAACATTGGATCCTCCAATAGCAGCGAAGAAGCTAGTTTCTAGAAGCTAGCAAGAAGCTACGTGAAAGGCTAGCATTAGAAGGCCTTGGTTAAAAGTTTAGGACGCCCAGAGATAAGGTATATAACTAGATTGAGATTAAATCTACGCGAATTGGCTGAAAAGACTCGCTACCATGTTGCCTCTTATTTTGTTTACATTCGGCACGCTATCGTGTCAGACACACCTATTTTATTATTCTTTCTCTCTCAATCTCTCATACAATTTAAATTGTGGAAAATCTGTTTACAGAGTTGGCACGCCTGCCTTCATAGGTTTATGGTTAAAACACAACAAAATAAGCTGTCAATGGCAGCTTCAGTAGTGTCCCCATTGTTTTAGATTGCGCATTAGTACAATACGCAATCTAGTTGTATACCTTATCTCTGAGGATGCCAATATTTCAAGTTTAATTTACGGTAAGCATTTAAAAATCACTAATTATCTGTTAATAATGCCGACCCACCAAGATGTCAGCTTTAAACGCGAATTGCTTGAGAAAGCAACCATATCAAGGGGTATAATTTGGTCTAGTTAATAGAAAAATAATAATTTTACAGTGGTACTTACCAGACTTCTCGATATGTACATGCTTTCTCAAGCAATTTGGATTTAAAGTTCACATCTTGGTGGGTCAGCAACATTAACAGTTAATTATGTAATTTTTAGACTTTTACAATAAATTAAACTTGAAATTATTTTTCTGATATTACCACGTTAAGTTTTGCTTTCTAACGTGTGATCCACAAACTTTGGCCTCGACTCTTGACATGAAAACAAACATTTTTTAAAGTTACTTAGGTCTTTGATAGTTTGTTTAAACGTCAAAAAAAGATGACAACATCAAAAAGGGTATTGTTAGGGCCGGTTGTACAAACCAAGTTTAAACTTTGGTTTAGCTAAACTGACATTTTATCACAAACAGACTTTGTCAACTAACGAGCGAGCATTTAAATTCTACCTCGACTCTTGCCATGGAAAACAAAAGCTGCTTTTCCGTAGGTCTTTGATAGTTTCTACCAATGTCATTTTTGATGTTGTCATCTTTTTTTGACGTTTAAACAAACTATCAAAGACATACGGAAAAGCAGCTTTTGTTTTCCATGGCAAGAGTCGAGGTAGAATTTAAATGCTCGCTCGTTACAACATTGACAGTGTCTAAGATTGTTCTTTTTATGATTATAAATCAGTTTAGCTAAACCGAAGTTTAAACTTGGTTTGTACAACCGGCCCTTAGTAATTCTGTGGCAAATAGGAAAAAGGGTATAAGTGTTTTTGACATATAAAAAATTAGTTTTTTAATTAACAAATTCTAATAACAATATTCATATAGTTACGATAAAATTAGTCATACACATTCAGTGAAATCTGTTTTTTCAGCTAACAATACAAGATTGAGATAGTATTGTATTATATTTGTAAGAATACGATTTTTATTCTGACATGCACAAATGACGTTTTTACACTTATACCCTATTTCCTATTTGCCACAGAATTACGATTCTATGATTTACCGATAGATGACGTTTACTGATGCTTTAAACTAGCAAAATTAGGTAATCGATAAATGCATTAATTATGTCGCATTAATTTAAGTGGCTTTAAATGGCGTTAGGTCTACTTAATATAACTAAAAATCATATTTAAGACTTGATAAAAAATCTTAAGCTTCTTATCAGCTTAAGCTTTTTTATTATTATTTTATTTATTTACTTAAGTTCATTTTCAGAAAAATATTAATATAAATTAATATTTATGATATAATAGATTTCATAATAGTTTTAATCATAGAAATAGAATGACTAGAAATGAATTGCTTATAATCATAACATTACCAGTGTGTGGGTCCAAGATCTAAAAGGCTAGCATAAGAAAGTTCCATTGAAAACATTTGTTTATTTACGTCCACTTACTCATTAGTCCATATAACTTACATTGGGTAAACAAAAAGATCTTGGTCCCAAGCAATGGATTTTTATACCTTCTCTATTGTAAATATATAATCTCTTTGCTTTTAATACTATTAATAAATACAATAAACCGAGATTTTTTTTTAATTTTTAGCAAAAAATCGATAAATAATGATAACACGAATTTACCTAATCCAGGTTATTTTTTCAGAAAATATTAATAAAATATATAAAAATCATGATAGATATAAATAGTTGCAAATAGATTTCATTGATTTCATAAGAGTTTAAACATTGCTGTTATAATGGCTCACAAAATTATCATTAAATTGGTGCTCGTTTGCCTATATTTGGCTGAGAAATCTGAAGCAGCTGAATGGATGCATCATTTATTTAAAGGTACTCTCTGCGACATGTCAAAACCAATATTAGTGCAACACTGTACTGCTGGAGGAGAATTGTTTCAAACTCAACATAGAGAGGTAAGAACAGTTTTTGATGAATGAATACCTACCAATTTTAACGGTTAGAACGGTTAGAAATGTGTTTAGAATATTAAAATTTCTGCCACATTTATAATACTCTTCGCAGACAAAGTCGAAGACTATTATAAATTCGATCAGGCCAAACCTAAAATCGTTAATATTCGTCGTAGATCGTTTCATCGAATTTTGAACAACTTTTAAAAAAAATCCGTCCGTCCGTCTTAGGGAATGCAATCCCGGGGTCCCGGGATTACGAAATCCCGGGATTGACTTGATTTTCAGTCCCAAAATAATCCGAAACAATCCCGAAAAAATATTTTTTCTTTAAATTAATTTTACATTTTTGAAAAAAACATTACAATGCAGAAAACGGTATTTAGTGACTTTTTATTTTCGTTAGACTAAAAAATCTAACAATTTTAATTTTTTTAAATTATAGGATGAATTTAAAATTTCATTATTTTTATTTATTTGTCATTTATTTTTTTGCTAGAGTGCTTTCGACACTTAATATTTGATTTATTAGCTTTTCATACCATTTTAATTGTTGTTTTTTCTCTAAAATAAGGGTAAAAATTATTTTTCGGGATCGGGATTTAGTCCCGGGATTCAAAAAATCAATCCCGAAATCCCGGGATTGAATCCCGATCCCGAAATTTGCATTCCCTAGTCCGTCTGTCTGGTGTACATGAAATTTAAAACGATCAATTTGCATTGCAAATATGGTCAAAATTGTGGAAAAACATCTTAAGTTTTATGCGAAGTGAACATTAACAAGAAACATTTCTCTGATGTTTTACGAAGATTAAAGTCGTATTGTTAACCTAAAACAAAATTATTTAAAAATGGAAATATCTTCTTACTATTTTTCTCGCCGGCATCACCTTTTACATAATTTATTTTAATAAAATACATTTGACGCATTTGTTGTCAAAATAACATTCGAAAACTGACATAAAAAACCCCACTGACATAAAAAACCCCATTCACAATACAGTAAAGTTCAAAAAATCAAAGGTGGCTGATAAAAAATCGTTTTAAATTCCATGTCCACGATAGTATGTCACAATTTTGTTAACACGATATCTTAAGAACCAAAGGTCCAATCCAGTTCAAACTTTTAGGAAAAATCGGTCGCGTTAAGGAAAAGATCCCAATGGAACCTATTCGTATAAAAATTGGTTGGGGTAACCTAGGAGATCTGTCATACCACCCGTCGTTTCATTAATATCAAATATAAAGCTAATATACCAAAAAACAACAAACTGCCAGTTTAAAACATTCTACGTATCAACTAAAAGTTATGTATAACCTTTACGGAGTGTTTTACTTCTTCAATTCCTCATAATTAGACAAAAAAGAGCATAATGACTCATTTACAAGTCATAATTTCCTTTTTTTACCTAATTATAATGAATTAAAGATGTAAAGCACTCTCTAAATGTTATACAAACCTTTTAGCTGGTACATTAAATGTTTTAAACCGGCAGTTTCTTGTTTTTTGGTATATTAGCTTTATATTTAACAAAAATATAAAATTCAGAAGTAATGTCAGTTAGCATCTGAAACGACAGGTGGTATGACAGATTACCTAGGTCCACTCAAGTCCAATTTTAGCTTTCAGGAAAAATTGTTTACATTAAAATCTTGGTTGGGACTGTTATTAAAAATCGGATAATAACAAGAGAGCATTTGGAGCCTCTTAACTCAAAAAAAAATCATATTTATTTATTATAAACATTTTCAAATACCAATTTATTTGTACAAAATAATTAGACCTATTTACAGGGACATACTATAATTATGTAATATGTATATATGTCCCTGTAAATAGGTCTAAATATGACCCATTTATGTTAGAGTGCCTGGAAGAATTGACAGTTATTGTCGTCTTATAGAGTGGCGCCATGGATCATTCCTTCTTTGTCATACAGATTATGTAATTAATTGTGATTGTAAGTTGTAATTGTTGTCACTTTGGCTATATGTGCACTTGTTTGGGTATTCTAAGAATGGAATTATTCTATTCTTGGAATAATTTTTTATTCTGACAGTTCCAAATTTGTGAAAAGTGGGGGAATATACAACATAACCCTAAAAATATTGTTTTTGTTTACCTTAAAGAATTTGGGCGGTAATTATGTAATCTCAAAATATACCATTGTGGGCCCCAATTTAACAACATAACCTATGCAAAATTCACGCTTGACATTTCTATTAGGTTAGGTATGCATCCCCACTTTTTCCATTCTCTTCATTCGTGCTGTTTTGCCAGAATAAAAAGAATGACAGGAACGATTCTGAGACATCAAAATAACAGTCATTCCGTTCAGGCAGAATAGGGAGAATAGCCAAACAAGTGTGACTTATAACGTTGATGACATAATGTGTATGACAGAGAAGGAAAGATGCATGGCGCCACTCTATAAGGCGACAATAACTGTCAATTCTTCCAGGCACTCTAATTTATGTGAATTTAACAAAATATTTTTTACAGTGTACATTTGCACCCAAACAAAAAATTGGGTGCCTTAAAGTAGAAAATTTAGATGACACGGGTTATGTGTTATCTGTACCACAAAGTGGTGGAATCGGCGAAGATTTTGTAACATATCATTTCAAATCTCGGATGAGCAAAGGATTCCATTTTAAGGTTTATCTTTACAAATCAATCGTAATACCCAAACCAACTCTACCCCCACCATTACCAAAAACCACGCATAAGCATAACTCAACTTTAACCACAGATGTTCCTCATTCCGAATCTGGCTTTTGGGGAAAATATTATTGGGTGGTGGGTGTTGTTTTGCTTCTTGCCATAATTTCCATTATCGGTATTATTATACTCTTCACAAGAGTATATTGCAATCGATCAGAAAATCCTAAAATCGTCAATTTTCGTCGTAGAGCAAAAATTTTTGCAGATTCGTGCGTTTCATGACTTTTTAAGATTTTCATTTTTTGTCCGTCCGTCGGTCGGTCGGTCGGTCGGTCGGTCGGTCGGTCTGTGGGATGTCACGTTTCTTGTAAACACGCTATCTTAAGAACCAAACTTCCAATTCTATTCAAATTTTTGTCAAAAATCGATCCCCATAAGAGGAAGAACCCTATTGTTTTTGACAAGAATCCGAGTACTATTAAGCCCCCTTTTCGGCCCCCCAAGTGAAAAAAAATCGTAACTCAATTATTATTAAATTTACAAAAAAAATTATTCGACATAAAACATAGGAAATTTAATTCTTTACAAAAAAGTATTCTTTGGTTTTTTTTGTCAGACCCCCCCCTTACCCCCCACCACAAAAAAACCTCCTATCTCCGTTATTATTCAATTAACAAAAAAAATCTTTTTCACAAAATTAATGAAAATTTAATCATTTATTAAAAATGTTGGTTCGTTTTTTGTAAAGTTAGCCAGTAAGGTTAAAAAAACAAAAACTAAAAGATTTCAGTAGCAAAAAACTTCTAAGTCCAAATAGCGTCCCGCGTCGGTCAAGAAGGCCATGCCAAACATATTTCAACCAACAAAACAAAAGCAGCTGTCAGAACAAATAACCTCACATAAGTATGTTAAACGTCAAAACTGACGTTTATCCACTTCGTTAATAAAATTCTTCGTGTTTTCTGTTAATAGTTTGCACTCTTCGCAGATTTTTTTAAATAAAATTTGTTTTATTAAACAAAAACTATTATCCTTCAATAGTTTTCTTGCGAAGAGTATGCTATAGAATGTGTAGCAATTATATAAAATAGTGATTTAGCTTTGATTTAAAGAATATAAAATTACACTTCTACCGAATCCGAATTCTACTTAATTAAGCTACTCATTTGTGAAGAGTAATTTCTACGCGTTTCGACTTCTACCGATTCCGACTTCTACCCATTCTAGTTTTACTAATCAAGAAAAATTACAATACAAAAAACGAAACTTTAGCTCATATCGGTTGTCAAAACTTACAAGAAAATCGCAATGTTGTGCAAAAATTATTACATTGATAAGCAATTGACAATTCCAATAAGAATAATGTTATAATAAGATATACTATAACTGATTTTTGTATGTATTTGAATTTATTTCTGTATAGTATTATTGTTTGTAAGTGCTCTAAAGAATATTTATAATAAATTCGAAACGTCAAACATTAGTATTTAATGCTTTTTTAAATGATCCTTTCCCGATATTACCACGTTTAGTTTTTTTTTCTAACGAGCGATCCACAAAATCTAACCTCGACTCTTGTCAAGAAAACAAAAGTTATTTAAACGATTATTTCATTTATATGTCAAATTAGAGGTTTATGCCAAAATTTGATGCATTTTACTGCGAATTATACTGGAAATCACCCGTTGGTAACAACCTGAGCTGAAATATCTCGTTGTCAAGCACTGACAGCGAATTAATTTACCTGGATAGAAGTCAAAGTTATAATTTTTTGTTAATTTTGTCAAAAATTCTTCTTTTGGTTAGTCGTATTCAGTGTTTAAATTAAATTAAAATTATTTTTTTGGGTGAGTAGTATTTATAAATGAAATAATCGTGTCGAATAGCCCTCGTGTTCTTGATAAATTTTCGATTTTAAAAGAACTCGTGCTTGTTGAATACGCAGTGTCCCTTGAAAGTAACCCTTACATTACTATGCAACAAGCACTCATTCATTAAATAATCAAAAATTCATAGAGCGTACTATTACTATTGATAATTTGTTTAAACGTCAAAAAAAGATAACAACATTAAAAAGGGCTACCAGCTTTTGTTTTTCATGACAAGAGTCGAGGTAAAATTTTGTGGATTGTACGTTATTTGTATTTTTAAACATTGATAGAAATAAAGCATTTATCTATCTATTTATTTAAAATAAGTACTATCGTGGACATGGAATTTAAAACGATCAATTTTTGCATTGTAAATATGGTCAAAATAGCGGCTTAAATATCTCAAGTTTTATGCGAAGTGGACATTAACAAGAAACATTTCTCTGATGTTTTACGAAGATTAGAGATTAGTTATTGTTATCCTAAAACAAAATTATTTAAAAAAGGAAACATCTTCTTACTATTTTTCTCGCCGGCAGCACATTTTACATAATTTATTTTAGTAAAATACATTTGAAGCATTTGTTGTCAAAATAACATTCGAAAACTGACATAAAAAAAACCCATTCACAATAGGGTGAAATTCAAAAAATCAAAGGTGGCTGATAAAAAATGTCCACGATAGTACATTATCTATGCCGCTTTTTACCCAGAAAACTGGACAAATTTTTAAGTACCTAAATATAAGTGTTTGGTAAATAATATAAACAAAACAATATTTTGAAACTTATACATTTTTTATCTAATAAAACACGAAGGATTTCTATGAAAAGTACCTACATGAAGTGGAATGTGCAGTGTTATAATTAAGATTGTAACTGAAAAATCAACAATATTTGAAGTCGTGCGATAGAAAAAGCATATAACACGTCATATTCAGGGGTTTAAAATAAACAAAAACGAATAATTATAAAAGAAACATTAAAAATCATTTTTAAAGAACTTAAAACATATACAGGGTGTCCAAAAAATGGCGCATAAACGCGATGGTACGTTGTTGGGGCATGTCTAGGGAGCCCCAGAAAATTGTTAAAAAAAATCTATCTCATATACCATCGGAGATATGTTGCCCCAAAGTGCGAAACTTTAAATGCTTATATCTTGAATATAACAGCACATATTAACGAAACAAATGGTTTAATACAAAGCTTTAGTCTATTTTATACCATTTCACCATTTGTTTATTTTTTAAATGGTCGAATTACATTTTTATAATCAATTTAATTTTACAAAATTTTCATGAAATGAAGCTGACAACAACGTCAATAAAATCTAGTGCAAAAGTGTATGATCAAGACTCATAAATGGGATTTTTAGATGTATTTTTCTAGACTGTGTTGCCGAATTTATGCAACTTTGTTCGCATTTTTCTTGATGAATATAACAGATGGATTTTTTTTGACAATTTTCTAGCGATCGCTAAGAATGCCCCAAGAGCGTACCATCGCGTTTATGCGCCATTTTTTGGACACCCTGTATACCCAAGTAGGTCTGGATTAAATTTACTACTAATATTTTTCAGTAATTTAATACGATAACAAACCATATCAACTTTTATTAAGGGGCATATTTCAAGTGAATAAATTTCGAAGCAGCGCAAATTAGCAACGTCGCAAACAACATATTTTAATCTACAAAAGGTAGCTTTCGTGAATAATTTTCTGTTTTGTTTAGTCAGTTGAATTTATTAATGCGTAAATTACAATATAATGCTTTACTTTTAAATAAAATCGCAACTTTGCGCTTCGATAATTTTCATTTATCTTACTTGAAATTAGCCCCTGTTGCTAAGAAATTACGCACAGAAAATGCAAAGCGTCTGAGCCCATTTATTTCGCGTATTTTAGCAGGTAAGTGATTGAATATTTATAAGAGCTGGCGTCAAAAAGCCCCATTTAATTTTAAATATAAGATCACGATGTATCTGCACCAAATTTTACAAATAGGTTGAATTTTATTAGAAAAAAAGCTATAAAGTATAAGTTTTTTAAAAATTTATTTTGCATTTGTTTACCAAGCAAGGTCTGAATCCAACATGATTGAATATTACTTTTCGGGGGCCATTTAGGGGGCGGAGGAATTTTTTTTAGGCAAATAATTTTCGCAGAAACCTTTTTAGAATCTTATTTAGCAACCATTTGTAAAATTTGGAGCAGATCCATCGTAATCTAATGTTGCAAATTGAAGGAGGCTTTTTGGGAAGCTTTACGTCAATTCTAGACTCTCATTTGTGTGCATTTTGTAGATTAAGCTTCCTAAATAGATGTTAAATTTTTGACGAAAACTTCGTTGCATAGCAATTCTATGAGTCACATTTATTGAAAAAATCACGAGTCCGTAGGACGAGTGACTTTTTCTATCAATGTGACGAATAAAATTGCTTTATGCCAACGAATTTTGAGTAAATTAAAATTTAAGATTGTCGTGTAAAATTCTTTCCTCGGAAGATTATTTCATAAGTAAAAAACTTTTTTTGATTTCTATATCTCTCTGCAAAAATTCTCCAAGTTGTAACTCATATAGAACTTTTATGCATACACTATTGGGAACGAATTAAAATAGTCCATGTCTTGCTCTGGCAACCAAATTTGAAAATCACACGTCGTCCTTGGTAACGTGTGATTTTCAGTAGTAATAGCCCGTGTGCTTTATGAATTATCGATTATTAAATGAACGAGTGCTTATGCATAGCAATGTCCCGCAAAAGTAAGGGTGTTTTCTAATTATTTACAGAGTGCGAAGCACGAGGTGAATAATTCAAAGAAAACACCCTTACGTTTAAGGGGCATTGCGTATTCAACAAGCACGAGTTCTTTTAAAATCAAAAATTTGTTAAGAGCACGAGGGCTATTCGACACGATTATTTCATTTATAAATACTACTTACTCAAAAAAATAATATTAATTTAATTTAAACACTGAATACGACTAACCAAAAGAACAATTTTTGACAAAATTAACAAAAAATTATAACTTTGACTTCTATCCAGGTAAATTAATTCGATGTCAGTGCTTGACAACGGGCTATTTCAGTTCAGGTTGTTGCCAACGGGTGATTTCCAGTATAATTCGCAGTAAAATGCTTCAAATTTTGGCATAAACCTCTAATTTGACATATAAATGAAATAATCAGTGTAATCAGCAGGAAATGATAGCTTTAGTCGCAGGAGAAGACAGGAACGAAATAATCAATAAAAAATTATTTACAGGGTTCGTCAAATGGTATATTTAGAACTTTTGTCTAATAATGGATTTCATAGATTTTATTACAGTACTTGCAATGGCGCTAGTTTTAATATATTATTTGGATACGAGATCTAAAGCTGATGAATATGTGGATAATTTAGTTATCAGTGGAAAGGATTGCGATTTTAATAATCCATTAAAAGTGGAAGAATGTTCATCTAATGAAACAATCTTCGTCCAAGATAAATTGGTAAGAACGGTTTAAAATTAGGTATAATCACACATTTAAAAGACCTATACAGGGTGTCTCAGTAACAAAATTTCATAAAGCTGGTGCACTTTATGAAATTTTGTATACGGGGGTCAATCCGGATGTTTTCGCGACTGAAACTATTTTCAACATGGCGGCACTTCCGGATCTACTGGACAAACCACATTTTTTATTTCAGATTTAAATTCTCTCTAACAATTAGTGTTAATATACAGGGATCCGCGACATTTGGTAAAAACAGTTTTTTGAAAAAGTGCCGACCTTCGGAAATAATGGCCTTTAAACAGGAAGACTAAAAACACTTAATCGTAAATATTTACCAAACGATTTTTCCAACCATCATAAAAATTGTACTATCAATAAAGGTACTAAAAACGGTTATTTTAAACCCATTTTAAAATTAGGGGGCCTTCTTTAAAATGGGTTAAACACTGGTAGTGTTAATAAAAACTGCATATAATTTCTTTACCTTTTAGAATTTTTTAATTTTATTTACTTTTTTATATACCCCAATTCAAGTAAAAACTTTTTTTTCACTTGAAATTTCTGAGAAAGTGTAGCTTTTCCGAATAAACTATCAAAAACACCTTTGATGTGCCCCATATTTTTGCATAAAACTAGACTTTCTTTTGAAATTTGTATGTCACTTACCACTGTCACTACATTGAAGTAAGTTTATTGTCAAGTCAACGCAAAATAATGAAAATATGGGGTATAACAAAGGAGTTTTTGGCAGTTTATTGATAAACGGTACAGTTTCTCAGTATTTTCAAGTGGAAAAAACGTTTTAACTTAAATTGGGGTATTTAAAAAAATAAATAAAATTACAAAATTCTCAAAGGTAAAGAAATTACATTCAGTGTTTATTAACACTACCAGTGTTTAACCCATTTTAAAGGGGCCTCCAAATTTCAAAATGGGTTTAAAATGAAATTTTTATTACCTTTATTGATAGTACAATTTTCATCATGGTTGGAAAAATCGTTTGGTAAATATTTACGATTAAGGGTTTTTAGTCTACCTGTTTAAAGGCCATTATTTCCGAAGGGGGGCACTTTTTCAAAAAACTGTTCTTACCAAATGTCTTGGATTTTTCCCAGCTATCTCCCATTAAAAAAAAAGCACATTGATCGCGGACACCCTGTACGATGCCTCATGTAGATGTGCTATGATAAGAAGACTTATACGAGCTTCTAGGAGCACAGATTTTCGAATCTGTGAATTTAAAGCTCTAGCCTTAATTAAACGTTTTTTACAGTGTACATTCACCACCAATGGAGAAATGATTGCCTGCATTAAAGTTGAAGACTTACGGCCTTTTGGCGAAGGAGGTTACGTTTGGAGTGAACCAGTGAATGGTGGAATTGGTGAAGATTTTGTCACGCTTCGTTTTAAACCTAAGCCAAATAAGGGATTTCAGTTCAGGGTTATGCTTTTTAAAGAGGATAACACAACAAAAATAGAAACAATGACTACTTTACACCCAAATATCGCTACCACCAATACTCCTGATTCCAAATCTGAATTTTGGAAAACCCCATTGTGGTCAGTGCTGATCTTTATTCTCTTCAGCACATTGTGTCTATGTAGAACGTGTTTATGGTTTATTGTCAAATTAATTATTGGAAAATGCGGTCAAAGACGAGATTATGCGGAAGTAGTGTAAACTCATTATACTTTTTAAAGAAAACTCTCTAATTTAAGTATTATTAGTTTAGAAGTTTTAGAATAAGTTTTCTAATAATAAAATGTCTAATATACAATAATTTTGAATAAATAACTACCATACAGGATGTCCAAAAATTGACGCATAAATGTTGGCATGCGTTGGGGTTCTGGAAAATTGTTTAAAAAAATCCATCTGTCATATTTATTGAAGAAAATGCGATCAAAGATGCATAAATTCGGCAACACAGTCTAAGAAAATACGTCCAAAAATCCCATTTACGAGGCTTGATGATACACTTTTGTATTAGATTTTATTAAAGCTGTCAGTTTCATTTCTGGGAAATTTTGAAAAATTAAATTGATTAAAAAAATTTAATTCGACCATGTTAAAGATACTTTTTTGCGATCAATTGAAATTCGGCGAAAGCATTTTACAACAAAATTTCAAATTAAGACCAGGGTTTTAGTTGCAAAAATATGAATACCTGTTTTCCTAGAAGCTTGTATAAGTCATCTCCCAAGACCATCGTACAATAAAACTAAATGTAGTTTATAAAACTAGAAAGGTAAGTCTATTTCTTCTAATAATTGATTTGTGCCAAAATAAGCATTTTAATGTATACTCCCAATAAATTATTGGTCCAAATCCCTTTTAGTGTCAAATCTCATAGTGCAATAAATTGAAGATATTGCACTTTTAAAAGTGTATTAGCCTTTTAAAGACCTGGCTCATATCAAAAAGTACTCTGCCAGACTAATAATGGTAATTTTAGGTCCCAGAAATAACAATATGTAGGACAAAAAGAATGAATGTTTTAAAGGAAATCCTTTAATTATTAAATGCCACCATTTTAGCGCAATATGAAATATGGGGAAGTCGCTACCGGCATCACCCTCTAAGCATTGATTGAGAAAATATCAATGTAAATCAATATTTAATATGTAATAGATTTAATAATAATTTTCATTAGTAATAATAAATCAGGATTTTTTTCATTTGTGAGCAAACATTGATAAGTGATAAGAAGCTTTACTTAATTTAAGTCCATTTTCAGGAAATAGCAAAAAGTCATGATAGATATAAATAGGTGCAAAT
This sequence comes from Cartodere bifasciata, assembly GCA_963920755.1. Taxonomy (NCBI): domain Eukaryota; kingdom Metazoa; phylum Arthropoda; class Insecta; order Coleoptera; family Latridiidae; genus Cartodere; species Cartodere bifasciata. The sequence continues at coordinate 1,880,941 of OY987198.1, forward strand.
AGTTAATAGATTTTATACATTTGCTGTTATAATGGCTCACAAAATTTTTGTTACATTGTTGCTAACTTGGTTATATTTGGCTAAAAAATCTGAGGCAGGTTACTGGGACTTTGAACTATTGCAAGGTCATATCTGCGACCTTGATCATGTGATAGTACAGGGCCATTGTTCGGCTGGAGGAGAATGGTTACAAACTCAACATAGAATGGTAAGCACAGTTTTTGATAAACAAATTCCAATTCCAACCCTCAGAAGGGTAGGATCAGTATCTTTAAACTACTTGTTTACGTAACTTTTTCACGCATTTGATTTATACAGGGTGTTACCAAATAACTAGGAAAATATTCAGGGGGTAATTCCTGGACACATTTTAAGTAAAAAAGTTCATATAAACATGTGTCCGAAAATCCTTCTTTTCTGAGATACAGGGTGCCAAAGTTTCTAAAAAAAACTTTTTTTTAAGATTACCAAGAAACTAAACAAGATATTTATTTAAAACTTAGCACTGGTAATTTTCTTACCATTAGGCATAAAGTGCGGTAGAAAAAAAATAAAAATTATAATTGGAAGGGGCACATTTGGGGGTACCATGGGGGTTGTTTACCCTCAACTTTTTTGTGTGTTACTTTTTTGGTATTTTTATAAAATAATTAAAAGCCCTAAAATATGATCTTTAAAATTAATGTCTTGTTCTTTTTTCATAAAATTAACCGTTTTCGAGATAAAAATTCAACAACATTTCTTTTTTAAGTTTGGCATTTTTATGTTAATGAAAATAAAACATAGTTAACAATGAAGGGTTAATTAATTTCTTTTTTTAATATTATTTCAAATAAATATCTGGTTTAGCTTTTTAGTAATCTTAAGATTAAATTTTTTTTTTTAGAAACTTTGACACCCTGTATCTCAGAAACGAAGGATTTTCGGACACATGTTTATATGAACTGTTTTTCTTAAAATGGGTTCAGGAATTACCCCCTGAATTTTTTCCTAGTTATTTGGTAACACCCTGTATAAATCTTATAATAAAATATATTTTACAGTGTACATTTACACCTCCCATTAAACAAAAAATTGGTTGTATTAGAGTAGAAAATATATGGTTGGATGGAACTGGGGGAACTGTCTACAGTGAACCCTCAGGTGGTGGAATTGGCGAAGATTTTGTAACTCTTCATTTCAAATCTCAGAAAAGCAGAGGATTTCATTTCATGGTTACCGTTTTTAAACAAGCTGTAATACCAAGTTGTCCCCCACCATTACCAACAATTAATAAAACACTAACCATACCCCCAACTTCACCGAAAGAACATAAAATAACAACTTTATCCATAAATACTTCGACATATAATATTTCTTATTCCGAGCCCAATTCTAAATCTGAGGTTTGTGATAAATATTATTGGCTAATGGGTCTTGTTTTGCTTTTTGCCACAATTTCCATAATTAGTACTGTTTTACTAATAACGAAAAGTTGCTGTACAAAAAATGAAACCTCAGCTCATATCGGTGATCAAAACTTACAAAAGAATAACAATATTCTTCAAAAATTATTAAATTGATAGAAAATTGGCATCGCATACTTTCTTTTGTTAGTTCGACGCACTTTCTTGTTCCTATTTTTAATCCTTAAGGCCTTATTACTTAGATGATTTTGTGACGTCAACCAAAGTGACTTTTTTCAGGGTGTTTTTTTTTGGCACAGTATGTCATGATAATTGCTGTACTTATAATAAAATATATTTTTAAGTTTATTCATTTAGTAATATAATCTTAGGAGTTTGTATTCACTGGTTTATTTTACAAAATTTGAACTATAGACCTTTCCCGACGACGACCACTTTCGCGGTCGTTATACTTGGGAAACGTCAGATATGCGTCAGATTGACTCAAGTCATTGTGATGTTGGTGGTCATCCTATTCCCAAGTATAACGAGCGCAAGGGTAGTCGTCGACGGAAAACGTTTATAAATACTTTTTTTATACTTATGTATAGTTTTATTGCTTGTAAAATAGTGCTCTAATATAAAGAATATTTACAATAAACTTGAACCGTCAGAAATTATTATTAAATAGTTTTTTTTTAAATATCCTATTCCCGATATTTCCACGTTTAGTATTACTTTCTGTTTGAATTTTAGGTCTATTTATGTTTTTTGGTATATTCGCGTTGTATTTGACAAAAATATAAAATTCTGAAGTAATGTCAGTTAGCATCTTGAACGATGGGTGGTATGACAAATATCCTAGGTAACCCCAACCCATTTTTTTACGAATACGCTCCATTTTTATTAAAAAACTAGACTTTTTTTTAAATTTTTATGTCACTGACCACTGTCACTAAACTGAGGTAGGTTTTTTGCCATATCTAATGCAAAATATGGGTCTTCTATCTTCTGCTGAAGATGACAGCTTAGCTGTCGGAATACGTATTCAGATTTTTCTAAATAAAGTGTGGTTTGGAGAGAATCTTTGTTTTATATTAAACATTCGCCACAGAAATCATCAAATATCCAGTTTATTCATTAACGATACAGTTTCTCAGAAATTTCAATTAGTAAAAAGGATCGTAAAAAGGCTTTCACTTGAATTGGAGTTTTTAACAAAATAAACAAAATTCTTTCCCGTCTTGATCACCTTCGCGGTCGTTATACTTGAGAAATGGAATTACCACCAGCATCACAATGGAAAGGTGAATAGGTAAAAATACATGCGGTTTTTATTAGCACTATCTGTGTTCAATCCATTTTTAAAGGGGCCCCAAATTTCAAAATGGGTTAAAAATTACCGTTTTTAATACCTTTCTTGATTGTAAACATTTCATGATGGTTGGACAAATCATTTGGTAAATACTATAATATAAATTAGTGGCACTTTTTCAAAAAAACTGTTTTTACCGAATGTCTTGGATCTTTCCTAGCTATTTGCCATATCGAAAAACGCAAACTATACGCGGACACCCTATATTTATATGAAAAATAACTTATGCATAAGAATATTTACCTGAACTCTAAATGTTACACAAGCGATTCGCCCAGTCTTCTCATTAAAAACCCCGCATTTTCTCACACTATCAACAAAGCACTCTTCCTTTCCACTGAAGTTCTTAACAATGTACTTGGATTCGTCTTTACTGTAGAAACAATAATAAGGGTTACCAGCGTTCATCTTTTTGCCTAAAATTGGCAGCCCGTCTACATCCAAATGGTCAACTAAGGCTTCCTTCTGGGGGTCTCTACAGAAGAACGCGGTAGGGTGTTCTAGTTCTATGAATTCTGACTTGTATATTGAGCCGTGGGCGAAGCCACGCTCATCTGCGGATTTGTTTATTATCATGGCGTCTTCCATGTCATAACCCTACAAAATAAAACAAGAAATGGGTTAGATCTTTGAGTGGGTTAGAAGTTACTCTTTGCAGATTTATTGGATTCAAGGGATGTTTTTTATATAATGTATGCACATTTTATTAGATACTCTTCGCAGTAATAAAATTTAAAAAAAAATAGTTTATAGATTTATAGCAAAAAAAAAATTGAAATTGAGGCTATGTAAATTAAGATCGATTATACGCGACAAAAACTTAGCTTTGTATTGTTTCATTTGCTTTATATTATTTAAAGGACTACTACGTTTATCTTTTGTTTTTATTCTAAACGACGCATAAAGTCCCATTCTAAGTACATTTTTAGCTTTTATTAATTGCTTTTTCTCATTAACGCGTAGAGTTATAAAAAAAATTTTGATGAATTTTGATAGGTTTTGCCAATATTTAATTTAGTTTGAAATAGTTTTTAAATTAATTTAATAATAACTTCGTTATAATTTTTTTTTAACTTTGAAAATTGATTTTAACAGTTTTATGATTACCCGATTTTTTTTAAAAACAATAGGGTTCTTCCTTTTGTGAAAAATGTTTTTTCCAGAAAATTTGAACATGATTGGAATTTGCGTTCTGGAGATATCGTGCGCACAAGAAAGTGTGACATACAGACGGACGGACAGGCGGATTTTTTAAAAGTTGTTCAAAATTCGATGAAACGCACGAATCTGCAAATTTTTGCTCTACGACGAAAATTGACGATTTTAGGATTTTCGGATCGAATTTATAATACTCTTCGACTTTGTCTGCGAAGAGTATAAAAAGGGTAGTGAACATTTGATTTCACAAAAAAAAGGTACTATTGTGGCCGTATTAAAGTAATCGATTTTTTATCTACATGACTAGATTTTCGTAAAATAATTAGGTGTAAACAGGGTTTAAAGTCTGACACATTTATTTTGACACTTTGACAACAACAAAATTGGCTGCGTCAGATTTATTTTGTACTAAAAATACAACTAAGAATGTAATTTAGGTAAAAAAAATTGTTGAAACATATTTGCTTTTTTAAATTTATTTGTTTTCGCACAACAAAAAGGCTGCAATAATCGCAAAATAGTATAAAAGAGTAACCCACTTACACGCACTTAAAATTTAACTTAAGATTTGTAAGCTGCTATATGGCCATAACCAAAATGAAGAAAAGCGTCGATTACTTCAATACGGCCACAATAGTACATTGCCAAAATTTGTTTAAGTAAATTGGGCATTTATTTTTTATGTTATTTCTTCACTATATGTATTCATAAAATATGACAAAGCAACGAAACCATTATTAATATTATCTGAATTATGGCCAAATGAAGCGTATTCGTAAAAAAATTGGTTGGGGTGAACTAGGAGATCTATTATACCACCCGTCGATTCAGATGCTAACTGACATTACTTCTGAATTTTATATTTTTATCAAATATAACGCTAATATACCAAAAAACAACAAATTGCCGGTTTAAAACATTCTACGGTCCAGCTAAAAGATTCGTATAACATTTACGGAATGTTTTACAACTTCAATTCTTCATAATTAGGTAAGAAAGAACATAATGACTCATTTACAAAGGAACTCTTAATGGAAAATCCGTGCATTCGAAAAATGCGGATAATTTTACACATTCAAGGAAATTCTTTTGTAAATGAGTCATTATTTTTTTACCTAATTATAAGGAAGTAAAGATATAAAACACTCTCTAAATGTTATAGAAACCATTTAGCTGATACATTGAATGTTTTAAGCTGGTAGTTTGTTGATTTTTGGTATATTAGTGTTATGACATATGTCCTAGGTACCCCAACCAATTTTTGTACGAATACGACCCAAAAATTATCGTTTTGGTTGGTTGTTTTTAAATGTCAATATGCTTAGTGAGTTTTTTTGCTTGGGTTATTCCCAAATTGATGTTATTAACTTAATTGGGTTCTGGTAAGTGGAGAATTTTTTTTCAGCAAAAAAAACAAAGGAATTTTATGAGTTAAAGTGGCTGTTTTAAAAAATGGTATTGTTTTATTTTTCCGAAGCGAAAATTGATAAATTATCCACTTACTTAAGTTAATTACATTTCGAGGAAATTCCAAAAAACAAGATAAATGTAACATATAAATAGGAACGAATTTGACAACAGATCATAATATTTTAAACATCGTTTTTAACAAAAACCAAATTCTATAATTCAAAATGGCAAACAAAATTTTTGTTTCTTTGTTGTTAACTTTGCTATATTTGGCTAAGAAATCTGAAGCTGAAGGTTACTGGGCTAATGATTTAATGCTCGGTGGTATCTGCGATCTTAATAATGTACTGTCAGAGAGCGACGCCAGTGCTGAGGGAGGATTTCTCGAAACTCAACATAGATGGGTAAGAACAGTTTTTGATAAACAAATACCAATTTTCGCTCTATAACTTTATAAGGCGATAATGGGGGTATTCCATTGCTACGGATCACTTGATCCAAACGCGTTTGGATTCATTCCGTGAGACCACGGAGTCTCTATGATTGGTCTAGTTCGGATCAAAACGCGTTTGGATCCTTTGATCCGTGAGCAATGGAAAACCCGTAATATCTGTCAATTCTTGCGGGCACTCTAATGACTACGAGTCAAGAAGTAATTGTCATCTGTAATATTCGAAAAGCATTAATAGCCCAATCATTCTATTTAAAATTTGTAGGTTCCTTAGAAAAAAATCCCAACCAAGATCTGCTTATGCAGGATTGTAGGCACTATCCCCAGGAATATAAAAGTGAAAAATTACCACAAAATTTCCGTGACGTTTAGCCCCCATCTTGCATAGAAGTGAGGGATTAGTTTTTTGTTAATACCTAACGTATTTAGCACTTTTGAAAACAGTTTTAAAATTTTTTAGAAACATTATTTTAATAAGAATACAATCATTTTTAAAAAAATAATGTATTACTAATATTAACGATTCTATAGCTCTTTGAAAATTACCTTATTTCATCATAATCGTCTATCTTAGTCATAGAGTCCTGAAGCATAGATTGCAGCGTTCTCTGTAGGACCAAATTAGCACATTTTCAAAGTGCTATAAAATCGTTCACATTGGTGATTTATTATTTTTTTAAAAATGATTATATTCTTATTAAAATAATGTTTCTAAAAATTTTTAAAACTTTTTTCAAAAGTGCCGAATAGTTTAGGTATTAACAAAAAACTAACTCCTCACTTCTATGCAAGATGGGGGCTAAACGTCACGGAAATTTTGTGGGAATTTTTCACTTTTATGTTCCTGGGGGTAGTGCCTACAATCCTGCATAAGCAGATCTTGGTTGGGATTTTTTTCTGGGGGCATTATTAGAATGATTGGGCTATAATAAGTCGCAATAATTTTGTGTAGGTTTTCAAACGCGTATTTTTTTGGTACATAAGAGCTTGACGTCGAAGCCATAAAATAACACGCTTGAGGAAAGTTATGAGAGAATTATATAAATTTATCAAAGCTTGAGGGATATTGGTCAAATCATTTTTACCAATTATAAACATTTTCATGATTATATTTGTCAAGCTGAATTTTTTTTTGTAAAATATTAAGTGTTGTGTGTTAAAATTTCTGAAAATTTTAACATAGCTATATTCGTATTCTTTTATGCATGTAAGTTTTACAATTTGGTAGAGATGGGCAAATTCCCAAAATTTTATTTTAAATTCCCGGGAATATTGCCATTTTGGGAATATTCTTAAACTGGGAACTTTCCGATTGCCCATTTTACAATTTGGTATATTTTGCAGTATACATTTAGTGGAAATAAACAAACGATTGGGTGTATTAAAGTACAAAACTTATGGCATGATGGCACTGGGGGTTATGTGTATTCTGTACCATCAAGTGGTGGAATTGGCGAAGATTTTGTAACATTTCATTTCAAATCTCAAGAGAGCAGGGGATTTCATTTTGTCGTTACCCTTTATAAAGGAGTTGAAACTTCTGCCAACTTAACCCAGGCGCTTACCAAAAATCCATAAATTAATAAACATACCCCCAATTTCCCAGAAAGTACAAAAAAATTTAAAAAATATGTTAAATTTAATTTAAAATCATTATTATTATACTTTTTTCAAGAAAAAAAACCTTTTATGTTTTTACAACATATAAGTGGGATTCTTGTAAATATATAGTTTAAAATTAATCATCAAGATAACTATAAATATTATTATGTTTTTTATCTTAACTTGTTTTTTTTGTATTGGGAAATAAATCATATCTTAAATATCATAAAATAACAATTTTATCAATATATTAATATTATTATCTGATTGCTGTTGTTTCATTTTTCGGTATAATTTGTATAATCAGTATATCTTTACCGATCATATAAAATAAGATGCTTATGCCTGGATTCACCGCATATTTTTAACTGTGTCTTAAGTGTAAATGACAACTGTAGCATAAACATTGTTTAAACTTGTGCTATTGTGTTATCAAAAAATATAACTTTATTATTTTATCAAATATATGATAAATTATATCAAAAACGCCCGGGAGTGATCCGAAAATGAAAAAAGTCTGCTGGTAACATTTACAGGTGGGATAAATGTTTCTAGAAATGCCTTCGCTCGGAAGACGAAGTAAAAGATACGGTCCCGTAAGCCATAGTTGCAGAAACAGACCGATGTATATTAGTTAAGATACATGTTGTAATATGCAATTTACGGTTATGTTAAATCAAAATCCTACCTCTGCTACACTAAACATTGTGTTAAATTATAAAAATACTCCAAAAACAACTCACGGTTTTAGCTTTAACGCGTTTTTTAGCGGACTTGTTAACATCCGTAAAAACTAACACTAACAACATATGCAATGGCTTTAATTTTTAGGAAATGTAAACATATACTGAATATTTTACTGAGACTTTAATTAGAATTAACTTTTATCAAAAGAACACACCAAATTATACGTTTTTGACAACTAAAATACATGCAAAAAATGTGATCTGTCATTTTCTGCGAGTAACGCGTGGCTAAAGACTAAGCTTCTTGCAAGATTAGTTCAGTTATCTGGTCAAAATAGAGGGCCTTACCCGGACATTTTGGTGCCAGGGCTAAATTTTTGCATTGGGATAGATTTTATATTCCTGAATAACATACCAAAAGTCCCCAGCTCAAATCGGTTTGCTTCTTTGGGGATTTTAAAAATAGTGCTCAGGTAAGATGACAAAGCCAAAGCGTTGTTAAAACGACAGGTTTTAGTTCGTGTGATACGCATCTAACTAGTTACTTGTTTTCACAGAATCAAAAAGTTTCTGTGATATTTAGTTGTTAGTAAGATACATATTACATAGACTAGCACAACTAATTCCCCTTACTAACAACTTACTAACACAGAATCATTGAACTTCTCTGCAAATTAGTTGTCAGTTCTCGTGCTAGTTAGATGGGTTAGTTCATATGATATGAATCCAACTAGCATCTTATTTTCACAGAAACTCTCTGATTCTGTGAAAATAAGTAGCAAGTTAGATGCATATCACACGTACTAAAACTTTTTTTGATGTAAAACCTGTCATTTTGAAAACGCTTTGGCTTTGTCATCTTACCTGACCACTATTTTTAAAATCCCCAAAGAAGCAAGCGGATTTGAGCTGGGGACTTTTGGTATGTTATTCAGGAATATAAAATCTATCCCTATGCAAAAATTTAACCCTGGCACCAAAATGTCCTGGTCAAAATACCAAGGGACTGTGCTAGATATAGCTAAAGGATTGTTTTATGTTTAATCAAGTCGTTCGATAAGTGTCACTTTAAAGGTAAAAGTAAAAGAACATGTTTATTAACATTTTGTATGTCTTGTTTTTTAAATTGGGGGTAAACACCCCATTATAAAATCCCAAATTCATACTCACAGTATAACTAATAACAGCAACAATAGCATTAGTCCCCATAGCAAAATCATCCAGGCCTATATTATCATGATGTACCGGTCTAAACAAAGGTGTCGCCGGTGTCTGCAGTCTGTATAACTTGGTCTCGGCTTGGTAGTTCCAGTTATGACACGGTGTTCCCATGGTTTGTTTACCCATCTGACACTGGTACATGTTACGTGGGGACTGATTACAATCTGGCATTGGGATTAGTTGGGCTAAGTTTGAGAGGAATGTTGTCTTTTCTAGTTCCATGTGTGTTGTTACACCTTTAAAATAGGATTTCATATAGAAACTAAAAATGGGAAATACGTCATTATTTCAAACGTCATTATTTACGTCATTATTTCAAACACGCGTGTAATGGAACAGCTGGACGTTAGTAATGACCCACATTACACTTGTGCTTCGGGTACAGGGAAACACCGCAAGATGACGCGCTCGCTAAACTGTCTAGAAATTTGCAACGAAACAGTTCATTTGCACGTCTAACAGCGCATTTTTCGGGTAAAATTATTGTGTTTTTGTTGGATTTCGTATTAAATTATTTAAATTAGTTACTTTAACTCTGAGGGAGTGTATTTAAATTCAGTGTCTGAACTATATATCGGGCATTTTGAATTTAAGAAAACTTGAAAAATTTAAATGTCAAACATTTAACGAAAACATTCTTTTGCTTTCATCGCCTACTTAGTAACCAATATGTTCACGCTTTGTTTTAAATCTCAATATTAAGCTATTTATTATTATTTTATCCAAATTTTTTCGGATATGATTGTGAATAAAATAGTATACGTATCTAAGGAAAACAGCTTCATTCCAGGCTTATTGCCGCGCTCGAGCTGCCCTCTCGGTCGGTCAAACAGCCCTCGGCTGTAATGAAGCACTTTTCCTTACAGTACGTAATCTACTATTCGGCAACAGCGCATGACGTTGTGTACATAACTGTCATTGTTAATTTTTTTATTTTATTTAACCAAAAGTTGGTAAAATTTTAAAAACAATTAATTTTGTATTCTTAAATGGAAACCCTATATATTTTGACATTTTTAGGAACATTCTTTTATTTGGAATGTAATCGTTTTTAAAGAACTAATCTGACCAAAAATGAATTAGAGTTCCGGCCGCCTTGATCAGAAAAACAGTGACGCTGATAAATTGTATAAAAATAATTAAAAAAAGTATCTTTTGGTTTATTTTTTTCAGTAACTAGGCGGTAATGGTAACTTTTTTTCTAAAATTTAAATGTTTTTTATCCAAGTTTTGCCTTGCTATATATACAAATTTTAAAAAAGTTATCAGAAGGGGACTGAGTTCTGATAAACAGTATCTTAAGAAACAGGATATAATATGTGCACCTATGTTGTCGTCTGCATAAAATTTACAAATTTTAAAATGCGATAAAAGGACGGTAGACGGTAGAAGTTGCTAAAATTCACAAAAGTTGCATACAATTATTATAAAGATATGGTGCAAATTTAAAAAAAAACTATCAGAAAGTACATACTAATAGAAATACTCTAATATATTTGGTCTTACCTTTATAAGCTTCTTCAGGAGTGACACAAATATCCAAATAAACTTGTTCAAAAGTCCCAACAAGTTCTTCTTTTTGTAAAGTTAGATTTATAAGAGGTCTCATCATTCGGGCTGGACCGGTGAACAAAAATATACCAGGAAACTGACTGACAACATTCTTTTTCGGTACCAAAACTATTTCTAGAGTATTTGGTATGTCTTCACCTTGTATTTTTAAATGTCGCAGTTTGTTAATGATTTTTTCTAGAAAAAAATAATAATTAGACAATAAATAATAAAAAAGAAGAACAATAGTTTTTCGCCGATAAAAAAACGGTCGACTTAGTTTTTATCGGTAAATAAATTAACAAGACTATTTTAGTATTTTATGAGGATTGTCTTTTATATTTTGCATATAGACAAGTAGGGGGCGCCACCAACGGCACAAGTGCCAAACAAACCTTCAAGTTTATTAGGATTATACCGAAAGTATTGTTAATATATAACGCAAGTGGTTTTGCCACAGAACATTTTTAATTAACCTCGCGAGCTGCAAGGAAACGTATACCTCATTTTGGCTTCTTTTTATGAAACCACCTAGAAGCTTATTGTCGGTTATTATAAATTTTTTATATGTAAATTCATCATTCGAGGTTTTGTAAACGATTTATAAAATTCCACTGCCCAATAGACTCTAAATGGGTCACTAATTAAAGCCAGTCCACTTTTGTGCCTCCCTATAAAATAGGGCTGTCCAACAGAAAATAATTATATTCACAGTCAACTGCTATGTAAGATTTTTTTAAATTGGAGTCATTTAATTGCCTTAGAATGTGTCACTTGTGCATTTTTGAATTTTAGCTGGCGCAATGCATCCATGTATTTCCGGGACACTCCTGCTTTTGGTAGAGCTGTCTTAGGATGGGCGCTAAGACTGTGTTACAAGACATGTTTAAATTGTAAGAATCAGCAGGAAATATTCTATTTATGTGGTGCATCGTCGCCAAAATTAAAAATTAACTCGGCAAGATATTTTTGTTAAGTTAATTTTCTTTAAAAGACGAAAGTAGTAAAAAATGTTTGCATACAAATTTTCTCGGAACAATTCCATTTTTTTGAAAACTCTCCAACTTAATAAATTATTGTGGCTAAAATACTTCGTATCTTACTATTGGTATAGTCCTCATAAAGTTGAAGGGTTTATTTGGCACTTGTGGTGACGTTGGTGGCGCCCCTTGTTTGACTATATGCAAAATATAAAAGACAACCCTCGTACAAGGTTTTTTATAATTATTCCACTCCTTTCATATATTGCAATCTGAGGTGTCATTTCCTTCGTTTTATACTGATAATCCGGATCTTCCTTGAAAAAACCTACAGTAGCTTTTATGGGATTAAGTAGCCGTTGATTTTGACTTACATCATTTACATCAACCAAATTTCTTTTTTAGTCTGGGATTAAATAAACTTGTTTAATGTAGCTAACTTACCAAATATCATTCAAGTTATATGGTAGATAGTGCTGATGGTAGTATTGTTACCCTTAGTCAGCATTGTCTTACCTAGTACTGTATTCGCTAGGTTTAGTTTAGTTCTGAGATACCATTCAAAGTAATTACACGTAAAAGTCTTGTGTAAATTAAGTTTTCAATAAATTGTCTTTTTTAAAAACATTTCTTTTAAATCAAGAAAGTTAAGTTTCATGCTTTGAATTTACTTCGATAAATTTCTTCAAACTTTCTGCTTGGTAATCAAATCGTGCAAATTTGACAAAAAAACCACTCCAGCCCTGCAGGTTGTCGTGATTTTTATATCTTACAAATTTGACATTTATTGATTATCAAGCAACAAGTTTTTAAAAATTTATCGGATAAATTGAAAGCATTCCTGATATTACCGTTGATAATACTTACGAGCTTCATTTTTGTCAACATAACCTACAATCCTCCCATCCAACTGCACGCAATAAGCATTCTTCAAATCCAAACTAACACCATAACTACTCAAAGGGACCATACCCAACTCAGTTAAGACAACAGGCACATTCTTAACCTTATCAGGATCTGGTATATCGGTCACTTGACAGTTCATAGTAAGATGGTTAAGTAGACCGCAAGGGGCGCCATCTGGTGTGTGGACAGGGCAGATAAAGCCCCAGGCGTCTGGTAACAGCTGACGTGCTTCTGTGGTTCGCATTTCTTGGAAGAAGGATCCTCTGTGGACTGCACGGAAGTGGGACATGTAACGCATACGGTTTATGTTTTCTGCTACTATTGTTAAGCCTGTAATGGTTAAGAGAAAATAAGAAAGTTTATTCACAATCATCGTGAAAAATCACCATTTTATATACAAACTAAAAATGGGAAATACGTCATTATTTCAAACAAGCGTGTAATGGAACAGCAGGACGTTAGTAATCACCCACATTACACTCGTGTTTCGGGTACAGGGAAACACCGCTAGATGACGCGCTCGCTAAACTGTCTAGGAATTTGCAATGAAACAGTTTATTTGCAAGTCTGAAAGCGCATTTTTCAGGTTAGGTTATTGTGTTTTTGTTGGATTTCGTATTAAATTATTTAAATTAGTTACTTTTAACTCTGGGGTACTGATTTTAAATTCAGTGTCTAAACTATCGGGCATTTTAAATTTAATAAACCTTGAAAAATGTAAATGTCTAACATTTAACGAAAACATTCTTTTGCTTTCACCGCCTACTTAGTTACCAATATGTTCACGCATTATTATACTCCTCGCAGACAAAGTCGAAAACGAGGAGTATATTGTGATTGTTTTGAAAATTCTAAAATCGTCAAAAATCGTCGTAGAGCAAAAATTCTTGCAGATTCGTGCGTTTCATCGAATTTTGAACAACTTTCAAAAAATCCGTCCGTCCGTCTGTCTGTCTGTCTGTCTGTCTGTCCGTCCGTCCGTCCGTCCGTCCGTCCGTCTGTCACGTTTTTTGTAGACACTCTAACTTGAGAACCAAAGTTCCCATCAAGTTCAAATTTTCAGGAAAAATCGTTCTCATTAAAATCTAGATCCCTATTGTTTTTGAAAGAAATCGAAAAATAATAAGGGGGGCTGCGGCACCCCCCAAGTGAGAAAAAATTCATATTTCAGTTATTATCAAATTTACAGAATTTTTTTTCTGGTAACTTTAAAGTCCTTTTAATTCTCTACTAAAAGTATATTTAAGTTTTTTTTGTCCGGCCCCACGTATGCCCCCCAATTAAAAAAAAAGCCGTATCTTCGTTATTTTTTAATTTACAAAAAAAACTTAAGTCATAAAAATCAAAGAAAATTAAATTCTGTATTAAAATATATTTTTTGTTTTTTTTTTGTGAAGTTTTTAGGAAAAAAAGGTCAAAAAAATAGATTTTAAAGACCGATGTTATGAAAATCCCCTGGTGATACTTTTTAGAACTTAGGCTAAAAAACTTTAAACAAATCATACAAGATGGCACCACTTCTTACAAAAAAAATTAATCTTTTAATTTTGGGGTTATGTCGTTGTCAAAAAATGTCAAATTATGTAGGTCATATACAGGATCAAGCACAAAAATTGCTCTACCAACTCTAGTTAATTTTTTTAGTACCTACCTTCTTAAAAGTTACCCAAATTTACAAAGTGGTAAATGTTAGATCAATAAACATAATTTACACAATATTTCTCAATAAAAGATAAAAACGCAAATAAAAAATCACTTGAATTAAATATTCATTTTATTGTGGTATCTTTGTAAGGTAATATACCTAATAATTGTTAATATTTCTATCAAACAACAACGTGTAAACAAATTTAATACATTAAAATTATTAGTGCTTCCATTTTTAATAATAATTAGTTAATCGTTATTTATATTTAAAAAAATGCAACATAAAAATATTTGTAATCCGTCGGTGTGTAAAACTACAAAAAGTTTACCCAAAATGTATAATAATTACTCCAGAGTCCAGGTTATATCCGAGTTAAAGATTTGGCCATCCATTATATCAAAATTACCATTTTTAACGTCCAAACGGCTATACATTTCTAAAATCATAGAGACATTAAAATTAAATTGGTTTTAACAAAATGTTGGTACAAAGTACAACATAGCAAGGCAGTGTTGTTGTATTCGAGGCTTCAAAGATACAATTATCCAATACATAAATATAAATCAAAGGCTAAAGCCAAGGCCGTATTCAGCATTAGAATTCGGGGGGGTTTGCTGGATGATATAGCCGCTGCATGGGGCCCCGGGGAGCGGCAAATCCCTGCGCCGCAGGCGAAAATTTTCAGGCTTCGCTCGGGGGGGACCGTACTCAATTTGTCTTGGCTGCCGATGTTGTTGTCAACTTGTGATGGGCTCTTTCGCTATACGCTTTGCGCAGATGCACGGTGCGCATCCACTACTGTAGACTAGTAGAGAGGAAGCAATGGCCGTCTGCGGTGTTTTGGTGCATTTCGGGTATTTGTCTTCAATCTTCATTTTACGTTAATAAGGTTCCTTAGTCCTTACAAACAAGTGAAATGGTGGAACGAGAAACGTTAATTGAAATGCGTGGAAAGAGAACGAATGAAGTAAAATCAAAATTGATAAAATCACCAACGTTTTCTGCTTGCAAACAATTAGGCATCATTTGTATTTGGTATTTACAAAATATCTTTAAAAAGTGGTTTTCTAGTGTAGTGTAATTATAGTCTAAAAATCAACGAGATTGTAGGGTGAAAGTGAAAGCTTACGTTAAGTTGTTTCCTTTGCTGTATTTTTTGGGAAAACTTTTACGAAAATGAGTTTGCATCTTCAGAAAGGGTAAAAAAATGCTTGTGAACTTTCTGTAAGTACCTGCCTGTGTAATTTTTTGTTTAATTCGTTTCTTTCTTTGATCATTGCTGAAGAGAAACACCTTCGGTTTTGGTTGTATTTAAAGTTAAAAGTAACTTACTTCTTCGGCCTTTCCCTACTTCTCTCATTTTAAAAATTTTGCAAGTTTTTACTCTTTGTACGTTTCTTTAGAGAATGGTACATTGACCGGGATTTTCGCTTTCCCATTTTATAAACCTAAAATATTAACATTTTACATAAAGTTTTATATTTATTATACTTTTACTTACTTGTACGAAATAGGAGTAACTAACTTCATAAAAACCAATAATAACTCACAAAGATACGAAATTTAGGAGATTCGCTCAAAAAATTCCTTACGAATATGTTAAAACTGTTTATGTTTAACCTTGACGTTTATCCTTTCATTTTTTTTAAATATCGGTAATGCAGGGGTCGACAATTTTTGATTTGTTTAAATTTTTTGACATTTTTAAGCATTGCAAATTCGTTTCAAGGACTCAGGGTGTATTTGAATTATAAACATCTATCATGTGGTAAATAATTATTCTACGTAAAATGAAGAACAAGATGTCCTATTTTGGGTTCGTAAATCAATCTAAAAAGTGCTGAAAATAATGACTAAACAGGAGCCAAAAATGGCCAAAAAAAAAGTGTTTTTTAATTCACTAAATTTGGTATGTTAGTGCCTTTTGATACATATTTGAAACTACACACATTGTTTATTGACCTTTTCTCTTGCGTGTAAGTACCTTTTTTAAACATAAATGTTCCTTATATTCCCTGAGTCCTTGAAACAGAAAGTGTTGTTTTTCCAGAAATTACCACAGAAACAGACAAATTTGTTTTGTTTCTATGCTTACGACATCGGTCTTTAAGTGATAAAAAAGCTCTAAGTCACATAAGTCTAGGTTCGGTCAAGGTGGCTTTGCAAAAAAAAAAAAAAAACAAGTGCATCTTTCTAAAGCCAAATTAAATCCTAAACGTCAGTGACAGAATTACTACGCATTTATGCTTTTCGCTAATAAATCTTTTTTTTTATAGAAAAGTTAATAGTATAACCTCTTCGCAGATTTTTTTTTGTAATTTTAAAAAACTATTGTTCATTTTAATTTTATTGTTTTCTGATTACTGCGAGGAGTATCCTATTAAATGTCGGCATTTTATAAAAAAACTCTAACAGGCTCACTAATCTAACCTATTCACTGACCTAACCCATCACTAGTTTTAATCTCGATATTAAGCTATAAATTATTATTTTATCTAAATAATTTAAATGTTTTCAGACAGTAATGAAGCACTTTTCCTTACAGTACGTAATCTACTATAATTCAAATTAAAAATGCTTTTTAACAAATTAAATGAAGCAAAAATAAAAAATAGCATAAAAAATTTGTTTTATTCACGTTTATTGCTGACTTAACAGGCTAATTTCAAGTCAGAAAAATATCGAAGCAGTGCAAAGTTGCGACCCGGTTGCAGCACTATTTTGTTTAAAACTAAAGGTTTTTTGGCATGGAATTGTAATTTACGCATTAATAAATACAATTGACTAATCAAAACAAATTTTTTTTTACGAAAACTATCATTTTTAGACTAAAATATGTCGTTTGCGACGTCGCAAATTTGCACTGCTTCGAAATTTATTGACTTGAAATTAGCCTGTAAAAGCGATACCGTTAGCGAGTAGCCAAACTAATTTTTGTGACGTCACAAAACTGGACCTTCTAGAAAATAAGGCCTCCTGGATTCAAAAAAATAAACATGCGTGTGCGCCGGCCTGATAAATTGAAGTATGCCTTGCTACGAATCACTTTTTGTCTGCCAAAAAATGTGACATATTTCTTGTTGGAATTGTCAATAAGGCGCTTTTTAGCACTTGTTCATTGGCAAATTCGTTAAAATTTCGCAAAAACTAAAAAGGTATAAATAAAACAAAACTTACCTTTATCTTGCATAAGTCCAAGACCAGTAGTACTATTAATATTTCCAGTTGCCAAAAACTTTTCCAAAGAAGTGTCAATTCTACCAGCGAATTTGCAGCAATTCATCATTTCTGCTTTGGTTAGAGAATTTTTTGCTCTTTTTGTTATTACCATCTTTAGATTAACAAGCCATTGTTGCAGTTTTTCTTTTACGATTTGTAAATATAAATGACCACCTATAAAAAATTATAAACGCTTAAATTTAAATGGATATTTGATGATTTCTGTGGCGAATGTTTAATATAAAACAAAGATTCTCTCCAAACCACACTTTATTTAGAAAAATCTGAATACGTATTTCGACAGCTAAGCTGTCATCTTCAGCAGAAGATAGAATTCTATCTTCTGCTGAAGATGACAGCTTAGCTGTCGAAATACGTATTCAGATTTTTCTAAATAAAGTGTGGTTTGGAGAGAATCTTTGTTTTAGCTTAAATTTAAGTTAAATTATCTCTCGAATTATCTTGAAATGTAGAATTAAAATTTAAACAAATTTTTTGCACATTTAAAATAAATATAAATAGTTATTTAACCAGAAAGTGTATTAATAGAGGCGATTAATAAACAAGCGGTTTTAACAAGCGAGCGATCATCGAGCTTGTAAATAAGTGAGTTTATTAATCGCCATTTAACATACGAACTAGTTACAATGCTTTTTTGCACATCCTAGATCATTATTAAATAAATTATAACATAAAACAGTTATTTTTTCACTAACTAACAGAAACACTGCGTCGGCCATTTAAATTTATTAAAGTTGAAGAAGAAAAAGAGCTGTCACGAACTTATATTAATTGTGAATAGAAAATTAATATTATTTCCTTAAAACGTGGTAAAAGGATCTTCTCATTCTTTCCAACGGTAAATATTTAATTTCTTTTAGTTATTGTTGCTTGAACCGTAATTAAAGCTACTTTAACATTTGTAATGTAGAAACATAGATAGTAATTTTAAATATGGAAGAGCCTTACTATGGGCTCGAATAAATGCATTAAAAGGGGTTATTAATCAACGATTTTAAGTGCGTTAATCAATGTCTTTAATAAACGATGTGCGAAAAAACACCTTTAATAATTTATTTTATTGCAGATAATAACTTACCTAACATTAATTCTTGCATCATAACTGCGTCGGCTCCCTCAATTTTGCACTTATCTTGTGCAAAAACGAATAGTTTTTGTGCCATAAAAACCAAAAGGTTAAATTTATCTTCAAAATTGTCCAAATGGATTAAAATACATTGTTTAAGAATAAATTTCCCAACATCAACGTCGGAAAACCATGGCGGACATTCGTAAAATTTGACTCTAAACATGCATCCTAAGTAACTTAAACATTCCTCGTGAGTGTGAAGGCCTTCTTCGTGGACAGCTCGAAGCATATTTTGAACACAACTAAAATTTAAAATACAATTAGGTCAAGATTAAATAGATTTCAAACAGTCAGATTTTTTATATGTGTTAAAACATCTATTCAGGAAGCTAAATCAACAAAATGCACACTAATAAGAGTTTAGGGTTGGCGTTAAAGCCCCCCAAAAAGCCCCCTTTAATTTGTAACATTAGATTACAATGGATCTGCACTAAATTTTACAAATGGGTGCTAAATAAGATTTTAAGAAGGTTTCTGCAAAAATTATTCCTCTTAAAAAATTCCTTCACCCCCTAAATGGCCCCCGAAGTGTAATATTTTCTCATGTTGGATTTACACCAAACTTGGTAAACAAATGCAAAATAAAGTTCTAAAAAACGTATACTTTTTTCAGTTTTTATGAAAATACTTTTATCCGATTTGAAAAAGGGAAAATAGACATTTTTTAAAAAAAAAATTAAGTTTTTAAGTTATTTAAGTTTTGCATTTATTTGCAAAGTTTGCTATAAATCCAAAATGAATACAACACTTCGGGGTCATTTAGGGGGCAAAGTAATTTTTTTAAAGGAATAATTTTGCCAAAAATTCTTTAAAAATCTTTTAACACCTATTTGTAAAATTTGGTGCAGATCCATCGTGATCAAATGTTGCAAATTAAAGGGGGCTTTTTGGGGGGCATTCACGACAACCCTAAACTCTTATTTGTGTGTATTTTGTGGATTTAGCTTCCTGAATAAATGTTTTAACACATAATAAAAAATTTGGCGTATTTTTGTAATTGCTATGCCTAAATTTTAAAAGTTAACTTTTTACACAAAGAATTATCTGATTTTAACAAAACCAAAACTCTTTAGAAGCCCAATTTCGACTAGAAGTTAAGCCATTTCTATTGGGTAGACAACATTTTTTTTTTTTTTTTAATTTGGACCATAGTTAATTTAAGTTTTTGATTTTTTTAAATCTGCTATTTTAAAAATGCAAAAATTTTGAGAACAAGCAAAAAAAATACTTACTCAAGATAGTATAAATCATCCTCGTAACCTTGGGTTAATTTTTGATAAATATATTGATCACTGTAGTCGCAGAAACATTTTAAAATTAATACCAATGGTGCATAATACAGAGTTTTTCTGTTACTAAACATTAGTTTGGCACTTCCATCTGTTACAAAATGCAGTACATTACTCTAAAAACAATTTATTATTCTAGAAAGTTTATTCATAAACAACAAAAAGGCTCATAAACCCAATGATGAGAGAATTAAATAGATGGAGCATCATTTAAATACGTAGGCACAATATTTGGGTATCTGATAAACACGCAGCAAGTAAGGGGAAGATGTTGATGTTGCCCCCTCTCCACGCTAACTTGTGTATACGTTTAAAATTCCAATAGCGTATCATTTCCAAGGGATACATTTATTTTAAAAATAGTCTTCAATTTTAAAACAAAATTCGTGATTAGGGTAAATAAATTACACATTCAAGCGTTATTTTTGACGCGAACGCGAGGTAAAATTTGGTACGCCTTCTAAAGCAGAAAGTAGCATTCTATTTTTTACTTTTGTGTACAAAAAACCAACATGTGTTGTTGCCACTATTCGCCGCCTGCAATGGAGATTCCTAACCTCACATTTGTAAATTTATAAAAGTTTTTACAGTACAGTAAATAGTAAAAATCAGTGTTTTACAATGCAATATCATAAGAAAAGATAAAACAAAATTAAAGAAATTTATCAGTTGCTGTTATGATTTTTGTCAGCCTATTAGAGATAAGGTAAATATAAACACTTTTCCTAACCCCCCAAAAGGTTTGTTTATGAGTTCACCACATAATTATGGTTCATATTAGCTCTATTTAATTCTCTCATCATTAAATAAACCAATTATTTTGTTTGGCCCCCTTTGAGGCCTAAAAATTTACTTACAGTAGCAGTTTGGTCTTCTTTAACAGTTCTTATCGAAACTCCATATTCGGAAAAAAGAGCCCCTCTCATTTTCCAACCCGAACGTTTTATAGTAATGGGGTAATTTCTTCGTGTTTGCAAAAGCATTCGGACTAACCTCTCGTGCCCCTTTACCACAAAATAGCCCCCCCATTCTTGTTCATGCTCCCCGCTGCTTACCAACTGAGCTGGGCTCATTTTTTCTAAATGACACCTGTTACTCTACAAAAACACACTTTAGTTTTGTCTATTGGCCCCCTTTTAGAATAATAACCTTTAACATTATAGGAATATCCCCTAAATCTTTCTCAATGGGGGTTTGCTGTACCCCATTTAAAGTCCACTTTAAAGTAACGTTAAGCTTCCCCTTGTAAGTACTAGCTGATTGTCGACACTCCTTAGGTAAAACACAAGTAGTCTTAACCCCAATCGTACCAAAAGGCACTAATGGTACGTTCAATGAAGCCCCCTCAATGTTTAAAGATATTTTATCGCCATTACTCATTTGAAATTCAATTGGATTCAAGTCTTGTATTGCTTTTTCTAAACCTTTGTCCACAAAATAATTAAAACTAGTAACGTGAGGGGCGCCCAATTGTTGCAAAATCTAAAAACGTTAAACAAGTCACAAGAAGTTATGGTGTTTTTAAAGGTATTTACGGTTTTTTGCTCTTTTGGAGGCACGCCAAAGTTGCCCCCTGTTAAATTCTTCAAACTGGGTTCCTTCATTTTAATAAAACACTGGTTTTCTGCATATAACACTAGTTTTTTGCTTAAAAATTAAGTAACACTACAACACAAACACATGTTTTGAACACACTGCGTAAGTGAGGTTAGCATGTGGCTAGAGTGACGCGTTCTGGAAAAGTAGTTCATTTGAATCGTGCCACCGTTAATAAAACAAGCGTTACAAAGGCCACTGCCGTTAATATCGATTTGTTTTGACGTAGGTGTCAAGATAAAGAAGAAGTACTGTGATTGTTTTACTAGTTTTCGATAATTTTGCTCAATTTCGATTTAAAATGATTCCAAATCATTGCTAAACGTTTCAAAAAGACCAAATAACTTAAAAAGAAGCTCTGAAATGGCTTGCCCACATTGCCCTTACACCACAAACAACAATGGAAACCTCAAACAGCATATTATTCGACGACACACCTCAGAGAATCTGCAAAAATGCCCTCATTGCCCATTCCAATCAAACTATAATCATACCATGAGGAACCATATTAACTTGAAGCATACAAAAGAGGATTTGCACTCGTGTGATTTATGCAAATTCCAGGGGCCCACTCAGGCCGAAGTTAGGAAACATGTAAAACAAGTGCATGAAAAGCAGGAACGAATGTTAGAATGCAGTTATTGCGAGTATAAGACTAGTTATGCGAGGACTTTGGATTGCCATATTAAAAAGAAGCATACTGGACAGGATTTATTGCAGGTATGTTGGCTAAATTGCCAAAAATTCTGATGTTCTTTTGCTTAAAACGCCGGTAACAAATTGCACAAATTGTTGCCTGGAAATTTTTATTTAGAGAGCCCCCTTTACATTCTGTACCTCTGACTCTTATTATAGATGGGGGCATTCTATTAAAAATCACCAAATCATTCGGAAGATAAAAATTGGTAGTCATCGACGTAGTAATTTTAAGTTGACAAAGTGCACTTCTTTTTATTAAAAAATCAGGAGCTGCATATTTACACTTCTTCTCTACTAGTAAGTACATCATACTATGAAAAATTACGTTTAGTTTATGTCCAAAAGAAACTATGTGGGGGTGGGTAGATTTTTTTCACTTTAAAAGTTTAAAATGTTAATGTGTGTGTGTGTGTGTGTGTGTGTGTGTAACAAAAATTCGTTTGTGATTTAACTTCGTTTAGAAACAGCATGAGCAATGCTTTTAAAATGTTACCTACCGAGTACGTTAAATTTAAACAACATTGAATTATATTTTGAATTCTTGGAAGAATAAAATTAGTTGTAGGTTTTAGTTATAGTTATACACACCCACAAAATTAGCGTATAATCTGAAATTTCAAGATTTTTCCCTTTAATTTTTTGCCAAGAAGTTATCACGATTATTTATCTAAATTTTTTACAAAATGGTTAACAACTGTAGTAGGATTAGGAAAAAAAATTATGAACAGCACTATCTTTCCTAAAGAAAAAAAGATTTAAATTTTTCAAATTATAAGCTAATTTTGTGGGGAAGTGTAAATGGACACATCTTTTTATAAAAAAAATTAAACACCATATTTGCACCCCTTCTCTACAAGGCAGCTATGAAAAATGACCAAATATGGCACCAAAAAAAGTTATGTGGAACTGATGAGTAGTTCATTGTGCGACTCAGTTCATCAGCTGATCGAATTAAAAAATGTGTTATTAGTGTATGTTTTCTGTTTAAATGGTTTAAAACATATTAAAAAATTTGTTTTGAACTGTTTAACTTGTGTAAATTGTGTTTTTCTAATGCAAAAAGTTAAAATTAAGTTGGTTGTCAAAATCAAGTGACTGTTTTCGCGCATAATCAACAGATAGATGGAACTCATCAACTGAGTAGATTTTTTTTGATAATTTTATAATGTTAATGTGGTAATAGAGAAGCATAAAAGAAAATTTGGTTTGTGTTTTAGTTTCGTTTAGAAGCCGCAACGGTTTTAATATGCTACATTTACACAAAATCGAATCACAAGGTCGTTATTTTTTTTTATTACATACTATGTCCTTACACTTTAACATAATAAAAATTCAAAATTTTGCTTCCACATGGCTTTTTTTAGATCTTTTGGTAATTTTCTATAGTTTAAGGTACATACTAGTAGGGAAGGAGTGCAAATATGCTGCTGCTAATTTTTTAATTAAAAGAAGTTACCAGGAATAAGCACTAAACTAAACCTCAAAAGGATTTAAAATCATGCAACAACTCGGAAACCAAATTTTGGGTATGGACCAGACAGTATAAAAATGTAAATAAAAACATTTCTAAATTTCGTTTTAAAAGTGATCACGCTTTTTAGACTCTCTATTGATCAAGTATATCCGAATTGTTATACATACGGAATTTTTAGCTTTAAGAAAGAAATAAAAAAAGTTTGATCAGCGACCTGGATTTGAACCAGGGTTCATCACATTACCAGTCCAATGCTCCACTAACTAAGCTTTCCCCACCAACTAAATTAAAAAACATACAATTTAAGACATCTCAGAATTAAATAGCACCCTTAAACCAAAACATACTTTATTTACAGTGCCCAGAATGCCACTTCAAATCAGCCCTTTCCCACGACCTGAAGATGCACATGCGCAGACGACACACACCAGACGATCAGCACGTATGCACTCGATGCGACTTCATCGGCACGAGTAAAATCGAACTCGACCATCACTGCGACACTGTACACTTCAAGTTTTGCGACGAGTGCGACTACAAATGCGCTGGCGTTAATAGGTTAGAACAACACAAAATAAGCAAACATGGCGCTCAATGCCCGTATTGCCGGTTTAACTGTGTTAACGACCGTAAACTTTTGATAGAACACATAACCAAAAACCATAAAGAAAAAGGATTGGACTATGTGCGAATAATCGACGGCAAAAGGCGTAAAATTAATTTGTTGCAACCGCAAACCGTTAATCTTAAACCTAAGAAAAAACCGCATGAAAAACTAATACCTGGCCCCAAGAACTACGTTCTGAAGTTTAAAAAACCTGACCCTCAACAGATTATAGCAAGCACGACCATAAGAGAAAAGATAAACGTTTCTATGTTAAATAAAATGAAACTTAACCTCAAAAAGGTCGTTGCCCCTTCTGTCACCCTTGAAATTATTCCTTCTGCTGCGAAAAACGGTTTAAATATTCCTCCTGCTGCGCAGGAAAACGATGACGTGGACGAGGATTTGCCAGATATTTCGTCGATGTTAGAGCTAAAGTATGATTAGTTTTATTTATTGATTTTTTTTTTAATTTATTAAGGTTTTAGTTTTAAATTTACAGATTTGATAATCTGTGCTTCTAGAAACTCGCATAAGTCATCACCGTTGAGCTCCCGTCAATTCTAATAAATAGCACATCTACATGAGGGCCCCATCGTATATTAAAACTAAATGTAGTTTTGAAAACTAGAAAAATAGGGCTACAAACGTTTTATGGTTTTATGTAAATCGCATATTTCTTTTTGTCAGAAATCTGACTTCAAAAATCATTATGATATTTTTATACTCTTAGATAGAATATTGCGATTGGTCTAACTTTCTTTAAAATCGTTAATATTCATCCTAGAGCAAAAGTTTGTCCGTCTGTAACAAAACTTGTTATCACGATAACTGAAGAACAGTTTATTCAATTGACTTGAGATTCGGTGCAAAAATCAATCTCGTTTGGGGGAAGAACCCTATTAGCTAGGTGGTTAAGGGGAATCTATCTGCAAAATGTGACCGAGGTCTGAAATTTACAAGATATGATCTTTAGAACATTTAAAAAGAATTGGATGCTGGAGCCCTCTCGAAATTTTCATAGGAGCCCCACTGGGGCCCCTTCTTTTTTCACTTTTATATTATTTTTTTACACCTTTGCATTTCAACACTTTTACATGAAACTTCATATTTGGATTCCTAAGAAGGTCCATTAACTGCTTTTAATTTGCAATGCCTTCAAATGTTTCCATGGGCCCCCCTAGAGCCCACTGGTACACTTTCTTTCGGAAGCATTTGCAAAGGTATCCAGTTGAATTTAACCTTATAATTTGAAACATAAGCTTTAAAAATCATACTTCAGCGATCAATTGGTGGAGCCCTGTCGAAATTTTTGTCGTAACCCCCCTGCGCCCAATTTATTGTTATTGATTATTTGACACCTCCTAGTTATTGGATTTTCACGAAAACCAATATATAAGATTTTTGGATCCTACTTTACCATTTCTAATCAAAAATTTGTTGCAAAAAATGACAGGGGCCCCATTAAGCTCCAAAGAAGATTATTTAAGAGTTTCAGTTTTGGTAGGTTCCCCTATGAAAATTGGTATACACAATGGTAAATAAAAAAAAAACAGTCATACAAAAAGACCTATCTGCGAAGTTTAACTTTTTAAATGATCTATCCCACTCACTAATCTAATTCATTCTTTGATCTAACCCGCTTTTGTTGTTTTTTCGACACAGAAATAACGAATTTAAACGAAACCATAATACGTTTGTAGTCCAATTTTTCTAGTTTTCGAAACTACATTTAGTTTTAATATACGATGGAGCCCTCATGTAGATGTGCTATTAAGTAGACTTGACGTGAGCTCAACGGAGATGACTTATACAAGCTTCTAGGAGCACATATTTTCGAATCTGTGAATTTGAATCTCCAACCTTAACAGTGATTTTTTTGGTGCGGTTTTACGTTACCAACGTTTTTTTTTTATTGCCATTATTGTATTAGATTTATTGATTTAATTGTTGAAAATATATGCTGAATACGTGACTTAGAGTTTTTTTATTATAATATACTTGTCTATGATAATATTATAGTCAATGATAAGAGAATTAAAGAGATGAAGCATCATTTAAATACGTAGGCACAATATTTGGGTATCTGATAAACACTTGCAAGTAAGGGGAAGATGTTGATGTTGCCCCCTCTCCACGCAAACTTGTGTATACGTTTACAATTTCAATAGAGTATTATTTCCAAGGGGTACATTTATTTTAAAAATAGTCTTCAATTTTAAAGCAAAATTCGTGATTAAGGGTAATTAATTACACATTTAAGCGTTATTTTTGACGCAAACGCGAGGTAAAATTTGGTACGCCTTCTGAAACGGAAAATAGCATTCTATTTTTTACTCATGTACAAAAAAGCAACATGTGTTGTCGCCACTATTCGCCGCCAGCAATGGAGTTTTCTAACCTCACATTTCTAAATTTGTATGTGAGTTTTCAGTGAAAAAAACCAAATTTTTAAGAAAAAGGAAGATATTATAGTACATTAAATAGTAAATATCAGTGTTTTACAACAATGCAATATGGATATTTGATGATTTCTGTGGCGAATGTTTAATATAAAACAAAGATTCTCTCCAAACCACACTTTATTTAGAAAAATCTGAATACGTATTTCGACAGCTAAGCTGTCATCTTCAGCAGAAGATAGAATGATTACAATAACACTTAAATTAACACTTATTTAGATTGTTAAACCGTAGGTAGTCAAGCATAACTTTTTGTATCTAGTCAAGTGGAACTATTTTTAGTATATAAGGTAATTTAAGTGTTATTGTAATCATTCTATCTTCTGCTGAAGATGACAGCTTAGCTGTCGAAATACGTATTCAGATTTTTCTAAATAAAGTGTGGTTTGGAGAGAATCTTTGTTTTATATTAAACAATGCAATATCATAAAAAAAAGACAGAAGTAAAGAAATTTAGCAGTTGCTGTTATGATTCTTGTCAGCCTATCAGAGATAAGGTAAATATAAACACTTCTCCTAACCCCCCAAAAGGTTAGTGTATCAGTTAACCAAATAATTTTGGTGCATATTATATCTATTTAATTCTCTCATCATTGAATAAATTTCTTTAATTTTGTCTTTTTTCAATCAAGTTAAACTTTTTTTTGGAAAATAGTAAATAAAACACAAAAAATTGTCATAAACTGTATATTTTTTATAACGCAGTCATAGAATGGCATAACAATACACATAATGGTAAAATATTGATAAGCCCCTAAATGAACTACAAGAAAAAAAATAAAAAGAAAGAATTTTTGCCAAAAAAATAAAATAAAAATAATCTGTATAAATAAATTAAAATTGGGCTAAGTTTGTACAATAAATTTCTGCTAAGAGTTAACGGACACATGATAACAATTACCTTGTTTAACAACTAGAGAAAACTACTAATACAGAGTGATTTTAAATCTGTCGCTTATACTCATTTTAAATGTACATTTTTAATGTTTTTATAACATAATCTAGAAGGCTAGGTAGGAATTTTTAAGGTAACGCTTTGGACAAGTAGGCCTTGCTAAATAAATAAAACAAATGAACTCTTTGTTGAGATTTCTACATTTTGACATATGTCAAATTAATAAATAGTGTTTAATACTTAAATTATAGGATATATTAAACTATATCCTATGTTTTTGTTAATTTGGTTTCATTTTGAATGAGTAAAGCTCTGTTTAAAGTTTAGTTTGATTACTTAGTGGCAGATTTGAGGTAAGCTATGAGGTCTCCACGTTCGTTTGGTTTTTTGAGACCGGCAAACACCATTTTAGTTCCAGGGATGTATTTTTTGGGGTTTTCGAGGTATTCGAATAGTGTGTCCTCGTTCCATGTAATTCCTGTAACAAAAAAAGATATAAATAAACCATAATATCGAGTGAGCAAATAAAAACGGCCCGTAAAAAGGCCATGGGGATTGTCAAAATATTGTTAATTGACAGATTTTACATTGTTCATAGCCTACTTAGGGGCCGTTTTTATTTGCTCACCCGATAGATAATTAAGTAAAGTTATGCAAATTGAATAATTTATGTGACGTTAATTTAGACAGAGAAGGTGGATAGTTGTAACCCCGTGACGTCACTTAAACATTGACAGTCAAATACTGTGTTTTTAAATGTATTGTACCAATAGAAATATTATACAGGATGTCCAGCATGTATTAAAGCAATTATACGTTGTTGGGGCATGCATAGGGATTCTTGGAAAATTGTTAAAAAAATCCATCTGTTATATTCATTAAGGAAGATGCGAACAAAGTTGCATAAATTCGGCAACACTGTCTAGGAAAATACATCTGAAAATCCCATCTATGAGTCTTGATCATAATCTTTTGCATTAGATTTTATTGACTTTGTTGTCAGCTTCATTTCATGAAAATTTTGTAAAATTAAATTGATTATAAAAATGTAATTCGACCATTTTAAAAATAAACAAATGGTGGAATGTTTTAAGATAGCTTTTTATTAAAGCATTTTAATATGTGCTGTTATCTTTAAGGTACGAGCGTTTGAAGTTTTGCAATTTGATACCTTATATCTCCAAGGGTATATGAGATGGATTCATTTTAAAAATTTTCTAGGAGTACCTAGGCATGCCCCAATAACGTACCGTCGCGTTTATGCACCAATTTTTGGACACCATGTATTTAGAAAAAAAAAAGCAAAAAAAATTGGATTTTAAATTACAAAATTGGCATTTGTATTTTAAATCCATAAAAAAGTCTGGAATCGACCTAAAAAAGTTTAAGGCTCTATGAAATGTATTTACGCCCTTAGAAGAAATATGTGTCTTTTTTTCACCCTGTATAACGCTAACATACCAAAACAATTTAAAATATTCATAAGCGAAAAGAGTTGTATAACATTTACAGAATGATTTAGATAATCAGAAAAAAAAGTGCATATTTTATGACTTATTTACAAATCAACTTTTAATGCAAAGTCCGTGTATAAAACAAAATGCGGATAATGTTACACATCTATGGAAGTTTCTTTGTAAATGAGTCATTATGCACTTTTTTTATTAATGGAGCGTATTCGTACAAAAATTGGTTGGGGTTATCTAGGAGATCTGTTATACCACACATCGGTTCAGATGCTAAGTGACAATACTTCTGAATTTTATATTTTTATCAAATATAAAGCTGATACACCAAAAAACAACAAACTGCCGGTTTAAAACATTTTACGTACCAGCTAAAAGGTTTGTATAACATTAACAGAGTGTTATACAACTTCAATTCTTCATAATTTGGTAAAATAGGGCATAATGACTCATTTACAATGGTACTTTTAATGCAAAATCCGTGCATCAAAAAAATCCGTATTATTTCAAACATTCACAGAAATCCTTTTGTAAATGAGTCATAATTTCCTTTTTTACCTAATTATAAAGAATTAAAGATGTAATACACTCTTTAAATGTTTTACAAACCTTTTAAATGGTACATTGAATGTTTTAAACCGGCAGTTTGTTGTTTTTTGGTGTATTAGCTTTATATTTGATAAAAATATAAAATTCAGAAGTAATGTCAGTTAGCATCTGAAACGACAGGTGGTATGACAGATCTCGTAGGTTACCCCAACCAATTTTTGTACGAATACCCTCCATTATTCTAAATTGACAATGTCAAACACTCCGTAAATGTTGTATAAACCTTTTAGCTGGTACATTGAATGTTTTAAAGAGTCTGCTTGTTGTTTTTTTGGTATATTAGCATTTTATCATTATGTCAGTTAGCATCTTGAACGACAGGTGGAATGACACATGTCCTAGGAAACTCCAACCAATTTTTCTTTTAGTTTTAACTGATATAAAATGGTGGAATCTGAGATTCACTGTCGACCCTAAAGGCGGGACGGACGCCAAGTTATAAAGGAAGTCCTTCTTAATTTCTTAAAGGTATGCACCTACCAAACCTGAAGTGATTGACAGCTGTTTCGCCCTACATTGGGGCTCATCAGAATCACGTATCAGGGATAATCGATGCATAACTTTAAGAAACTAAGATACTTGTTTATTTCAACAAATATCGAAAGAAGGACTTGAGATGTTACCGCCATCTGCCGAAGCAGAAGTGACTTTTATTAGTTTTAACTATCAAACAATAAATTACCTTTAGCTTTGTTGGCATCAGTGTAGGCGAATCCAGGAGCTTGTCCAGTTTTCCTGCCAATGAGGCCGTTAAGATTGGGTCCTACTTTGTGTTTGCCACCAGGTTCAACAGTATGGCATTGGGCACATCTTTGTACAAAGATTTTCTTGCCTTTTTCTACATCACCGGCTGGTACTCCCATTTTGGATTATTTAGAGCTACACAATAAAAATAACTGGGTTAAAATTAGAATTTAGATAAATCAATCTCGTTTGGGGAAAGAACCCTATTGTTTTTGAAAAAAATCGAATAATAAATAGAGAGTAGAAACCACCCCCAAAGTTAAAAAAAATTCATATTTCGGTTAATATCAATTTTACAAAAAAATATATTCTTAATAAAATTAAAGATTGTATTTTTTCCTATAAAAAAAAACTTATTTTTTTGTAAACGGGTGGGGATACAAAAAAACTAGAATGGGTAGAAGTTACTCTTCGCAGATGAGTAGCTCGAGTAGAATTCGAAATCGGTAGAAGTTTAATGTTATATTTTTTAAGTCAAAGCTAAATCAATATTTTATATAATTGCTACACATTCTATAGTATACTCTTCGCAAGAAAATTATTATTGGATAATAGTTTCTTTTAAATAAAACAAATTTTAAAAAAATCTGCGAAGAGTGCAAACTATTAACAGAAAACACGAAGAATTTCGTCAACGATGAAGATAAACGTCGGTTCTGACGTCTCAGAAATTTGGGGTTATTTGTTCTGACAGCTAGTTTTGTTTCTTTGTTTAAAATATTTTTGGCATGGCCATCTTGACTGACGCGTCACGCTATTCGGACTTAGAAGTTTTTTGCTACTAAAATCATTTGTTTTTTGTTTTTTTAACCTCACTGTCTACATTTACAAAAAACGAACAAACATTTTTAATAGAAAATTAAATTTTCATTAATTTTGTAAAGAATCATTTTTTGTGTAGATTAAATAATAACGAAGATAGGAGGTTTTTTTGTGCTGGGGGGAAATTGGGGGGTCGGACAAAAAAACTAACGAATACTTTTTTGTAAAGAATTAAATTTTCTATGTTTTATGTCGAATAATTTTATTTGTAAATTTAATAATAGTCGCGCTACAATTTTTTTTTCATTTGGGGGGCTTAAAAGGGGGCTTTGTAGTAATCAGATTTTTTCCAAAAACAATAGGGTTCTTCCTCTTATAGGGATCGATTTTTCCTTAAAATTTGAGTTTGATATCGCTTTTGGTTTTTGAGATAGCGTGACCACAAGAAACGTGACAGACAGACAGACGGACGGACAAAAAATGAAAATCTTGAAAAGTCATGAAACGCACGAATCTGCAAAAATGTTTGCTCTACGACGAAAATTGACGATTTTAGGATTTTCTGATCGATTGTAATATACTCTTCGGACCTAGTCTTGCGAAGAGTATAATAAGGTGCTTTTTTTATAGGGAAAAATACAATCTTTAATTTTATTAAGAAAATATTTTTTTGTAAAATTGATATTAACCGAAATATGAATTTTTTTTAACTTTGGGGGTGGTTTCTACCCTCTATTTATTATTCGATTTTTTTCAAAAACAATAGGGTTCTCTCCCCAAACGAGATTGATTTATGTACCAAATATTAAGTCAATTGAATAAACCGTTCTTCAGTTATCGTGATAACAATTTTCGTTACAGCTACAGACAGACAAAAAATAAAAGTCTTAAAAAGTTATAAAACGAACGAATCTGCAAAAAATGTTTGCTCTTGGATAAATATTAACGATTTTAGAGAATAGAACGAGAGCTGGCAACCAAAAACACACATCATCGAACGTTGTCATGATTTTTTGTGCATTGCATTATATTTAATATTTCTTAACTTTTGTCCAATACACTTTTAGCGCTAACAGGGAGCGTTTTTTTTAAACATCATAAGTGGGATATTTTTTTTTAAGAAATAAAATAATATGTGCAAATATGAGCCTTAACACTTCCAACCATTTATGCAGTGAAAATTTTTAATTTTGTGTAATCTGTAGGCTTTTTATGCGTAAAATAGGAAATTTTTATTACAGGGTTTTCTGCCCTTGAAAAGCGATTAACCCATCATAAAGGGTTGGCAGGGTTATAGCTCGAAAGGTGCAAAAATCAATTTTGTTGTACGAAGAAAACGATCCCACTTCTGATGTTTTTACCTTAAAAAACAAAACGCTCCCTGTTTGGCCTGCCATTTTGTTGGATTAAGAATAGTAATATTAAATATTATGTAATATCAAAAAATCATGACACCGTTAATGATGTGGATTTTCATGTTGATAGCTCCTATACTAGAACGTCCGACCAAATGATACTTTTCGACTTTGTCTGCAAAGAGTATAAAAATCAGTGGGATTTTTGCTGCGCGTCCACGCATTTATAATTTTTATTTAACTATTGTTACATTATGGACTTTATCTCAAAAACCCGCAGCATTATCTTAAATGCTCCAAATCATTTTCAAAGGCAAATTCCATCTAATTTGAACTTAGATATGAACTATTCTATTCGAACAACCTTGATTGTGTACCTTGGCCTGATCTTGAATTAGGCGGCTATGATTACGTCACGCATGATTCACATGATAATGGACATATGGAACATGGTGCTTAGAATGGGACTTTCCCAGACCTAACCCTAAAAAAGTCCGCATTCGTTTTGTGGTGAAATTAATGCAAAGTAACGCGTTTTTGAATGATTTTGAGATGGTTTGAATAAAAGAAAATTCATTGGAGCAATGCCAGGTAATGTTGTGCAAATTTTATGGGGTTTTTATTATAATTACATAACAATTTGTAATCTTAGGTAATTTGTTTGATTTTGAGTTTTTAGTAAAGCTTTTTTGATATTTTGTTAATTGAAACTAACAAATAAGCTTTTAGAACATTGTAAAATGTTACACAACCTGTAATTAAAGTTGGGTCGATTAAAACTTATCAATTAGCTTCAAAATCAATACTTTTAAAAGCAAAAAACATCCCAAAAACGACTTTAGCATGTTTTACTATGCTTAAGGTTATTAAAATTAAAAAAACAAAATGTTTCACTTACCTTATACACTTACAACGAAAAGTATAAAACTGGCAGTTCCGTTTAGCACCGGATCGATTGCGAATTTTCCAGTAAAATTACTCCCGCGCACGCGGCTTAAAGTTTTAGCGTGACCTTCTTTTGTTTCCACGTGCATGCTTTGTGAATGTTTGTTGTAGTTTGGCTACTAGATAACAGGTGGCGCCAGGTTTTTAGTTACCAGTGGCGTATCAAAGGGTTTTTAGTTATTATACTCTTCGTCTTCGCAAAAGAGTATATTGCGATTACTCGCACCTTCTCTAAAATCGTAAATATTCATCCTAGAGCAAACATTTTTGATGATTTTGAAAATTGCAGATTCGTTCGTTTCATGACTTTTTAAAACTTTTATTTTTTGTCCGTCTGTCTGTAACGAAATTTGTGATCACCATAACTCAAGAACGGTTTATCGGATCGACTTGAGATTTAACGCAAAAATCAAACCCATTTAGAGGAAAAGCCCTATTGTTTTTGGAAAACATCAAGTAATAAATAGAGGGTTAAAAACATCCCCAAAGTAGAAAAAAATTCATATTTTTGTTAATATCAACTTTACGAAAAAAATTATTCTTAATAAAATTAAAGATTGTATCTTTCCCTATAAAAAAGCATCTGGTAAGTTTTTTGTATCCCCACCCGTTTACAAAAAAAAATAAGTTTTACGTTTTTTTCAATAAAATAAAAAATGCACCTTTTTAATCATCTACTCCTACTGCGAAGAGTATCATATAGAATGTGTAACAATTATACAAAAATAAAAAAAATAGTCATAAAAAATGAGCTATCTGCAAAGTTTAAAGTTTTAAATGATCTATCCCACTCACTGATCTAACCCGCTCTTGTTTTTTGTTGCGAAACCACAACCTTACTAAACCATTTTAATTCAGAAAGCCTAAAATTTAATCCAGAAAGTATAAATCTCATTTCAGAAACAGTAAAGTTCAATTCAAAAGATGTAAACTTCGATTCGGAAAAGTAACATTGAATTTAATTGTGATTTTTTTTAATTCTGATAATTATACCTTCTGAATTAAAATTTATACTTTCTGAATTAAAGATTACGCTTTCCGAATTAAAGGTTGACATGGTGTAGTAGTTTGTCTACTTTCACCTTTAAAATGACACTTTTCACACGACTTTATTAGACCTAAAACAATCCTTTAGCTATGTCTTGCAAGCCGTGAGTAAAATGGCACTTTACCGACGGGGTGAAGTTGCAACAAGCTCTTTACCCACGGGCCAAAGTTAGCGTTACTCGCAGAAAATGACAAATGACATTTTTTGTGTTTATTTTAGTTGTCAAAAACATATAATTTGGTGTCTACTTTTAATAAAAATGAATTCTAATTAAAGTTACAGTAAAAAATGAAGTATATGTTTACATTTCTTAAATATTAAAGCGATTGCAAATGTTGTTAGTGTTAGTTTTTACGGATGTCAATAAGTCTGTTAGAATAACGCGTTGAAGCAAAAACCGAAGTGAGTTGTTTTTTTGACAGTATTCAGTGCACCAGAGGTAGGATTTGGATTTAACATAACCGTTTATTGAATATTACAACATGTATCTTCATTTCTGCTTTTTAAATGTTATTTTTAACCTAACTTTTCTTCAAGTCGAAATTTTCTTCTTCTAAAAAGTTCGATATTGTTTGATTTTGTGGTCGTAGAAAAAGTATAGTTAGTAACACGTTTTGTAAAAGTCTTTATTCACTTGTCTATAAAACAAACTCGTGAATTGTTTATAAAACTTGATACGAAAACTACTATTATTGTTTTTGGGCAGTAATAAGTATAGAAATCTTGTTTGTTATAAAAACATTTTTCATTTTATTAGGAATAATTTACATTGTTCAAATAAAAAGTACATATTTAAATATTTACAAAATATTCATAAAAACTATGGTACATTAAAAATGTCAAAAAAAAATTACAAGTAACTAGATTATTAAGGGTACTTAGTAAATATTTTAACATTCAGAAATGAGGAAAAATAAGCGTATTTTTTAATTTTTTTTATCATATTTATACAATCTATAAATTAATAATTATTTTTGCTATGTTATTTTTACAGCAAAATATTGGTAATAGTGATATTATAATAAAATGCTATATTTACTGCCAAAACTAAAAATTAAATTCCAAAAATACGATTGACAGAATAAGAAATTATTTACAATCAAAATCAAAAATTAATCCAAAAAATATTTCATGACTAGCTAGTGTATAATTTTATTTTTTCAAAAGTCTGTTCAACAGAAAATTAATAAATTCAATTTTTGCAAAATTGGATGAGTATGCACTTACAATAAATTTATGTACAAAATTACAAACAAAAATTCTCGAATAAAAATAAAAATTACATAATCAATTAATTTAAAATGTCATCACATAAAAACTCAGGATTTATAAGTTTTTTTTAAATTTTTAAGTAATTTCCTACCTTTCTATTAGGATAATATATTTTTTTTAAGTAGGTAGGTACATTTTCTATTTACAAGTTTTATTACTTTAAATCATTTTGTTACAAAAAAAGCAATAGACCATATTGAAACAAAAAACTGGAGCTTTCATGAAAAAATTAAATAGTGCCAAACTATTTTTGGAGGATTAAAATTGACAAATTCATTGACCGTTAGTGTAAAACTAGTTCTTTTTATCAAAAATTTTACTTTTTGAGATTATTTTTTAACACCATATTTAAGGCTAGAGATTCAAATTCACAGATTAGAAGATCTATGCTCCTAGAAGCTCGTATAGTCATCTTCGTTGAGCTCCCGTCAATTCTACTAAATAGCACATCTACATGAGGGCCCCATCGTATATTAAAACCAAATGTAGTTTTGAAAACTAGAAAAATAGAGCTACAGACGTATTAAGGTTTCATTTAAATCGGTTATTTCTTTGTGTCGAAAATCTGACTTTTGACTGACAAAAAACAAAAATATTATAATGATTTTTCGACACAATGAAATAACCGATTTAAATGAAACCATAATACGTTTGTAGCCCTATTTTTCTGGTTTCTAAAACTACATTTAGTTTTATTATACGATGGGGCCCTCATGTAGATGTGCTACTTAGTAGAATTGACGGGAGCTCAAGCGGAGATGACTTGTACGAGCTTCAAGGAGCACAGATCCTCGAATCTGTAAATTGGAAACGCTAGCCCTAACGCAGAATGTCGCTAAGCATAGAAACTGTGGTTATGTAATGTTGGTTGTCTAAAATCAACAAAAAACAGCACATTCTGGTCATAGCTCAGTGGGTTTGTAAGCATTAATTTTAATTAAAAATTGTACTTACCAGCAACATAAATATTCAAAGCACAAGTTGACATATTTTAATGGTCCATCAGTAAGCGTTTAAATGCAATTTTGGCAATTTAAAATTCAAAAAAAGGTGCTTTTAAATTGTTAAAATTCTTTATTTAAACGCTTATTGATGGACCTTTAGAATATGTCAACTTGTGCTTTGTTTATTTATGTTGCTGGTAAGCACAATTTTAAATTAAAATTTACTCTTATAAAATCACTGAGCAATGACCAGAAAGGGCTGTTTTTTTATTGATTTTAGGCAATCAGCATTACATAATCACAGTTTCTATGCCTCACGACATTCCGTGTTAAAGGCGGCCTAGAGATGTGCCAGTGGTATTTGACCAAGATTTTGACTAGGTATTTCTACCGTCATTTGATCGCCCAAATTTGGGGAAATTGGTCAAATTTTCGGTCAAATTCTAAATATTTTTTAATCTGCCACTTTTTGCTAAATTTTTAATGAATAAATAGATTGGTGATCCAAATTATTGATAATTGAAGGTAAATTAGCGGGGTAGGATCCAAATAAAACAAAAATCTGTTTTTAACGAGTCGACGTTTCGATGTATTTTACACCATTCTCAAGACGACAAATTAATTTACAATGAAAATCTAAATTAATTTGTCGTCATGAGAATGGTGTAAAATACATCGAAACGTCGACTTGTTAAAAACAGATTTTTGTTTTATTTGGATCCTAAACGCGCTAATTTAACTTCAATTAAATTTTTAATGTTGTTGTCTTAATTTTGCTATTTCCTTTTACATAAAATTGGCTTAGTGGGATTTATGCGTAAAAATATAGTATTTAGATGACCATAATTTATTTTTTCATATGACCTCACAAGGATTCTCTTCAAAAGTTTTTAAGAATTTGACCATATTTGACCGTAATTTGACCAGATATTTTGACCATACCAAATTGATTTGGTCATATACTACAGTCAATCTGTCCTAAATAGTGGGGGTACATCGACAAAATTCCTGTAGGGCCGCCTTTTTTATATGATGTAACTGGATGTCCAAAGAGTAAAACCCCAAATTGGCGTATATCTACCTATTGCAGAGACGGAGTTATGGCCCCCCAAAGGGCCCCCTTTAATTCATCACGGTGGAACTGCACCAAATTTTGCAAATAGATGTCAAATAAGATTATAAAAAAAAATCTCTAAAAAAATTCCTTTATTTCCTAAATAGCCCCCAAAGAGTAATAACCAATCACGTTGGATTTACACCAAATTTTGCAGATAGATCCAAAATAAGATGCTTAAAAATATTTCCTTATAACTTTTTTCCAAAAAATAATTCCTTCGCCCCATAAACGAAGGGGACTTTTAAGGAGGGCATAGAATTTTTTTTTCAAAAAAATTTATAAATAAATATTTTTTAGTATCTCATTTTACATCTATCCGCAAAATTTGGTGTAAATCCAACGTGATTGGTTATTACTCTTTGGGGGCTATTTAGGGGGTGAAGGAATTTTTTTAGATATTTTTATTTTATAAAAATCTTTTAAAAACCCTATGTGATATATATTTGCAAAATTTGGTGCAGTTCCACCGTGATGAATTAAAGGGGGCCCTTTGGGGGGCCATAACTCCGTTTCTGCAATAGGTAGATATGCGCCAATTTGGGGTTTTACTCTTGGGACATCCAGTTACATCATATAAAAAAGGCGGCCCTATCAGGAATTTTGTCGATGTCCACATACGGATTGACTGTACTAATAAGCACATCTCTACATAGTTAAAGCCAAACTAAATCCAGTCTAAAGATTGATTCGATATTTAAACAAAACTAGGAAAACAACTACTTTACACCTGCGGTTTTATGCGAACCACAAACAGCTTTAAAACAGGTTTCTTTGAAGTCCCAATTTAAAGATTTAGCACACCAAAAATGAGCCACTTTTAGACACCCTCGTTTTACACAACCGATATTTGCCCCTTTAAGTCCGCAACGCTCACAATTTACGTTACAACACGACCATACTGCCTCCTCTAACCCGATTATTTTGGGGCCAATTAAATAAATACCAGGCGACCAAACCAAACAATCCTCATGCGCCCAAACTTCATATAACTTATTATCCGTTTCAGTGATTCCAAAATACGGATCATCATGCACTTCCGTTAGACTATCCGAGTGTTTCCGTTTCGTTTTTTTGCCCTTATTGTTCGTGGATGCGTCTAATGCCTTTGTTATTTTCTTGCTTTTGAAGTCGCGGTCATACGGGTCGTGTAAACGTCGTGCGAACTCGGGACACTCTGTCGTTATAAAGTATGGTCCGAATAAGTCACCGGTGGGGTAGGAAAAGTGGTCCACGCCTGGTATTTCCGAGGTGTGTGGACCCTTTTTGCAAAACACGCATATCCATGATATGTCACGGGTTTGTGAGTCGTATTTGTTGCTTAGGGTGCTACAGTGTAAACCTGAAAAATAATTAGTTTTAGTAAGGCGATATAGCCCAATTATTCTAATTAAAATTTGTAGGTTCCTTAAAAAAAAATCCCAACCAAGATCTGCTTATGCAGAATTGTAGGCACTATCCCCAGGAATATAAAAGTGAAAAATTCCCACAAAATTTCCGTGACGTTTAGCCCCCATCTTGCATAGAAGTGAGAAGTTAGTTTTTTGTTAATACCTAAACTATTCAGCAGTTTTAAAAAAAAATTTAAAAATTTTTAGGAACATTATTTTAATAAGAATACAATCATTTTTAAAAAAATAATAAATCACCAATATTAACGATTCTATAGCTCTTTGAAAATCACCTTATTTCATCATAATCGTCTATCTTAGTCATAAAGTCCTGAAGCATAGATTGCAGTGTTCTCTGTAGGACCAAATTAGCACATTTTCAAAGTGCTATAAAATCGTTCATATTGGTGATTTATTATTTTTTTAAAAATGATTGTATTCTTATTAAAATAATGTTCCTAAAAATTTTTAAAACTTTTCTCAAAAGTGCCAAATAGTTTAGGTATTAACAAAAAACTAACTCCTCACTTCTATGCAAGATGGGGGCTAAACGTCACGGAAATGTTGTGGGAATTTTTCACTTTTATATTCCTGGGGGCAGTGCCTACAATCCTGCATAAGCAGATCTTGGTTGGGATTTTTTTCTGGGGGCATTAATAGAATAAAATGGTTTTTGTATTTTCATCTCTTGTTAAGGTATCTGTTGTTATTATACAGAGTTTTACCCGAAACGTGTGCATCTTTTAGGAGGGTAGATAGAGGACGAAAAAATACACTCGACATGTCCTAGGCTAAGGGGCACCGTTTAAAAACTACACCCCTGTAAGTCTAGTTTACTATAAATATTTTATCGTAAATATCTTACAAATGGTTTGTCAAAACATATTAAAATTGGTGGAATCATTAACGGCATTAAAAACATTTTTTTCAAACTTGTTTTGACATTTGTAGCCCCCCTAGAAATGGAGTTACCATCGGTAGAGTGCATAAAGATTGTCGTAACTTTTTTGTTCCTAACAATTTTGTAATTTTATTTATTTTTGCTGGTAGATGGATTCAATAAGAAACTTTCTTATCACCTGAAACTTCTTAAGTATCTTAGTTTTTTAAAGTTATGCATTGACTATCCCTGATACGTGATTCTGATGAGCCCCAATAGGGCGAAACAGCTGTCAATCACTTCAGGTTTGGTAAGGATGAGTACAGAAGGCGAATCAAGGGTTTGGTTAAACATTTAGTTGACATAGACGCATTGTAATTATATCATAAGTTTTATTAAAAAAAATAAGTGTGTTCTTTTATTTAACATACTATTTGGCTACCTAATCATAAAGCATCAATTTCGTAAACGTGTGCAAACAAATCACGCATTCGTTTGCTTAATACTTCTTCATTAAAATTACCAGTACTGATCAAATCTAGCGGTAGTTCTGTTTCTTCTTTATCTTTAAAAGAATCAGCTATTTCGCTCTTTTCTATCACCTTTATCTTCGCAACCATGAACGACATAATCAGACCAAATTTACAATACTTCTTCCAATCTTTCCTAAGTGCTTCAAATGGAAAAAGTTCTTTAGGGTCTTCACCAAGGTCTAGAACGAATTTGGAGAAAGCCGAATGGTAAAGTTTGAGGTAGTACTCCAGTTTGTCTAAGTTTTCTTTGGAAGCGCCGGTGTAGAAAAAGTAAGACAAGTCGTGGACGGGTGTTCCTTTCTTGCAGATTTGGAAATCTATCATGCAAATATCCTCCAGCTTACCACATGGCTAAATAACAATATTTAGTAAGGATTAGTACCGCCAATCCGTATGTGGACATCGACAAAATTCCTGGTAGGGACGCTTTTTTTATATGATGTAACTGAATGTCCAAAGAGTAAAACCCCGAATTGGCGTATATCTACCTGTTGCAGAAACGGAATTATGGCCCCCCAAAGGGCCCCCTTTAATTCACCACGGTGGAACTACACCAAATTTTGCAAATAGAGGTTTTAAAAAGATCATTATATAAAAAAAAAATCTCTAGAAAGATTCCTTCACCCCCTAAATAGCCCCCAAAGAGAGAGACCAATCACGTTGGATGTACACCAAATTTTGCAGATAGATGTAAAATAAGATAAAAAATATTTATTAATAACTTTTTTTGAAAAAAAAAAATTCTATGCCCCCCTTAAAAGCTCCTTTCGTTTATGGGGCGAAGGAATTACTTTTTGAAAAAATGTTTAATAAAATATTTTTAAGCATCTTATTATGCATCTATCTGCAAAATTTGATGTAAATCCAACGTGATTGGTTATTACTCTTTGGGGGCTATTTGGGGGGTGAAGGAATTTTTTTAGACATTTTTTTTTTATAAATTTTTTTTTTAAACCTTATTTGACATCTATTTGCAAAATTTGGTGCAGTTCAACCGTGATGGATTAAAGGGGACCTTTTGGGGGGTCATAACTCCGTTTCTGCAATAGGTAGATATACGTCAATTTGGGGTTTACTCTTTGGACATCCAGTTACATCATATAAAAAAGGCGGCCCTACCCGGAATTTTGTAGATGTACCCTCATTATTTAGGACAGATTCACTGTACTATAAGTATATTTACGGACGAAGAAAGTGCAACTTACGTTGTACTTAAACATCATGTTGTTTGACCAACAATCACCATGCAAAAGACAAGAATACTCCTCGCTGTATTGCAAAACATCATTAAACGCTTTCATACAATCTTCTGCATATGT
The DNA here is from genome assembly GCA_963920755.1 of Cartodere bifasciata. NCBI lineage: Eukaryota > Metazoa > Arthropoda > Insecta > Coleoptera > Latridiidae > Cartodere > Cartodere bifasciata. The sequence continues at coordinate 1,923,084 of OY987198.1, forward strand.
CTCAGCCGCTTTTCTCAACTTCGTATCTTCAGGATCAATAAAGTTATAGCAGGCTTTCCCGGCATCTTTAAGCATATAATTAAGGTTATCGTTTTTAGCAAAATCGTCAAAAACGTCGATTAAATTGGACGCAAAATCGTCAAACTGTTTTCTGTTGCGTTTTTTTAATACGAAAGACAATGCGTGGAATTTTGCGTAGCGTTTAAAGATCAACTCCAAGTGGTCTTGTGGAAAGAGGTTCTTTTTTTCAAAAAGGACGAAACCGCTTTTTGTAATGTCCTCGAAAACTAGTAAGTTCGGTTTAACGTCCTTTTGTGTAGCGAACTTTTTGGCTATGTTGTTGAATGGTTCTTTCACGCCAGCGTCTTTTTGTAGCTTGTCCAGTACTGGATATATTTCGTCGTAGAAGAATATTTCGTTTATGTAGGCGCTTTCAATTGTGTTCTCATGTTCTTTTGTCGTTTTTTCAAAGGCGCGTTTGATAGCCAGGTGTAAAACTTGGTTAGTGTCTGCACTAGTAATGTCGGCAAAGAAAAAATCGCCTAAGAAACCATTTTTAGTTTGTTCTTCTACGTGCACTTTAATGAGAGGGTTTTTGATTTCTTGTTCTACTGCTACCTTTTCAAGTACTTTTTCTAGTTTTGCGATGACTTGGCTGTTTATCATTTTATCTAATGCACTAAACGTTTTGAACTTGAATGATTTAGATAAATATAAAAGCGGTATTTTATAAGCTAAGGTTTAGTAATTACTAAGCATTGCGCAATGTTACAAGTACCTCATTTCAGAGATATCAAACTATTAAATAAAACAATAGTACAGTCAATCTGTCCTAAATCATCGACAAAATTCCTGGTGTATTCTTTCTTTTATACAGGGTGTCCCAGAATTGGCGCACCACCTGTATGGTACGTTGTTGGGACATGCCCAGGGATCCCCAGAAAATTGTCAAAAAAAATCCATCTCATACACCCTCGAAGATATGAGGCCCCAAAGTGCAAAACTTTAAACGCATATACCTTAAAAACAACAGCACGTATTTACGAAAAATATGGTTTAATACAAAGCTGCAGTCTATCTTAAACCATTTCACCAATTTTTCTTCTTTTAAATGATCAAATAACATTTTTATAATTAATTTAATTTTACAAAATTTTCTTGAAATAAGCTGACAACAATGTCAATAAAATTTTATGCAAAAGTGTATAATCAATCTATGATGGGATTTTTAGATTTATTTTCCTAGACTGTGTAGTACTTTCCTAGTCTGTGTTGCCAAATTTAAGCAACTTTGTTCGCATTTTCCTTAATGAATATAACTGATGGATTTTTTTTAACAATTTTCCTGGAATCCCCAGGCATGCCCTAACAGCGTACCATACAGGTGATGCGCCAATTCTGGGACACCCTGTATTAGTTTAGTCTTTGTCATGATCGAAGCTATAACTAAACCATATTTGGCATAAGCTTTCCAGTCCGTTTTTAAAGCTTTAAAGGGGTAGAGTTCCTCAGGGTTTTCACCAAGATCGCCGACGAATTTCGAGAATGAATAAGGCAGCGATGCTCCCCCTTATAGTTGTAAACCTCTCTAAAGACACTCATGACATTGTCCATGACTTTCTTCAATCGTACGTACACTTCACTGAACTCCGCCACTTTAAAACTAATATCTAATTTTGTAAATATTGTATAACAAATTGTTTTCAATAAAGTCCTTTTATTATTATTATTATTATATCTGTGTCTTTTTGTAGTTTGTCCAAAGCGGGGTACATTACTATCTTATAAAAAATTAGCAGGCTACTCCGTCGCTGTCTACTGTCACTCAACTAAAGTAAGATTTTTATCTAGTTTTAAAAAAGATAGGAAGAACAATAAGACTATTTTAAATTGATTATTTCAAATTGGTACAGTTAATCGAGAAGTTTCAGGTGATAAGAAAGTTTCTTATTGAACCCATCTACCAGCAAAAATAAATTAAATTACAAAATTGTTAGGAACAAAAAAGTTACGACAATGTTTATGCACTCTACCGGTGATAACTCCATTTCTAGTGGGACTACAAATGTTAAAACATGTTTAAAAGGAATGTTTTTATTGCCGTTAATGATTCCATCAATTTTATTATATTTCGACAAACCATTTGTAAGATATTAACGATAAAATATTTATAGTGAAGTAGACTTAAAGGGGTGTAGTATTTAAACGGCGGTGCCCACTAGCCTAGGACATGTCAAGTGTATCTGTCTATCTGTTCGTCCTCTATTTACCCTCTTAAAAGATGCACTCGTTTCGGGGAAACCTTGTATAATAATAACAGAAACCTTGACAAGTGATGACAATAAAAAACCCATTTAGTTTAAGAATAAAAAAATATAAAAAATGCACAAATTAAAAAAATAACGAATAAAATTGTAATTTAAATAAAGTAATTTTTCAAGAAACTTACCTTTAGATCGAACTTTATGTCGATATTCGCTGTCATCATGGAACTTTTTCGACTTCGACACTTTTCTATCCAAATCGTCATCATTTGAAGGTGTATTCACGACATTAACCGACAACGGTGAGTCCCTCGGTCCTTTAATGTGTATAAACGGGCCTTTAGATTTACTAGAACTGGCATTACTACCAGAATCCAGAAGTTCACTTCGTAAAGTATCGATTTTCGAACTGGAAGCTTGAGGTTTACCGTTCATTTTTTTGTTTTTGGTATTCTTGATGTCAAGTTTTGATTTTTTTGATATTGTTTTTTTGTTGTCAATGTTTGTTACTATGGTTTCGGCGCTTTTTCTTCGTGTGTTTATTTTTGTTGATTTATTTGAGTCGGCCTTGCTTTTTCGCCGCTTTTTGCGCGATTTTTGAGTTTCGTTTGATGTTGATGATACCTAAAAAATTAGCATGTTAAATTTTAAATCAAAAGTGAACGAACAATATTCTTTGTTGGCTTTTTAAGGCATTTCTATTATCGAGTAAAGGGAAAACGCAATACAAGGTGTTCAAAAATTAGCAAAATTTGCAATACTGTGTTTTTGGGGCATTCTCAGGAATCCCTAGAAAAAATTAAATTTTAAAGCAAATATTTTTGACTATTCTCAAATAATTATCTTAACAACAATGTCTGGCCGAGTTGGTTTTTACTTTTGGCAACGATGCACTACATCAATAAACTATTTCCTGCTGATTTCTAAAATTCAAACATGGACGCACCAGTCTTAGCGCCCATCCTAAGACAGGTCTACCAAAAACAGGCGGAGTGTCCCGGAAATACACGGATGCTTTGCGCCAGTTAAAACCCGAAAATGCACAATTGACACACCGCAAGATTAAGACATTCTAAGGCAACTAAATGACTCCAATTTAAATTTTTTTACATAAACAGTTGAATGTGGAAAAATTATTTTCTGTTTGGCAGTCTAATTATTTAGGGAGGCACAGAAGTAGACTGGCTTTAACTAGTGACCCAGAATTTTGAGTCTGTTCGGCAGTGGACTTTCATAAAGCGCAAACAAAACCGCGAATGATGACCAATCATGAATTAAGACAAATAAACTTGAAAACAACCGAAAATAAATTTTTAGGGGGTTTCATGTAAAAAAAAAGCCAAAAAGAGGTATACGTTTTCTTCCAGCTCGCGAGGTTAACTAAAAAATGTACTGTGGCGAAACCACTTGTCGTATCTTAACAAAACTTTCGGTATAGTCCTAATAAACTTGAAGGTTTTGTTTGGCACTTGTGGTGCCGTTGGTGGCGCCCCCTATTTGTCTATATGCAAAATATAAAAGACAACCCTCGTAGTATTTTTTTAATCATTTTAAAATATCAAAATGTTAAAAAAAGCTTAGTAAAGGGAGTAAAAAACACATTTTTAATTTTTGAAGCCCCATATTTCAGAAATGTGGTAAATTACGATAACCATTTTGGATAATTATATGTACAATTTTAAATATAGTCAGCAAGTTGTATGTCAAATTTCAAATCTCTAAGTTAACCTGAACAATTTATACGCTATGCAAACGGACTATTAAATAATCAAAGGTAATATCATGAATGCTTTGAATTTATCCGATAAATTTTTGAAAACTTATTGCTTGAATATCAAAGAGTGTCTTTAACAGATATAAATACAAATTTTTTGTTAAATTTGCACGATTTGATTACCAAGCAGGAAGTTTAAGGAAATTCAAAGCATGAATGATATTTGGTAAGATTATTTCATAAGTTAGCTACATTAAACAAGTTTATTTAATACCAGACTAAAAAAGAAATTTGGTTGCTGTAAGTCAAAATCAACGGCTACTTAATCCCAAAAAAGCTACTGCAGGATTTATAAAGAAAGATGCAGTTTTATCATGGGTAATATCCCTAGGGCATCAAATTTTTCCGGAAAAAAGTCGGGGGAGTTTTACTAAAAAATATACAATTGGTCGAGACTTTTCCGGGAAAATTTGTTGCCCGAGGGATATTTGGGCAAGAGTATATCCCGAGATAATACGTATTATAATAAAATAAGTAGACAAGTCAAGATTGTGAAAGAGAAAATTCTTATTGAAATTAATTAAATTTGACAGCCGGGGTTTTTCCGCGGATAAATTTGCCGCCGGCAATTTTTCCACTGAAAAACGCCAAAATAACACCTCAGATCACTGTATATGACAGGAGGGAGATATTCAGTATAAAACGAAGGAAATGACACCTTAGATTGCAGTATATGAGAGGAGTGGAATAATCTTGCTAAAAAAACATTTACCTGACTCGTTGACGCAACAGAATCATTTAAAAGCACCAAACTTTCAGTATTTCCATCATTTTTCGGATCACTTTCTTCCAAACCAGCAAACATTTCTTCTAATTTGTCTTCTACTTCGACAAAACTCGTAGTTTCTTTTTTCTGCGCAGGCGTTACCAATTTTGAGCCCAGCCCACTTGATATACTATTTTGCTCATGCGCACTAATAACAGACGCTACCAAAGGCGGCTGCGCATTTGATGGTGACACTTGTTTGGTTTTTGAAATTGTGGGGTTATGTTGTTGCAAAATGGCGGCGTCATTAGACGTTTGTGACGTTTCAGTGTTTATAAAGTGGTTTTCTGTAGTTTCTTCTGGCTTTTTAAGGTTTGTAGGACTGTTTTCTGGTGATTTTAACTGTGTTTTAGTAAGATTTAAGGTAGGTTCGGTTTCAGTGTATGAATTATGTACTAATGCAGCGATATTTTCTATGGTTTCAGATTCTGAGGATGTTTTTCGTCGCGTTTTGGCTGGTTTTATTATTTCGTCGGATGATCGACGGCGTTCTGTTGTTCGTTTTGGTTGGAACGTTGTGGCAAGAGATGGTTTTTGAGTTTTGCCTGGAAAAAAATAATCATTTTTAATCTTTCAACATGGGCCTCATTTTATAAAAGTCGACAAGTGTAGAATCTTACAATTCTCAAATAATACGCCATATTAGTGTGTCGTCATTGAAGCCAACAAAGACAAAATCGCATCGTAGTTTCCATGGTTTTGAAATTTTAACAATCACTTCGACAATTACCTTTTGATACGTAGTTGTCAAAACTTCAAAACCATGGAAACTAGGATGCGATTTTGTCTTTGTTGGCTTCATATTTCGTCATCAATAATATGGCGAATTAAAAAATTGTCAATGAGAGTGTTTCATAAAAAAGTTATATTTGCTTAATCGATTTCTCTTATTGAACTGTGGTGTTTTGCGAATTTATTTACATCACACAAGTCTCTACTTTTTAAGAAAAACAATAAATAAAATTTGAAAATTGCGTTAAATTGGACCAGCTTTAACAGCCATTTTTCCCTTCCACCTTCTTGAATCTATACGTTTACTTCATCGTCAAAGTGACATTACCTATTTTTTTACTTGAATTATTGCTTTACTAACATTTAAGGTATTTTTTAACGCCACGATAAATAAATCAAAATAACGATAATAATATTCCATATTTTAGTCAATCTGTCACTAAGTGCGGTTGACTTATGAAACATAGAAAAGAATACGTTTTTATGTTGCTATATAAGCAATGTGCAATACCTCAGAATAGTAGAAGTCGGAAGGGAAATGCCACTAAATCATGGAAAAGTGCGCCAAAAATTTAAAACTTGGAGCGCTAGTATACCTAAACTAGCCACTAGATAAACAAGAGATTTTTAGTAAAATCTTATGCCAACCAAAAAATTAAAATTTGTTACTTGTAAAACACGCTCAATTAAAATTGCGTTATTCAAACCTTTTAGATGGTACATTGAATGTTTTAAACCGGCAGTTTGTTGTTTTTTGGTATATTAGCGTTATATTTGATAAAAGTATAAAATTGAAAAGTAATGTCAGTTAGCATCTTGAACGATGGGTGGTATGACATATATTCTAGGTTACCCAAACCAATTTTTGTACGAATACGCTCCATTCATTGCTTCACTTACATTTTTATTAACGCCACGATAAATAAATCAAAATAAAGATAAAAATATTTCATATTTTAGCATGGCAAAGAACACTGGTATGCTCGAGGCTTGAATAAAATTCGTTCATTTCTGCGCATGACGTCATGTGGTATGAAACCAAATCAAGAATCTAGTCACCTAGTTATTATTTTGATGTTCAAACATAAAAAATATGAAGCGTTTTAAATCTAGTCACCTAGTTCAAACTTGTTATTCATCTGACGTTTATATGTCAAGCAGTTTTAAAAACATTTCAGCAAATTTTTTGGTGTTTTAAATTATTCAAAAGGTTTTTATTGTTGTTATTGTTTATTGTTGTATAAACTATTATTTTTAAACAAGTTTCTGAGTGAAGTAATTTGTGGTTTTTTATAAACTACTTGATGATTTATTGTGCGGTAGCGAGTTTTAAAGGTGGAAACCATTTGGTTCTTACAAAAGGCAGCGACATTAATACAATTATTACTAAAATTTTCGAAATGATGTGGACATGGCTAAAATATGGGTTATATATTGCTTGTGGAGAAAGAAAAAACGAACGAACGAACGACTTGAAAAATGGTTAGTTATATTTAAATTCGTAAACCAGCTTTTCTGTTCAGTATTCACACAACAATACATTTTAATAATTGTAGTATAATATTTAGTTTAAATAAATAGTAGCAGACCTTTCTATAACTGGACACTAAGGGTTCGCATATCTTTAAATAACAATAAAATAAAAGTAAAATCTGACATGTATTGGAAGACGTTTGTTTTGTGTATTTTGACGTTTCTACTGACGGACAAAGTGGATGTGACAGCAACCCATAGAAATATAATTTCTGTGCAGCAACCACATGACGTCACAAATGCTTGGTCAAGTAGGCCAAAAATGCGCGAGAACATACCGGATACTTTGCCATGTATTTTAGCCAATTTCTCACTAAGCGCGGTTTATTTAAGAAACATAGAAAAGAATACATTTTCATGTTGCTAAATGCTAAGCAATGTGCTACACCTTAAAATAGTTAAAGTGGGAAGGGGAATATTCTAAAATCGAGAGAAAGTGCCCAAAAATGTTAAATTTGAAGTGCTAGAACATTTAAACCAGCCACTAGATAAACAAGAGATTTTTAGTGAAAGCTTATGCCCAAGACAGCTTTTTATTTTAACTAAAAAATTTAAATTTGTTACTTGTGTAAAACGCTCAATTAAAATTTTAGTGTTTTTTATATCAAAAAAATAAAAATCACTTCTAAAATAAACTACATTTATGTATATGTATTTAGGCGCATGCGCGAACCGAGATATTCTTTTACTGCGCATGACATTTACAGTTTTTAACCAATTCAAGTTTACAGTTATTAAAAACTTACCCAAATCCAAAGGATTTTCTTCAGTGTGAACTATCCTATCAGGAATATGTTCAACTGTAATTTTTTCCACAATTTCTCCCCTAATTTCACCCGGTTCCATATCGGCCCCCCTTTCAATTATGTCATGATGAATAGGGCCACTATTTGAGGGAACTCTCATAGTTTTGTTAGGTTTTCTTTTTCTTCTAGATTTGTTGCTGTCTAGACTATCTTCGTTACTTAAAGGGGAGGGTAAATCATCTTCTTTCAGATTATTTCCAGGGGTAGGAATATTGAGTATGCTACTTGAGTTGCTGTTCTCGTCGTGAGAACTGTGTGCTTGCACTATTACGCTGTTTAGTAAGGGTTCCTATAAGAAAATATAAAAATAATATTAGAAATCTATCATCTATCAGTATCCCTTCGCAACAAAATATCTCTTTAAAATTAAATCTTTTAAAAATTAAAAAAAAATTACTCGAAAATTGGAGCTTCCTTTTTAATTTTTAAAGTACTGGCTTAGTATAAAATTGTGCCGATAGATGGTGCTAGTGAAAAACGGCGACTGCAGTGCTTTAATCGCTATTTTTACGTGCTATTTGAGTTTTTAAGTCTGCGTTTTATAATATAAAGTTGGTAAACTGCTTAATTATTAAATATGTAAATAATTTTATTTTATTGGGTTGGTTCCTCAGATGCAAAAATATAGAGATGTGCCAGTGGTATTTGACCAAGATTTTGACTAGGTCATTTTACCGTCATTTGATCACCCAAATTTAGGGAAATTGGCCATATTCCCGGTCAGATTCTAAATATTTTTTTAATCTGCATCTTTTTGCTAAATTTTTAATGTCTTATGTCTTAGTTTTGCAATTTTCTTTTACATAAAATTGGCTTAGTGGGATTTATGCGTCAAAATATGGTATTTATATGACCATAATTTAATTTTTCATATGACATCACCAAGGGTTCTCTTCAAAAGTTTTTAAGAATTTGACCAAATTTGACCATATTTGACCAGAGATTATGACCATACCAAAATGATTTGGTCATAAGCACATCTCTACAAAAATATGAATTTTTCTCTTACAAGTTACTTTTCATTTACAAATTTGACTGCTAAAAGCTGTCAGGGGACATAGTTTTTTAGTAAATGGAGTAACTAAAAGAATTGGAGAACCGATAGGACTGCTAAATTTTCTCAAAAGCGCCTATTTATTCAATATGTCTGACATAAATTTTAAAATGTCTTTTAATTGAAATTAAAAATGCTTTTTAGGGCCGGTTGTACAAACCAAGTTTAAACTTCGGTTTAGCTAAACTGACATTTGATCACAAACCGACTTTGTCAATACAACTTGGATAGTGTCTAAAATTGTTCTTTCTATGGTTATAAGTCAGTTTAGCTAAACCAAAGTTTAAACGTGGTTTGTACAACTGGCCCTTAATAAATTAAATTTAGCAAATATAAAAAATAGCATAAAAAAACTCGTTTTATAAGGCGTTTTTTAGCCCTTGTCCATTCGAAAACGTTCCTTATAAAACTCTATTGTTTAATATACTATTATAAGGCCATTTTGTAGTACTTGTCCATTGAAAACGTAATTTAGAGAACTCGATATTTTAATACACTATTTTGGTTACTATAACTTACCAAATTGCTTGTGTTTATTTCAAGCCTTTCTCTAAGGCTCTTTTCCACAATGACAGACGGTGTTTCAGGATTACTAGTACGTGTTTTGTCCACTAGGGGTTTCAACCTTTCCAAAACGGAATCTAAAGGTTTGTTAGTCCTCTTAGGAAGAGGATTGCTTGCTTTTGTCATATCTTGGTGAGCTGCCGCTATAATACTTGACATTATACTTGTATTTACAATGTTTGTCTCACTACTGCTTCCTAAACCTGAAATAGAAAAAAATACATACTTTAGTTTATACAAAAAAAAAAAAAACAGCCGCTTTAAAACATTCTTAAGGTACCACAGCTCAAAAGGTTTGTATAACATTTACGTGTTTTACATGGTCAGTTTTAGATAGTTAGTTAAAAGAGTGCATAATGACTCATTAACAAAGGAACTATTAATCCTAAGTCCGTGCATAAAAACAAAGTGCGGAATATTTTACACATCTATAGAAGTTCCTTTGTAAATGAGTCATTATGCACGTTTTTACCTAGTTATCTAAAATTGACGATGTAAAACACTCGTAAATGTTATACAAACCTTTTAGCTGGTACATTGAATGTTTTAAACCGCTGCTTGTTGTTTTTTACTATAATAGCGTTAAATTTGATAAAAGTTTGAGAGTTATGACGTTATGTCATTTGGCATCTTAAACGACCCGTGTACGCTTGTTAATAAATTCCCGATAATTCGCAGAAATTCTTGAAAATTCTCAGCAAAGAATTCCGAGAAATTCTTGGAAATGTCGAAGAAATTTAAGAAATTTTGAGAAATGTACAGAAGATCTTGTGTACGCCATTTGTCAACGCGGTTTTTCCCTCGTAAATTTTAATCAAAACTACTGGCAAAAACTGGAAGCACGGAGGCTAATTCAGCAAAACCCACCCTTACTGTATTTGCGAGTGTAATTCAATGTTTTAATTTTTAAGTTATTAGACGTTTTGTTACAATTCTAAAATATCAAAATATCTAGACAATCTTGAATCTTGCAAACCTAGGGCCCCCAAGCAAATAAATACTGTATTTTAGAAGTCAAATTGTCAAAAAAAATACTATTTTTAACAATTGACAGAATCACAACCATTTTTTTTTAAATCATAACCTAAAAATGCAAGGTTGTATTTCGTGTCCACGTATAAAATATTAGTAGAAAATAGCAGGTTTTTTGAACAGGATAAATAGACGCAGCAGAGTTAGGTGTTTCGACGTTTTGCAAACTAAAATTTTTTCATTAGGACATTAATTCAAAAGATAGATTTATAAAATATCTTTACAAAAACACCTGATGAAGAAGCCATTAAAATCAAAACGTTGACAGTACAGATCCTATCGTCTTTTTTAGGTTATGTTTGAAAAAAATTGGTTTTCATGTTCGCGATTGTTAAAAATAGTAATTTTTCTATTTTTCCATTATAAAATAAAAAGTAAAAATGTCACTTACCTAAGTCAATACCCCCTAAAATCCCTCTTCCACCCTTCATAGCCTCTTGAAGCGCACTAGCTGCCATACTATTAATCTTATTAGCATCCCTTACACTCAAACTTATCCCCGTCGGGGGTGGTGGCGTCAACGACGCCTCTCCATTCTGACTCCCACCCCCTAACACCCCCCTAGACGATAAATCACCCCTTGACGATAAATCAGCTCCTCGGGAGGATAAATCCACCCCTGCACTTTCACGGGCAGATTGTAAGATGCGGTTACTCCAGTTCTTGCTAAAAGGGGGTGGGTCTTCTGTACTTTGGAAGGGTTGGGAGTGTGTTGGGGGTATGCGCATGCTTGGGGTAGTTGCGGTAGTAGGGGTGTGCCATGTTGGCATTATGGAATGTTCGGAGGGGTGATGGGCGTGTTGGGGTTGTAGGCGGGGGAAGTAGTTTGGGAGCTGAAACAAAAAATTATAATTTTTTATAAAAATATTAATAGGGGTTGATTTGGAAAAAAAATACAAAATAAAATCCTAAATAAATGTTAAAAGTTTTTAAATGAGGTCTATTTTTCTCTAAGGCTGTTTAAATTGTTAAGGGTTGCTACCCTCTTAGTCTTATAAGCCTATGCTTGTCTGCTGTCAAAAAATAGTGCATGAATAATTTTTTTAGTTTTCACTTTTAGTATGTTACATAACAACATACTAAAATTTTAAAACGTTTCGTCAATTAGAAATTTAGGGGGGTAGCAACCCCTTAAACATTTTTAATCGCAAGGTAGTCGAGTGACACCTTATTTTAAAGCTTTTTTAATGTTCTATGCAATTATGCAATAATTTTTTTAACAGGCTAACTCCTATTCAAAATACAATGTTATATTTTTTTTATCTTAAAATATTTAAACATAAGAATAAAAAAAGAATTATTTTGAAAGCGAGTTGGTTAGTTAAAAAAAATATTTCATGGTTGTCCACAAAATTAAAAGAGCTTTCAAATAAGGTGCCACTCGACTCCATAGCAATTAAAAATCTCTAAGGGGGTTGTTGCTACCCCCCACAGAAAACAACTTACATACATGGTGTCCAAAAAATGGCGCATAAACGCGATGGTACGTTGTTTTGGCATGTCTAGGGAGCCCCAAAAAATTGTTTAAAAAAATCTATCTTATATACCCTTAGAGATATAAGGCTCCAAAGTGCGAAACTTTAAACGCTTATATTTTGAAGATTACAGCACACATTAACGAAGAAGAAGAATAAGAAATGGCTAAATACAAAGCAACAATCTATCTAAAATTATTTTACCATTTGTTTATCATGATTGTGGTCAAATTACATTTTTATAACCAATTTAATTTTACCAAAATTTTATGAAATGAAGCTGACAACAATGTCATTATTACCTAAATGCAAAAATGTATGCTCAAGAATCTAGCTGAGCTTTTAAGATGTATTTTACAAACTGTGTTGCCGAACTTATGCAAATTTGTTTGCATTTTTCTCGTTGAATATATCAGATGGATTTTTTTTTGACAATTTTCTTGGGATCCCTGAAAATGTCCCAAGAGCGTACCATCGCGTTTATGCGCCATTTTTTGAACATCCTGTATTTAATTTTTTCACCAGGATTTATCTCTTTTATTATTAAAATTGACTTATTTTTTAAAACTGCATTGTTGCTAAGTTAGGATAAGGGGTGGTAAATTTTTATTTTTCACCATCGTATAATAATGTACTAGATTTTTTTATTTTTGAAGTTTTCTATTTCATAAACTACTATTATTTTTGTATTTGCCATCATAAAGTTTATTTTTATATTCACCCCTATATTAATCCCCCATTTTAAAATATTTCCCATCGACAAACATTTTTCAAATTTTTGTATGTTGTTGCCTATTTTTGGAACTAGACTAATATTTAATTTTTATGTTGAGGGAGACACAAATTTTACAAACTTACCCCTAATAATTCCCAGGGCGCCATCTGTCGATTATGGGGATGATGGGGTGGCTCGCCCGACATTTTGACAATCAATAAAATTCAATTATGTTTAAAACAACAATAATCCAAAATTCAATACTTTTTTATTTTTTAATTAACCACCAGACATTATGAAAATATTGCTTTTTCAATGGCTTTAATTTATTGTTGTTGTTCCACTGCCTTTGGGAATCAATCAAAATTCATTAAATTATCTGGTAGACCTGCAAAAAAACAATTTGTTAAATTTATTTAAATTGGTGTTTTTAATTAGTAAAGCGAAGCATATTAATAAATGCTTTTTAAGGGTCAGTTAATAGTTATTTAACCAGTAAGTGTGTTAATAAAGGCGATTAATAAACGAGCGGTTTTAACAAGTGAACGATCAGCGAGCTTGTTAATATGTGAGTTTATTAATCGCCATTTAACATACGAACTGGTTACAATGCTTTTTCGCACATTGTAGATCATAATTAAATAAATTATAAAATAAAACAGTTATTTCACCAACCAACAGAAACAATGCGTCGGCCATTCAAATTTATTAAAGTTGAAGAAGAAGTCGATCTGTTACCGAACTTTTATTAATTATGAAGAGAAAATGAGTGTTATTTCCATAAAATGTGGTAAAAGGATCTGCATCTCATTCTTTCGAACGGTAAATATTAAATATCTTTTGGTTTTTGTTGATTGAACCGTAATTAAAGCTACTTTAACATTTGTAACGTAGTAAAATAGATAGTAATTTTAAACATAGAGAGCGTTACTATGGGCTCGTATCCATGCATTAATAAGGGTCAATCAACAATTTGAAGTGCGTTAATGAATGTCTTTAATAAACGATGTGCGAAAAAAATTAATAACGTTTATTAGAACAAAAACATATTATATTATATCTGTTAAAATGATATTCTGTAATGTATTTCAATTTTCTAATGTAGCTACAAAAGTTTTGAAACAAAATTATTCATTCAAACAAGTTCGACAACATTAATTATTTAAATAAAATTCTACCCCTATAAAATAACTTTTGGTGCGCCCATGTATTGACCAAATAAATTTAAAATTCCATTTGATTTACAAGCCAATAATAATAAATAATTAAGTAATTCAGGTAGAATAAATTACTACACTTAATCATAATATTTTACTACTCTTTGCCTTATCATTTTTTGAGATATTGGGCTATAATAATAAAAAATAGATAATCACCGAAATAAATAAATCCCTAATAAATACTCAATGTAAATTTTGAATAAATGTGAAAGTACTAAACCTTTGACATTCAAGACAAAGAAAAAACTAACAAAATGTATTAAAGATCAATAATATTCAGTGAAAAAAAAGTTTAAAACAACAATGTTTTTGACCGAAATGCGTCTTGAGATTCTTTTTTAAAAAACAAACTTAAAATAAACAGAAAGGCCCTAGCAAATGGTTAATACACAAGCCATAGTTTAAGCCAACAACCCTCTAAGATTATACACCTACCCCTTGCGGTATAAAAAAATAATTCATGCAAAAGTAAAAAAATAAATACTTCTTGTAATGTAAATGTGAAAGCCATTTTTGCACAGCCGTTGTTTCGGGTTCAAACACAAGTAACTTGATTTCTAACTAATAAACACATAAAGCCTGAATGGGGCTTCGTTTAAAAGTACATCATTTTCAGTTTTTAAACACACCTAAGTTGTCGTGTTGTGGTCAATCAAAACACATAAATTATTGAAAAAATTTTAGGCACGGCCATAAAACATAGCCGACTGCAAAAATGGCCGCTTGATTTTGTAGAGTTAATTTTACCACTGCTGCCATCTGTTAACGAGAGGACAAAATTGCGTTTAAGTTACAGAAAACTGTAAAAACAGAAAACTGTAAAGACAGGAAACTGCTTACTTAAGGCAGAAAACTGCAATTTTGTTATTAGACATTTTAAAGAGACATTTTTATACGTAAATGAAAGCATTTTAAATCAAATACGTACCTGCCTTGTTCGAAAAACCATCGTTTCTTCCTAAAACCTGTTTTTTTTACACAAAATTACTAGTTTTCGCTTTTTAAATGTCTAGTTTTTAAACACGCGCTTCTTATTTTGACAGCATTTGAGGTTTCTCTGACAGCATTTTGACATATTTACCGATGACGATGACATTTATGTAAATATGGCGTCGCAAAAAGCTAGAGGAGTCCCGAGAGTTTTGGAAAAGCTAGAAAATTCTGTAAAAGATGGGGATTTTTACGAAGCGCACCAAATGTATCGAACCCTCTACTTCAGGTACACCAAATTTAGTCATCAAAACCCTTCAACTTTAAAAACTAAACCCAATATTCCAGAATGTTCCCAACTTAACCTAATTGTTTTCAAGGTATTTGGGCCAGAAAAAGTACAAGGAATTGATGGATATGTTGTATAATGGGGCTATTTTGTTTTTGGATTTAGACCAGGTTGAGAAACCGCTTGTAAATTGGTTAAAAATGGGCTAATGCTTGTTTTTTTGCAGCAAATTAGCGGTGCGGATTTAGCAATTTTATTGGTCGATGTTCTAGTCAAGTCTGAGGAGTCAGATTTTAAAGTATGGTCGCCTAAGTTGTGCAATATTTTTGCGAAAATTAGTCCGTCCACTCCGGAGCGAGATACGTTTTTGGGGAACGCAATACGATGGTCGGCAAAAGGAAAACATCACGGTGATTCATTTCTGCACCAGGTTTGTTTTTTTGAACTTAAGACTAGGGTCTCAAATTCACAGATATTCTAATCTGTGCTCCTAGAAGCTCGTAAAAGTCATCTCCGTTGAGCTCCCGTCAATTCTACTAAATAGCACATCTACATGAGGGCCCCATCGTATATTAAAACTAAATGTAGTTTTGAAAACTACAAAAATAGGGCTACAAACGTATTATGATTTTATTTAAATCGTTTATTTTTTTGTGTCGAAATCTGACTTCAAAAATCATTATACTGTTTTTGCTTTTTTCGACTACGGATACATTTTTTGGTTTATATACATTACGTGGTCTATGCCAAACCATAATGCGTTAATTTACAATGGTTTTTTTAAGCTTGCAAATGATTAAAATCGCAACCTACGTATTTCCTAATATAGATGTGCTCGTTCAAAGATTTCAATGTAGAATGAAAAACACCAAAAGTATTATTTTACCATATTTTTATTATTTCTTGCACTCAGTACCTATGTATCACAAACATTGTCCTAAATATTTTTAATCATAGTTATTGATGTATTACTCCGTATTTTTACATATTTTGTTGAAATTTCGAAAATAACTGACATTCAGGGAGATGACTTTTATGAACTTTTGGGTGCACAGAACATCCCATTTATGAATTTGAATCTATAGCCTTAAAATGCCATTATTATACTCTTCGCAGACAAAGTCGAAGAGTATATTGCATTTGGTCGTACATTCTCCAAAATCGTTCATTTTTATCCTAGAGCAAAAATTTTTTCAGATTGGTTCGTTTCATGACTTTTTAAGACTTTTATTTTTTGTCCGTCTGTAACGAAACTTGTTATCACCATAACTAAAGAACGGTTCATTTAATTGACTTGAGATTTGGTGCAAAAACCAATCTTGTTTGCGGGAAGAACCCTATTGTTTTTAAAAAAAATCAAATATTATATAGAGGGTAAAAACCACCCCCAAAGTTGAGAAAAATTCATATTTCGGTTAATATCAATTTTACGAAAAAAAATATTCATAACAAAATTAAAGATTGTATTCTTCCCTACAAAAAAGCTTCTAGTAATTTTTTTGTATCCCCACCCGTTTACAAAAAAAATAAGGTTTACGTTGCTTGTAATACAATAGAAAATGCACCTTTTAATCAACTACTGTGAAGAGTATCATATAGAATGTGTAACAATTATACAACAATAAAAAAATAGTTATAAAAAAAGACCTATCTGCGAAGGGTAACTTTTTAAATGATCTAGCCCACTCACTGATCTAACCCGTTCTTGTTTTCTGTTTTTAGTGCATAGCTCAAGCATATTGGAACGAGAAAAACTACACACAAGCCCGGCACCATTATATTCATTCAAAAGACGGTCTAGGTTGTGCAAGATTATTAATTGAATTCCAAAGGGTCCAAGGTTTTAAGTGTGAGGCAGATTTATTTATTGCTCAAGCTGTGCTGCAGTACTTATGCTTAAGCAACAAGACGACTGCAAATCAGACTTTTAAAACGTACACACAACAGCATCCGACTATCAAAAAAGCTGGGCCCCCGTATTTATTCCCGTTACTTAATTTTATTTTCTTCCTACTACAAGCAATCGATAGGTAAGTGGGTTTTTATGATATCTAGGTAATCAGTTAATCAGTGGTGTAAAATTGTAAAGATTAATAAACGAGGGGCTTTGCAAAAAATATTGGTGGCCACGCCAATGAAAAAACAAAAATTTGAAACGGTTATTTGAAATGAAACACATTTTGAAATTTGGGACTCTTTTAAAATGGGTTAAACAATAGTAGTGTTGTTAAAAACTACATGTAATTTCTTTACCTTTAAAATTTTGTTAATTTTTTTAAATACCCCAATTCAAATAAAAACTTTTTTACCACCTGAAATTTCTGAGAAACTGTACCGTTTGTGAATAAACTGCCAAAAACACTCTTAATGTACCCCATATTTTTGCATAAGACTAGACTTTCCTTTGAAATTTGTATGTCACTTACCACTGTTACTAAAGTGTTTTTTGTCAAGTCAAATGCAAAATATGGGGTACATTATGAGAATTTTTGGCAGTTTATTTACAAACGGAACAGTTTCTCAGAAAAAGTTTTTACTGGAATGGAGCGTATTCGTATAAAAATTGGTTGGGGTTACCTAGGAGATCTGTCATACCACCCGTCGTTCCAGATGCTAACTGACATTACTTCTCTTTTTTATACTTTTATCAAATATAACGCTAATATATCAAAAAACAACAAACTGCCGGTTTAAAAGGTCATTATTTCCGAAGAGGGGCGCTTTTTCAAAAAACTGTTTTTATATCATATATGATGTAACTGTATGTCCAAAGAGTAAAACCCTAAATTGGCGTATATCTACCTATTGTAGAAAAGGAGTTATGGCCCCCCAATGGACCCCTTTTAATTCATCACGGTGGAACTGCACCAAATTTTGGAAATAGATGTCAAATGAGGTTTTAAATAAATTTTTATAAAAAAAAATCTCTAAAAAAATTTCTTCACCCCCTAAATAGCCCCCAAAGAGTAATAACCAATCAAGTTGGATTTACACCAAATTATGCAGATAGATGCATAATTAAATGCTTACAAATATTTTCTTATAACTTTTTTTCAAAAAATGATTCCTTCGCCCCATAAACGAAGGGGGCTTCTATTCTATGCCCCCCTAGGACGTAGTTTTTTTTTTTTCAAAAAAAGGTATTAATAAATATTTTTTAGCATCTCATTTTACATCTATTTCCAAAATTGGGTGCAGTTCCACCGTGATGAATTAAAGGGGGCCCTTTGGGGGGCCATAACTCCGTTTCTGCAATAGGTAGATATACGCCAATTTGGGGCTTTACTCTTTGGACATCATAGTTACATCATATAAAAAAGGCGGCCCTACCAGGAATTTTGTCGATGTCCACATACGGATTGACTGTACTATAATGTCGGATTTTTCTAAGCAAAAAAAGCTAACACGCGGACACCGTGTAGAATAGAATACAAATCTGCCCTTACATTTTTTGTAATAAAAATCTTTGCTCAATAAGTCATTGCGTTCTCCTGGTAAATGAAATACATAATTTCAACAACTTCTTTTTTTGCACTCTCCTAATACATATAAAATAAAAATATTTTTTTTGCATTCTCCTAGTACCTGAAATATTTCTTAACTGTAAATATTTGTTCTAGCCAAAAACTACAAACCTTCGCAGTGCTCTGCGAACAGTATCAACCTTCCATAAAGCGAGACCCTTGCTACATAGACTATTTAGATAAAATAGGTCAAATATTCTTCGGTGTAAAACCGCCACAACAGAAACAATCCGGCGGGTTATTTGGTAACTTTTTCGAAAGTTTCCTCAATGGTTTAGATGAGGATAGTGATGAGGATTCGACAGCGCCTTCCACCTCTAGCAGACAGTCTTCTTCGCGGCGACTTATTGAAAATACTGAGATGGACTAACACTAACAAATAGTAAAGATTTTTATACTTATAAGTTGTTTTTTCGTGAGTTTAAGTCCTAGCTTAACAAACATGATAATACCTTAATAATCGGGCTCCGTAATAGGTATTTACCTACTTAATTAGTAAAGAAAATTGAAAAATATTGTGTGAGGAAATAATTGAATTTTTTAAGGAATTTTTTGGGTAAATTTATAAAATTGGTTTCAAATAATTTTTACGGGATAATTTTTAAAATAAAAGTAAAAAAAACTATTAAATTCTTGCGGTATATTTCAAATAAAGCGTACTAATATTTTTTTAATTCTAAACAAATTAATTTATTAAAATGAATACAATAATTTTGTAATTAATAAAAAATTGCGTGAATATTCATTTTTAAAAGATACTTTGCTTGAATAACTGTCTTTTTGCATATGGGGGTTTACCATTTTTAGTTTAACTATTAATTCCCATCAATTTAATTGATAAAATATAATATTTGATTATACAGGGTGTCCAAAAAATGGCGCATAAACGCGATGGTACGCTCTTGGGGAATTCTCAGGGATCCCTAAAAAATTGTCAAAAAAAATCCATCTGTTATATTCATCGAGAAAAATGCGAACAAAGTTGCATAAATTCGGCAACACAGTCTAGGAAAATACATCTAAAAATCCCACCTATAAGTCTAAAAATCCCATTTATGACTCTTGATCATACACTTTTGCATTAGATTTTATTGACGTTGTTGTCAGCTTCATTTCATGAAAATTGTGTAAATTTAAATTGATTATTAAAATGTAATTTGACCATTTAAAAAATAAATAAATAGTGGAATGGTTTCAGATAGACTGTAGCTTTGTATTAAACCATTTATTTCGTTAATATGTGCTGTTATATTCAAGATATAATAATAAATATTTAAAGTTTCGCACTTTGGGGCAAAATATCTCCGAGGGTATAGGAGATAGATTTTCTTTAACAATTTTCTGGGGCTCCCTAGACATGCCCCAACAACGTACTGTTGCGATTATGCGTCAATTTTTGGAAACCCAGTATTTTGATCTTACTGTTGAGAAATAATTCGCTTGTCAATGGTAAAAGGTTTGTCCCCCGTAGGTACACACAAAATAATTGGGTTTAAAATGTATTTTTTTTATAATTTGAAATTAATTTAAATATTTATTAATAAAAAAAATTGTTACAAATGATTTTCTTTTTAAAAAGTAAATTTTCTTTTCTATACCTATTAGAAATTAGGTTCCCCATTTGAACGAAACTTTAAATACTGCTTGAGGAAAAGCTACAATTAATTAACCTAAAAAAACTAAACTTACCAAATTAACAACATAGCAACTAAGTAAGTAGGCATTGTTAATTAAAAACAATAAAATTTATAATTTAGTACATCTTGACTGACGTAGGGCAACATTTAACATTTTAAAATAATATAATACGGGGTGATTTAGCTACAGTTGCCAGTGTGGTACGTTGATCCCCAGAAAATTTGTTAAGGCTAGAGATTCAATATGGTATCATTTTTTAAATCGATTATTTCTTTGTGACAAAAATCTGATTAAAAAAAAACAAAAATATTTGAGTGCCAAACAAGAATCGCAAATTTCGTCTAGCGATTGTTGATTTGGCACTGACGTAAATCAGATCTAGTTTTGGAACGCGTTTATTATAATAATTTTTGTCAGATTTTCAACACAAAGAAATATGCGATTTATATGAAACCATTATACGTTTGTAGCTTTATTTTTCTAGTTTTCAATACTACATTTAGTTTTAATATATGATGAGGCCCTCGTGTAGATGTGCTATTTAGTATAATTAATGGGAGCTCAACGTAGATGACTTATACGAACTTCTAGGAATACAGATTTAATGATCTACGAAAATGAATCTCTAGCCTTAAAAAAAATAATTCATATAAAGGAATTAAGACGCAAATATATAGGACTATTAAAAGTATCTGGAGGACTGTTTTACTTGGCGATTTTATTTTTTTCTATTAATTCTTAGAATATAGAA
Organism: Cartodere bifasciata; assembly: GCA_963920755.1. Taxonomy (NCBI): domain Eukaryota; kingdom Metazoa; phylum Arthropoda; class Insecta; order Coleoptera; family Latridiidae; genus Cartodere; species Cartodere bifasciata. The sequence goes on from OY987198.1 coordinate 1,944,151, forward strand.
TTTATACAGCTTTAAAATATTTAGACTTTTAAGCGCCTTCCGGTTGTACCGGAAACGAAATCTAACTTTCTTATTTTAAGTGCGATACTCTGTAGAGTGTAGGCTATTTAAAAAATTACAGTGTCCGAAAAAACTTGGGCATTTTTAAATAAATGAAATTTTTTGGTAAAAAAATAAGAAAATAAAAATTGTTAAACTATTTTGAAGTAACCCCCCTTCAGGGGTTCCCCAGTATAAAAACTTTTCTTTCTAATCTAAAAAATTCGTGCGCTTTTTGCAGGACACCCGGTATATTCGTATATTAGTTCGTATACTCAGCTGTAAGTCATAGGTAACTTGATTAAATAAGATTTTGCGCGTTGGTGTCACAGAAATGCAACAGGTTCTTTTGTTTTGTTGCCATGGTGCAGTTTTGCATGGCAGAAACAGAACGCTAGCGGTGCACTCTAGATCCAAAGTTGCTAGAGCTTACAGAGGAAATTTAAACTAAGATCCAAGTAGACGTAGGAAATAAAAGTTCTATTTTACAAGACTTCAAAGTTTAAAAGCGAAACAAACGAACACGTTCGGAAGAACTACCGACAGTTCTATGGTCTCATTTTATAAGTTACCACTTCTCTGTGGTGCGGTGGCTTCCTCTCAGAACACAGAATCGTGATTTATTTCATAAATCAAGTTAGTTGTGGATATTGCTTTACCGTGGAATGTTATGTTTTTATGACGTTTGCCCGTTACATGAACTTTTTCGTTTTATTTCTGTGATTGCCGTATAAAAATTGTAACAACGGATTATAAAACCATCTGTGGTTGTTGTGTTTTTAGTGCCTGTCAACGAGAAAATGCTGCGCTACTTGTAAAACAATCAAAACACCAATAACTAAATGTTTTAAGTCAGATTTTAAGGTTATGTTTTTAAAGAAAATGTACCTACTGTGATTTTCGTAGTGTTTTTTTGTGTTATGGGTGAAAAATGCTGCTGTTGGATTTATTTTTTGTGTTTGTTGTTTTCAAAGGGAGTTATGGGTTAGAAAATACAACCGGTAAGTTTTTGCATTGTTTGATTTAACAATGAGTTGTTTTATAAGTTGCGAATTTATTGTTTATTGGAAATATGATTCATAATTGTTATGATATCAATGTTTTTGCATTTGACATAGTTTTCTTAAGTTAGTTATATGTTATTGATTGTGTGTTATCATATTAAATGACTGTAAAATAAGTAGGTACCCAATTTTTTGTTGCTTATTATTTGTGGTTTAATTGATTATAAGAGAACATCCTGTTTCTAAATATTGAGGGAGTTTTCCAATGTCGTTAAAAAAATTCAGGAGGTTATTTCTGAATCCATTTTAATACAAAAAGTTCATATAAACTTGTGACCAATTTTGACTATTTTTTAACTCACAGCCCCCCAAGGATTAACACTATAAACACTTTTTCCAAAATTTTACAAATAAAGAAATATTTCTGGTATTTAGATGCATCAAAAAGGTCCTATACCTTTTTTTAAATTATTCCTTTCGGAAATAAGGCTAAAAAAAAGTTTTTAGGGGTTTTTCAGAGGGCTGTAACTAACTAAAGGGGCAAAATCAGACACATGTTTATTTAAATTTTTTTCATGACATAAGGAAACCCAGTTTTATTAAATTTTGCAGAGCACAGTTTAAAGGGGAATGTCGCGAAGCATAGAAACTGTGGTTATGTAATGTTGGTTGCTTAAAATCAAAGAAAAACAGTACTTTCTGGTCATTGCTCAGTGGGTTTATAAGAGTTAAGTTTAATTAAAAATTGTGCTTACCAGTAACATAAATAAACAAAGCACAAGTTGACATTCTAAAGGACCATCAATAAGCCTTTAAATACAGAATTTTGGCAATTTTAAAGTCCTATTTTTTTGTATTTTAAATTGCCAAAATTCTGTATTTAAACGCTTATTGATGGACCTTTAGAATATGTCAACTTGTGCTTTGTTTATTGATGTTGCTGGTAAGTACAATTTTTAGTCAAAATTAACTCATATAAACCCACTGAGTAATGACCAGAAAGTGCTGTTTTTTATTGATTTTAGGCAACCAACAATACATAACCACAGTTTCTATGCTTCACGACATTTCTCTTTAAGTTTTACAAAGCACATTTTAAGAATTTCCGTTTTAACTCGCTATTTCCTTTCGTTAATGAAGAAATATGTAAGAAAATTAAGCACCTGTTCAAATACATAAATAGTTTAAATACCTCGACATAAGCACATCTTTTTTTTGAGCTCTTTTTAGCCTTTTTACTTTACTTTACATGTCTTTTAATTTTAAATTATGTGTACAAAGAGACTTATTATGGCTTGCACCGTTGCACGTTATACAAATAAATAAATAAATAAATAAATAAATACGAGTAGGAAGAAATCAAATATTTGAACAGTAAAAACACCATAAATCCATACTATGTGAAATATGAGAATTTGAATTAGAACCATAAATGCATGGTCCAACTTTTGTGTTTGCACTCATGCACTACTAGGTTCATTCATCTTTAGTTTTGACCTTTTTTAGTCTTTTTAGTTTATTGTTTTAGTTATACAGGGTGTTCCTCCCTATATTTCTAAGCTCTGTTAAAAAATGACTTTTATTCACAATCATTGTTGTGTAAAATCACCATTTCATATACAAACTAAAAATGGGAAATACGTCATTACTTCAAACAAGCGTGTAATGGAACAGTTGGACATTAATAATGACCCACATTACACTCGTGTATCGGGTATAGGAAAACACCGCTAGATGACGCGCTCGCTAAACTGTCTATTTGCAATGAAACAGTTTATTTGCACGTCTGACAGCGCACTTTTCAGGTTAGCTAATTCAGCTTAATTCTATATGTATTTGGAGTGATGAAAACATTGAGATATGACAGATAAATGACAATTTTACATGTAAAATGTCAGTTATCTGTCATAATGTCAACTTTGACATCAATCTCAATGCTTATAGAATTGGGCTGGCTGTGTTTTTGTTGGATTTTGTATTAAATTTTAAATTAGTTACTTTTAACTCTGGGGGAGTGTTTTCAAATTCAGTGTCTGAACTAACGAGCATTTTGAATTTAATAAAATTTGAAAAATGTAAATGTCAAACATTTAACGAAAACATTCTTTTGCTTTCACCGCCTACTTAGTTACCAATATGTTCACGCTTTGTTTTAAATCTCTATATTAAGCTATTTATTATTATTTTATCTAAATTATTTACATGTTTTCAGACATAATTATGAATAAAATAGTATACGTACCTAAGGAAAACAGCTTCATTCCAGCCTCGGGCCCATTGCCGTCTTCGAGCTTCGCTCTCGGTCGGTCAAACAGTTCTCGGCTGTAATAAAGCACTTTTTCTTACAGTTCGTAGCTAATCTACTATTTCAGATTTGGTCTAATCGATTACTCTTAGTAATAAGTCTTTCTAAATTTTTAAAATATCTTACAAATATTTTTTTAAATTGCCTTAAAAACCAATTCGATTTTATATGACATTTTAAAGACAAAACTAAAAAACCAAACTTCTTGGACCCTTCTCTCTTGAATCTTGATAATCTTGGGTAAAATGTTTACTCTTTCCTGGCTGAGATAACCAAAAGATCTTTAACTTGCTTTACTCAAAAATATAATTGCATTACTAGAAATTTTAACAGCTCATCTTTATTGTCGGACTTTTTGTTGTTCTCAAAGAAAAGATGTTTGATCTCACTTCCTCTAATGGCAAAATTTACCCTAAAACTTATCTTCAAAGCATTCTTGCAATCTTTGTAACAAGACTAATCCCTTAGGGCCCTAAGGATAATAGATGGTCTTGTCACTGTGAAAACAGATCATTAGAGATTTTGGTAAGAGAGGTTGGCAATTCTTAGAAAAACAGTTCGGAAGATCCAGTTTGAGATGCATCAGCTTCCCAGCAACACTGATTTTATGTCTTTTATTATACTTTTTGCAAAACTTTGTTAGCAGAGTATACAGGGTGTCCCAGAATTGGCGCACCACCTGTATGGTACTATCGTGGACATGGAATTTAAAACTTTTGATTTTTTGAATTATAGTCCATTGTGAATGGGATTTTTTATGTCTGTTTTCGAATGTTATTTTGACAACAAATGTGTCAAATGTATTTTATTAAAATACATTATGTAAAATGTGCTGCCGGCGAAAAAAATAGCAAGAACATATTTCCTATTTTAAATAATTTTGTTTTAGCATAACAATAAGGCTCCAATCTTCGTAAAACATCAAAGAAATGTTTCTTGTTAATGTCCACTTCGCATAAAATTTGAGATGTATAAACATATAAACGAAAAATATGGTTTAATACAAAGCTGCAGTATATCTTGAACCATTTAACCATTTGTTCTTCTTTTAAATGGTTAAATAACATTTTTACAATCAAATTAATTTTGCAAAATTTTCATGAAATGAAGCTGACAACAATGTCAATAAAATCTAATGCAAAAGTGTATGATCAAGACTCATAGATGGGATTTTTAGATGCATTTTCCTTGACTGTTGCCGAATTTATGCAATTTTGTTCGCATTTTCCTCGATGAATATAACAGATGGATTTTTTTTGCCAATTTTCTAGGGATTCTTGAGAATGCCCCAAGAGCGTACCATCGCGTTTATGCGCCATTTTTTTGACACTTTGTATATTGCAATCGATTAGACTAAACCTAAAATTGTCAATTTTTATCGTAGAGCAGAAATTCTTGCAAATTTGGGGTATTTATAAAATTTTGAAGAGTATAACGACAAAACGCCAATTAAAGTACTGTATTAAAATAAAAATAATGTTATTTATTTGAAAGAACTATGTCACTCTCCAATCAAAATTATTAAAAGCGTTTTTGATTACCCCGACTAATCCTATACAGGGTGTCCTTAAATTGGCGCATAAACACAAATGTACTTTTTGGGGCATGTCTAGAGATCCCTACAAAAAATGTTACAAAAAAAAAATCCATCTTATAAACCCTTGGAGATATGTCCCAAAGTGCGAAACTTTGAATGCTTATACCTTAAAGAACAACGCATATTAACAAAGAAAATGGTTTAATACAAAGCTACAGTCTATCTTAAACCATTTCGCCATTTGTTTATCTTTTAAATGGTCGAATTACATTTTTATAACCAATTTAATTTTGCAATATTTTTATGAAATGAAGCTGACAACAATGTCAATAAAATCTAATGCAAAAGTGTATGATCAAGACTCATAGATGGGATTTTTAGATGTATTTTCCTAGACTGTGTTGACAAATTTATGCAACTTTATTCACATTTTCCTCAATGAATATAACACATGGATTTTTTCAACAATTTTCCAGGAATCCCTAGACATGCCCCAACAACATACCATCGCGTTTATGTGCCAATTTTTGGACATCCTGTATGAAATTCGAAGAAAATGAAATTTTTTCCTACCTCGCAGTTTGTATACGCTTTGCATTCTTCTACATCTAATTAGCAGGCAAAATAAGCTTTTTTTTCGACCTGATATCCTAATGTACCATTCTAATAGATAGATATCGTGCTATCGCCTAATGAAAGTGAAAATTGATTATGTGTTGCAAGTAGGATTACGATTTCTACACCAAATTTATTGATGCATGCACTAACGCAGATACCAATTTGGTTTAATAACAATTTCCAATACTCATACATAAAAGGAAATCTTTTGTGTATTTGTATATAATTGCTCTCTAGGTAAGTACCTAGATAAATAAAGCTTATTTAGTACTTTATACACCTGTCTTTCATTCATTATTTATGACCTGTCTTGTTTTTATAACTAGGAATAAGCATTACAATTAAAACATTCTACTAGAGTAGGTATAGTATCGAATATTAAAATTGAAACAACTTCAATAGACACCGTCAAGTCCTAGGTCATAGTTCACAGAAGTGCATTAAAATACTATCGGTGAAATTTTTTTAGTCAACCAACATTACGGACCAAAGAAATTGGTCATTTTTTTCTTATTCTGTGTTTCCAACATTAGTCTTTTTAAAACATTATTTAAGGAAAAATAAGAGAGTTTTTTAGGTCCCATTTTTGTAAAAATGTTCCTTTATATCTTATTTGCGATATTTTAATTTAAAATTACCCGAAAATTTACCGCAAGATTTAAAAAATCCCTTTTTAATCTGATGATGATGATGATCACCCACCAAGATGTCAGCTTTAAACGCGAATGGCTTGAGAGCGCAACCATATCAAGGGGTATGGTTTGTTCTAGGTAATAAAAAAAAATGTTAATTTTACAATGGTACTTACCAGACCTTTTGATATGGTTGCTTTCTCCAGCAATTTGCGTTTAAAATTCACGTCTTAGAGGGTGCACAACATTAACACATAAACTGTATATTATAGAGTTTTACAATGAACTAAACTTGAAATATTGAATTTAAGACATTATAGCACATTTTTAAACCAAGGGTTCCCAAAGATAGCCTTTTATTTTCACAAACTATTGTTTTAAAAAAGTGGCTAAATTTGACAGAATCAAAATTCTACTTCACATACAATTTTTTAATGTGGATCTGTGATCTGTATTCTGTGACGTAGGAGTTGACCGTTGATTGTGTATTCAATAAAACAATATGCTTGATTTTAAAAATGATTTTGAATGGAACTGTTTCTATTTTTTTGACCCTAACTGTATCTTGCGGTTATCGGAATGATGATGTTTAAATAATACATTAATACGGTATGTTATCAATTAAAAAAATTGCGTTTCTGGTTAAACTTGGGAAAATTATTTATTTTATTCTCATTGCTGCTACAATTAAATGTTTTTTTTATTATTTTTTAAATCGATTAAATGAAGGAAATTTAAAATACTTCTCATTTCAATCAATTTTTCAGCAAAAATATCAATGACACGTTAGGAAGGAAAAGTGCTGAAGCCTCGATTTATATTCATTAACGCAAAGTGAAAAATCGAGAAAAAAATCTATGACCATCAAAAATAAAAAAATATTAATAATTACTTGCGCGAACATAAAAATAGAAAACTGTTTTATGGCCACTTGTACCAGCATTTTAAGTGTAAATTAAAATTTAAGGGACACTTAAAGATATGATCAGCTTATGGCTGATTGCACTAATAGATTTAAGTGTTTCTTAAGTCTAAGCATAAACAAAAAAAAGTTTGCTTAGACGTTTGCTTTGTTAAAAATTGATTTTTTACAGTTAAGTGTCACTTAAATTTTAAGTAACAGTTATATTAAATTTGTCGGTGCAATCGGTCATTAGTTAAATTTATATTCAAGTTTTTTATGGCCCACATTTTAGGTGTTACTTGCATTTATGTGACCATTTAGCGTATAAAAAGTAAACTTATGGCCGATTGCACCAAAATATTTGAGTGTTACATTAAGTCTAAGTGACGTTTAATCGAGCATAAAAAATTTTTTTTTAGACATTTGCTTCTTTGTTAAAAAATGTGTAACTTAAATTTTAAGTCTGTAACAATAAAAAATGTTGGTGCAATCGCGCATTAAATTCTACATTTTAAAAAACATGTATTTCTTTTTATTAAAAAAATTAAGTTATTTTAGTACACATGTAGAATATTTTAATACAGGAAGAAACATGCATTTTAATTTTGTATTTAATTAAATGCGCTAGTCAAAATAAACTAGACCAAAGGAACTAGCCGCCAGTAACTCGATGGACTTTGTCCTTAAAACTAGGTAAATTAGATTCCATAAATTATTTTCTTCATTAACTTCATTACTAGACTAGACAAAAGTCACAATTAAACAGGGTTTTTGACGAACTTTTTGATAGTGCGAAGACTACAATAAAAAAAACACCGTGCATGACCTCAAGTGTTATGTAGAAAGCTGGCACCTAACAGGTAACAAAAGACAAAAAAAATATTACACTTTGCATGTAATAAATTACTTATTTCTGACATTTACGACCACTTTTGAATTGAAGATGCAAGAAAACGAGACTTAAATTTTAAAATAAATACAAATGTCCAACATGCAACACTGATCTCATCAGGTAAATAGGTTGACAGCACATTTGAATAACGTCATTATACAGGGTGTCCAAAAAATGGCGCATAAACGCGATGGTACGTTGTTGGGGCATGTCTAGGGAGCCCCAGAAAATTGTTAAAAAGAATCTATCTCATATACCCTCGGAGATATGTTGCCCCAAAGTGCGAATCTTTAAACGCTTATAACTTGAATATATCAGCACATGTTAACGAAAAAATGGTTAAATACCTAGCTACAGTCTATCTTAAACCATTCCACCATTTGTTTATTTTTTAAATCGTCGAATTACATTTTTATAATCAATTTAATTTTACAAAATTTTTATGAAATGAAGCTGACAACAACGTCAATGAAATCTAGTGCAAAAGTGTACGATCAAGACTCCTAGATGGAGTTTTTAGACTTATAGATGGAATTTTTAGATGTATTTTCCTAGACTGTGTTGCCGAATTTATGCAACTTTGTTCGCATTTTTCTCGATGAATATAACAGAAGGATTTTATTTGACAATTTTCTAGGGATTATGCGCCATTTTTTTGGACATCCTGTATATATGCTCTTCGCAGAGAATTAAATTCAAAGAGTTCATTATAACTATTAAAAAATTCAAAAACCTTGAAAAATTTAGCTGTGAATTTTTTCATAAAATAGGAAGTGGTAAATCAAACAAAGAATTAGGAGCATTATTACCACAACGTTATCAGGTACTTTTAGGATGTTTAGTATTTGTTTATACTCCAATAATGCATTATTTTGATAACTATATCAAAAAATTTTATGCGAAAGATTTTCGAAACAACTTTTAAACTTTGACAACTGCAAATCAGCATGAGACTTCCGTTATCGCCATCCTTTAAGTGGGCGAACTCTGGCATATTCAGAGGCACTATTATTCACTTTATTTATTGTGCGAAGAGTATAATAAGGTAATGGTCCAACCAAGGTAACTTAAGCCATAAAAACATAAAAGTCACAACTCACAAGTAACAAAAAAGAGAAAGTGCTTGTAAATTTTGTAATTACACAAAAGCCAATAGTAGGTATCTATGGCACAAATGGCCCTTTTATTAAAGTTATTGCATTACCTACAAGGAATTGTATGCCTACTCCTTTTAACTGGTAATTTGTAATAAATTATAAGTCACACTAAGGAAACAGATGTTAAGGTGTGAAAACTGAAAAGTTTCTGCTGATTCTTGAAATTCAAACATGGACCCACCAGTCTTAACGCCCATCCTAAGACAGCTCTACCAAAAACAGGAGTGTCCCGAAAATACATGGATGCTTTGCGCCAGTTAAATCAGGAAAATGCACAAGTGACACACCGCAAGATTAAGACATTCTAAGGCAATTAAATTATGTCAATTAAAAAAAAATTTCATAAACAGTTAAATGTGAAAAATACAAAACCGCGAATGATGACCATTCATGAATTTAGAAAAAAAAATAAGCTTCTAGGATAAATAGTGTGAGTCACTTCTGCTTCGGCAGATGGCGGTAACATCTCCAAGTCCTTCTTTCGATATTTGTTGAAATACACAAGTATCTTAGTTTCTTGAAGTTATGCATCGACTATCCCTGATACGTGATTCTGATGAGCCCCAATATAGGGCGAAACAGCTGTCAATCACTTCAGGTTTGTTAGGTGCATACCTTTAAGAAATAAAGAAGGACTTCTTTTATAACTTGGCGTCCCGCCTTTAGGGTCGAAAGTGAATCTTAGATTCCACCATTTTATATTCTAGGATAAGTCAAAAAGAGTATCGTTTCCTTGCAGCAAGCGAGATTAACTAAAAAATGGCGAAACCACTTGTCGTATCCTAACACAACTTTCGATATAGTCCTAATAAACTTGAAGGTTTTGTTTGGCACTTATGGTGCCGTTGGTTGCGCCCCCTATTTGTCTATGTGCAAAATATAAAAGACAACCCTTGTATTACCAAATTTTATAAGTTTCTGACGGGTGAGATTGGTTTTTGACCACAAAATTGAAGTGCAGTTTTTGTTCTAGTTCTACTATCTTTTGCTTCAAACATTAAGATTGAAAAATCTCTGTTACTATCTCTAAAGTGATTGTAAAAATGATTATGAGTAGGTAGGTAGTTGTTACATCTACTTATAGCAGAACTATCTATCAATTAGAATACTAACATTACTAGCCATGCCTTTACCTTGGTACCTAATATGCATTTATTACTTAGATTAAATATACGTTCTTGATTGACTTGTTGCAATAACCTATTTGTTACATTTTTTAAATGCAATGCCCCGACCTACACAACAATGCAATGCTGTAAACTAATCGTAAAGTAGCATTAGGTATTTTTCTATGCATTAGGTAAGGCCATTCATTACAAAATGCAAACTTAAATTCTCTTTTTTGCACATCGTTTATTAAAGACATTCATTAACGCACTCCAAATCGTTGATTAATGACCCCTATTAATGCATGGTTACCATGGCCCTTAGTAACGCTCTTCTAAGTTTAAAATTACTATCTATGTTTCTGCATTACAAATGTTAAGTAGCTTTAATTACGGTTGAAAAGAATGAGAAGCAGATCCTTTTACCACATTTTAGGGAAATAACATTCATTTTCTATTCACAATTAATAAAAGTTTGGTGACAGCTCTTCTTCTTCAACTTTAATAAATTTTAATGGCCAACACATTCTTTCTGCCAGTTGGTAAAATAACTGTTTTATTTTATAATTTATTGAATAATGATCTACGATGTGCGAAAAAGCATTGAAACCAGTTCGTATGTTAAATGGCGATTAATAAACTCACTTATTAACAAGCTCGCTGATCGCTCGCTTGTTAAAACCGCTCGTTTATTAATCGCCTTTTATTAACACACTTACTGGTTAAATAACTATTAAAAGTAAGAATAGAAGAAAACCTTTATTAAATTCTATTAAAAATTAGTTTTATCAGTTGCCTAGTTTTAGCCGCAAATTATCAATTTTTTGCAGTCGCTTTAACACCCATTTCTACAATATGATGTTTATTTTTCGTGCCTAGCAGTGTGTGTTTTAAAATTTTTCTTTTTATATAATGGACAACTTCGGTGTTTCATTATCATATCTATGTGTTTATAAATCAGAGGTCTCTTGGACTCTTGTATATAGATATATTTTTTTATTCATGTTTAGATTTTAATTATGGGTTATAAATAAAAGTAGACAAGACGTAGGCTTGCATAAGGGCATGATTATACATTATTCTGTCTTGTCTTAGTTGTCTCCTATAAAATAACCACCATTTATGGGTCTATTATCTTAACTATTGAATCTATTAGATATCCAGTCAACTATCTACAACATTCTGTATCATTTTATCTAGCTCAGGTTCAAAAAAATAAAGAACCTTTTTCCATTACCGCCTCTAAAATGTTAAGAGCACAAATTTGTAATTTTTTTTATTGTACAATTGGTTACCACCAATGATAAGAGAATTAAATAGATGGAGCATCATTTAAATACGTAGGCACAATATTTGGGTATCTGATAAACACTTGCAAGTAAGGGGAAGATGTTGATGTTGCCCCCTCTCCACGCTAACTTGTGTATACGTTTAACATTCCAATAGCGGATCATGTCCAAGAAATACATTTTTTTTAAATAGTCTACAATTATAATGCAAAATTTAAAGGTTAATAAATGACACTTGCAAGCGTTATTTTTGACGCAAACGCGAGGTAAAATTTAGTACGCCTTCTGAAACAGAAATTAGCATTCTATTTTTTACTTTTGTGTACAAAAAACCAACATGTGTTGTCGCCACTATTCACCGCCGCCAACGGAGTTTTCTCACCTCATATTTGTAAATTTTTAAGTGAGTTTTCCGTAAACAAACTAAGTATTTAAGAAAAGGGAAGATATTATAGTACATTAAATGGTAAATATCAGTGTTTTGCAATACAATAGCATAAAAAAGACAGAATTAAATAAATTTAGCAGTTGGTGTTATGATTCTTGTCAGCCTATCAGAGATAAGGTAAATAACAACACTTCTCCTAACCCCCCAATAGGTTTGTTTTCAATTTACCAAATAATTTTGGTGTATATTATATCTATTTAATTCTCTCATCATTGGTTAATACTACAACATAACCTTAAAAGAAAACGTTTGTTAGATTATTTTTGTTGCTTTTTCCATTGGAAAAAAATTGAACAAAAAATGAAATACACATACCAAATATCCAATAGTTTTGTTAAAGCTAATAAAATGAAAGATAATCCATTTTATGGCCAATAAAAAATAGAAATAACTTTGAGGCACATGCTTCTATTTTTTATAGCATCAATTTAGAACCATTCGATTTAAACTTCAAAGATCCTAGATGGGCCTAGATACAAAGTAAAATAATCTATAGACATATGTCTTTCTATTTTCTATTTCTGGCTTTTAATTTATTTAAATAGATAGTTAGATAGGCAAAATGCAGCCCACATATAAGGCCTTGTGTCTCACTAATTATGCCTTAAATGTTACATAATACCTAAATGAAAAGACCATGCATTGCAGGTCTTGTTAATAAAGGAGGAAATGATTAAAATGAATGAATGAACGAAACCTGATGGTGATTTGTTTCGAACGTGGGTGACCCACCAGGAAGATAGTATTTATTTACTTGTTTGTGGTTTTGAATGAAACCTAAAATGAAGTTTCTAGACATATGAACGTATTTACTTCCTTAAAAACTTGAATTTCTTGGAATAAAATAGGTCAACTTACCTATTGTGTTTTTGTAGCTTATTAAAATAAAAATCCTCTTCGAAATTACCGCTATAGAAATTGATTTAAGTCAATGATGGAAGAATTAAATAGATAGAGCATCATTTAAATACGTAGGCACAATGTTTGGGTATCTGATAAACAAGCAGCAAGTAAGGGAAAGATGTTGATGTTGCCCCCTCTCCACGCTAACTTGTGTATACGTTTAAAATTTCAATAGCGTATCATTTCTAAGGGATACATTTATTTTAGAAATAGTCTTCAATTTGAAAGCAAAATTCGTAATTAAGGTAAATAAATTACACATTCAAGCGTTCTTTTTGACGCGAACACGAGTAAAAATTTGGTACGCCTTTTGAAATATAAATTAGCATTCTATTTTTTACTTCTGTTAATAAAAATCAACATGTGTCGCCACTATTCGCCGCCGCCAATGGAGTTTTCTAACCTCACCTTTGTAAATTTGTATGTAAAACAAACCAAATTTTTAAGAAAAAGAAAGATATTGTAGGACATTAAATATTTAGTACATATCAGTGTTTTACAATGCAATATCATAAAAAAGACAGAATTAAAGAAATTTATTAGTTGCTGTTACGATTCTTGTCAGCCTATCAGGAATAAGGTAAATACAAACACTTCTCCTAACCCCCCAAAAGATTTGTCACCAAATAATTTTTGTGTATACTATATCTATTTAATTCTTTCATCTTTGGTATTTACTTAAAAATTCAAAAGCTTACATTTTTTAGAACAAAATAGGGCTATACTTGTGTTTTCATTACTTATTTAAGGCTGAAGATGAACGAAATCTACTTCGAAACTACCGCTATAGGAATAGTTTTTAAAATTTATTTAAATGAAGTAAATCGAATAGTTATTTACTTTTGATTTACCTGCGAAGAATAAAGCTAGTATAAGTATGATGACATTCTTTTCAAGTTTTTATTCTAGCATGTTTAACATATTTTTAAATTCCCACATTAAAATAAAATATGCTTTACTCAACTTTCCAACAATTACTAAGATAGTCAGGTCTTATTGTATATTCTTGGAGCTTTACAAAAGAATAACAAAACAAAGTTGCAGGTATTTAACTTACTTAAAAAACAAAATAAAGAAACGTGAACAAATGAACAATAAAACAAATTTTTATGAGAAATTGAGAAAGCACTTCAGAAAGCACGCATTTGTTTGTAGGCGTATCTAATTCTTTAAATTACGAACTGAATTATTAATTATTATTTCTGCTTATTTTATTGCAAATTACAGAAAGCAATACAGAAAACAGTGCAAAAATTAATTTAAAATAGTACATTTTATATCGCGGTATTAAAGTGGATGTTTTCATCCCACAGAAGAAGGGACTCCTTTTGAAGTTTATATTTTTTGGTCTCGGTCGGTTACTTACAGAAACTCTTTCAGCATGAGTTCAACTTTAATAGGTGCTATTTATAATAACAAAATAAAATATGAAGAAACACACTGTTTATTTTTCACTTTTCAGTTTTCACACCATATGGCTTCGGTATATGGACTTTAAAGTCTTTAGAGTCTTCAGTTTATTTGTTTATTAAATCATTTGAATCTTCTATTGCAACATTATCATTCAGGCATTTAGGAACTACAGTGAGTTTCTTGTAATGATCACAAAAGTTTTTTGATGAATGCAGAATTAAACAAAATCGTTTATTAATGAGTGTTTCATATTTAGCCCAATCATTCTAATAAAAATTTGTAGGTTCCTTAGAAAAAAATCCCAACCAAGATCTGCTTATACAGGATCGTAGGCACTAACCCCAGGAACATAAAAGTGAAAAATTCCCACAAAACTTCCGTGATGTTTAGCCCCCATCTTGTATAGAAGTGAGGAGTTAGTTTTTTATTAATACCTAAACTATTCGGCACTTTTGAAAACATTTTAAAAATTTTTAGGAACATTATTTTAATAAGAATACAATCATTTTTAAAACAATAATAAATCACCAATATTTACGATTCTACAGGTCTTTGAAAATCACCTTATTTCATCATAATCGTCTATCTTAGTCATAGAGTCCTGAAGCATAGATTGCAGCGTTCTCTGTAGGACCAACTTAATACTTTTTTAAAGTGCTATAAAATCGTTTATATTGGTGATTTATTATATTTTTAAAAATGATTGTATTTTTATTAAAATAATGTTCCTCAAAATTTTTAAAACTTTTTTCAAAAGTGCCGAATAGTTTAGGTGTTAACAAAAAACTAACTCCTCACTTCTATACAAGATGGGGGCTAAACGTCACGGAAATTTTTTGGGAACTTTTCACTTTTATGTTCCTAGGGGTAGTGGCTACAAACCTGCATAAGCAGATCTTGGTTGGGATTTTTTTCTGGGGGCATTATTAGAATGATTGGGCTAATTGTCAATTTTAGATAATTAGATAAAAAAGTACACAATGGGTTATTTAGGAAAGAACTTTCATAGATGTGTAAAATAATCCGCATTTTGTTTTATGCACGGACTTTGCATTAAAAGTTCCTTTGTAAATTATGCACTTTTTTACTTAATTAATTAACTTCAATTGAGGATGCAAAACACTCCGTAAATGTTATTTAAAGTTAAACCTATAGAGTACATTAAATGTTTTATATTTACTTTCTATAATAAGCACATTATGAAATCCGAAATTTGGTTTTTTAACGTTGTTAAATTGCTTCATTATTAAACCCAACTTTTTATTTTATGAGGTTGGTTTTCCAGACGCAAAAAGAAGAATTCTTCCTTTGCAAGGTACTTTTTATTTACAATCTTTACTACTATAAACTATCATAGTTTTTTTGTAGGGGGAATAACTAGAAAAATTGGAGAAACGATATCATCGGTTACATTTTCTCAAGAACGTCTATTCATTCAGTATTAAGAGTGTAAAGCTTACAAATGTCATTATTCAATATGTCTGACCTAAATTTACGTATTCTACTTCAAAATGTCAATGTTGCCAATCCAATTAAAAAAAAATTTTAGGTTAAGTTTTTTATCCAAATTAAAAATGCCTTTTAATAGATTTAGTAAAACAAAAAATAGTATATAACACTCTATGTTTTAATATACTTATTTTTTGTTCTTATAATCCATTTTTTATACCTAAAAATTGGGATTACCTAACAGGATTTACCCAAGAAGCTTTAACATTTTCCATCTGTTCACCAAATGTCTTTAACATTAAATTCTATTAAAGAGAAATCATGTACAGTAGCTAATTGAAGTATGTTAATTCCAAAAAGGAAATTACGGAAATTATGTACCATTTACATAATCAAGGCATTTGAAATCAAAATATTATGATTACTGTCAGTCAAGAGGAAGCTACTATAAATAATAACTCTTTTTACTTCTTTTACTTATGATAAATTACAGTACTCATTACTTATTTGGATGATGGATGATTTTTACCAATGATAAGTAAATTAAACAGATGGAGCATCATTTAAATACGTAGGCTTGTTTATCAGTTTACCAAATAATTTTGGTGAATATTACATCTATTTAATTCTTTTATCATTGACCAAAGAAGCTAAAAAAACTGCATCAAATTACTCTAGTTTTTATTGTAAAACGGAATCGTGCGAATAAATAATCAAGCTAATCTAATACACAATCTAACAATAATTAACAAAGCTACGTAATTATAAAGATACCTATTATACCAAGGTACTTATTTAATTTCTCGGGTAATTTTTCAACGAGCAATAATTAAACAGATTAAACTATGAATAATTATATAAAATACTGAAACTTTCTTATAGTCTTTGGACTGAAACGAAGCATCCTACTTTAATCTAGTTTGTTAAGTCACTTTCCATTTTCATTAGCTTACAGCAAGTGCATCTTATTCTTAACACATCATTAATGTATTTTCTCTAAGACTCATTTATAATGGACCACATTGGTGGGACAAAACCAAATTATTTGGTAAACTGATAAACAAACCTTTTGGGAGTCTTTATACGCGAGTTTGTTAATGAGTTTTTAATAAACGCGTGTATAAGGACGTTTATAATACGTGTTACGAACAATACTTTTTCTACGACCCCAAAATCAAACAATATCGGATTTTTTTAAAGAAAAGAATGTTGACTTGAAGAAAAGTTAGGTTAGGAAAAAAACATTATAGAAGTAGAAATGAAGATACATGTTGAAATATGCAATAAACGGTTATGTTAAATCAAAATCCTACCTCTGCTACACTAAACAGTGTCTAAAATTATAAAAATACTCCAAAAACAACTCACGTTTTTAGCTTCAACGCGTTTTTTAGAGGACTTGTTAACTCCCGTAAAAACTAACACTAACAAAATTTGCAATGGCTTTAATTTTTAGGAAATGTAAACATATACTTAATATTTTACTGCAACTTTAATTAGAATTAACTTTTATCAAAAGAACACACCAAATTATACGTTTTTGACAACTAAAATAAATACAAACATGTGATCTGTCATTTTCTGCGAGTAACGCTAACTTCGACCCGTGGGTAAAGAGCTTGTTGCAACTTCACCCCGTGGGTAAATGCCATTTTATCCACGGCTGGCAAGACATAGCTAAAGGATTGTTTTAGGTTTAATCAAGTCGTGCGATAAGTGTCACTTTAAAGGTGGAAGTAAAAAAAAGAATTAAACCTTGTCTTAACATTTAGTGTAAGTGAAAACCGTAAAAACGCATGCTTAAAAAAATGTTAAAATTGTAAAAGGTCATTGCCCCTATGTATTTTAAAAATCTAGGGATTTTGTTTGACCTCTTTCTTACTTTATTTAGGTCTTTTAAATGTGTGCATCCTTCCCTTACTTTCTGCGTATTTACAAGATAATCAAATATTGTGCCTACGTATTTAAATGATGCTCCATCTATTTAATTCTCTTATCTTTAGATTACACTAGCCATAAAAACCCCAACTAATTTTTGTTTTAAAATGTTTCAAAATTTTAAATAATTTCAATTTTTAATGACAGTTGCGAACTGTTTATTGTAAATGTTACTTAAAGGTACTAATCAGTTTAGTTGGTGTAATAAAATACCAGCTTACTCAGGTATGCACTTATCTAAAACTACTTTTAACATTTATGAAGATGTCGTGATTACAGGTGCTATAAAGGAATTTACTGATTCAACTTAAAACATGCTTTTGCCGATGCATAAGGAAGTTTTAATTTCTAATTACAATACCTATACTTTACGAAGATTTGTCTTAAAAAATATCCTGTCGTTGAAGATTTAAAATGAGATCATTTTAAAAGTGTTGTAAGCTTCCTTTGAAGTTTTTTGTCCATTCCCCCAGCTGGAGTTTATTGAAATAAATTAAATGAGATTACCACCTTTGAATAAATAAAGAGACCGCATGAATGCAAAGTGTAAATCTAATAAAATTTAAATAGCACTCTTTACTTCATTAAAATTGAATGCCAAGTAGATATTTCATAGGACATTAATGAACATAAATGAATTTCAGTGTGTTAGCACATTTTAGAATAACATTATTCATAGTGGTAAGATATACAGGATGTCCAAAAATTGACGAATAGCTTGGAGGCAACATCACATATTAATGAAATAAAATGGTAGTGTGGTGTACAATTTTTTTTATGGAGGCTAACCTCTCGAAAATAATATAAAAAAGACGCCTAAACGATTCTAATAATGTTTAAAAGACAAGAGTTATTAATAAGTTTAATTATTAAACGATGTGCGAAAAAAAATTACTTGACATTCTAAAAACAAAGATTTTTTTGCTCAAGTTACCACACCTGCAAAGCATTGTTTAAATGTGAAATTTAAGATTATTTCCCATAAATACATAACAGATATCTTGACACAAACGTGCTGAAATTCGCATGTAATATTCCAAAATGTAAAACGTATGTGCATAATTCTCTTTAATATGCAGTTTTTTAATAACACAACAAACCGAAATCAGCGTGTGAATGTTGAATAAAACATGAGCCTTGCTTCCACGAATAATATCTTGTATTTCTTGTTGTATTTTAATGTACCAAGATATTGAACATTTATTAAAATTAAAAGAAGACACCTGAATACAGGGAGTTCATGAATTGGCACATAAACGCGATGTTTCGTTGTTAGGGCATGCATAGGGATTCCTGAAAAATTCTTAAAAAAAATCCATTTACTATACATATTCATTGAGGAAAATGCGAACAAAATTGCATAAATTCGGCAACACAGTCTAGAAAAATACATCTAAAAGACCATATATGAGTCTTAATCATACACTTTTTCATTTGATTTTATTGAATTTTTGTCAGCTTTATTTCATAAAAATTTTAAAAAATTCAATGGATTGTATTCGTACGAAAATTGGTTGGGGTAACCTAAGAGATCTGTCATACCACCCGTCGTTTCAGATGCTAACTGACATTACTTCTGAATTTTATATTTTTATCAAATATAAAGCTTTTATACCAAAAAACAACAAACTGTCGGTTTAAAACATTCTGTGCACCATTTAAAAGGTTTGTATAACATTTAGAGAGTGCTGTAGATCTTTAATTCTGCATAATTAGGTA
This sequence comes from Cartodere bifasciata, assembly GCA_963920755.1. Lineage (NCBI taxonomy): Eukaryota > Metazoa > Arthropoda > Insecta > Coleoptera > Latridiidae > Cartodere > Cartodere bifasciata. Next base: position 1,963,504 of record OY987198.1, read on the forward strand.
AAAAAGGACTCATTTACAAAAGGATTTCCTTGAATGTTTAAAATAATACAGATTTTTTTGGATGCACGGATTTTGCATTAAAAGTACCATTGTAAATGAGCCATTATGCCCTATTTTACCTAATTATGAGGAATTGAAGTTGTATAACACTCCGTTAATGTTATACAAACCTTTAAGCTGGTACTTAGAATGTTATAAACCGGCAGTTTGTTGTTTTTTGGTATATTAGCTTTATATTTGATAAAAATATAAAATTCAGAAGTAATGTCAGTTAGTATTTGGAACAACGGGTGGTATGACAGATCTCCTAGGTTATCTCAACCAATTTTTGTACGAATACGCTTCCGAGAATACGCACCCTAAGTGCCTGCTTTTTGTCAGTCTGTAACGAAAATTTTGTAGTAGCTACATCCTTAAAAAGACTTTATTAATGAATAAAACTTCTCTTTTGTTTTTTCCTTTGGTAAAGTTCGAACATCGACGTGTGAGGTCTTTAAAAAGCGATTAGAATCTCTTAAGCCATACAATGAAATAAAGAAAAGAAAAATCATTGTAGGCAGTTGGATAGAGGATGGATACGCATGCAACAAAACAATAATTATTGAATAGCTGTCGGCTAAGTTTAATTCTAATTTCACTTATCAAAGCAAGTATTTACCGGGAGATTCGCTGCATTCCTTCAGCCCATCCATGACCGATCATGTCTGCGGTAGATTGAGATGCACCACACGGCTAGGTTTTAGACCACTATGAATCCATTTCCTATTTTTTAGATTGGTTATAGTCTAAAAAAATTTACTTATGCAATAGAGAGACCATTTTACCTATTTGTTAGCTTCCTGGCCTATATTATGTATCGTTTATTTTTCATTTATACTATACCATAGATAAAGAAACATAAAGATATCAAAAACCAGGGTTTTATTGGGTGCGGTTTATTGGAAGTTTCAAGGAAACCTGCGTTTCCAAAAATCTTTAAATCGGCTATCTTTGACTGTTTTATGAATGACAGGTTTGTGTCAGATATAAAATCAAAATATCTTACTTATTTGATGTTAAAGAGTGGCAATGTATGCCATTACCGTGGTTGTAAAAGTAGTTTCAGGAAAAATGGTTACACTTAGTTTATTAAAGATATTCATTAACGCACTCCAAATCGTTGATTAATGACCCCTATTAATGCATAGCGACGACGACCATAGCAACGCTTTACTATGCTCTAAGTTACTATCTATATGTTCCTAAAAGACAAATGTTAAATTAGCTTTAATTACGGTTTAAGCTACAAAAACCAAAAGAAATTCAATATTTACCGTTGTATTGAATGAGAAGCAGGCTCTTTTACCACATTTAAGGAAATAACATTTATTTTATAATCATAATTAACAAAAGTTCGGTATCTGTTTTTCTTCTTCTTCAACTTTAATAATGTTGAATGGCTGACGCATTGTTTGTGCCAGTTGGTAACATAACTGTTTTTATTTTATAATTTATTAAATAATAATGCACGAAGTGCGAAAAAGCATTGTAACCAGTTCGTATGTTAAATTGCGATTAATAAACTTACTTATTAACAAGCTCGTTTATTAATCGCCTTTATTAACACACTTACTGGTTAAATAACTATTATTGACGCACTCCAAATCGATTAATGACCCCTTTTAATGCATGGATACGAGCCCTTAGTAACGCTCTTCTACATTACAAATGTTAGAGAAGTTTACTAATTACGGTTTATGCAACAAAAACCAGACTGAAAAGCAGATCCTTTCACCACATTTTAAGAAAATAACATTCATTTTCTATTGAAAATTAATAAAAGTTAGGTGACAAGATCTTCTTCTTCTTCAACTTTAATAAATTTGAATGGCCGACGCATTGTTTCTGTTAGTTGGTGAAATAACTGTTTTATTTTACAATTTATTTAATAATGTTCTACGATGTGCGAAAAAGCATTGTAACCAGTTCGTATGTTAAATGGCGATTAATAAACTTACTTATTAACTGGTTAAATAACTATTAAAAAAATTGTTCCTTTGTATTAAACCATTTCTTTCGTTAATACATATGTGCTGTTATCTTTTCAAAAGCGTTTAAAGTTTAGCACTTTGGGGCCTCATATCTCCAAGGATATATGACATTTTTTAACAATGTTCCAGGGGTCCTAGACATGCCCCAACAACGTACCATCGCGTTTATGCGCCATTTTTGGACACTCTACCCTGTATACTATAAAATACCACCTTGTGATTTTAATAACAATTTGTCACTAATATCGTATGTATTTGCAGGATGTGGTGGTGATTGTTTGAAGTGCAGCCCCAGCAGAGGATGTATCAAGTGTCCCGAGTTCATAGTGTTAGGGTCACGTGCATGTGTAGCCAGATGTCCGTATGGCCACGTTCCCGGCTGGAGCACCCTCTCAGGTTACATGGGTCGTATCTGCATCCATAACGGGAACTTCCTGGGGCTTTCTGCAGAAGCTTTGGCTGTTCTTACTGGCATACTCACTGGTAAGTGTAAAAGCTGATTTATAGTTGAATTAACTTAAAGCCACTTAGAATTAAAGTGACGCGAATTAAGTGTGATTTAGAGTTAAATTAAATTAACTCAACGCCACTCAAAGCTACTCTACTCCACTTAACTTGTCGCGACTAAATTAAGGCATTTATAGTATAAATTTACACGGTAGTTAACAACAAGCTAATTTAGTAAACGCCATCTATCGGTAAATGTTAGAATCGTCTTATTTCTGTAAATATACAGAAATTCATCTGAAATTCTTCGATTATCTTTGTAATTTTAAAAATTTGGTCTAGTAGCCGATAGATGGCTCTGTGAAGAGGCCTACTTTACATTGAATCAGCTGAAATTAACCAAAATTAAGAAATAGAGCCTTAAGTAAACGTCAAGTTAAGTTAATTGGATGTGTAAATGCGATTTCATCTTTCGTATAATTTATTTCAGTCGCGATACGTTAATTATAAGTGAAGTTAAGTTAATTCATCTATAATTCAAGCTTTAACACAGAATAAAATAAATTATACGAAATTTTAAATCTTATTTGTAGATCTAATTAACACCACACCTAAGTTATATTCGTTAATTTAACAAATTTCGAGTAAAGTAGACATCTGTAACCGTTTTTCACTATCGCCATCTATCGGCTACTAGAACAATTTTTTTTTTAATTAGAATGAAAACTGTAGAATGGAAATAAAACCAGTAAAATAATGAGATTCTAAGATTTACCAATATAGCGTTTACCTACTGCTTTGAATTGGTTAAATTAATCGATCTATAAATGGACTTATTTAGTCGCGTTTATCTAAGTGGAGTTAAGTGGCGTTAATTTAACTAATAAAACAAGCTTTATAGTAGCTCATTTTACAGGGCCGGATTAGCCATTAGGCTGAGTAGGCTAAAGCCCCAGGCGCCAAATCCAAAATAGGCGCCAAAACCAGTGCGTCTGAGATTTTTTTTCAAAAAATTCGCCTGCGGCGCGTTTTGTATTTTTTTATTTATAAAATAGGCGCCAAAATTATTTTAGCCTTAGGCGCTTGGAGGTCTTAATCCGGCTCTGTCATTTTAGATGCTTATACATGGTGTCGAATTCAAGGGCCACCATTGGGATCTCGGTTATCTTAAGAGATAAAAAGTTGGTTTTGCGGGGGAAAAATCGCCTATTTTAATGCCCATTATCCTCCCGTAAATGAAACTTGATTATATCTAACCGTTGCTAAAAAAGTGCATTTATTGTTATTGGTCATTTCGTTTTTTTTTTCAGGGGATGCTTATGAAACTTTTTTGTTAGCAATCAAATTGGTTAAAAACATTTCTGCTTCGTTTCGTTTGCTAAAAATTATCATTATGCTTTTTTTTCTTGTGGAAGATGTATTATTGTTTCTAGTAACAGTTTTTTGCCTGCAATTATATTCTTGTAAAAAAAAGCTTTTTCTTACGTTTCATTATTACCTACAAATAACCATCATGCTCTTTTTTCTTATATCTGAATCTGATTGCAGACAAAAAGTTGCAGTAATGTCCAAGTTTTAAAAAAAAATCCTAAAAGCCAAAAACGTTACAGCCAAATAACCAAACAGTTAAAGGTTAAAATTTTGTCTGCGGAAGGTTAATGAACATTAAAGTAGACAACTTTAACAAGATAAACAAGATTCCAATGATGCCCTAAAATTCGCGGCACCTTGTATAAAATGGTCTTGAAAAAAAATGGCACTCGAACTGAACGATAGACCTCAAATAAATCACGTTTTAATGATTATTGTTATTTTCAGGTGCATTTCTTTGCACAATCCTCATAAGCTCCACCGTGATCTACCTCAAGCATCGTCGAAGAAACATGCTTCTTCCCCCCTCCTCTATAGAATCCTCCTCGGACATAGAGGAGTCCCCAAACAGACGAAAGGAATTTCTCAAGCAGCTTGAAACGTTCCGTCCATACGCTCAAGACTTTCTAGACATGTTAAATGATACTAGGAAACAATTAAGGGAGCTTCATCGAGAAGGTAAGTTAATTAAGCATTTCTAATTAAAGATTGGTTGGGGTATCCAAAGATATGTGTCATACACACATTAAAAAGACCAGTAAGGTCGCCATGTTTGGTAAACGAAAACCATTAGTGTCAAAATTCAGGTCGGTCAACTCAAGATTTTGAAGATTATGAATAAAGTTCATAAATTTTTAAGATACATAGAGACAATGATCTTTTAAAATTTTTACATTTCTTATAAAGCACGGTTTATTGGGTTTTACATTTACACAAAACGTAAAGTCAGGCTTAAATTCTTCAAAAAACAGTTTTTTTTTTACCAAAGAAACGAATAGATGGAAAGTTAAAAACCCCACTTTGAAATGTAAACTGACACATATGGTCACCAATGGCCTAACTTTTCATCTTATTCTACTGCATGTGCAGTATCCTGCGCTATTTTTATAAATAAGTTTTGTTTTAGGTGATAATACTGCCATTTCTGCGTACAGACCAGTACTGAGGGATTTGGCAAAAATATTGTTTTTGTTGAACAAAAATGTTGATACCATTGTGGTACCAGATGATTGGGAGCACATTTGTAATTGGGCGGAGAAAACATTAAAACGATATAAAAGAATGAGCGAGGTAAGAACATTTGATATAATCAGGGGCAAAACTGGCATTAATACATATAAATTCCCTCCTTAATTTCTTAAGGGTATGCACCGTCCAAACCTGAAGCTGTTTCGCACTTTTGGGGCGCATTAAAATCACGTATAGTCGATGCAAAACTCTAAAAAACTTGGATACTTGTATATTTCAACAAGTATCAGAGGAAGTACAAGTAATGTTACCGCCATCTGCGGTACCCTCGTAAAAGCCGTAATTGTTTTACTTTTCAAACTGCCAAAATTTGACGAATGACGTAACTTACCCAAAATTGATTGTTTTACATAAACAATAATGCCACGGGAGATACGGGTAGCAAATTTATTTGTGGAAATTGGAATTAAAAAAATTGTAAATATTTTTACCCTTCTAAAAATAGGATAAATGAAGAAAAAATATGATTTCAGTAGTAAAAAGTACGAGTGCTCTATAAATTTTCGATTATAAAACGAACGAGTGCTTGTTGCTTAGCAATGTTCCGCAAAAGTAAGGGTGTGGTCTAATTATTTACCGAGTGCGAAGCACGAGGTGAATAATTAAAAGAAAGCACCTTTACTTTCAAGGGACATTGCGTATTCAACAAGCACTATTTCTTTTAAAATAGAAAATTTATCAAGAGCACGAAGGCTAGTCGACACGATTATTTTATTTATAAATACTATTTACACAACAAAATAGTATTAATTTTTTTTAAACACTAAATAAGACAATTTTTAACAAAATTAACAAAAAATTATAAGTTTGACTTCTATCCAGGTAAATTAATTCGCTGTCAGTGCTTGCCAACGGGATATTTTAGCTCAGTGTTTCAATTACCCCAACCAACCCTTTTTCATCACGTTACAGATATCTCAACCACAAGTAGCCCAACTAATAAACTTCCTGCAAGACTCATCAGAGTCCCTAACCTCCTCCCCATCAGGGGGCTATCTGCACAAACCCTCAACAACCATGTCCACATTCAAGCCAGACCAAGTACTGATGGGGTCTAGTCTTAGTCTACAAGACGTAGCCATCACTAACTTCAACAGCACGTACGAGGCTACCTTCCACACACCTATAAACCCACAGTGGAAGTTTGAGTACTCGCTAGTGTCGAACACAGTGCCATCTAGTGAGTTTAGTACTACAATGTGGCGGGACAATAGCAAGGAGTTTATTAATAGTTTGTTGATGGATGATGATTATTATATGGGGTTTAGGCCACAGGATGAGATTACTACTGAGTTATAATAGTGGATGTACTGTTTATTTTAAATAATAAAGGTAAAACCATAGATAAAAAAGATTTTTTCATATATGTAATAAAACTTTTTAATTTTTTGTCTATTGTGAGGTGTTTCACTAGAATAACATTTTTGTTTTGGGTTCAAATTTCTTGTTTTTAAACTTTTTGAACAAGAATCATAATAGCAACTGGTAAATTTCTTTAATTTTATTTGTTTTTCATGATATTGCATTGTAAAACTCTGATATTTAGCATTTAATGTACTATAATAGCTTCCCTTTTCTTAGAAATATTTTTTACCAAAGGAAGATTCTGCCGGCAGACACTTTTAACCTAACTTTAACTTTAGGTAGGCACTAAAGCGCAATTTTTTTTTTCTCTATTTTTTGGAAAATGTCCATCTGCCGGCAGAATCTTTCTCTTTTTTGGAAGATCTAAATAATACGCAATCTCGGTTTGTTTACGGATAACTCACTTACAAATTTACAAATGTGAGGTTAGAAAACTCCATTGGCGGCACCGAATAGTGAAGTGACGACAACACAATAATATGTTGGTATTTTATACACAGAAGTAAAAAATAGAATGCTAATTTCTGTTTCAGAACGCGTATCAAATTTTAGTTCTCGTTTGCGTAAAAATAACGCTTAAACGTGTAATTATTTGCCCTAATCACGAATTTTGCTTTAAAATTGAAGACTATTTTTAAAATAAATGAATTCCTTGAAAATGATACGCTATTGGATTTAAAACGTATAGACAAGTTAGCGTGGAGAGGGGGCAACATCAACATCTTCCCCTTACTTGCTGCGTGTTAATCAGATACCCAAATATTGTGCCTACGTATTTAAATGATGCTCCATCTATTTAATTCTCTTATCATTCGTATAAACACACAAATAAGAAGCCTCAGAAAACAAATTGGCAACTGGATGTTATCCAAGTGCTTTTGTTTTCTTGTTAAACTTTTTTAAAGTTGCCACAATTTTAAAAATTGTCAAAAAAACCAAGCGTCTTCAATTACCCCAATTAACCCTTTACTTCACATTACAGATATCTCAACCACAAGTAGCCCAACTAATAAACTTCCTGCAAGACTCATCAGAGTCCCTAACATCGTCCCCATCAGGGGGCTATCACAAACCCTCAACAACCATGTCCACATTCAAGCCTGACCAAGTACTGATGGGCTCTAGTCTTAGTCTACAAGACGTAGTCATCACTAACTTCAACAGCACGTACGAGGCTACCTTCCACACACCTATAAACCCACAGTGGAAGTTTGAGTACTCGCTAGTGTCGAACACAGTGCCATCTAGTGAGTTTAGTACTACAATGTGGCGGGACAATAGCAAGGAGTTTATTAATAGTTTGTTGATGGATGATGATTATTATATGGGGTTTAGGCCGCAGGATGAGATTACTACCGAGTTATAATAGTGGATGTACTGTTTATTTTAAATAATAAAAGTAAAACCGTAGATAAAAATGATTTTTTATCTATGGTAAAACTGTTTTATTTTGTAATCTACTGCGAAGTGTTTGTCTCTACAGACATTTTGTTTTGGATCAAAATTTCTTGTGTTTCGAGGGCCATCATTGGGATCCTGCTTCCTTAAACAAGATCGCTTAATGGGGGCAAAGTTGCCTATTTTATTGTTCATCTTCCCCTTCCGCAAGCAGAACTTGATTATCTCTAATCGTTTTTCAGTTACTTTTAAAAAACAAAAAAAGTGCATTTCTGTTTTTTAACTTTAACAGGAACTGTGAGTATGTAATGTTGGTTGCCTAAAATCAACGAAATACAGCACTTTCTGACCATTGCTCAGTGGGTTTGCAAGAGTTAATTGCAATTCTAAATTGTGCTTACCATTAACATAAATAAACAAAGCATAAGTTGACATATTCTAAAGGTCCATCAATAAGCGTGTAAAACAGAATTTTGACAATTTAAAATGCAAAAAAATAGTTTTTCTAAATTGCCAAAATTTTGTATTAAAACGCTTATTGATGGACCTTAGAATATGCCAACTTTTGCTTTGTTTGTATATGTTACTGGTAAGCACAATTTTTAATTTAAATTAATTCTTATAAACCCACTGAGCAATTACCAGAAAGTGCTGTTTTTTGTTGATTTTAGGCAACCAACATTACATAACCACAGGTTTTATGCTTCGCGACATTCCCTGTTAACCCGAATCTAATTGCAGGCAAAAAAGAGACTTGCTTATGAAATTTTTTTATTAGCATCCCTATAAAAAAGGAGCATAGAAACAGATCAAAAGTTTTAAAACCACATGACTTTATAAATTTTTATGTGTTTCATGTTTTTTTATAAAGTTCTATGCGATTTTTTTTATAGGGATTCCCTAAAATTCAATATAAAATGTTTGCATAGAAATTGAATTGATCTCTCTTAAGAATAAAAGAGCATGATGATAATTTTTGGGGAACGAAACGTTGTAGTATTTTGATTTAACTAGAATCTTATTGCAGATAAAAAAGTGTCTAGATAATGTTCTTATTTTAAAAACATTCTCCGAAAAACAAAAACGTTACAGCCAAATAACCAAAATGCACTTATTTAGTTTTTTAAAGATAACCGAAAAATTGTTAGAGATAATCAGATTTTGTTTGTGGGAGGTTAATAGGCATTAAAATAGGTAACTTTACCCCCATTAAACTGGGCCTTGATCTTATTAAGATAAGCGAGATTCCGCAGCCAATTTTTTTTTACCGATTTAGAACCGGTTGCACTACAATTGTTTACTATTCCCTAAAATCTGAGTGACTATTTTTCATAGAAAACATAATTTTAAACAATGTCAACGCTACAGTTATCAAACTCTGTTTATGGTAAAGAGTCACTCAACATTAAGGAACAGTTAAGAATGTGTGGTGAATATGAGCATTAGTCTTTTAGGCAGCAAATAAAAATTTTGAAAGCATTTTTATGTAGCCACATCTTAACCGGATTACAAGTAGAACATTTTCGGGACCACTAGGTCGCAAATTTTTTAAGTCGATTGCATTCTTGTATAAATTATCAAAATTTACAAGATATATTTTTTTTATTTATTTTATACCGAAATATACTAGTCATACCTATATTAAAATAAATTTAGTAACGAAAGTAGTTTTGTACTTTTAGATTATTAATTAGTAGGTATTTTTCATCAATTTTTATAGTTTTTATTTAGATAAGTTAGTTTATACTTTATGTAAAATAAATTTTAAATTATACTCTATAATTTGCACGAAAAATAGGATTTGTGTAATAAATAAATTATTTTATCTTTTAAAACAATGTTTTTTATTGAATTAAACTGTTTTCAATTTGTAAACATTTATCTTATAAAAAATTTACGCTAAAGAATTAAATTTAAAAAGTTTATAAAATGTAGGGCACTTAAAATAAATACTACGTATTTATTTATATAGAAACGAAGTTTCTAGCAAATGTAGTTGCCTTAATAAAATGATAAATGTGGCGCCATCTAGTATTAAGTAGTAAAGTTACACAACTAAGCATTTTAAGTTATAGATTCCTCTAAAAATTGCAGAAACCTGTAATTCAAGCGACGGAGAGTAACTGGCGACATCTAGCAGTGATAACACAAAGCAAAGTGCAAATGTCACGCTCAGTCGGTAATAACAAAAGACAAGCGCTCCGCCTTCTTCCTTATCTTCATTTTCCACATTCTGATTCGCGCTGTTGCCGGCGGTCAGTGACTCAGTTGAAGATACGTGTAATGTGTTCTTGTTTTCGTTAGTTTGGGAACGCTTTTGTGTTTTTGTTATTTGTTACATTTTATTTATTTTACACAGAGGAATATTTTTACAAAGGTACGTACGCATTGTTAAAGCCCTTTGTTTTGACAGAACGCTTATGGAGGCGTTGGCTTTGGTCTAGAGTGCTTAGACAAGCCTTTAAAACAAAACAATATCAGCGGCATATGCAGTGATTTATGCTTATTTTGGCGTCATTGCTGGTGTTTTTTGCTATTTTTACTAACAAAAACAACCCAGGAATGTTTCATATCGAATTATCAGTTACAAAACAAATATTTTTAGGTTAAAAAAGAAGAATGTTTAAGTTTATTAAGGCCAAGGGGCCGCATCCTACAGCAGAGCGTCAAAAACTGCAAAAGGAACTCTTCTCATATAGTCGGGTAAGTCACTAAAATATAAAGTTCTTTCGAAATTAGGAAAGTAGTGCATCATTGTTCAATTATTTGGCGTTATTATCTTATCAAAACAAATAAAAAACCTGTTAAATGAAGGGTTTGTTAGGAAATGCAAACATAAGATAGTGTTCACCTTAGTTTTCATTAATTTTTTGGTTTAAAATAATTATTTATTTACTTTATGCTTATCTGTTAATAAAAGTAAGTTGGTGTTTTCTGGGAAAGGTACCGTTTTATCTCATTTATTACCTGAGTAATAGTAATCTAATAACTTAGAGCGGGTTAGACCAGTCAGGTCAGGTCAATGTCTTTTACAATTTTAAAATGTTGCACTCCTCTTCGCATATTTAAGATCAAATGATGACTAAAAATCACATTTTTTGTTATAAATTATTATACTCTTCGCAGACAAAGTCGAAGAGTATATTGCGATTGGTCGGACCTTCTCTGAAATCGTTAATATTCGTCCTAGAGCATATTCATTCGTTTCATGACTTTTTAAGACTTATTTTTTGTCCGTCTGTAACGAAATTTGTGACCACCATAACTCAAGAACGGTTTATCGGATCGACTTGAGATTTAACACAAAAATCAATCCCATTTAGAGGAAGAGCCCTATTGTTTTTGGAAAAAATCAAGTAATAAATAAAGGGTTAAAAACACCCCCAAAGTAGAAAAAAATTCATATTTTCGTTAATATCAACTTTACGAAAAAAAATATTCTTAATAAAATTAAAGATTACATTTTTCCCTATGAAAAAACATCTGGTAATTTGTTTGTAACCCCACCCGTTTACAAAAAAAATAAGTTTTACGTTTCTTTCAATGAAATAAAAAATGCACCTTTTTAATCATCTACTGCGAAGAGTATCATATAGAATGTGTAACAATTATATAAAAATAAAAAAATAGTCATAAAAAATGAGCTATCTGCGAAGTTTAAATTTTTAAATGATCTATCCCTCTCACTGATCTAACCCGCTCTTGTTTCTCTTTAATTAACATCTAGTCTTACCCAATTATTTTTGATTTTCTTGCATTATTTACTGTAATAAAAGTAATTTTCACAGTACCTGATGTAATGCATTTTTAAAAATGTTAATTTGGCATGGAAGTAATAATTTCTTGATAATAATAACATGTGAAATATGAAGCACTAAAAACTCTATGCCATTTATTATGTATTGTTTAAAATAAAACGATATGTTTAAACAATGGTAGGCCAATCAGGGATATTTTGCAATATAAACAATTTAATTTTCATGCCTACCTACGTTAGTTGTATCTAACTTATAAGATTTTCTATTTTAAATGTCAACTAAAATTCTTGAGGGGTTCTTTTAAAATTGAGAAACATTACAATGTTGATTATTGCATGCTTAATTTTATCATTATATTGTTTTTCTATTTTAAATGTCAACAATGAATCCAAAAGGGTTTTTGTAACTTTGAGAATTTTAAAAATTTACAAGGGGTACTTGAACTAAAAAAATAATCGTTTATCAAATCAAACGTGCTCAAAATGTACACAAAATAAAATGTTTTTTAAAGAAAAAAAAATAATAAAAATAAGATATGGTTCACAATAGGTACTATTTATTTAATAGGGTGTGTATAATATTTTCCTCTAAATAAATAGACTGACTATACTTGGAAAGGTAATTATTAATTAAATTAATAATTGTAACTTTATATTACTATCCTTGACCTATTTTTTCAAATTATAATGACTCATGTCTAAACAAAAATTGGTTGGGGTTTCCAAGGATAAGATGCTGACTGACATAACGTCATTATTTTCATACTTTTATCAAATATAACGCTAATATACCAAATAACAATAAGCAGCTGCTTTAAAACATCCAATGTACTATCTAAAAGGTTTGTATAACATTTAGGGAGTGTTTTACATCGTCAATTTTAGATAATTTAAAAAAAAATGCATAATGACTCATTTACAAAGGAACTTTTAATGCAAAGTCCGTGCATAAAACAAAATGCAGATTATTTTACACATCTATAAAAGTTTCTTTCTAAATGAGTCATTATTACACTTTTTCACCTTATAATCTAAAATTGACGATGTAAAACACTCCGTAAATGTTATACAAACCTTTAAGCTGGTACATTTAATGTGTTTTATGCACATCGTTTATTAAAGACATTCATTAACGCACTCCAAATCGTTGATTAATGACCCCTATTAATGCATGGATGCGAGCCCATGGTAACGCTCTTCTATGTTTAAAATTACTATCTATGTTTCTACATTACAAATGTTAAAGTAGCCTTAATTACGGTTCAAGCAACAAAAACCAAAAGAAATTAAATATTAACCGTTGGAAAGAATGAGATGCAGATACTTTTACCACTCTTAAGGAAATAACATTCATTTTCTATTCACAATTAATAATAATTCGGTGACAGCTCTTCTTCTTCTTCAACTTTAATAAATTGGAATGGCCGACGCATTGTTTGTATTAGTTGGTGAAATTAATGTTTTATTTTATAATTTATTTAATAATGATTTCGATGTGCGGTGCAGCATTGTAATCAGTTCGTATGTTAAATGGCGATTAATAAACTCACTTATTAACAAGCTCGCTGATCGCTCGCTTGCGCTTGTTAAAACCGCTCGTTTATTAATCGCCTTTATTAACAAACTTACTGGTTAAATAACTATAAAGCGACTGCTTGTTTTTTGGTATATTGGCAATATCTTTTATAAAAACAAGATAGATGTGTCAGTTAGCATCTTGAACGAAGGGTAATACGTTACATATCCTTGGAAACCCCAACCAATGCTTGTTCTAATAAGGTTTATTGAAATAGAATCTATTAAAAAATGCATCTTTGGATTGATATATCTTTTCAAAACTCAGTACCTACCACGAAAACCAACAGGTTGGTAACTTAAGAATTCTAAGCAAGGCTAAAATAGAAATGTTGTAATCAAATACAGCGCCTTCCGGTATTTCCGTTTTAAGAAACGACTGTGACATTTTAACCATAGAAATAGAATGACTAGAAATGAATTGCTTATAATCATAACATGACCAGTGTGTGGGTCCAAGATCTAAAAGGCTAGCATAGGGAAGTTCCCTTGAAAACGTTTGTTTATTTACGTCCACTTACTCATTAGTCCATATAACTTACATTGGGTAAACAAAAAGATCTTGGCCCCAAACAATGAATTTTTATACCTTGTCTATTGAATATATATAATCTCTTTGATTTTAACCATTTGATTTGGTTATAATATTCATTTTACCTGTGTTATGTTGCACCTTACCTTACTGTTTACAAATAAGGAGTCTCTTAGTGTTTAGTTTCTTTGAAGGAACTTGAAGGGATTCATTTCAATCCACAGATTTTATAACACAAGAAGTAAGTAACTGTAAAAGCAAAACAAAGGTTTAAATATGTATTTTGTGTTTTTTATCTGTTAAAAATCATCCAGTGAATCAACCGCATCCTCTTCACTGTTTATTATACTATTTGCAAGCACTAAACATTCAGAAGATAAAATACAGAGTCCCAATGATGAGAGAATTAAATAGATATAATGCAAACCAAAATTATTTGGTAAACTGGTAAACAAACCTTTTTTGGGGTTAGGAGAAGTGTTTATATTTACCTTATCTCTGATAGGCTGACAAGAATCATAACAGCAACTGGTCAATTTCCTTAATTTTGCTTTTTTTTAATGATCTTGCATTGCAAAACCCTGATATTTACCACTTAATGTAATATAATATCTTATTTTTTCTTCAAAATTTGGTTTGTTTACGAAAAACGAACATACAAAATTTACAAATGTGAGGTTAGAAAACTCCATTGGCGGCGGCGAATAGTGGCGACAACACATGTTGGTTTTTTGTACACAGAAGTAAAAACTAGGATGCTAATTTTTGTTTCAGAAGGCGTACCAAATTTTACCTCGCGTTAGCGTCAAAAAATAACGCTTGAATGTGTAATTTATTTAACATAACCACGAATTTTGCTTTAAAATTACGGACTTTTTTTTAAATAAATGTATGTCTTGACAATGATATGATATTAGAATTTTAAACGTATACACAAGTTAGCGTGGAGAGGGGGCAACATCAACATCTTTCCCTTACTTGCAAGTGTTTATCATTTACCCAAATATTGTGCCTACGTATTTAAATGATGCTCCATCTATTTAATTCTCTCATCATTGCAGGGGCCTCATATTGCTAAGGATTTATTTTTATTTTATTGGGTAGAAGTTTTTTTACGGATTATTAAAATATGTTACTTATTTTCGTAATCGTGACTTTTAAAACTTTACGTTCATTTACCTTTTAATTTAACAATAAGAATAGTCATTCTTCTGTATTAAGTACAGGCTCAATCCTTCAAAAGGTATATACCAAAGAGATTATATATTTACAATAGAGAAGGTATAAAAATTCATTGTTTGGGGCCAAGATCTTTTTGTTTACCCAATGTAAGTTATATGGACTAATGAGTCAGTGGACGTAAATAAATAACGTTTTCAATGGAACTTCCCTATGCTAACCTTTTAGATCTTGGACCCACACACTGGTAATGTTATGATTATAAGCAATTCATTTCTAGTCATTCTATTTCTATGGTGGATACTTAGTTGCTATGCAACAAACAACATTATGAAAAGATTAAAGAAGGCTTTAAGCTCAAGTTTAAAGTTGCAAAGTGACGATGAATGTTATTGAATGTAACGAACAACCTAAGCAAGACTTTACCTTTATACACTCAACGGCAAAATTATTAGATCACCTAAGAAATTCGCTTTAAAATTTTTCCTAACGGATTTTTTTGATTGAATTTTATTTTTTTAATAAACTGCAAGAATGCTTGTTTCATTAACATAAATTTGAAATTAATATCCCAGTTATTTCTTTTGATAAAAAAAATTAAAAGCTTCGATGTTTTTATTGAGTTTTCAGATGAGAGTTAATCTTGTCTTTACCGGCTTTAATAAAAAAAATTATGGTAAAAATTAAAAAAACTAAGCTCAGTGGTCATGTTAGACCGTCTTTATCTGAGAAAAATTTGTAACACTGGTAACACTATGGCAAATAGGCAAAGTCAACGATATTTCTCAAAAAGGGTTGGTGTGGCCCAATTTAGGGTTTCACAGATTTTAAGACGACATTAGGAGACAGTTATCCATTAATGAAGATCAGTTCAGGATGGTAGAAGCGTTACTGATGTCATGCAGGATCCTTACGTTGTTTAGAAGTTTTTTCAAATCGCGCGTAAGCTGCTTCCCAACTCCATAACTTGGTCAGGCAGACTTATGACATCCAATTAAGCAGTGATAAGGTAAGAGCACATTCAATAGAACAAAATTTAACTTTAAAAATTACAGCTGGTTGATCAACTTTGGCCGTAGCCCATCAACAAGCGCGTCTTCAATTTGCAAAGATACACGTCAGTAGTAAAGAGGCTGTGTGGGCTAATTGGGGCCGTAATGAATGAAAATTTTTACTGTATCATTCAGATACGAGCGTACAAGTTTGTCATTAAGTTTAAAAACTTTATATCCAACTTAATTTTGTTTATAGCCCAAGTCATGGTTCAAGAGGTTTTACTTTTTGGGAAGGCATTTCTTTAGGAGGAGATACCGTCAAAATTGGTGGACCGGCTAAAATTTTTAAAGTCAAATTTTGTTCTCTTGAACGTGCTCTTACCATATCACTGCTTGGTTGGATATCATAAGTCTGCCTGACCAAGTTATGAAGCTGGAAAGCAGTTTTCGCGCGATTTGAAAAAACTTCTAAACAACGTAGGGATCCTGCTTGACATCAGTAACGCTTCTACCATCCTGAACTGATCTTTATGAATGGATAACTGTCTCCTAATGTCGTCTTAAAATCTGTGAAACCTCAAATTGGGCCACACCAATCCATTTTGAGAAATATCGTTGACTTTGCCTGTTTGCCATAGTGTTACCAGTGTTACAAATTTTTCTCAGATAGAGACGGTCTAACTTGATCACTGAGCTTAGTTTTTTTAATTTTTACCATATTTTTTTTTATTAAAGCCGGTAAAGACAAGATTAACTCTCATCTGAAAACTCAATAAAAACATCGAAGCTTTTAATTTTTTTTATCAAAAGAAATAACTGGGATATTAATTTCAAATTTATGTTAATGAAACAAGCATTCTTGCAGTTTATTAAAAAAATAAAATTCAATCAAAAAAATCCGTCAGGAAAAATTTTAAAGCGAATTTCTTAGGTGATCTAATAATTTTGCCGTTGAGTGTATTATACATAGTTTATAAGAATGAAAGAATGTACACTGTAGGCAGGTATCGAGGGGTTAACGTCTCATAAAAACCTTATCACCAGAAAGGATAGTTATTATTATACTCCTCGCAGACAAAGTCGAAAACGAGGAGTATATTGTGATTGTTTTGAAAATTCTAAAATCGTCAAAAATCGTCGTAGAGCAAAAATTCTTGCATATTCGTGCGTTTCATCGAATTTTGAACAACTTTCAAAAAATCCGTCCGTCGTTTTTTGTAAACACGATAACTTAAGAACGAAAAACCCAATCGTGTTCAAATTTGCAGGAAAAATTGTTCTCATTAAAATCTTGGTTGGGATTGTTATTGGAAAAAATCGGATAATAACAAGGGGGGTAGCGGGGCCCCCAAACTGGTAAAAAATTCGTATTTCAGTTATTATAAATTTAAGAAAAAAAAAATTTCCGTAATATTAAAGCCCTTTAAACTCTTTACAAAAATTATTCTAAAATTTTTTTGATCCGACCCCCCATTAGCCCCCCAATAAGAAAAAACGCCGTATTTTCGTTATTTTTGAATTTACTAAAAAAATGTTTATTAAAAAATTAAAGAAAATGTCATTCTGTATTAAAAATAATTTTTTGTATTTTTTTTTTGTTAAGTTATTAGGGCATAAAAAGCCAAAAGAAAGGTTTTTAGTAATAAAAAAGTTCTAAGTCCAATAAGTCTTGGCCTCGGTCTAGGTGGCTTTGCAAAAACATTTGAAACAAAGCAGCATCTTTCTAAAGTCAAATTAAATCCTAAACGTCAGTGGGTCAGTGTCAGAATTCATATTGATGCTCTTCGCTAATAAATATTTTAGTGAATTAATAGTTCGACCTCTTCGCAGATTTTTGTTTTAAATTAAAAAAAATGTTGCTTTTATAAAATATTGTGATTGCTTAATTACTGCGAGGAGTATCCTATTAAATGTCGGCATTTTATAATAAAACCTAACCCACTCAATGATCTAACATATTCAATGATCTAACCCGCTAACTAGTTTCCAAATAGAGTAAGACTCAGAAAGCTAAACTTTCTTGCTGACTATTCGGAAATAAGTTTGCTTTTTCTGAAAGGCAGATGTGTTCTTTAATTGATTTCCCCCTTGAAATGTACCTGTTCTGTATGATAGATGGGTGGGACGATCATTGAATTACATACCAACATCCACTTAATGAATTTCAAATAGACTATTTTATTAATAAACTTATTATAAAAGCAAAGTTTAAATTGCTATGTCTATGTTGCCACTAACATTTTGGAACTTTGCATTAGCAACGAATGTCGCGATGCAGAGAAACTGTGGTTATGTAATGTTGGTTGCTTAAAATCAACAGAAAACTGCACTTTCTGGTCATTGCTTAGTTAGTTAATAAAAGTTTAGTTTAATTCAAAATTGTGCTTACCAGCAACATAAATAATCAAAGCACAAGTTGACATATTCTAATGGTCCATCAATAAGCGTTTAAATACATAATTTTGGTAATTTAAAATGCAAAAATAGTGCTTCGAAATTGCCAAAAGTCTACATATGTTTAAACGCTTATTGATGGACTTTTAGAATATGTCAACTTGTGCTTTGATTATTTTGTTGGTGGTAGGCACAATTTTGGATTAAACTGAACTCTTGTAAATTCACTGAGCAATGACCAGAAAGTGCTGTTTTTTGTTGATTTTAGGGAACCAACATTACATAACCACAGTTTCTATGCTTCGCGACATTCCCCTTTAAGCCAATTTTTCGGTAATATGTATGTGCTGTTATCTTTAAGGTATAAGTGCAGGGCTACACTATACGAGATAGTTTTTTTAAATAATTTTCTAGAAATCACTAGACACTTACCAACTAGAGTGCCTGGAAGAATTGACAGTTATTGTCGTCTTATAGAGTGGCGCCATGCATCATTCCATCTCTGTCGTACAGATTATGTCATCAATTGTGATTGTAAGTTGTAATTGTTGTCACTTTGGCTATTACGTTGATGACATAATCTGTATGACAGAGATGGAAAGATGCATGGCGCCACTCTATAAGGTGACAATAACTGTCAATTTTTCCAGGCACTCTATTACCAACCACCAACCACGTACCATAAAGGTGGTGCGCCAATTTTTCAACATCCTGTATTTCAATTTTTAATATCTCTCTTTTAATATTGAAGAGATGCTTCTGTGAGTACTCTTAGCATTTACCGTTACTTCGTTAGTCATGACATAAAATAAAGTTTGAAACTTTACTGTAAGCAACACCGTGACGTAATTCTTGTTACCTTATATCTACTTCTTATAGCTATAGCTTGTATTACCTGCTATGAATTTTAGACAACCATCCGCCCACTTGCTAAATGACCGGTCAATTTATTGTTATTGAATGCAAATTACTTTTATACATGTTTTAGGATACCTGGATTAAAATCATTTCGTCTCCTTTCCAAGATAATTGTTTCCTAGATTGATAAATAGGTCTTCTTGAAACATGAGGATTAAAAGCACTTTGGAAGGCATATACTTTAGAAAATAAATACTTTACTCGCTTTCAAGATGTTTAAATTAAATAAATGCCTTGAGAGAATTTCGATTAAATGATTACAATTACAATTTAAATTATCTATGTACCTAGATACTAATTGTAATGTTGGGAAATCTATGTTAATCTAAAGTTTTAAGACAGAGTTAAATCTTAGATTATAGTGATTGCTGATTGGTGAGAATGACCCGAGCAAAATAAGAATAACATTATCTTATATGTCTTATTTCTATTTAACCAAATTAGATCCAATCAAATAATTAAATTGGAATTTGAAAAGTTCATGGACGATTTAACGTTGAATGATTTGTGTAGTTTGGAATGGGTTAAAATTGAAATTTTCTCGGTGCAAGCACAGAAAAATACATACAGACCGTCAGAATATAGGGGAATGTCGCGAAGCATAAAAACTGTGATTATGCAATGTTGGTTGCCTAAAATCAACATAAAACAGCACTTTCTGGTCATCGCTTAGTGAATTTATAAGAGTTAATTTTAATTAAAAATTGTGCTTACCAGCAACATAAATAAACAAAGCACAAATTGAAATATTCTAAAGGTCCATCAATAAGCGTTCAAATACAGAATTTTGGTAATTTAGAAGCACTTTTTTTGCATTTGAGAAAATTCTGTATTTAACGCTTATTGAATTATTTAGAATATTTCAACTTGTACTTTGTTTATTTATGTTGCTGGTAAGCACAATTTTTTATTAAAATTAACTTTTATAATCCCACTAAGCAATGACCAGAAAGTGCTGTTTTTTGTTAATTTTAGCAACATTCTATGCTTTGCGACATTTCTCGTTAAGACAAATAGGGTATATCATTTTTGCTGACAAAGATAGACAGTTAATGCAAAATTTATAACCGTTAGAATTAAAGGCATACATTTTTTTAGCGCTCCCAATAATACCCTTATTTAGAATCTCTTTATGTATTTTATCTATGGTACAATTTATTTCTATTTTTCATGAATTTCAATGACTTAATTCTCGGGTAATTGGATTCTCTAAAAACTGTTTATTTACGTTAAAAAGCACAGTCACTTCTTACGTACGTGGTAGAGTAGTTTTCAAGAATCCAAGGAATGCAATTAGATACAATAAATTACTACTTTTTACAGAGGTTTTTACTAATAGTTATTAATTTTATGTCTAACCAAGTTAGTTAGGATGCGGCAGATTGCGAAAAAAGAACACCGTTTCTAATTAACCAGGTGGGGAATATTGCATCTAGCAAAATCTGTAACGGTAAAATAATATTTAACCTCGTGTTAAACTATTAAAGGCTCGATTGAAGCCTAAAAAACGTGAAAACTAGACTTTATCCTGAGTTATTTCATACATCGTTATGATCTGCAAACATAGAAATTCAGGATAATTATATTATATTCTTCTACAGAGTGTCCGCTTTTTGATATGGCAAATAGCTGGGAAAAATCCAAGACATTTCGTAAAAAAAGTTTTTTGAAAAAATAATCGTAAATATTAACCAAATGGTTTGTCTAACCATCATGAAATTTGCACAATCAATAAAGGTAATAAAAACGGTCATTTGAAACGCGTTTAAAAATTTGGGGCCCCTTTTAAAATGGGTTAAACACTGGTTGTGTTGATAAAAACTGCATGTAATTTTTTTACCCTTAAGAATTTTGTTATTTTGTTTATTTTTTTAAATACCCCAATTCAAGAAAAAAATTTTTAACAACTGAAATTTCTGAGAAAATGTACCGTTTGTGAATAAACTGTCAAAAACTCTCTTAATGTACCCCATATTTTGCATTTGACTTGACAAAAAACTTACTTCAATTTAGTGACAGTGGTAAATGAGATACAAATTTCAAAAGAAAGTCTAGTCTTATGCAAAAATATGGGGTACATTAAGAGTATTTTTGGCAGTTTATTCATGAACGGTACAGTTTTTTAGAAATTTCAAGTGCTAAAAATGTTTTAACTTGAATAGGCGTATTAAAAAAAATAAACAAAATTACAAATTTCTTAAAGGTAAAGAATTTACATGCAGTTGTTATTAACACCACGAGTGTTAAACCCATTTTAAAAGGGGCCCCAAATTTCAAAAGGGGTTTAAAATGACCGTTTTCATTACCTTTATTGATTGTACAAATTTCAAGATGGTTAGACACATCATTTGGTAAATATTTACGATTACGTGTTCTTCTCTAAAATCGTTAATATTCATCCTAGAGCAAAAATCTTGCAGATTCGTCCGTTTCATGACTTTTTAAGACTTTTATTTTTTGTCCGTCTGTCTGTCTGTAACGAAACTTGTGACCACGATTACAAAAGAACGGTTTATTCAATTAACTTGAGATTTGGTGCAAAAATCAATCCCGTTTGGGGGAAGAACCCTATTGTTTTTGAAAGAAATCAAATAATAAAAAGAGGGTTGAAATCACCCCCAAAGTTAAAAAAAATTCATATATCGGTTAATATCAATTTTACAAAAAAAAAATTCCTAACCAAATTAAAGATTGTATTTTTCCCTATAAAAAAGCATCTAGTAATTTTTTTGTATCCCCTCCCGTTTACAAAAAAAAGAAGTTTTGCGTTTTTTTAAATAAAATAAAAAATGCACCTTTTTAACCATCTACTCCGAAGAGTATCATATAGAATGTGCAACAATTATTTAACATTAAAAGAAATAACCTATCTGCGAAGTGTAACTTTTTTAAATGATCTATGCCACTCAATGATCTAACCCATTCATTGATCTAACCCGCTCTTGTTATTATTCTTGTATAAGACACTGACTCAAAAATAATAGACCGTTATTGGCACAAAAAGTTGTTTTAGACCGACTGCCATTTTCTGATTAGTATAAAAATGATGTATTATTAATATTAATAAATAAAATGCTTTGTCTATTTTTTTAAGTCAGTGTAGAAAACCACTGACATAATAAAATAGACAAAGCGATAATCGCCTTACAGTGCAGTTTTCTCTAAAATGCTCTCTCCTGTACATTTAATGCTCACAGAAGGAAACGAAACCACAGAATCGTGTTTCTGCTTCTAGAGATCTAAAAGAAGTGATCGTGAACAGAACCTGATGACCTGTATCTAACTTATGTACAACTAGGAACGCAAAGCTGCCATAGATAACTCCTCGGATAAATCTAAATTATAACGATCCGAGAAAACAAGATCATTTCTCGTTATAATAAATCTCATAATAAATAGGAAACCATTTATTATTGTAACAGTAATTTCCTTGTTCTGGTCATTTAGACAAGGTGGATGCATTGCTTTTGTAAATTAAATAAGTGCTGTTCTGTTACTACCATTAGGGACATTTTATGTCGGCCTTTTAAAAAGCTTAGTTTACTGTATTAACACTTTTTTAATTGCTGAATACTTTTAAATTTAAAATAAAAGCTATAGGCGTGAGTATTTCCATTAATTCTTTAAAATAAACAATAACTGGGTTAGGTCAATAAATGCCGAATGGTTTAAATAAACAATGTGTCCCCTAAAAGAGTGCGTCTTTTAAAATGGTAGAAAGAGAACGAAAAAATAGACAGATACACTCGACATGTCCCAAGCTAGGGGGTACCGTTTAAAAACTACTCCCCTTTAGTCTAGTTCACTAAATATCTTACAAATGGTTTGTTGAACCATTATAAAATTAATGGAATCATTCACAGTACTAAAAACACGCCTTTTAAACTTGTTTTGACATTTGTAGCCCTCCTAGAAATGGAGTTACCACCGGTAGAGTGCATAAAGATTGTCGTAACTTTTTTGAAGTTTTATTGTTGCTGGTAGATGGATTTAATAAGAAATTTTCTTATCACCTGAACTTCTTGGTTAACAGTACCAATTTGGAATAATTAAGAAGGGGTTTATTGTAATTACTATCTTGCACAAAACTACCATTTTGCCATTTTTTTTGGTATTAGGCCAATCTTTACATGCACTGGATTATTTAGAGATGTGTTTTTAACCAAATCATTTTAGTGTGGTCAAAATCTCTGGTCAAATAAAGTCAAATTCTAAAAACTTTTGAATAGAACCCTAGTAGGCGAAATATGAAAAATTAAGTTATGGTCATGTATTGTAAATACTATATTATTACGCATAAATCTCACTGAACCAATTTTATCTAAAAAGAAATAGCAAAATAAAGACAACAACATTAAAAATTTAACAAAAAGTGGCAGATTAAAATAGTAGATTTAAGTACTAAGAGTTAAAGTGATGCTTTGTGTGACGAGGCAGAAAGATTGTCTGGTGAGCGAAGCGAGATTGACAATTCTGCCGAGGCACACAAAGCCACTTTAACTCTGTGTAATAAACGCTATTTTTTACTAAAATTTCTAAATACAATGGTTTTATAAAAAAATTAATTTACTTAGTTTAGTTGACTTTTATTTATTTTAAAATAAACGTCATTAAAGTGATGTTTATTTGAAGTTATAAAAAAAAAAAATTTGGTAGCGTCAGTAAAAGTTACTGTTACTGTCGCCGGCAGTAAAAATAAAAACTCTATGATACAGTTCAGAAAAGTGCTACTTTATGTTCGGCATATACGTCACTAAAGTGATGTTTTTTTGATGTTTTAAGAATAAATAATTTTTTCGTTAATTTAGGATTTTTTTTTATTAATAGCCTAATTTTTTTTTAGACTCTGCAACATGGCTTCCCCCACAAACCAACAGCTTTGGCATGGGACCCCACTCTTCGACTACTTTGCCTCGGAACTGCCACAGGAGCTGTCAAAGTTTTTGGCCGTCCCGGAGTTGAATTTTACGGCCAACATCAAAACCAGATTACTGTCACCAAAGTAATATTTTTACCCAAACAAGGACGAGTAGTCACTTTGTGTGAGGACAATTCTTTACATTTATGGGAGGTAAGTTTTATAAATAGGTTTCTTAAGGAATTAGCACCTAAAAAGCGATTGGAGCACTTCAGTCGCCGTTCCTCATTAGCGCCATCTATCGGTACAATTTCATAACAAGCCTGTATTTAATAAATTAAAATAAAATCTGTAATTTCACAGATCTTCTTTTTAATTTTTAATAGATTCCTATTATTATACTCTTCGCAGACAAAGTCAAAGAGTATTATAAATTCGATCAGAAAATCCTAAAATCGTCAATTTTCGTCGTAGAGCCAAAATTCTTGCAGTTTCGTGCTTTCGAATTTTGATCAACTTTCAAAAAATCCGTCCGTCTGTATGTCACACTTTTTTGTGGGCACGATATCTCAAGAACCAGAAGTTTAATCAAGTTCAAATTTTCTGGAAAAATCACTTCTCATAAAAGGAAGAACCCTATTGTTTTTGAAAAAAATCGGTTAATAAATAAGGGGGTACAGGAGCCCCCCAACTTTTAAAAAATTCATATTTCGGTTATTAATAAATTTATAGACATTCTTCATTTACAGGATCAAACGTACTTCTTAAAAAACTATTCTTGGATTTTTTTGTCAAGTTACTCTCTTGGGTAAAAAAAAAGAATTTCCTGGATTTCAGTAATAAAAAAATTTCTAAGTCGTCTTATAAACTCAATAGGTCAAGATGGCTTTGGAAAACAAAAGAAAGTTGCATCGCGTTGAACTTTGCTACACTTAAATCTTAAACGTCAAAATTGACAATTACATAACCTCTTCGCGCTGTCGAAATGATTTTCTTTTGTTCTTAAGTTAGTAGTTTGCCCCCTTTGCAGATTTTTAATTATTGATCAATAAAAAATAATCTATTTTTTTGCTTATTACCTACTGGGAAGAGTATCTTGTAAATTGTTTACAAAACATTTTTACAAAAAATCTTAAAAAAACGACAAATCTTCGAAAAGTATAAATCCTATCGGTTTCGACTTCTACCCATTTCTAGTTTAAAAGGTATAAATTTAGCATTTCCGCCATTGTCCACTGTCACTTAACTAAACTGAGTTTTATATCACTTTTAAGCAAGATTTAAGCAAGAAAGATGCACTATTTTATGTCTCAAATTTTAGAATGTAGAAAAAATAAATAAACCATAATCTGATTAATTTTATGCCATATTCTTTTATAATTTCAATTCTTGTTAGTTTTTTAATTGTTATTATTCAGATTCTATCGTAAAAATACAAATAAATTTATTTTTTTTAAGGTAAACAAGAGTTCCTTAGTGGAAGTCAAATCGCAAGCTTTGGAAGGAAAACTTAAGAAAATATCGTCAATATGCACAGAATCGGCAGGAAAAAATTTACTTCTTGGGACCGAGGGAGGCAACATTTACCTTCTAGATTTGGCGACATTTACAATGACACCAGATATTATTTATCAAGACATCGTTATGCAAAAGTAAGAAAATAAAACACATCAGAAATGGGCCCCTTTTTTATTTATGATCAAAAATATAAGTTTTTTTACCTACTGACTTGAGTTAATAGTTTTTACTTCAAGCATGTTTTCCACCAAAATTTAATAAGTTAGAGATTCTGTAAAGTCTAGTAAAGTTTTTTTCTAGTTGTGGGAAATGTATATGCCATAAAAAATTGCTTCTTATGTGCCATATTTTCAAAGTTCGAGTGTGTAAAGATAAGCATAAAGAGGAGTAAGTTTTAGCTTTTTTTTTTATTAAATTTTAAAATCAACTTGTAAGGTTCGCGATTACTTATGTCATTTTTCATTCATTTTTTGTTAAATTTTCATATTGAATGCCTCATTTTTTACAGTTTATGTTCATTTTAGTTGTTTAATTTTTCGAAACAATAAAAGGGCACCCTGCCGATAGACCTAGTTAAGTTCTGGTTCGCTGAAACTTACCATGTATTTCAGTATTATCACTGTTGTCTTATTAATACACATGGTTTAAAAACCAATCAATGCCTTTTGGTTTTGGACCACAGAACCAAAACCTAGCTTAAAAACGAGACCATTCGGACCATAATTTAATTTTTCGCACATAGTTTATTAAAGACATTCATTAACGGACTCCAAATCGTTGATTAATGACCCCTATTAATGCATGGATACGAGCCCATAGTAACGCTCTTCTATGTTTAAAATTACTACCTATGTTTCTACATTTAAAATGTTAAAGTAGCTTTAATTACGGTTCAAGCAACAAAAACCAAAAGAAATTAAATATTTACCGTTGGAAAGAATAAGAAGCAGATTCTTTTACCGCATTTTAAGGAAATAACATTCATTTTCTATTCACAATTAATAAAAGTTCAGTGACAGCTCTTCTTCTTCTTCAACTTTAATAAATTTGAATGGCCAACGCATTGTTTCTGTTAGTTGATGAAATGACAGTTTTATTTTATAATTTATTTTATAATGATCTACGATGTGCGATGCAGCATTGTAACCAGTTCGTATGTTAAATGGCGATTAATAAACTCACTTATTAACAAGCTAGCTGATCGCTTGCTTGTTAAAACCGATTAATCGCCTTCATTAACACACTTACTGGTTAAATAACTATTAAGTATAATTCACTGTGAGAGCTCCAAAAATTACCAGGTCTTTTAAACTCATAAATATTAAACAAAATCTGTGATTTTTTACTCATCGACGTCAGCTCCGCATAGCTTCCGTCCCTCATATAAAAGGCGGCTGAAAATGAAGATCCCATAATATATTAAAACTAAAGATAGTTTCATAAACTAAAAAGATATGTAATACTTTGTGATAAAAAATCGACTTTAAAAATAACATTTTTGATATATTTTATTTTTTTGAGTTTATGATCACTTTTTCGTTTTTGTAAGCTATGGAATTCTTTCCAATTTATGCATTTCCTAGTCTTCGAGTAGAAAACGTACCGAATCTTTTTTATTTGTGAGTCTAAACCCCTGTCTAAAGGGGTGCACCTTTTCAATAATTAAACTCTCGATTAAACTTAAATAAAGAAAAACAGAAAAACTAAATGTCTATTTTTTGTTTCAGTGTTCCTCAAGATTACAAAATCAGCCCAGGGGCAGTGGAATCTATTTTGGAGCAACCAAACCACCCCAATAACATTCTTATTGGGTATAACCGCGGTTTAATAGTTTTATGGAACAAGATAGAAAATACAGCAGTAAAAACTTTTATCTGTACACAACAGTTAGAGTCGTTATGTTGGTATAATGAGGGGAAAAACTTTTCTTCATCCCATAATGATGGTAAGTAATAGTTCGTTTTCAAAGCCGAAAAATCACTTTTGATGGGTTGGGAACAATGATGAGAGAATTAAATAGATATAACATACACCAAAATTATTTGGTAAACTGATAAACAAACCTTTTGGGGGGTTAGGAGAAGTGTTTATATTTACCTTATCCCTCATTGGCTGACAAGAATCATAACAGCAACTGGTACTTTTTTTTAATTTTGTCGTTTTTCTGATATTGCATTCTAAAACACCGATATTTACCATTTAAGGTGCTATAATACCTTCCTTTTTCTTAAAAATTTGGTTTGTTTATTGAAAACTCACATACAAATTTACAAATGTGAGGTTAGAAATCTCCACTGGCGACGGCGAATAGTGGCGACAACAAATGTTGATTTTTTGTACACTGAAGTAAAAAATAGAATGCTAATTCCTGTTTCAGAAAGCGTAACAATTTTACCTTCCGTTCGCGTCAAAAATAATGCTTAAATGTGTAATTTATTTACTTTAATCACGAATTTGGCTATAAAATTAGACTATTTTTTAATAAATGTATCCCTTAGAAATCAAATGTGATTGGAATTTTAAACGTATACACAAGTTAGCGTGGAGAGGGGGCAACATCAACATGTTTCCTTTACTTGCTGCGTGTTTATCAGATGACCAAATATTGTGCCTACGAATTTGAATGATGCTCCATCTATTTAATTCTCTCATCATTGGTTGTAGATGTCTCTTTTAAAAATAAAAATTACCATTTAAATTAGGAATGAATGCAATGAAAATGATGCTCCATCTATTTAATTCTCTCATCATTGGTTGTAGATGTCTCTTTTAAAAATAAAAATTACCATTTAAATTAGGAATTAATTTAAAAATTTTAACAAAAGCTGTTACTCAAAATAATTTTTTTTATTTGTTTATTTTTTTACAATTACGCACTATTTTTTGTTTTAAAAATTTCCAGTGTTAAAAATTAATGGTGCATTTAAGAAGTCATTCTTTTAAATTAAACTTAATTATGAATTAATAGAAATTTACGGCAATTCATTGGTCCATCTGACAATGACAAATAGGAAACTTTAATGTCAGATGAGCCAATGAGCAGCCGTAATTTTCTTAAATTAATTTAATTCTGGAAATAAAGACTTCCTGAATGCACAAGTGAAAAAATTTCATAGTGAAAACTTTTTAGCAATATAAAAAACGACCAATAAGGGTTCCCATTTTTTATAATTTACATTTTACAGGGAGTTATTTGGAATGGGACATTGACCAAGGCGAAAACCAACAAGAGCCAATCACAACATACGGACCTTTTCCATGCAGAGTAATGCCCAAAATCATAAGAACAGAGCAAAAAGGAAAGCCTCTTGTTGTGTTTTCTGGAGGCATACCTCGAAGCTACAGTGATAAATACACCATAACTGTGATTCATGACGAACAGCATGTTGTTTTTGACTTTACAAGCAAAGTAAGTGGAATAATTTGATTTATTATAGTATTTTTAATTAGGCTAGATAGTTCAAACAATACTCTTCAGGTAATTGAGTTTAGAAAATAATGCAATTGACAAAGATGAATAGCTCAGTTGGACGAGCATTGGAACGGCAACTCAAACAAACTTGGTTCAAATCCGGATCTCGCACAAACTTTTTTAATTTTTTTTAACTTGAAAATGTAACTTTAAAAGTTCTATGGATCTAAACAAAACGAGTTTTCTTAGAATAGATTTGTCTGTCTTTAAATGATAGTTTTTTATTTTTTTTTGTTGCAAGTTAAATATTTAATTTGTAAAATTCTTAAATTTTATTTCACGCTAGGGCAGATCAGAAATGGAAAATTCAGAGGAAGAAATTCCATCTAGAAATAAGGTACTTCTCCTTTCGTGTTGTCCTTTTTTCATTTTTCTATCCAAATTTTATTAATCCGGCTTAACATTAGTACCCCCTGCCCTTTTATGCATGAAATAATTTTTTAACATTTTTTTATATCAAAAACTTAATGGCTTTTTAGTTTTTAATTTTATATTTTTTTAATAGATGTCCCATTGTTTTTATTATTTGTTAAACGTTTATTTATTGTTTAATCCATGTGAATTATTAGTAGTTTTAGTTTAGTTTTATTATACAGGGTGTCGCGTTTAATTTGCTTTTTTTAAAAAACAAATAGAGGGTAAAAAACTAAGATTTTCGGTAAATAGAAGGAATATTTTAAAAGAGTATACGGTCTCAAAACAATTAATAATGAAAACGGTTATTTTAAATCCATTCTGAAATTTGGGGCCCCTTTTAGTATAGTAGCTATCAACATGAAAATCCACATTATTAACGGTGTCATGATTTTTAGACATTACATAATATTTAATATTACTTTTCTTAATCCAACAAAATGGCAGGCCAAACAGGGGGCGTTTTTTTTACAAGGTAAAAACATCATAAGTGGGATCGTTTTCTTGTTACAACAAAATAATTTTTGCACCTTCGAGCTATAACCCTGCCAACCCTTTATGATGGGTTAATCACTTTTCAAATGTTCTTTCCAAGGACAAAAAAACCTGTTATAAAAATTTGTTATTTTACGCATAAAAGTCCACAGATTACACAAAATTAAAAATTTTCACTGCATACATGGTTGGCAGTGTTAAGGCTCATATTTGCACATATTATTTTATTTCTTAAAAAAAATATCCCACTTATGATGTTTAAAAAAAACCTAAAACGCTAAAAGTGTTTTAGACAAAAAGTAAGAAACATTAAATATAATGCAATGCACAAAAAATCATGACGCCGTTCGATGATGTGTGTTTTTGGTTGCCAGTTCTCGTACTATTTTGAAATAGAAATTAACCAGAAGTCTTTGTAAAAGTTGCCTATAACTTTTTTACCCTCAACTTTTTTAAAACTTAATTTATTTTTTTAATAAAGCAGATTTAAGCAAACATTTTCTTGACACCCTGGATTTATAACTGTTGTACAGTGAGTGCACTAGTAATGCACAGTGTGTCAGTAGTCGTCATCCCCGTTTAAAAACTTAAGTAGTTAATAATTTCTGCGAAAGTGGCAAAAAAAACCCAATTTCTTGGGTTTAATTACTAGTGCATTCACAATATTTTAAAATTAACAATGTTTTTACAATGTTATAAAAAAACTTGTATCGTGTATAAAAGTTTTAGTTCATAAAAACAACATATTTTTTCCTAAAACGTCAAAAAAGCATCACTTAAGTGACGTATATGGCGAACATACAGTAGCACTTTTCTGAACTTTATCATAGAGTTTTTATTTTTACTGCGGGCGAAAGTAAAAGTAACTTTTACTGACGCTACCAATTTTTTTTTTCTTAAAACGTCAAATAAACATCATTTTAATGACGTTTATTTTAAATTAAATAAAAGTCAACTAAAATAAGTAAATTAAATGTATTATAAAACCATTGTATTTAGAAGTTT
Organism: Cartodere bifasciata; assembly: GCA_963920755.1. Lineage (NCBI taxonomy): Eukaryota > Metazoa > Arthropoda > Insecta > Coleoptera > Latridiidae > Cartodere > Cartodere bifasciata. The sequence goes on from OY987198.1 coordinate 1,994,475, forward strand.
TAATAAAAAGTATCGTTTACTACACAAAGTTAAAGTGGCTTTGTGTGCCTCGACAGAATTCTTTGCCTCGCTTCGCTCACCAGACAATCTTTTTGCAGTCACACAAAACATCACTTTAACTCTTAGTAATAAAATCTACTATTTGTATCTTTTTGTATATAAACATTTAATGTCCTCAAAATAACTTTTCCTAATTTATAGGTAATAGATTTTTTCGTGATAAACGCAAGGACCCGCTCCGAACCCGAGACTGACGAAGATAACAATCAAGAACTTAACGGATTAGAAAATGGTGAAGTTGACAACGATGGAGAACCAGAGGCTTTGATAGTCTTAGCTGAGGAAGAATTAGTGGCCATTGATTTGGAGTGCAAAGAATGGAAAATGATGAGTCTTCCTTATCTTGTGTCTTTACATGCATCTGCTATTACTTGTAGCCAATATGTATCAGGTAAGAATAGTTAGTGGATTGGTGTTGTACAACTTTTAAACCGTCTATTAAGAATATCTCAACTTCAAAAAAGTTCAATTCAAAATAATGATTTTATTAAGAAAATTTAAAAAAATGTTTAAATTAAAATTTATGCTTTCTGAATTGAAGGTAAGAAGATTTAGAACAATGATAAGAGGATTAAATAGATGTAATATACCGTGTGTCCCGCAAAAAGCGCACGAGCTCATAACTTTCTACGTATACTTTTTACAAATTTGAAATTTTAGGAGTTGTCTAAGGAGACTTTAAGCCTTCTTTTACATGCATTTACAAAAATGTATGACTTCCGGTTTAAGCGGAAATGACATTAATTTTGTATTTTTATTTGGAACACCCTATGTATTTTTACATTTTTAGGAACATTCTTTTAATAAAATTACAATCATTTTAAAAAAAATAATGTATCACCAATATTAACGATTTTATATCACTTTGAAAATAAGCTAATTTGGTCCTACAGAGAACGCTTCTATCTATGCTTCAGGACTCTATGACTAAGATAGACGATTATGATGAAATTAGGTGATTTTCATAGAGCTATAGAATCGTTAATATTAGTGATTCACTATTTCTTTAAAAACAATTTATTCTTTTTAAAAGAATGCTAAAGATGTTAAAATATATAGGGTGTTCCATTTAAAAATACAAAATTAATGTCATTTCCGGTTAAACCGGAAGTCATGCATTTTTATAAATACATGTAAAAGATGGCTAAAAGTCTCCTTAGACAACTCCTAATTTCAAATCTGTAGAAAGTATACGTAGAACGATATGAGCTCGTGCGCTTTTTGCGGGACACACGGTACTCCTAAATTATTTGGTAAACTGATAAACAAATTTTTTGGGGACCTCGGAGAAGTGTTTATATTTACCATATCTCTGATAGGCTGAGAAGAATCATAACAGCAACTGGTAAATTTCTTTAATGTTGTCTTTTTTATGATATTGCTTTATAAAACAATGATTTTTACCACTTAATGTTCTATAATATCTTTCTTTTTCTTAATAATTTGTTTTATTTACGGAACACTCACATACAAATTTACAAATGTGAGGTTAGAAAACTCCATTGGTGGCGGCGAATAGTGGCGACAACACATGTTGTTTTTTTTGTACCCAGAAGTAAAAAATAGAATGCTAATTTTTGTTTCAGAAGGTTTACCAAATTTTACCTCGCATTCGCGTTAAAAACAACCCTTGAATGTGTAATTTAATTACTTTAATCACGAATTTCGCTTTAAAATTGACGATTATTTTTAAAATAAAATAAATGTACCCCTTGGAAATGATACGCTATTGGAATGTTAAACGTATACAAAAGTTAGCGTAAAGAGGGGGCAACATCAACATCTTCCCCTTACTTGCAAGTGTTTATTAGATACACAAATATTGTGCCTACGTATTTAAATGATGCTCTGTCTATTTAATTCTCTCATCATTGGTTTAGAGACTGTAAAATACAATGTGTTTGCGATTATTTTTCATGTAAAATAGGTGAAAAAAACAAGAGATTTAGATTATTTATTTTTAAAAATTGCTTCTACGGAAAATACTAAAAGCTATTAATATTAGATTGTAAATATTTTAATAAAAATAGTTCGTTAAAAACGAGAGCGAAATCTCAATGGGAATTCTGTGTACGCTTGTAGAAGAATTATTAAAAATTCCAAATAATTCTTGTGTACCTACGCCATTTTTTAATTCTGTTCCCCCCTCGTAAAGATGTTATTTTAAAATATTGGGCCCCCTAAATGGATTTACTACCAATCTCAAATGTGAATATAAATTGATTTTTCGAACGAATGCCTTGGTTTTTTATTCTTTATTATTTGCCATAAATAAAAAAAAGCAAATTAAACACGGACATCTTGTTTTAACAAAAGTGTATTTTCTAAACCATTCACTAAGTTAATCAATTTATGTTTTAATTCTAGGCGTACCCGAAGAGCTTTGGGAACAACTCAAAGAAGCCGGAAAAACCCAAACAAGCCACTTATATTCCACCAAGTCATGGCCAATCGACGGAGGCAAACTTCTATGTTCCAAAGGACAAAAACCAAAACGGGAACTTCTTTTGACTGGTCATGAAGACGGCACTGTACATTTTTGGGACGTAGGTGGAGTAACTTTAACCCCCATTTACAAGTTTAGTACTTCCCATTTCTTTGCTGGAGACGAATTAGATGGTAAGTTATATTTATGACTTTTTTTTTAATGTTGGTTGCACATTTTGCACAAATATATAATTCTTGTTAACAATACGTTTTCACTTTGTTTAAATTTTTAAAGTGATCATCAGAGATTTATTTAAAATTAATAAATCTTTGATGGCATCTTTAGTTTTTTCTTAAGGGGATTAATTGTTTTCTTGTAACAGAAGTAGAGTTCATTTTCTAACTAACTTAAATTTCTTTTTTGAGTTATTGGTGTGTGTGTTTAAAAGAACATATTAGGATTTTTTTTTTTTAACTTATTTTACATCGGTCTGTTTCTGCAACTATGGCTTAATACCGATGCTCTGAGTGAGACCACCCCCAACCGAGAAATTTTGTCGAATCTCTTCCTTTTTCAAAGATGGGTAGAGCTCTTTTACGTGCACATGTGCACACGGGACCGCATCTTTTACTTCGTCCTCCGAGCGAAGGCATCACTAGAATCATTTATCCCACCAGTAAATGTTACCCGCAGACTTTTTTCATTTTTGGATCACTCCCGGGAGGATTTTTTTAATTGTACTTTTAATTATTACAAAAAAATTACCTACAATTTAAAAATAATAACCTTTCTTTTTTGTTCATAATAAAGGTAAAACAAGATCGTATCGGATTGCCAATTTAAAAAAAATTCGAAAAAGGGTACAAACTATTTAACGAAAGTATACATTTTATACCTATTTATTCAGTTAATAAATATGAGATCATTTTTGTACAAATAAACACAATGAATCAGATAATTTATCTCTTAGCTTTTATCTAAACATTGCATAAATGCGTAAAAAATAGTACTTTTAAGGATTACCTAACACAAATATTTGAAATATTATATAAGTAAGAATTTAAGTTGTGGGTTAACGCGTGTAGAACAAATTAAATAATATCCTTAAACCATATTTAAAATTATTTTTATTTTGGATACGTAATTCGCGCCAATGTTTTTTAATCGCCTGTTAAGGCCTAGATAGATAATTTTTCATCTTTCAAAAAATACACAACAGCCTGATTTTTGATATATTGTATTAAAACATCTATTCAGAAAGCTATTCACAAAATGCACACAAATAAGGGTTTAGGGTTGGCGTGATACCCTCCCAAAAAGCCCCACTAAACTTGCAACATTAAATCACGATGGATCTTCAACAAATTTGACAACTAGGTGCTAAATAAGATTTTAAAAAGATTTTTGGAAAATTATTCTTCTTAAATAGGTCTTTCACCCCCTTGATGGCCCCCGAAGAGTAATATTGGATCCATACCAAACTTTGTAAAATGATGCAAAATAAGTTTCTAAAAAACTTATACTCAATAATTTTTTTTTTAAATTCCTGTAGCCCTCTAAGAGTTCCCTTTAGAAAAAAAATATTAAGTATACCTGCGTTTTTTAGAACCTTTTTTTTTGCATCTATTTGCAAAGTTTGGTGTAGCTCCAACATAATTGAACTCTTCTGGGGCCATTTTTGGGAAGAAGGAATTTTTTTTGGAAAAAATAATTTTTGTAGAAATCTTTTTAAAATGATATTTAGCACATATTTGTAAAATTTGGTGCAGATCCATCCTAATTTAATGTTGAAACTTAAAGGGGGCTTGTTGGGGGCTGCCACGCCAACCCTAAACTCTTATTTGTGTGCACTTTATGGATTTAGTTTTCCGAATAGATGTTCCAACACACAAAAATCTGTTATATAGGGTGTTAAATACTATAACAAAATTCAGATCGTTATTCCTGAACTCATTTTAAGAAAAAAAGTTCATATAAACATGTCTCTGAAAATCCTTCGTTTATGAGATACAGTGTGCCAAAATTTCTAAAAATAACATTTTTTAAGATTACTAAAAAACTAAAGTTCGAGTAATTTCCTTGCCTTAAGGCATAAAGTGCGCCTAAAAAATTAAAAATTATAATTGGAAAGGGCACATTTGGGGGTTTGTTCACCACCAACTTTTTTGTGATTTTTGGACCCATGTTTATAAAAACTTTTTTTCTTAAAATGGGTTCGGGAATTACCTTCTGCTTTTTTTCGTAGTTATTTGGTAACACTCTGTGTATTTTTTTGTAAGAATTGGTATGTTTTTTTACTAATTATCTTGATCTATTACCCCATTCGAAACAGCAGATTGATAAACTCCCCTAAATAAATTACAAAATCGTTTTAAAACCAATAAATTAGTGCACTTATTTCGCAAAGTAAACGGATTTTTTGCTATTAAATCTTAAACTTTACCAAAAAATGCAGTTAAACCAATATGTTCTTTTCTGGCACACACCCTTAACAAAAACAACCCCCAAAATGAACTCTACTATTATCCAGGTAACACCCCGCCACTAACAGTGGTAAACCCTCATTGGATATTTTCAGATGAAGTATCCCCAGACCCCGAGGACATGGAGCAGGAATGGCCCCCGTTCCGTAAGACAGGCGTCTTTGACCCGTACTCCGATGACCCACGTCTCGCAGTGAAGAAGGTTGTGTTGTGTCCTCTGTCAGGGACGTTGGTGGTAGCGGGTACCGCGGGGCAGGTTGTGATATCTAAGTTTGATACTGAGGTGCTGGACGGGGAGCTAAGGTGTAGTACTATGAATATTGTTAGTGATCGGGATGGGTTTGTTTGGAAGGGGCATAATCAGCTTAATGCTAAGAAAGGTGAGTTGCGGGTTTGGGAAAGTGTAGAACTTGGTTTATAATTACAATTAAAAAAGCTTAATCCTCGGAATGAAAGGAAGCAAGTTGAATTTTTGCATACTCTTTATTTAGACATTTTAAGAATTGGCTTAAAAGTCACCGTAGTTATCGTGTCAGCGTCACAAATTATTCGAGGTTAATCCGATAAAATCTATTTGGTTAAGAAATTATTCGGGCGTTTTTGGTTCATAATAACTTTGCATCTAATGCTGTTCGGAGTTATTACCAATGATAAAGCTAAAATTATCCATAGTTTGTGCTTTGATTGAAATTTTTTTTGATCAACCTCTATCGAGAACTAGAGGGAGGATTACTGAAGCTACCCCACTTTAGGCATAATTCTAAAATGATGGCGCCTTATAATAAACAGATTTTTTTTGAGACATTACGGGCTTTCTATTGCTACGGATCAACTGATCCAAACGCGTTTGGATTCGATGATCGTGTTCTATTGCTATCGGATCCATCCGTCATCTGTCATTTTCAGGATCATGATCGGTAAAAAAAAGATTGCGATTATCTATGGTGTTTATGTTAAATATATAAGCCAAAAACTCCAGTAACTCTTCAGTTGAAGCTGTGTTTGTCGTTATTCATAGTATTTTTATTTAAAACAAAAATATTAACTATAAAACATGTTCTCTTGTTTTTCTTGAAATCTGGTTCGTTGAATCATGATTTGTTTGATCCGGATCCAAACTTTGAGCAATATGAAAGGACTATTTATTCCTTAAGGACCTTTACATGATTTAAGATGAACAAATATTTGATTTAACCCCTAGATCCAAAAACACACCCCACTTTTTCGAAAAATAAATAAATTGTTTTCTTATACAGCCTTCTACTACTAAGTGATTATAATTTAACATATTTTTAACAAAAACAACCCCATTCTACCAATACAGGTATGTCCCCGAAAAGGATGCATCTTGAAAGAGGGTTAATAGAGGACGAAAAAATAGACACAAAACTCGACATGTTCTAGGCTAGGGGGCACCATTCAAAAACCACAGCCCTTTAATTTTAGTTTACTAAAAATACTTAATCCTAAATATCTTACAAAAGGTTTGTCGAAACATAGTAGAATTGATGGAACCATTAACTGTAATAAAAACATTCCTTACAAATTAGTTTTGTAGCCCCCCTAGAGATGGACTAAACACCGGTAAAGTGCATATAAAGATTGTCGTAATTTTTTTGTTCCTAACAATTTTGTAATTTAGTCTACACCCTCTAATTTGATAAGCGATAAATATAAAAATTTCAACATGAGGCTCAAATTGTAAAAAGATTTAAGTTCTATAATTTTGGTGATAACTCCAAACGACATTAGGCCCACATGTAAGTTATTATGGACCAAAAATGGTAATTCGCGACCCTTGACTTTTAAGACAACTTTAAGTATCAAAACAAATGTGCATGCAAAAATTTAGCGACCTGTCTAAAATTCCGAGGTTGATTCTTTATTTCAATTTGGCGAAACATCACTTGTTGATGTTATAAAAAGCTACAACTTTATGTAGCCGTAATCGGTACATTTTTCTATTTTTCAGGAGATATACACCAACCCCGTGGTTTCCAGACCAGTGCAATTTTGCAACTCTACCCTCCAGCAGCTGTAACTTGTTGTGTTCTCCAAGCAGACTGGGGGCTAGTAGCCTCTGGAACGGCTCATGGTGTAGCACTCTTTGACTACATAAGAAACAAGTCTGTCATGGTTAAATGTACCCTTAATCCTAATGGTAAGTTTACCACTGTATTAGAGATTTAAAAGTATAATTTTCTTGAAAAGTTATTAGTAGCCATGCCTTTTAAAAAACTAAAACTGTGTTTTTACATTCACTAAAAGAAGTAGAAAACAAAGCAGCAATCAAATTTTTTTTAGATGCTTCTATTTTTTGCAAAGTTTGCCAAATTTTGAAAATATTCAAAACTTACAAGCAAATATTTTTTTGGCTTTGGTATTTTGTAAATGTCTTTTTTATGTAGAATACAAATTTGCATTAGAAGTTGTCATTGGAAGTATATAGCAACAAAACTAAAAGCGTTGAAACTATTTAAGTATCAGACTCGCATTAAGCAGATCGTTTTACATAAGCATTGATGACACTTATTGGTGGCAAATTATTTATGGCCATGCGAATTATAAAACTAAGAATGTTTGAACCCTTACCCTTTCGTTAAAAAAAGTAAAAAGTTTGAAAAATTAGATTTGCCTAAAACCATAGATAAAAGAATGTACTCTTTTTTTATCTATGCTAAAACTATGTTTTTATGCTGATTAGAAGCTACAGAAAACAAATTGGCAATTAGATTTCGGCCAAGTGCTTTCGATTTTTTGCCAATGCGAATCAATGTTGCCCAAATTTCGAAAATTGTCAAAAATGCTGAGCAAAAATATTTGTTCATCTGATATTAAGGAAATTTATTTTGTAGATTGCAATTTAGTTGTAAAACTCGTGTAGAATACGAATCAGCATTATAATTTTTGATGAAATATACTTTTTGGGCAATTGAAGCACAAAAAAGTCGGAAAATCACAAGTCTTTGTGTTCATCTGATACCTACATAAATATTAACTAAATAAAACTATTTATTTATCTGCAGTCTTCCCATAGAAGTTATACTAAATAACACCACAAAGAAATCCAAAGTTTACAAATGGTTAATTTTAACAAAAAAAGACGTTAAAATTTTTATTTGCACAATTTTCTTACACAAAAACATGAGAATGGCTACCGGTTCCGATACTTAAAGCACGGTTATTATACTCTTCGCAAGACTAGGTCCGAAGAGTATATTGCAATCGATACGAAAATCCTAAAATCGTCAATTTTCATCCTAGAGCAAAAATTCTTGCAGATTCGTGTTTTTCATCGAATTTTGAACAACTTTGAAAAAATCCGTCCGTATGTATGTCACGTTTCTTGTAAACACGCTATCTTAAGAACCAAAACTCCAATCCAATTCAAATTTTAAGGAAAAATCGATCCCTATAAGAGAAAGAACCCTATTGTTTTTGACAAGAATCCGAGAACTGCAAAGCCCCCTTTTCAGCCCCCCAAATGAAAAAAAAATCGTAGTTCGACTATTATTGAATAAAATATAGACAATTTAATTCTTCACCAAAAAGTATTCTTTAATATTTTTTGTCCGACCCCCCAATTACCCCCCAGCACAAAAAAACCTTCTATCTTCGTTATTATTCAATCTACAAAAAAAAATATTTTTTACAAAATTAATAAAAATTTAATTTTCTATTAAAAATGTTCCTTCAGTTTTTGTAAAATTAGCTAGTAAGGTTAAAAAGTGCAAAACGCGTCACGCGTCGGTCAAGAAGGCCATGCCAAAAACATTTTAAACAAAGAAACAAAGCCAGCTTTTAGAACAAATAACCTCAAATATCTTAAACGTCAGAACTGACGTTTATCCTCTTCGTCAACTAAATTCTTCGTGTTTTCTGTTAATAGTTTGCACTCTTCGCAGATTTTGTTTACATAAATTTTTTTTTTATAAAAAATTATTAATTATTCTATAATAGTTTTCTTGCGAAGAGTATACCATAGAATGTGTAGCAATTATATAAAAAATTGATTTAGCTGTGATTTAGAAAATATAATACTACACTTCTACCGATTCCGAATTCTACTTGAGCTACTTATTTGCGAAGAGTAACTTTTACGCGTTTTGACTTCTACCCATTCCGACTTCTACCCATTCTAGTTTACTTTGATTACCAATCAATCAAATAAACTTGATAAGGCATCGCGTATCGTGTATCATTATAACATTAAATAAAGTCTGTAAAAAGTAAAATTAAAACTTAAAAGTACCACCAAATTGTTCCTTTAAAAAAGTGCAACAACCCCATTATAAAATCAATAAGAAAAATACCTGGGATCGTAGGAAAAATCTACATTAGAAGATTATAACCTGCAACGGAGCCAACAACAACATTGTGTTTTTATACAAAGCGATAACACACATACTCTTGGTCGAGTCTGAATAGACGCGGCCAAGAGACAGGTGCGTACTTAACAATTTTATAATTTGAATTCTTTTGCCGATTTTTGTTTTCTTTTTATGGAAATGGAAGAAACTGATCTTTTTAAAAAAATTAAGAATCTAATAGAAGAAAAATTTAAGAAAAACGAAGAAACTCTTATAAGAAAATTTGAAGAAAAATTTCTGGACGCAGAGAATTTATTTAAGAAGGAAATTGAAACACTAAATAGTCAAATAATAAAATTTAAGGAAAAAACCCTGGAAATTGATAACCTAAACTTAAAAATAGAAAACTTGGAATCTCATACCAAAAAGAATAATATTGTTATTTTTGGTTTAAATCCCGAAAACGAAAACCTACTTGAATTCATACAATACCAGTTTAAAGAACTTTTGGAAATAGATTTGGCTGAAATTCATTTTAACAACGTTTATCAGTTAACAAGCCAAAATGGCAACAACCGTATTATTGTAGAATTTACATCATTTTTGACTAAAGTAAAAATTTTACAAAATTGCCACAAGTTAAAGGATACTGGCGTGTTCATAAACAGGGATTTAACTCCAAAACAACAGAAACAGCAATTTACGTTAAGGAAACACTTAAAACTCCATAAAACTAATAACCCAAACAGTTTTATTCAACACAATAAATTACATGTTGGAAACGAAGTGTTTACCGTCGAGCAACTATTGCAGAAAGAATTGACAGATCTACCAGAGGTTGAAAAGGAACAGAAATCACAAAGCGCCCCGCCAACACCAAATATTAGAAACGTAAAAGATATCGAAGAAATTGAAGTAGAAGAAGAAACCGAAGACGAAGACGAGGAGCAATTAATTGAAACTGGAATAAAAGAACCTATAAACAAGCACCTGCAAAACGTAAAGGCATCTTCCAAACACAAGGTCACATCATCCAAAAAAACAAGCAACTTACCGCGTAAGTCCTTTGTTAAAACTAGGTCAACGGTTCACAAGGGCGAGCAAAAAACATTAGAAAAGGGAGAACACAAGACACACAAGAACACAAGAAAAGGAGGGTAATATTTAGTAATTAAGTATAAAAAATAAAAAAAAAGTACAAAAAAAAAGAAATAATAATATAAAAAAAAAATAAAAAAAAAAAAAAAAAATAAATAAAAAAACAAAAAAAAATGCATTTATAGGTTAGGTTAGTTTGTATGTGCAAAATCTTAAAATTTTTCATTTTTTTTTGGCGGCATCTCTTAAAAGTCTTAAATGCTTATTTTTTTAGTTTACTTTTATGCTTTACATTGGCAATCTGTTTGTTTATCTTTAAATTACTCCAAAATGGACCCGTTTTTAAGAGATTATCAAAACAAAGATATAATAACTCCAGTACTTAACTCAAACGATGCAAAAAATTATTTTAAAAACAACAATGACTTCAATTTGATTCATTTCAACATTAGAAGCCTAAACAAAAACTTCTCGGAATTACAAGTTTACCTGTCTCAATTTAAAAATATCTTTAACTGCATAATCCTAACTGAAAGTTGGAAAATTCTAGACGAAAACTTTTTTCAACTAGATGGATATAAAATGATTTCAAACAATGGTAAGCAAAATAATCAAAATGACGGCATTGTGATATACGTGCGGGATGATATAGACGAAAGATACCAACTTATTAAAATTGGTGATACAAATGCCATTAATATAACATTAAAAATAAAAAGCAAAAGTGTCAATATTATAGCCATATATCGCTCACCTTCTTCTTGTGAGTATAATTTCATAGAAAATTTATTTAATTTACTCAACAATCATACCAATCTGTACGATATAAATATAATAGTAGGTGATACAAATATAGATATACTTAACAAAAAACTTGAATATGCAGAAGATTATTTAGACAATTTAGCACATATGGGTTTTGTTTCTTACATAAATGATTTTACCAGAGTCACAGAAAATAGTTCCTCTTGTTTAGATCACATATTTGTCAAAAACAAACATAGTACAAATTCTGATGATAACCTAACTTCTGCTATTATACAGTCTTCCATAACTGACCATTATCCGGTTGCACTGAGAATTGGGGGTTTATGTGGTTCGAACATTATAACCACAAACAATTTAATAAATAATAAAATGATGTGCTTTAATCACAAGAAATTCTCACAGTTCTTAAGTAACTGTGATTTTCAATCTATTTATGAGTCGGAAAATGTGGAAGATTCCATAAATGGATTTATAAATATTCTTAAAGAGGCAGAAATTACTGCCAGTTATGAAAAAGTTGTAAAAAAATACAACAAGAAAAAACTTTGGATCACAAACGGACTTATAACGTCTATTAAAGTGAGAGACAAAATGTCCTTACAAGCAAAAAAAAATTCGGAAAATATCCAACTTAAATCTGATTTTAAGGCTTACAGAAATAAATTAAATAAATTGATTGCAACAACAAAAAATAATTACTACAAAAATAAAGTACAAAAATCCAAAAACGCTAAAGAATTTTATAAAACAATAAATGAATATAGTAAAAATAGTGTACAAACAAGTCAAAACTACATTAAGAGACTAAAGGATGATAATACGGACATTGTAGATAATTACCAAATTGCAAATTATTTAAACAAATATTACTCACAAATTGGAACGAAATTAGCTTCAAAAATTAACCAAAAAAATGAAAATATTTCTATACCACGAATTGAAAAATCATTGTTTTTGTCTCCTACCACTGAGCTTGAAATACAAAAATTAATTTCGAATCTAAAACCAAATAAGAGTAGTGGACTACCAATCTCAAATAAATTATTAAAATCTGTTCAGGACATAATATCAGGTCCAATTTCGCATATTTTTAACTTATGCATCGCCACCGGATGTTTTCCGGAATGCCTAAAACACGCCACCATCATCCCATTGTACAAAGGAGGAGACAAGGACATTGCGTCAAACTATAGGCCAATTTCGTTAACAAATTCCTTAGCTAAACTTTTAGAGCGTGTCATTTTAAATAGATTAACACAATATTTAGACAAAAATAAAATATTATCGCAAAATCAATTCGGGTTCTGTAAAGGAAAATGTACGGAGGATGCCATGGCTGGGTTAATGAAGCATGTTTATGAGGCAGTGGATAGCAAAATCCCCGCAGCATGTGTTTTCGTTGACCTAGCCAAGGCGTTTGATACTGTTTCACATAAACTATTGATCAAAAAATTAGACAGACTCGGTATTCGTGGAATTGTTCTACATATTATAAAAAGTTTTTTAGAAAATCGAAAACAAAGAGTACAGGTAAACGGAGTTTATAGCAAGGATGAAAACGTTACTTGTGGAGTACCTCAGGGAACGGTTTTAGGTCCTCTACTCTTTAAAATTTATCTTAATGACCTCTTAACATTGAATACTAGCGGAAAAATCATATCATTTGCTGATGATACGGCGATATTTGTTCAAGCAAAAACATGGCAAGAGTTAAAAGATCTAGTAACTAACGAACTCACTTTGCTTAAATCATGGTTCGATTGCAATCTGTTAACACTTAATTTGAGTAAAACAAAAATAGTTCCTTTTACGTCGTATAAAAATAATTTACCCAGCTATAAAGAAATTGTTCTCGAAAACCAAAGAATAGGAATTGTAGAGTCAATTAAATATTTAGGTATTCACATTGACTGTTGTCTTAGATGGGACATTCAAGTAGAGTCAGTTATAAAAAAAATGAGGGGTCTTATTTACAAGTTTTACCAAATCAAACAAATAGTAGAACATAAGCAAATGTTAATATTATACCACGCATTAGTTACCCCAATTCTAAAATATGGTATCATAGCTTGGGGTGGTTTAAATAAAACTTTATATACCAAACTCGAAAAAATACAAAAACGTTTTTTAAAAATAATCTTTAATAAACCATTGCGGTACAGTACGGAACTTCTTTACAAAGAAACAAAAGTTTTAGAACTTCGCGAAATTTACTGCAAAACTGCATTATCCTATTATTATCAAAATAAATCATTATTTACACTAGTTGACCATAGTCATAATACAAGAAATCTTGGACAAGTAGCTGAAAATAGATTTAATAAAACTATTGGCAAACGTTCCTTTATGTACTTTATTCCTAAATTACTAAGGGACTTGCCTATGCACTATAAGTCATGTAGTGCAAAGAAAATATTTGTTAAATTGATACTAAACTGGATTTATAACAAAAAAGATTTTATAAAAGAACTTATACATCCACAAAATTAAATTTAATTTATTTTTTATAATAAAATGTACATTTTTATTAAATTACCAACATTGAAAACAACTCTACATTAATAATAAATCAACTGTATTACATTATTATTACATTATGAAATAATAAAAAAATGTTAAATAAAATAAGAAATACACAAAAATAAATAACAATAATTAAATATCATATCTTTAAAATAAATATATAAACAAAAATTATAGGTATTATTTCTGATAAGATGCTGTGGCTTTGTCAAACCTTAGTTTTTAAGTCACGGTATTTTACACTAACTCATAAATACTTACCTTATTCTGTTAATTTTTAAGTGCGTTTATTGTGATGATAATTATTTTCCACTTGTTACTTATGATTTATTTTGTATGCTATATCATTTCTTCAATAAACATTTATTTATTTATTTATTTATTTATTTATTCCCTTCGGGCCACAAAATCGATACCTAGGTTAAAAACCACGCCATTGGGACCATACTCTAACAAAATATATATTTTATGCATTCTTCTAACACAAGAAACACCAAATAAAACTATATTTTGCGCATTCTTCTGTTATATAAAAGACTCCTAATTACAAATACCTCTTTTTAAAGATCTCACAGGCGCAGGCGAAGTGATCTCCAGACGCAAATCCTTCAAGAAATCCCTCCGAGAGTCCTTCAGACGTCTAAGGAAAGGACGTTCCCAGCGTAGGACTAACACAGCCGCTACACCCGAAGCTAAGACCACTCCTCCGGTCAGGAAGCTACCCCCGCCAGCACCAGCTGCAGAGGATGTGAATGCTGAGACTAAGCCTGTGGAAAGACAGATCGAGGCACGGCCTGTGGATGATTCCATGAGCAGCTTTGTGCGGTGTTTGTATTTTGCGAGGACGTTTTTGGTTAATTGTAAGTATATTGTTTTAAGCTTCATTTCTAAAAATGATAATTTATATATTCCTATTGTTTAGTTTCGTGGTCAAAAAATACCGAAAAAAGTTAGGACTACTATGTGTTTCTGATTATTTAAAGTTTCAACAAAGTTAAATGTCGAGTTTATAAACTTATTAAACTTTCAAGTAAGAATCCTTCACTAAGGGTATAGTCCGTAAGTCATTTTGGTTAACCAAAGTGACAGAAAACGACTTGTTTCACAATTCGTTGTCATAGAAAGCGATTGTTAAAAGTGTCACTTAGGTTTACCAAAATGACTTACGGACTATACCCTAAGAAATTAAAGGAATCTTGGTTTATTTAAATTTGACAAATGACAAACTTTAAAGTCAAATTCAAATAGATGCGGAGGTATTCACGATCGCCATCAGTATCATTAAAATACTGATTATCATTATTTTGACAGATTATCTATACAATGATATTATATTGTATAATCTGTCAAAATAATGATAATCAGTATTTTAATGATACTGATGGGGATCGTGAATACCCCCAATTGTCAATAAAAAAACCCTAAAGAATGCATTCAGGTACACGTTTATTTTGCTTTTTTTTAATTAAAAGAAATATTTTAAAGGAGTATACGGTTTCAGAAATAAATCCTTTTAAGTTTAAGTAAGGTACTGAGGTAGACTGAAAATGGTTAATCGAAAATATTTAAAAACCAGTTTATTAAACCATAATGAAATGCACAATTAATAAAGATAATAAAAACGGTTATTAGGAACCTATTTTGCAATTTGGGACCCCTCTTGAAATAGATAACCACTAGTAGTGTGCATATAAGTTGCCTATAACTTTTTACCGAGCTTTTTACTTTTAACTGTTTTGAAACTTAATTTATTTTTTTAACTAAATAAATTTTAGTAAATCTTTCTTTCCAATTTTTAAAGAATTTCAGTGGCAATCAAAATTACAGAAAAAAGGTTAGTTTTTTTGCAAGACATAAGTAGAGTACGAGGTAAAGTACATCCACTTGGTTTTTGGTAATTTATTCTGATAAATGGTACATTTTATAAAAAAAATTAAATGCTAAGAAAGTTTTGTCTTAAATCCGTTTTTAAAAAAAAAGGTCAAGTTTTAAAATAGTGGAGAATAAAAAAATTAAAGGCAATGGAAAAGAAAAAAGTCAAGAAATCCAACGATTAAATTTGCGTGGATACTCTCATCAGTAAAAAAAAATCGCCTATCTTTTATTAGAGGAATGCATTAACGGGGAATGTCGGGAAGCAACGAAACTGTGGTTATGTAATTTTGGTTGTCTAAAATCAACAAAAAACAGCACCTTCTGGTCATTACTCAGTGGGTTTATAAGAGTTAATTTTTATTAAAAATTGTGCTTACCAGTAACATAAATAAACAAAGCACAAGTTAAAATATTTCAAAGGTCCATCAATAAGCGTTTAAATACAAAATTTGGGCAATTTAACATTTAAAAAAATAGTACTTTTAAATTGCCAAAATTGTGTATTTAAATGTTTATTGATGGTCCTTTAGAATATTTTAACTCGTGCTTTGTTTATTTATCTTACTGGTACTGACAATTTTTAATTAAAATTAACTTTTATAAACCCACTGAGTAATGACCAGGAAGTGCTGTTTTTCGTTAATTTTAGGCAACCATAACTACAGTTTCTATGCTTCGCGACATTCCCCTTGAAGAAAAACATTATTTTTTAGTGATGAGAAGATAGTACTTTGAAAGTACTGTTCAAAGCTCTATTATCGCCAAATTTAATTCGAAATCGAACGTTTCCACTGTTTTTCTACCATTAATTACAAATCTTGTGAAAAAACCCATTCTCTATTTATGACAATTATCTCTCCCAGTACACAACGCCACACCCACACTATGGGCAGGCACAAACAACGGCACGGTGTACGCCTTCACCATCACCGTACCATCCACCGGGAAGCGTGACACAGAGGAAGTGGTATGCCACCTCGCTAAGGAGATCCAGCTCAAGCATCGCGCCCCTGTCATATCCATAGCTGTGTTAGACGGCAGTCATAAACCCTTACCTGAGCCTCTGGAAGTGGAGAGAGGCGTGGCCCCATTACCGGATACTACGCAGATGCATAGAGTTGTCATTGCGTCTGAGGAGCAGTTTAAGATATTCACGCTGCCGAGCTTGAAGCCGTATTGTAAATATAAGCTTACTGCGCATGAAGGTATGTACAAGATGTTTAACGTTTAGGAATTTAATACGGGAAAGTTCTAATCGAAAATTGGACTTTTATTCAGGTTGTAACGATTCATAACCTTAATGTTTCTTCTTCAAGACATAGGCATTTTCAGAAGGTCTTATAGATCTTTCCCGCCGTTGGCCACAATCGCGGTCGTTATACTTGGGAAACTAAATGACCACCAGCATCACAATAATTTGAGTCAATCTGACGCATATCTGACGTTTCCCAAGTATAACGACCGCGATCTATAGAGTTTTCGGTTGAATGAACTATTTATAACATGGCATGAACTCTCACCGCCAGAGTTCTTGTTAAAAAACTGGAATGTTCCTATCAAAGTACATAAAAGTGGTTATAAGAGTTTTATATGGCAAGACTCCATTAAATTTAACAAAAGAAAACGTATTTTCTGTTAACAGCCATTCTTTGTAGATAATTTAAATAATTTTACTAAAAAAACGTATCGAATAGACTAAATTTGGACACTGAATGCACTTTTTTGAGTTAAACCAGATCTGTGGTACCAATCGAACACGAAAACGTCAAAAAAAACTCGCCCAGTTCATAACTAGTTTTTCCAACCAAAAACTCTATTAATCTTAAAGATACTTATTATACATAACCTCACAGACTTAATTTTGAGATCAGATTTTGTTTTTGAGACTCCTTTAGCTTTGTCTTGCAAACCGTGGGTAAAATGGCACTTTACCCTCGGGGTGAAGTTGCAACAAGCTCATTACCCACGGGGCGAAGTTAGCGTTACTCTCAGAAAATGACAGATGACATTGTTTGTATTTATTTTAGTTGTCAAAAACCGCAAAAACGTATAATTTGTGGTCTTCTTTTAATTAAAATGAATTCTAATTAAAGTTACAGATATAAATTAAGTATATGTTTATATTTCTTAAAAATTAATGCCATTGCAAATGTTGTTAGTGTTAGTTTTTACGGATGTCTACAAGTCTGCTAGAAAAACGCGTTGAAGTTAAAACTGTGAATTGTTTTTGGAGTATTTTTATAATTTAAGACAGTATTTAGTACAACAGAGGTAGGATTTGGATTTAACATAACCGTTTATTAAATATTACAACATGTATCTTTATTTCTACTTCTAAAATGTTTTTTCTAACTTTTTTTTAAGTAAAAAATGTATTCTTTTAAAAAGTCCGATATTGTTTGACTTTGGGGTAGTAGAAAAAGTATAGTTCGAAACACGTTTTATAAAAGTCTTCATTCGCACGTTTATAAAACTTACTACAAAAACTACTATTTTCACTATAACTGTCGTTCGAATAATTTATTTTTATTTGCAAAGAAATCAAAAAGTTAATGGAATAAAAACACCATACTTATTTTTTTGGTACTTTTTTTAAAGGAGCCAGAGTACGACGAATGGCATTTGCAACATTCAGATGCAAACAAGCTGACGGAGAAGGGGAGTATTCCGAAATGGATCTTCTATGTTTGACGAACTTGGGTGACTGCCTTATTTTAAGTATTCCAGATTTAAAACGACAACTAAATGCTGCAGCTATCAAACGAGAAGATATCAAGTAAGTAAAATAATATCCTTGTCTTTTGATTATTATTAATTTTGTTGAAATAAGGGACACTAAGGGTATGTTTCATTAAGACTTGCGTTTCAAATTCATAAATGATGTTCTGTGCTCTCAAAAGTTCGTAAAAAGTCATCTTCCTGAATGTCAGTTATTTTCGAAATTTTAACAAAATATGTAAAAATACGGAGTAATACATAAGTAACTATGATTAAAAATATGTAGTATAATGTTTGTAATACATAGAAGTGGTACTGATGCAAGAAATAATAAAAATATGGTAAAATAGTACTTTTAGTGTTTTTCTTTGTACATTTAACACTTTGAACGAGCACATTTATATTAGGGAAAAACGTAAGTTGCAATTTTAGTCATTTACAAGCTTAAAAAAATCATGGTAAATAAACGTATTATAGTTTGGCATAGACCACGTAATGTATATAAACCAAAAAATGTATCCGTAGTCGAAAAAAAAATCAAAAATAGTATAATGATTTTTAAAGTCAGATTTTCGATACAAAGAAATAACCGATTTAAATGAAACCATAATACGTTTGTAGCCCCATTTTTGTAGTTTTTAAAACTACGCTTAGTTTTAATATAGGATGGGGCCTTCATGTGTGTATTCAATGGCTAACCAAAATGTTGATTAACCAGGTTTATAAGATTGACAGCTGGTTGCTCAGTTATGTCATATTAATGGAACGCTGAAATATATACGGTTGACAGCTTATCAAAATAATATGTTTCAAAACATGAAAAAGAAAACAATCAAAATCTGTACTTCCCTGTAATAATTTTGCGGCTTTTAGTGACTAGTTGGTTTTTGAGGTTAATAAATAAAAATGACAGTATATTGCAACAATGACAACCAATCAACCACAACGACCGCTCTCAGAGCTCGGTCGTTGTTGCAATCTGGTTAACCATAAATGACAGTTCCAAAATGTTTTGATTTCATTATTCAAGGAACGACCAACCGGGATTCTGGTTAACCAAAATGAATAATGGAACATACCCTAAATTAAAAAACCTCGTTGTTACCAGCTTCCTATCTATCGAAAGAATCACTTTAATCAGTAACTGTATTATTTTTTTTTTAGTGGAATATCATCATTGGTCTTCACACGCAACGCTGAAGCCCTATATTTGCACTCTTCCTCTGAGTTACAAAGGATAGCGCTCTCCGCAAAGCATATGGTGACAACTAGGTGTTATTTGCAGCTACCAGCTGGCGCTAGGGATGTCCCTGTTGCAGGAGAGGGGGTGACGGCTGAAACCGAAGAAGGGGCGGCTAATGAGACCCCTTTAGTTAATGGGGTTGCTGAAGGTAGTGAAAAAGTAAGTGTTTTTAACATTTTCCTTAATTTCGAAATTAAGAGTCCTATGCTAAACCCCATGTTGGGGCGCAACCGCGGGTTGCGGTGGCCGGTACGATGAAGGATCGCGGGCTTTAATGCAAAAAGAAAGGCATATTTTGGTAATGCGCTGCCGCTTACTATAGTTAAACATGATGTTAATATATGATTAACATCATGAATAGCTACCTGCAGTACCTAGGTACTTACCACCAGGTCAACTAGATTAATTCGTTTAAACTCGGAAACAGACTTGAATGCGGCCATGAAAAATCGTATTTCCTAAGCTGACAGCACTTTTATATGTAAATATTTATAAAATTTGGGCCCCAATTATTTTTGCTAATTTTTATCGAATTTTTAAAACTTGGTTTTATTGGAAATATGATTTATTATGTAATACCTTTCGTTTTTTTAAGATAAGTTTTGAAGGGCTTAATTTATACAGGATGTCTAAAAATGGTTTGTTGTTGGGGCATGTCTAGGGAGCCTGAGAAATTTGTTGAAAAAATCTATTTCATGAGGCCCCAAAGTGCGAACCTTTAAAGGCTTATATCTTGAAGATATCAACACATATTATAGAAATGGCTAGATACATAGGAACAATCTATTTAAAATAATTTTACTATTTGTTTATCTTTTAAATGGTCAAATTACATTACAAAAATTCATGAAATAAAGGAATAAAGCTGACAACAATGTCAATATGATCTATTGCAAAAATGTATGCTCAATAATCTAGATGATCTTTTAAAGACCGATGTCGTAAGCATAGAAACAAAACAAATTTGTCTGTTTCTGTGGTAATTTCTGGAAAAACAGCACTTTCTGTTTCAAGGACTCAGGGAGTATAAGGAACATTTATGTTTAAAAAAGGTACTTACACGCAAGAGAAAAGGTCAATAAACAATGTGTGTAGTTTCAAATATGTATCAAAAGGCACTAACATACCAAATTTAGTGAATTAAAAAACACTTTTTTTTTGGCCATTTTTAGCTCCTGTTTAGTCATTATTTTAAGCACTTTTTAGATTGATTTACGAACCCAAAATAGGACATCTTGTTCTTCATTTTACGTAGAATAATTATTTACCACATGATAGATGTTTATAATTCAAATACACCCTGAGTCCTTGAAACGAATTTGCAATGCTTAAAAATGTCAAAAAATTTAAACAAATCAAAAATTGTCGACCCCTGCATTACCGATATTTAAAAAAAAAATGAAAGGATAAACGTCAAGGTTAAACATAAACAGTTTTAACATATTCGTAAGGAATTTTTTGAGCGAATCTCCTAAATTTAGTATCTTTGTGAGTTATTATTGGTTTTTATGAAGTTAGTTACTCCTATTTCGTACAAGTAAGTAAAAGTATAATAAATATAAAACTTTATTTAAAATGTTAATATTTTAGGTTTATAAAATGGGAAAGCGAAAATCCCGGTCAATGTACCATTCTCTAAAGAAACGTACAAAGAGTAAAAACTTGCAACATTTTTGGAATAAGAGAAGTAGGGAAAGGCCTAAGAAGTAAGTTACTTTTAACTTTAAATACAACCAAAACCGAAGGTGTTTCTCTTCAGCAATGATCAAAGAAAGAAACGAATTAAACAAAAAATTACACAGACAGGTACTTACAGAAATTTCACAAGCATTTTTTTACCCTTTCTGAAGATGCAAACTCATTTTCGTATAAGTTTTCCCAAAAAATACAGCAAAGGAAACAACTTAACGTAACCCTTCACTTTCACCCTACAATCTCGTTGATTTTTAGACTTTAATTACACTACACTAGAGAACCACTTTTTAAAGATATTTTGTAAATACCAAATACAAATGATGCCTAATTGTTTGCAAGCAGAAAACGTTGGTGATTTTAAACTGGCGAGCCCAGATCAATTTTGATTTTACTTCATTCGTTCTCTTTCCACGCATTTCAATTAACGTTTCTCGTTCCACCATTTCACTTGTTTGTAAGGACTAAGGAACCTTATTAACGTAAAATGAAGATTGAAGACAAATACCCGAAATGCACCAAAACACCGCAGACGGCCATTGCTTCCTCTCTACTAGTCTACAGTAGTGGATGCGCACCGTGCATCTGCGCAAAGCGTATAGCGAAAGAGCCCGATCACAAGTTGACAACAACATCGGCAGCCAAGACAAATTGAGTACGGTCCCCCCCCGAGCGAAGCCTGAAAATTTTCGCCTGCGGGGCCCCATGCAGCGTCTATATCATCCAGCAACCCCCCCGAATTCTAATGCTGAATACGGCCTTGGCTTTAGCCTTTGATTTATACCTAAAAACAACATCCAATTCGTGAAATAGTTTTGCCGAATTTCATTCATGCTTAATTTTCTTCGAAAAATTTCTTAAAACTTCCTGCTTAGCATTCAAATCGTTCAAATTTAAAAAACAATACATATATTTCCGTTTTTAAATTTAAATTTTTTGCTTATTCTTTAAGTTAATGTATTGGAAAAATGGTATCTTTGAAGCCTCGAAAACAACAACACTGCCATGCTATGTTTTACTTTGTACCAACATTTTGTTAAAACCAATTTAATTTGTCTCTATGATTTTAGAAATGTATAGCCGTTTGGACGTTAAAAATGGTACATTTGATATAATGGATGGCCAAATCTTTAACTCGGATATAACCTGGACTCTGGAGTAATTATTATACATTTTGGGAAAACTTTTTGTAGTTTTACACACTGACGGATTACAAATATTTTTATGTTGCATTTTTGTAAATATAAATAACGATTAACTAATTATTATTAAAAATGGAAGCACTAATAATTTTAATGTATTAAATTTGTTTACACGTTGTTGTTTGATAGAATTATTAACAATTATTAGGTATATTACCTTACAAAGATACCACAATAAAATGAATATTTAATTCAAGTGATTTTTTATTTGCGTTTTTATCTTTTATTGAGAAATATTGTGTAAATTATGTTTATTGATCTAAAATCTACCACTTTGTAATTTTGGGTAACTTTTAAAAAGGTAGGTACTAAAAAAATTAACTAGAGTTGATAGAGCAATTTTTGTGCTTGATCCTGTATATGACCTACATAATTTGACATTTTTTGACAACGACATAACCCCAAAATTAAAAGATTCATTTTTTTTGTATGATTTGTTTAAAGTTTTTTAGCCTAAGTTCTAAAAAGTATCACCAGGGGATTTTCATAACATCGGTCTTTAAGATGTATTTTACAAACTGTGTTGCCGAACTTAAGAACTTTGTTCGTATTTTTCTCGATGAATATAAGAGATGGATTTTTTTATAATTTTCTAAAAATCCCTAAGAATGCCCCAAGAGCGTACCATTGCGTTTATGCGCCATTTTTTGGGCAGTTGCTGTTTTCAGCATATTTTACCCTTCATTAAACTATTATTTTTGCTGAACTAGAAATACAAAACAAAATGTGCCAAACAAAAGGCATTTTAAAAAAGCTAAGTTTTAAAACAATTGCTTTAATACTAACGCTAAAAACTGGGGCGTAAGTTGTACACAAGTTTGCATACTATTAACAATTAAGACAATAATGCGTGCTCCTTAATAAAATAATAGCAGGCAAACGACACAACTAAGTGAAATAGTCAAATTTATAATCTGCATGCAACAAAATGAGATAGATACACTGCGGGTGTATAATGTTGTTCATGCGCATGTACATAAATTGGCATCAACTGTAAACTCAGTAGCAACTCTAAACTTTTACCCAAGTCTTTTACAATAGGAAGATCGCTTTATAATAACAGAAAGCGAGCTTCCTATCGTACAAGTCCTTGCTTTTAACAATGCGTCGGCTAGATAGTCGAGTGATCATGCGATTTTCTCGATTCGATACAAGAGTTACCTTTCACTTTTTTGGCCTCAAGTTCTCTTTCTAATTTCTTTATATTCTTTTAATACATATTTGGTGTACATACAGTTCTCCTATTCGGTTTAGATCCAGGTTCGCGGTCGTCATACTTGGAATTTACAGTTAAATTCACATCATAAAAGTGATACACTGTCAAGTTTGTTTTGGTAAATGTGGCCTTTATTTTGCCATAATTCAATCCCCATAATGGTTGGTTTCGTTGATTTTCTATCTTTTACGAATACAGTCAAGAAATTACCAGAAATCAAGGAATTATTGCAAAATTTACTTAAACAAATTTGACACTGTACCACTTTTATGTGCATTTGACTGTACAAACATAGAAAAAGGGAAGATGGGAAACATTTTTTGACAATACCAACCAGGATCTAAATCTTTATTAGTCTATTTTCTAACCCCCTCTATTTGCAGACCGACGAACCCCAACAAAACGGCACAACAAGCGGCGAGAACACCCCTCATAACACCACCGTCTCCTCCAGCGTAGGTGACATCACCATAGACAGTGTAAAGGACCATCTAGGTTCAGGTGAGGATCTGTCCAAGCGTATATCCTCCCTTAGTGTAACTAAGACCGTGACTACGGTCATAAGTGAGGAGGGAAGTACTAGCGCCACTACGACCACTACCACTACACATAATGGGGATGTTGCTAGTACAGATACCAGTGAGTGTGCTTTCTTGCTTTAGTTAGGTTGAATGAGCTTTTTGTTTGGTTTTTTGTTTTTATATTGATGTAGGTCTTTGATTATTTATAATGGACTATTTCATTTTATTTGATTTCATTGATATGTTAAAGGTTAATTTATAGTTAAATAAACGTAACTTAACCGCACTTAACTTTGGTTAAATTACCGCGACCATTTTATAAATGTCTTAATTTAAAGCAGTTTACGCCATCTATGGGAAAATCTTAGAATCTCGTTATTTTACTGATTTTATTTCCATTCTACAGTTTTCTTTCTAATTTTCAAAAGTTTGGTCTAGTAGCCGATAGATGGCTCTAGTGAAAAAGGTTACAGATTCCCCTTTTGAAATTAGTTAAAATTAAGAACTATAATCTATAAGTGACGTTAATCGGATCTATAAATGGGATTTCAAGTTTCGTATAATTCGCGATACGTTAATTTTGGCGTTTAGTTAATTTGACTAATTATAAAATGAATTAGTGCTTGTTGCATAGTAGGGTTCCGCAAAAGTAAGGGTGTTTTTTAATTATTTACCGAGTGAAAAGCACGAGGTGAATAATTAAAAAAACACCCTTACTTTTAAGGGACATTGCGTACTTACAAAAACGATTTCTTTTAAAATCGAAAAATTATCAAGAGCACGAGGGCTATTTGATAAGATTATTTCATTTATGAATACTATTTACCCAACAAAATAATATTAATTTTATTTATACACTGAATACGACTAACCAAAAGAACAATTTTGGACAAAATTAACAAAAAATCATAATTTTGACTTCTATCCAGGTATTTTATGTCGCAGTCAGTGCTTGCCAATGGGATATTTTAACTCAGGTTGTTGCCAACGGGAGATTTTCAGTATAATTTGCTGTAAAATGCTTCAAATTTTGGCATAAACCTCTAATTTTACATATAAATAAAATAATCGTGTCAAATAGCCCTTGTGCTTTTAATAAAGTTTCGATTTTTAAAGAACTCGTGCTTGTTAAATACGCAATGTCTCTTAAAAGTAAATTCTTTTAATTATTCACCTCGTGCTTCGCACTTGGTAAATTAGACAACACTCTAATTTTTCTGGAATATTACTATACCACAAGCACTCATTCACTTGATAATCAAAAATTGCACTAGGATTATTGATACTGAAAATATTTTTTTAGGAATTTATCCAGTCTAAATAATCAAAGATCTATGTTAAGTTTTTCGCATTTTTTGTTTTTTTTTTAACGGTTAAAATTGTTAAAGTGTGTTTCTTTTTACTTTTATTACTTTCATCTTAAAAAAAAGTATTAGTGCAAAATTCTATCCTTAAATTGTTTTAAATTTTCGACAAATTTTTCATAAATCCAAATTTAAAAAAAACCGAATTATTTTACGCAATTTGTTTTTACGCTTTTTTCATTAATAAAAAAGCAGCATAAAAAACAAAATATATGATCTAAACATTTTAATCATAAAGAAACTCAATAAAGAACTTAACACCCAAATAAAAATATTTTATTGTAAAATAGATATTAAAGAAGATATTAAAAAAGGAACATTTTATGAAACTTGAATGTTTGGGTTAGAAGTTCTTTATTAATATTGGCTCTTTTTAAAATTTTTAGAACATTCTTTTTTAAAATATTTTACTCTTAGGACTTCTATCACTTTTCTGTTTTCTTGACAATAAAATGAATACATATATGTTTTTTTTTTTCATAAAAAATCTAACATTTTGTACATATGTTAATGAGTCTCAGGGAAAGTACAATACTTTTAGTTTTTGTTGTTTTAAGTTGTGATAGAAGTCTTAATAGTAACACCAAAAACGTTCATAAAAACATCATGCTTATTGTAATGTTTTGTTGCTTGTAGTTGTAGACACTATTATGGACGGACTATCATCAACTTTAGAGGTTAGCACTTCTTCACTTTCTTATTCTTTACACACATAACATTAAACACCTAACACTTCACAAAAATACACTCAATAAAGTGGCTTAAAAAATTGGATTCACTAATACACACGGTCAACTCCTACGTCAAAGATCACAGATCCACATTAAAAATCTGTCTGTAAAGTAGAATTTTGATTCTGTCAGATTTAGCCACTCTTTAAGAACAATATTTTGTGAAAATAAAAGGCTTTCTTAGGGAACCCTTGGTATAAAAATGTGGTATAATGTCTTAAATTCAATATTTCAAGTTTAGTTCATTGAAAAACTTTATAAAATACAGTTTATGTGTTAATGTTGTGCACCCTCCAAGATGTGGATTTTAAACGCAAATTGCTTGAGAGAGCGACCATATTAAGGGGTCTAGTAAATACCCTTGTAAATTTTTTTTCTATTACCTAAAAAAGGGATTTTTTAATTCTTGCGGTAGATTCTCGGGTAATTTTAAATTAAAATATCGTAAATAAGATATTAAGGAACATTTTTACACCAGTAAGAAACTCTCTTATTTTTCTTTAACTAATGTTTTAAAAAGACCAATGTTGGAAACACAGAATAAGAAAAAAATGACCATTTTCTTTAGTCCGTAATGTTGGTTGTCAAAAAAAAATTTCACAGATAGTATTTTAATGTAAACTGTGACGTAGGGCTTGACCGTGTATATTTAAAATTTAAAAAAAGGTGGTGGGCAATTATTATTTATATCACTGTGCTTACGGTTAAAAAAACATTTTTTAAGAAATTTATTAAAAATGGAGCCATAAGAAAATTTAAAAAATGTTTTTTTACAATTTTGGTTATGGTTCAAAAACTGTCTCTAAAATTATTAAAAAAAGTCTAACAAAAAATGCTATGTTTTTTTTCTAGGTTAAGAAGCTTCATGTTAGTGATATTTTGCTGCGAGCCCCTTTGGCTTTAGAAGAAGAAGATTAATTGGTGATTCATAAAAAACGGACAATGCCATACATTTATAATTAATTATAATTACACTTACAATCTTTAATAATAACGGATAAAAAACACTTTTTAGTACGTATTTTGTAATGACACGAATATCAGCTGATTCGCATTGGCGTCGGCCATCTTGCTTTTGCATGACGTCACAGAGCGGCAATTATTTTACGCACACTACGTTATTTTGTGAAATAAACGAATTTTAATCTTATTCTTATCATAATTTGGGTTTATAGACGACAATAGGTGTAAATAAAGTACTAAAAAGTGTTTTTAATGAAATAATAACTTATTTTGATATAAGCAAATAATCATATCATAAACTTTGTCAAATATTACTCGATACAAATATTTTTTGCTATTTTGATGAGTCAAATGTATTTTAAAACTATCAGTATTTTTCATTTAGCCATTTTTACATTCAAAATCGTTCATTTTATCAAATTATGTTAATCGTTTTTATTTTAATTTAAGAAAAAAAATTGCATTTAATGTTTTTTAGAACTAAGTTGTAAATACATATATTTTTGCGTCATTTTCTAAATACTTTAATGTTTTTTGAAATGTACTATTTTTTATTTTTAATTACCTATTTAAACGTAGGTATTGGAACAAGGAAAAATAATGTGCTATTTCGTATTCTAAGATTATATAAATAAAAAAAAAATACTAGAGCTTTTTATACATAATGAAAAAAGGTGGAGGTTTTTTAGACAGAAAAAAAAAGATTTCTTAAAATTTAATTTTTTTACATACAAAATTCCGTATAACGCCTTAATTTTTTAGTTTTAGTCACTAAACTTAAGAAATTAATATTATGGCCTTAAATATTTCGTTAAAGTATTTTGTATTCGTATTTTATTCACATTTTATTATTAAAAATTTATATTTATAGTTCACATGACAGAAAAATGCATCACTAAAGTGAATAAATAAAGTTTTTATTGAGAAATTATGTGTTTTATTGAGAAGTTCGCAACAATGAAAATCCTTAAATTAATTTTTTTTAATTTTTATTGCAGGCCAGACATTTTTTTTATCTTGTTTTTATCAAATTTTAAGCAATGAACCATAATTTAAATAATTACTTCCTTTATACATATGTCAAATTAGATGTTTTTGGCAAAATTTGGAACATTTTTTTCCGAATTCTATTGGAAATTGCCCGTTGGCAACAACCTAAGTTGACATATCCCGTTGGCAAGCACTGACAGCGAATTAATTTACCTGGATAGAAGTCAAAGTTATATTTTTTTGTTAATTCTTTTAAAAATTGTTGTTTTGGTTAGTCGTATTCAGTGTTTAAATTAAATTAATATTATTTTTTTGGGTAAGTAGTATTTATGAAATGAAATAATCGTGTCAAATAGCCCTCGTGCTCTGTCCCTTAAAGTAAGGGTATTTTCTTTTAATTATTTACCTTGTGCTTCGTACTCGGTAAATAATTAGACAACTCTTTTACACATTACAATGCAACAAGCACTCATTCATTTTAAAATCAAAAATTCATAGAGCACTTGTACTATTACTACTGATTATATAAATGTTTTTTGAAAATAATTTCAGATAGTATAATAAGTAATTTCTTTAGAAAAAAAATCCCATATAATTTAATGTGCAAAATAATACATAATTAAACTGTACAATTCTCTCTTTAGAGTCTTTAATAGGTTATAAAAAATATTTAATCTGTATCTACATGCTACGGAAGTAATAATACTAATATATCATCTAAAAAAAAAAGATATACCTCCGTTATTATAAAGTGACTGTACTACTAAAAATGTGTTCGTTCGTGCAAATTAAAGATAATCAATCAAGTCAGTTTATTTAAACTATTTGCTAAGTATTTCTTTTTGAAAAAATAAGTTTTTAATAAAATATGCGAAGAGTAAAAACTATCCATTTTAATTGTACTTTTTGACCATTTTAGAAGAATCCACGGGGGCTTTAAATATTTTACTATAAATTAATTGATTACAAAAAGCAAAAACCAATTTTTAAAAAGAATTTGGAACATTTTTGTCCACAAAATTCGTTGTTAAAAACTTTTTTTTTTGTCATTCTTTTGTTTTCCAATGCATTTTTTAGAAGAAATACTAATTTAGGAAATTAATTTACAATCTTAGTTTCTCCAAGTTAGGAAATAGTCTAACAGCTGCACTTTTTGTGTTTGGAAAACTAGAATATTTTAA
Source organism: Cartodere bifasciata (assembly GCA_963920755.1). Classification (NCBI taxonomy): domain Eukaryota; kingdom Metazoa; phylum Arthropoda; class Insecta; order Coleoptera; family Latridiidae; genus Cartodere; species Cartodere bifasciata. Next base: position 2,023,841 of record OY987198.1, read on the forward strand.
AATAAAGGAAAGCAAAGCAAAATATACGCACCTTATTTTTAAACAGGTGCCCTAAAGGCAAATAAAAAGCTGCAATTCTGATTGGCTAGATTACTCACTTTAGTTCAAATTTCATCCAAAAGGGGTACCAGCTGTCTCATCTCAGACTCACGTCATCTATACGCATCCCACTTCATCAATGCGTTAAAAAGAGACGACTACTTAAACGTACGTCTTAGTATCATGAACTGTCAATAAGTTGTAGATATCTATTTTCCATCAGTTGTCTTTAGTATGTCACACAAACCACACTACTATGAAAAGCGAAATTGCTAAATTCGACGTAATTACTTTGAGTTCTTGACATATCTGTGATAAAAGTGTTATTCTAAAGCTCCTAATTTATTGAAACTCCTTCGGAAATAGTGCAGTGATCGTCTGTGTTTTGTTTTCGAAGTGCTCGTGAAAAATATCATACTTGGCCAATGTAACATGGCCGCCTGAAGTCTCGAAGCATTTATGCCTTTTGTTGTGTGCAACATTTTTTAATTTAGTTAAAAATGGAGTTGCGAGTAGGAAATAAGTATAGGCTAGGCCGAAAGATTGGTTCTGGATCTTTCGGGGATATTTATTTAGGTAAGAATGGCTATTTTTGTGATTTGCCTTGATACTACATAAACAAAAGTTGCAAAATACACACTGAAACTTGCGTTCTTTTTCAGGGACTAATATTTCAAACGGGGAAGAAGTTGCAATTAAGTTAGAATGTATCAAAACAAGACATCCTCAGCTACACATAGAATCAAAATTTTACAAAATGATGCAAGGAGGCAGTAAGTACACTTTTTTTTACATTTACAACCCACATTGTACTGTTTTTTATGTTCGTGATCTTGTCCTTTAGTTTTTTTCGAAATAATTACTGTTATTACCGACTGTGAAACTTTCTACGCATTGTTTGAAATGTTGTTTTGCCAAAAAAACATTACATTTTGTTGAAATAATTCAACAACCTTCAAACAATGCCTTTCTTTTCATGCTTCTTTAAATATGTAATAATAATACATTTTATTTAAATTCCCAATTAAAATAATATCAAATACAACGTCATTGTTGTATTTGCTGGATGTTCTTAAGACCCGTTTGTTGTTTATTTGTTGTTATCTACATAGATAATATAATAACATGAATAATGGCAATAATAAGTTGAATAAGTAGCAACTAAATAAGCCAGAAATATCTGGAAATTGTTGCTAAAAGCTAGGCTTTGATTTGTTCACCCTAGAAAATTAAATTTTGGCCCAATTTTTATTTATAAAACTGTTCATTTAATACCATAATATCCGGGGGTTTTGCAAAATAAAATAATTAATAAAGCTTTCTCTATGTTATAAACTGTGCAAAAATTTTGCAAGGATTACATGAAATCAAATTGGCCAAAGGGTCAAGGTCAAGCCGAGGTCATTGACCTAATAAAAAAACACTTCTTAGTGACCTTGGGATAAGGGTTTAGATAAACGCCAAAAAGTAAGGTCAATTTTAGAAATTAATCCATTTTTCTTACGGTCAGATTTTTAGTTAACAAATTGCCATTTAAAAATCTAAAAACGTATTTTAAGTAACTACAAAATGCACAGGCACTATGTCGTTTTATACTTTGTCTGCCAAAAGAATAAAAACAAAAACGTGACATCCGGACAGACGGGCAGTCGAAATGAAGATAGATATTAAAAATAAAAACACAATGATTGAAAATTTATAAATACTCTTTATTTTTCGTATTCCAAAGCGATGGTTTTATTTCAACGTAGGATCGCCGTTTGTTCGGTTTTTTTTAGAAAAACGAAATTTAAACAAAGTATGCCCATATTCAAACAAGAATTGGTTGGGGTTTCCAAGGATATGTGTCATACCACTCGTCGTTCAAGATGCTAACTGACATAACGTTATTGTTTTCATATTTCTGTCAAATATAACTCTAATATACCAAAAAACAACAATCAGCTGCTTTTAATGTGGCAGCTAAGAGGTTTTTATAACTATTACGGAGTGTTTTACATCGTCAAATTTTATATAATCGGATTAAAAAGTGTATAAGGACTCATTTAGACATGAAATTTTTATGCAAACTCTGTGCATAAAATAATATGCCGATTATTTTTAAATATCTATGGAAGTTTCTTTGTAAATGAGTCATTGTGATTTGATTTATCATATACAGGGTGTCCAAACATTGGCGCATGAACGGACGGTTATTGGGACATTTCAAGGGATTCCTAAAAAAAATGTTATAACAAATCCATCTCATATATCCTTGGAGATATGAGGTTCCTAAGTGCAAAATTCGAACGCTCGTACCTAGAAGATAAAAGCACATATTAAAGAAATAAATGGTTTAATACAAAGCTACATTCTTATCATAAACAATTTTACCATTTGTTTATCTTTTAAATGGTCGAATTAAATTTTTATAATTTAATTTACAAAATTTTCAGAAAATGAAGCTGACAATGTCAATAAAATCCAATGTAAATGTGTTTGATCAATTTTTAGATGTATTTTCCTAGATTGTGTTGCCGAATTTATGCAACTTTGTTCGCATTTTAATTAATGAATAAAACAGATGGATTTTTTTGACAATTTCCCAGAAATCCCTAGGCATGTCCCAACAACGTTCCATCGCATTTATGCGCCAATTTTTGGACACCCTGTATGTAATTTTTACGGATCCCTAACTTGATGACGGTGTTCTAAATCGGCCGTTTAAAAGTTAAAACAGTTTTTCTCTTTGACAGAACAGTGCATTCGAACTAAACGATAGGTAGACCTCAAAGAGAAATGCTAATCGATTAAAATTAAAGCTAGAGATTCAAATTCCCAGCTTCGAAAATCTGTGCTCCTAGAAGGTCGTATAAGTCATCTCCGTTGAGCTCCCGCCAATTCTTCTAAATAGCACATCTACATGATGGATCCATCGTATATTAAAACTAAATGTAGTTATGAAAACTACAAAAATAGGGCTACTAACGTATTATGCTTTTATTTAAATGTTAGTGTGGAAACAAAATATGTAAAAATACGGAGTAATGGATCAATAACTATGATTAAAAATATTTAGGGAAATGTTTGTGATACATAGAAGTGCTACTGAGTGCAAAATTAATAAGAATATGGTAAAATAGTACTCTTGGTGTTTTTCTTTCTACATTGAAATCTTTGAACGAACACATCTATATTAGGGAAAAACGTAAGTTGCAATTCTAATCATTTACAAGCTTAAAAAAACTATGGTAAATTTACGTATTATGGTTTGGCATAGACCACGTAATGTATATAAACCAAAAAATGTATCCGTAGTCAAGAAAAAAATCAAAAATAGTATAATGATTTTTAAAGTCAGATTTTCGATACAAAGAATTAACCGATTAAAATGAAACCATAATACGTTTGTAGCCCTATTTTTGTAGTTTTCAAAACTACGCTTAGTTTTAATATACGATGGGGCCCTTATGTAGATGTGCTACTTAGTAGAATTTGCGGGAGCTCAACGGAGATGCCTTATACGAGCTTCCAGGAGCACAGATTTGAAGATTTGTGAATTTGAAACGACCGTCTTAAAAGTTTTTCTGTTTGACAAAACAGAACAGTGCATACGAACTAACGATAGGTAGACCTCAAAGAGAAATGCTAATCGATCAAAACTAAAGCGTCGTAGTCATAGAAATAGAATTACTAGAAATAAATTTCTTATTATAACATTACCAGTGTGTGGGTCCAAGATCTAAAAGGCTAGCATAGGGAAGTTCCATTGAAAACATTTGTTTATTTACGTCCACTTTAGACCATATAACTTACATCGGGTAAACAAAATGATCTTGGAACCAAACAATGAATTTTTATACCTTCTCTATTGTAAATATATAATCTCTTTGGTCGTAGTATATTCTTGCGAAGAGTTATCCAAAGCATCACATGACGAAACAGCAGTGTTACCATAATGACGGGATGTGGTGCAAACATGTGACAATATTCCACAAGGCATTTTCTTCATTTAGTAATTCAATATCCCCTGTTTACTTACAAAACATTTTTTAAACTGCGTACATCACTTTTTTTCTGTGATGCATGCAAAAAAAAGGGCATTTAACTTTCTATGGGAACGGATTCCTACAGGTTTTTTAAGATGTAAAGACGCGATTTTTTTTTATGTTGTGATTAATATAAATTGGAACACTCCTTAATAACATAGTTAGGGAAATATGATTACTAGACTTGTAGGCAGCATACATATTTTTCGCTTCAATAAAGATTAAAGTATCGTTTACAATTACAAAACATGTTACAGTATTTTTCTGAGGGTTTAACTTGGATTTTTATTTACTTCATATATTACCGTAAAGCAATTTGTTTATTTTTCAAATTGTTAAATTCCATTTTATTTTTATAATCAATGGAGCGTATTCGTACAAAAATTGGTTGGGGTAACCTAGGAGATCTGTCATACCACCCGTCGTTTCAGATGCTAACTGACATTACTTCTGAATTTTATATTTCTATCAAATATAAAGCTAATATACAAAAAAACAACAAACTACCGGTTTAAAACATTCTATGTACCATCTAAAAGGTTTGTATAACATTTAGAGAGTGCTTTACATCTTTAATTCTTTATAATTAGGTAAAAAAGGAAATTATGACTCATTTACGAAAGGATTTCCGTGAATGTTTAAAATAATACGGATTTTTTTGTATGCACGGATTTTGCATTAAAAGTACCATTGTAAATGAGTCATTATGCCCTATTTTACCTAATTATGAAGAATTGAAGCTGTATAACACTCCGTTAATGTTATACAAACCTTTTAGCTGGTACGTAGAATGTTTTAAACCGACAGTTTGTTGTTTTTTGGTATATTAGCTTTATATTTGATAAAAATATAAAATTTAGAAGTAATGTCAGTTAGCATCTGAAACGACGGGTGGTATGACAGATCTCCTAGGTTACCCCAACCAATTTTTGTAACATCTCAAGTTTTATGCGAAGTGGACATTAACGAGAAACATTTCTGTGATGTTTTACGAAAATTAGAGCCTTATTGTTATCCTAAAACAAAATTATATAAAAAAGAAAATATCTTCTTACTATTTCTCTTGCCGGCGGCACATTTTACATAATTTATTTTAATAAAATACATTTGACGCATTTGTTGTCAAAATAACATTCGAAAACTGACATAAAAAATCCCATTCACAATAGAGTAAAATTCAAAAAATCAAAGGTGGCTGATAAAAAATCGTTTTAAATTCAATGTCCACAGGTGGTGCGCCAATTCTGGGACCCTATATTGTAGGTACCTTAATTGACTTGTTTTTTCTTAAAACACCCTGTACAATTTTAAGTGTATTTAGTAACTAGAGCACCTCTGGGTAAGCCGTTAAAAGAGACTATGCTACATGAAACGTTTTGTTGTCGGTTTTGTTATCCAGCCATTTCATAAAATGTTCTATCTAATTCAAAAGCATAGATTCTTTTAATAATACCATAGCAAAAGCTACCTGTTTCCCTCGTCGAGCTACATCGTGGCATGCCATGACGGCATACCTTTGCCTATACCTGGTTCGGCTAGTCATTTTATTTTACTCATTTTATCATTTCTAACTTTCAAGCCTACAATATTCTACAATATATTCAACGTGGCGAGGCTTTTATAAGTTCTATGCCGTTGTATGCCTACTTGTCTAGTAGATTCAACTTTCAAGGATTGTTTACAATCAGTTAAGAACATTTAATAAGTCTATGGCAAATAGGAAAAAGGGTATAACTGTTTTTGACATATAAAAAAAATGAGTTTTTTAATTAACGAATTCTAATAATAATATTCATATATTTACGGTAGAATCAATCATATACACATTCAGCGAAATCTTTTTTTTTTTCAGCTAACAATACAAGATTGAAGTAGTATTGTAGTATATTTGTAAGAACACGATTTCTATTCTGACATGCACAAATGACGTTTTTACACTTATGCCCTTTTTCCTTTTTTCCACAGATCTGTTATATTAGTTGAGAAAAATGTAAACAAAGTTTGGCAACACTGATTGTGAAAATACATCGCATCATCTAGATTCTTGATCACACATTTTTGCATTAGATCTTATTGGCATTGTTGTCAGCTTCATTATATAAACTTTTTGTAAAATTAAATTGATCATAAAAATGTTATTTGTACATGATAAACAATTGGTAAAATAATTTAAGATAGATTGTGCCTTTGTATTTAGCCATTTCTTTCGTTAATATGTGCTGTTATTAATTATTTTTTTCGTTAAGGCTGGGAATTCAAATTTAAAGATATTCTTGATGCACTTGGAAGCTCGTAGTCATCTCTATGAGGGCCCCTACCTATATTAAAACTAAATGTCGTTTTAAAAACTACAAAAATAGGGCTACAAACGTATTATGGTTTCATTTAAATCGGTTATTTCTTTGTGTCGAAAATCTGACTTCAAAACAAAAATATTATAGTAATTTTCGACACAAAGACATAAGAAATAGATTTCTTTCACGAAGATGACTTATACGAGCTTCTAGGAGCTCAGATATGTAAATTTGAATCTCTACCCTTAATCTTGCGAAAGTTTTTTTTTATAAAATTAATATTGACCAAAATATGCTTATTTTGTTAACTTTGGGAATGCTTTTGACCCCCATATATTATTCGATTTATTTCAAAAACAATAGGTCTTGTTCTCTAAATTAAATTGATTTCTTTATAATATTTCAAATTGATAAACCATTCTTGTGTTCGTGTGGCAACAATTTTTTTTACAGACGAACGAAAAATTAAAGTCTTAAAAAGTTACGATGAAATTCTTTTAGAAAGGGGTCGACCCAGAGATAAGGTATATAACTAGATTGCGTATTGTACTAATGCGCAACCTAAAACAATGGGGACACTACTGAAGCTGCCATTGACAGCTTATTTTGTTGTGTTTAACCATAAACCTATGAAGGCAGGCGTGCCAACTCTAAAAACAGATTTTCCACAATTTAAATTGTATGAGAGAGAAAGAATAAGGGAATATCTGTGTCTGACACGATAGCGTGTCGAATGTAAACAAAATAAGAGGCAACATGGTAGCGAGTCTTTTTAGCCAATTCGCGCAAATTTAACCTCAATCTAGTTATATACCTTATCTCTGGGTCGACCAAACTTAATAGTACACTTGTCTGCAAAAACTATAAAAACACCTAACATTTTTGGCAGTGTAAAAAAAAAAAACCTTTAGATTAGAAATAAAAAAAGCACCAAGCTTAAACAAACCCCTAACTTTTCTTGTTTTTGCAGTCGGAATACCCCAAATAAAATGGTGCGGCTCCGAAGGCGACTACAACGTCCTAGTAATGGAGCTCCTCGGCCCATCATTAGAAGACCTCTTCAACTTCTGTTCGCGACGCTTCTCCCTTAAGACAGTCCTCCTGTTAGCCGACCAACTCATAAACCGCACAGACTTTATACACTCACGGAACTTTATACATCGCGACATCAAGCCGGACAACTTCCTCATGGGGCTAGGCAAGAAGGGCAACTTAGTGTATATTATTGACTTTGGACTTGCCAAGAAGTACAGGGATGGCAGGACTCATCAGCATATTCCTTATAGGGAGAATAAGAACTTAACAGGTATGTTTAAGTTTAGAACAAAGTTATACGGGGAGTCTCGAATTCGACCATTGGGATCTTGCTTATCTAAAGAAATAGAAGATCGGGGTGAAAATTTGTCTATTTGAATGATTATTGGCATAGGCATGGCCGAGCGGTCTAAGCCGTTGACGGTGAAAATCGCAAGGTAGCCTGAGTGGGTTCAATTCCCACTACCTCCAATAAAGTGTGGCTAGGCTTTAGAGAGGTTGTTGGTTGTATGTGTCCGTGCTTATATGTATATTCCCAATTAGGCAGAAAATGTCAGAAACGGAAGCACTTGCTGTGTGCGTCAAACTTTTTTTTTTTTTAATTATTAACCTCCCGCAAGCAAAACTTGATTATCTTTAATCGTTTTAAGGTTACCTTTAAAAAACTAAAAGAGTGCATTTTGGTTATTTGGCTATAACATTTTTTTTTATTAGGGGATATTTTTAAAACTTTGATATTATTCACTGCAATTAAATTCTGACTAAAAAAATCCTGCAACTAAATCATTTCCCAAAAATTATCATCATGGTTTTGGTTTTTTTCTTATGGGAGATCAATTAGATTTTTATGTAAATGTGACCCTTTAAAAGCATATTTTTTAGGTTGAAGCTAAAAACAATAAAATTAAAATCCACATACCAAATTATTGTATGATGTTACTTTTTTTATATTTTGTTTAAGGCTAGAGATTTAAATTAACAGTTTCGAAGATCTGTGCTCCTAGAAGCTCGTATAAGTCATCTCCATTGAGCTTTCGTCAATTCTACTAAATAGCACATCTACATAAGGGCCCCATCGTATATTAAAACTAAATGTAGTTTTGAAAACTAAAAAAAATAGGGTTACAAAAGTATTATAATTTCATTTAAATCGATTATTCCTTTGTGTCGAAAATTTTCAAAAAACAAAAACTTTTATTGCTGAATAAAGCGATTCCGTTAGCGAGTAGCCAAACTAATATTTGTGACGTCACAAAAATGGACCTTCTAGAAGAAAAGACCTCCAGAATTCAATAAAATGAACATGAGAGTGCGCCGGCCTGATAAAATGAAGTATGCCTTGCTACGAATCACTTTTTGTCTGCCAAAAATGTGACATTTCTCTTGCAATAATGATAATGATTTTTGAAGTCAGATTTTTGACACAAATAAATAACCGATTTAAATGAAACCATAATATGTTAAACAATGGTTAAACCAAATAGGAGTTTACTTGATAAATAGTTAAACAATGGATATCATGGAATAACATCGTATTGGCGCTACTTTGTTTTAAAGGTACTTTACTCTAGCCCTAAATAAAAATTTAATTAATCGTCGGTAAGAAAAAGTGCATAGTACTAAATTTTAGGTAACAAAACCTAAAATAATTTTTTAACCAGAATCTAAAAGGAAAAAATGTCTTTATATTGCCACCTTTTTATTAACATCCCTTTAAAATAAAATGTTTACATCGTTTAATTGATTTTTCATAAGAGAAAAAGGGCATGTTGAGAAATTTTAGGAAACAAAACGTTGCAAAATTTTTCAGAATATTATTGCTGACAAAAAAATGTCTGAATAATGTTTAATACCTTTTAAATTTAAAGGTAACCGAAAAACGGTTTGAGATAATGAATGTTTGCTTGAGGCTAATGGATATTAATAAAGAAGACTTTAGCCCTAACGCCATGTTTCTTTTTAAATAAGCGAGATCCCAATGAGGGCCCCGAAATTCACATATCCATAGAAACCCCAACCAATTTTTGTTCTAATAAAGTTCATTATGAACATTTCAAATTGTTTGATTTATATTGCTAGATCGAATTTGTAGTAGCAAACACTCTTCTACAAAAATCTACTGTTTTTTGTACTCACATTATGTGGGTTAGTTTTAAGTTCAGTTAAAAACAAGTTTTCGATTTACGTAGCAAATAAAATAAAAGGGAAACCTGGAATTAATTATGCTATATTTGGCACATCTTACATAACAAAAGTGATAAGTGCTTTTTCCTGTTTAATAAATTTGATATAATAAACTCTTATATGATTTGGAAATTATAATTAGCGAATTAGCCGTAAATGGTTAAATTATTTATTGAATAACAGAAGTTAGTGTAATTAGACACATACCACTGACCTTTCAAGTATTTGCTACTCTGATTGATTAGAATATAAGTACATATGTTCATATTGATAACAAAGACATTAACTTTTCATATCATTATAGTCAGTCACATTATTTACCATAGCTATTTTTAGATCTACTTCATGATAAACAATGCTTCAAGAACTTAAGATACCAACTGTGTACAGAGTGACTCAGAAAAAGTTCTAAATTTTTTTAATTAGGGCCGTAAAGCTAACAATTTTCCATGATTTTTATTTTAAAATTTTGCAGAAATTTTTATTTTTTTTGTGTAATAGTAGTTTTTGTATCAAGTTTTATAAACGAGTTTGATAAAACACGCAAGCGAGGGTTTTATAAACGAGTAAAGACGTTTGTATAACGTGTTACACAACTATACTTTTTCTACGACCCCAAAATCAAACAATATCGCACTTTTTTGAAGAAAAAATATCGACTTAAACAAAAGTTAGGTTAGAAAAAACATTTTAGAGTAGATACGAAGATACATGTTGTAATATTCAATAAACGGTTATTTTAAATCCAAATCCTACCTCTGCTACACTAAATACTGTCTAAAATTATAAAAATACCCAAAAAACAACTCACTGTTATAGTTTTAACGCGTTTTTTAGCATACTTGTTGGCATCCGTAAAAACTAACACTAACAACATTTGCAATGGCTTTAATTTTTAAGAAATGTAAACATATACTTAATTTTTCACTGTAACTTTAATTAGAATACATTTTTATTAAATGAAGACACCAAACTATACGTTTTTGACAACTAAAATAAATACAAAAATATCATGTGTCATTTTCTGCCAGTAACGCTAACTTCGGCCCGTGGGTAAAGAGCTTGTTGCAACTTCATCCTGTGGGTAAAGTGCCATTTTACCCACAGCTTGCAAGATATAGCTAAAGGATTGTTTTAGGTTTAATTAAGTCGTGCGATTAGTGTCATTTTAAAGGTGAAAGTAGAAAAAGTATTATAAATTCGATCAGTCCAAATCGGTAATTTTTGTCATAAAGCAAAAATTCTTACAGATTCGTGCTTTTTATTAAATTTACAATAACTTTTAAAAGATCTGTTCGTCTGCATGTCACGTTTTTTCGTGGCTACGATATCCCAAGAACAAAAAGCATTTTTGGATTTTTTTTGTCAAGTTACTCTTAGGTAAAAAAAATGATTTTCTGGATTTTAGCAATAAATTTTTTTTTAAGACAGTTATAAACTCGGTAGGTCTAGATGGCTTTGACAGACAAAATAGTGTTGCGTTGAATTTTGCTTCTCTTAGACTTTAAACGTCCCAATTGACAATTACATAACCTCTTGGTTGCCGAAATTATTTTCTTTTCTTCTTAAGTTAGTAGTTTGTACCCTTCGCAGATTTTTTATTTAGACATGTAAAAAATAATCTTTTCTTTTTGCTCATTACTGCGAAGAGTACCTCATAAATTGTTCACAGAACATTTTATAAAAAAACATTAAAAAAATTGACAATTCTGCAAAGAGTAAAAAATCCTATCGTTTTCAATTTCTACCCATTTTTGTTGTGGATTCAAAGCGAATATCTGTAAACAACTAATCCGATTCGAATGTATTTTGTTTTGAATATCAAAAGCTCGATCAAAACCAAGTTTGACCAATTAGGTAAAAATCAATAACCTAGCCAAGCCCTATTATTAGAACCACCTACCTTTCTTATGGCAATGTTCTATGAAATATTTAACATCTATTTCTAGTTCTACATATAGCATTCAAAACAATGGAGACGTAATTCCCTATTTACCATTTTATGCGGGTTTTAAAACCAATAATTTTGATTAAGTTCTATTTTTAGGTCACATATTATTAATTATAAATAAAAATAGTTCACCGAGTTCTGACATAAACAGTTTGTAATTATTAGTCATAAACAATTTTTTATATGCGTAAATTTCTTCAATTTTAACGGAATTAAAATACAGGGTGTCGTTGTTGGAGAACCCCAAGAAAATGTTTAAAAAAATTCATCTGTCATATTCATTAAGAAAAAAGCAAACAAAGTTTCATAAGTTTGGCAATACTGATTGTAGAAATACATCTTAAAAACTCATATACTATCCATTCACATCTTAAAAAAACCAGCGTAGGCGAGCCATAGGGTGATAGATTTTTCCTGTATATTGTCATTAATGTCACTTATGTTTGCTGGTTATGTAAGAAAAGTCAAAAAAATTAATACATGCATTTAAAAACATGTTCAGGGCATCTGAATCGAAAACAATGGTCTCAACATATACAGAAGTATTTATTTTATTATTAAATTACTTTATAATGCCCTAATCATTAAAACAATTAAAAGTTTACACAAAATAGGAATTATTTATGTAAGTACTCACTGTTAAGAAGTCCTTTTAGGTATCATAGGATAAATTTTACCAAAATGTCTACAATTTTCTTCATAAATTCTCACATCTCAAGCAAAAATTGTTTCGTTTTTCCAATTTTTACGCCTGTTTTATGTAACTGTCATATTATTTTTGGCATTTTTAAATTTTTAATAACAGAAAATTGGAAATATAATGCCAACTTTGAGGAAAATCCAACTTTTCAAAGAAAAATATTCTAGTTTTCATAGGTGACTATGTTTTTTTTTTAACTGTGAATGGATAGTAGATTCTTTATCATACATTTTTGCGTTAGATTTTATTGACATTGTTGTCAGCTTCATTTCATATAATTTTTGTTAAATTAAAGTGATTATAAAAATGTAATTTGTCCATTTAAAAGATAAACAAATGGTCAAATAATTTTAGATAGATTGTGTCTTAGTATTTAGCCAATTTTTTCGATTATATGTGCTGTAATAAGCGTTCATAGTTTTGCAATTTGGGGCCTTATATCTTGAAGGATATGTGAGATAGATTTTTTTCTAATTTTTTGTGGGGGTCAATAGACAGACATGCCCCAATAAGGTATCGCGTTAATGTGCCAATTTTTGGATCTGTATTGATTAAAAAAGTGCTCTTATGACATAAACATTTTTTTTTTTCGGAATAATAGTACATTATGTAAAATGGGCGTAAATGGTTTCAATAAAAGAAAAATTAATCAAATTTTATTTGAAACTGGACCATTGACAATAGCTTTTAACTCTTTTAGATTGACACTTTAAAATTGTAGATCGTAAATCTATTTTATTTTGTTACAAATATTTTTTTTATTTTCAGGTACTGCAAGATATGCAAGTATAAACACACATTCGGGCATCGAACAATCAAGAAGAGATGATCTCGAATCTTTAGGTTATGTTTTAATGTATTTTAATAGAGGATCGTTACCTTGGCAAGGCCTTAAGGCTGCTACAAAACGACAGAAATATGAACGAATATCTGAAAAGAAAATGTCCACTCCTATAGAAGAACTTTGCAAAGTAAGTTATTTTATATTCTGCAAAACTATTAAATTAACATCTAAAAATATTTTTACATTTCTTTGTTTTATTTATTTAAAATAATCTAAGCTAGAGTGGTTTTGCAATCAAGAGTTATCTTTAAGTTAAAATTAAACTAAAGATCCAAGTGTAAAATGGTTTAATTTTTTTTGTTTTTTTTTAGGGATTTGCAGTAGAATTTCAAACATACCTAAATTATTGTAGACAATTAAGGTTCGACGAGAGGCCAGACTACAGCTATCTTCGACAATTATTTAGAACACTTTTCCATAGACAAGGATTTACTTATGATTATGTATTTGACTGGAATATGCTCAAATTCGGTAAGTTATCAATTTTAATTCTCAAAAAACACATTCACGCCCTTTTTAAAATAGTGTCCCGTTACGTCCAATACCGTATTTTCTAAATAAAATTTGTCTTTTTAACTCTTAAATAAAAACAAGAAAATATTTGGACGACGCAAAAAAAAATCTACCAAAAAGAAATAATATTAGTTTTTACCCGCTTTTTAGCTTTTTATGATACAAAACACATTATTGCCCCCAATTTTAAGAGAATTAAATAGATGTAGCATCATTTAAATACGTAGGCACAATATTTGGGTATTTGATAAACACGCAGCAAGTAAGGGAAAGATGTTGATGTTGCCCCCTCTCCACGCTAACTTGTGTATACGTTTATATCGGGTGAGCAAATAAAAACGGCCCCTAAGTAGGCTATGAACAGTGTAAAATCTGTCAATTAACAATATTTTGACAATCCCCATGACCTACTTAGGGGCCGTTTTTATTTGCTCACTCGATACTTCCAATAGAATATCATTTCTATGGGATACATTTTATGTATTTTATTATTTTGAAAATAGTCCTCAATTTTAAAGCAAAATTCGCGATTTTTGACGCAAACGCGAGGTAAAATTTGGTGCGCCTTTTAAAACAGAAATTAGCATTCCATTTTTTACTTCTGTGTACAAGAAACCAACATGTGTTGTCGTCACTATTTGTCACCGCCAATGGAGTTTTCTAACCTCAAATTCGTAAATTTGTATGTGGGTTTTACGTAAACGAACCAAATTTTTAAGTAAAAGCAAGATATTCTGTATATTCTATACTTCATTAAATGGTATACAATGCGATATTATAAAAAAGACAAAATTAAAGAAAACTACCAGTTGCTGTTATAATTCTTGTCAGCCTATCAGAGATATGGTAAATATAAACACTTCTCCTAACCCCCCATAAGGGTTGTTTATCAGTTTACCAAATAAACTGCTCCAACAAAGTTAGGGATATGGTTGTTTGTCAACCTTCCTAAAGTTTTAGAAAGAACATTTTTCTTTTAAAATAACAAATAAAAAAAAACAAATCTTAACATCAGATTTTTTTTTAAATTTTATTAGGGGTTCAATATTTTTTTGGACTTTGATTAAAATGTGGATTTTTTGAATTTTATAATAGGTCCCCAAATTTTTTCTAGTCGTTTTTAAAAGTAGGGTTACTGTCTTGTTTAATTTTTAAGAAGGTCTAGAAGCCAATAGAATACTCTGGATGATTGGGACCGGACGTCTCTGGTTGATATGGTCAATTTCTTTAACGTTGGTCAAATTGTTAATCCTTCTTTTGATAATCGTCAATTTAAGACAGAAGCTACTTCTAGAAGTCCTAAAAGTTGTAAATCAGGCGCTGCAACCAGTACCAGAATGATACCTTACAGATCAAGTTCGGAGAAAGCCTTTAAGTCTGTGTAGGTCCTTGCGGGAACGGCTTCCGAATGCCGATGGTGCTTCTGAACCCATTTTAAAGGTAAAAAAGCGTCTTCACGAAGTCAATGTAAGATCTAGGCAATTTGTAAGAAGAGTTCCGTCAACCCCAGATCACAAACAAAAACCATTGGGAGGGGAAAAGAAAAGAGTATATCGGCATGAAAAGTGGCAATCCGTACACTGCTTACAAACGATTCCAGATTTGGTAGATTTTCTGCTAGTCGTCATGTACGGGTCAGGAATCGTGATCCTACTTAGAAATCTTCTGCATCTGGATTCCCCTGTAATCAGTACAGACTCCCACTTTTCATGCCCATATACTCTTTTTTTTTCCCATTCCAATGGTTTTTGTTTGTGATCTGATGGTGATGGAACTTTTCTTAAAAATTGCCTAGATCTTACATTGACTTCGTGTAGACGTTTTTTTACCGTTAAAATGGTTTCAGAAGCACTATCAGCATTCGGAAGCCGTTTCCTCAAGGACCTACACAGAATTAAAGGCTTTCTCCGAACTTAATCTGTAAGGTATCATTCTGGTACTGGTTGCAGTGCCTGATTTGCAACTTTTAGGACTTTTAGAAGTAACTTCTGCTTCAAATCGGCCTTTATCAAAAGGAGGTTTAACAATTTGACTAACGCTAAGGAAATTGGCCATATCAGTCAGAGTCGTCCGGTCCCAATTATCCCGAGCGTTCTATTGGCTTCTAGACCTTCTTAAAACTTGAACAAGACAGTACCCCTACTTTTAAGACCGACTAGTATAATTTTGTTAACCGATTATGAAATTTAAAATATTCACATTTTTGTCAAAATCCAAAAAATTATTGAATTCCTTATAAAATTTAAAAAAAAGTTTATGGTAAGATTTCTTTTTTTTTATTTGTTATTTTAAAAGAAAAAATTTTCTTCTAAAGCTTTAGGAAAGTTGACAAACAACGATATCCTTAACTTTCTTGGAGCAGTTTAATTATGGAGTGTATAAAATATCTATTTAATTCTCTGATCATTGATTGCCCCCAACTCGCACAATGTGACATTAAAAACCATTTTTTCACATATCGTTGATTAATAACCCCTATTAAGGCATGGCAACGAGCGAGTCTCTTCTATGTTTAAAATTACTATCTATGTTTCTCAGTGGCGGCTCGTGGGTACGCAATCGAGGTAGGCAACAGGTCAATTGATCGGGGGGGATCGCTGCAGGGGGTCCGCAAATGGCGCCGCAGGCGAAAATTTTTTTGGACTTCAAGGTCAAGCATTTTCCTAGCACTTAAAGAAAATTAATAGATGCCATGGTCAATAGCAATTTAAGGCAATAAAGGTTTTTTTTTTTTTTTTGAACAGGGGAAATCATGCATATGACACCAGAAGGATAGGTAGTGCCGGACTCATACCGACTAAAACCCCTCACGTTGTGCGATAAGCACTATTAAACAACTGAACGATACAACAAACCCGGAAAGAAACAATAAAAAAAAATAACGACCTATGTTTTAAAGATTAAATTTATTCGCCGATCCTTAAGAAGAACAAATTTGTTGATAATAATATCATGAAAGTTATCGCCCCTTGAAAGTTCCAGAAGAAGTTCTTTTTCGATCGAAAGCAATGAAAGAGAAGAAAGCCTATCCTGCGACATACTATTTCTAGTGTAACTTAAAATCCTATTCAAAGCGGAAAAATTCCTCTCAACTGAAACGCTTGTTGATGGAATGGTAGAAATCAGTTCGAACAATCTAAATGCATCGGGAAATATTTCGACAAAATCATTTTCAATTAAATACTTAAGAAGATCAGGAAGTTTAAGATTTAGAACGTTGATATCCGCATATAAAACTGTCAATTCATTAATTAACCGCTGCTTATCCGAAAAAAAATCCTTGTACTGCCTCATTAACAAATCAACCAAATCTAGAGGAAAGCTATTACGAAACTTACTAAACTGCTTACCATCAGCCAAAGAAAAATAGGATAAACTTTCCATATCCTGAAAGCGAACGTCCATTTGACCAATGATGTTGTCCAAAATTTCAAAATAAAGCGCCCTAAAAGATAATACCTCATTACCCTCAATTTCAAAACTTGGCCTCAGATTTCTAAGGGATGAAGGCTCATTTGAACTTATCCTTTTTTTGGCAGATTTAAAAAATTCCGAAAATTTTTCATCATTACGAAGTTTTTTAATTCCCTCAACCGATACATTAATTTGAACCCTACAATAAGAAATATCTAAACTCTTTTTCTGCAAAATACTAAACAATAAATCGGCGGTAATATTGAAGATCTCACTATAAACAATTGTCAAAAAGGAAAACTCAATACTAGAAAAATTTTTCAAAAACCCCCGAGCACCATTAGCAGACTCTGCACTAGAAGTTGGATCACTAGAAATTTGTAAAAAAACATCCTTTAAACCTGCCCATTCCGAATTCACAACATTAACCGTTTTGGATCTAGAAGACCAACGAGTTTCACAGTATCTAGGTATTCGCTTACCAACAACTGAATCTAGCACAAAAGACCTTTTTGCCGATAAATGAAAATAGGCGGGGACCGAAGTTATGGTCTGAAAAAATATCCTACACTTCTTTATACATTTAGAGCCATTAAACAAAACTAAATTAAGACGATGAGCACAACAATGGGTAAAAAGAGCACAAGGAGCAGAATCCTTAATTTTACGTTGAAGACCATTAAGAGAACCACACATTACACTGGCACCGTCATAACACTGCGCAACCAACTTATTTTTCCAATCAAAAGGACCTAACACCGTGGAAATTAATTGAAACAAAGCTTCAGCCGTCCTATCTTCACTAACATCAAAAAAACCCAAAAATCTCTCCTTTATCAACCCTTTTATAACATACCGAACCGAAATCGCACATTGAGACTTTTCCCTATGATCAGTAGTATCATCACACAATACTCCAAAAAACTTCGCAGCCAAAATTTCTTTACTAATAACCTCCGACAAATAGTCCGACACACATTCAATCAACTCATTTTGAATAGTTTTCGAAGTCCCCTTAAAAACACCCTCAATCTTTTTCACATGCTCCAAAATCTCCGAATCATACTTAGTCAACATACTAAACAACTCAACAAAATTACCACGATTTAAAGACTCTCTAGACTCATCATGACCACGAAATGCCAACTCCTGCTTCGCCAAAAACACAACAACATCTATCAAATAACCGACCAACTTACGATTCTTTCGTACATCTTCATTATACACCTGTTTAGAAATGTGACATGCATTTGAAAACGAATCCTCTAAACTAAACGAATTTTTTTCAAAAAGTTTTAAAGCTGCAAAACATTTCATATGTTCCTTCGAGATTTCGTGCTTCTTTAAAGCCGTAGATAAATTTTTTATGTCAGAATACCCCTTGCTAACCCAAACACTACTTTTAATCAAGGAAAATATAAGACAAGGCCAACAAAACAAACTATTCAAAAACACACTCCCACACAACCACTTTTTCTCCTCAAAAATACCTACATTAAAAGAGCGGGTAAATTTCTTACCCTGCTTTTTGTCCGATGAAAGAATGCTAATTCCAGATACCGGCCGACCCAACTTAACAATCTCAAATTGTTCATGCCTATTTCGTCGAGAAAACGGGGTTTCCAATAGAGAAGTAACCAAATCATGACAGACATCCATCCTTCTAAAAGAAAAGCACTCAAAAAAAATCACAAACACAAAATACACACACAAAATAACAAAATCCACACACAAAATAACAAAATCGATCCACAAAACAACAAAAAATCACTCACACGTTTTTTAATTTAATAAAAGGTTTAAAAAAACACTAATTTATTATAATAAAGCGCGTAAAAAATGTTTAATAATGGCGAAATTGATAAATCAAAGTGTCACTAAGAAGAGCAAGCTCTGCAAACTAAAACAAAGCTTTTTAATTGGTTGAAGGCACTGACATATGTTGCCTACCTTACAGCTATCTCTCTCATACATTTTTATGCAGATTCACGTATTTAGAGCAAGTGCAGCCACCTGTGTGAGGGTGTGACCTACTTCTCAGAGTAGGCGACAAGCATGAGTGCCTAGCCTGAGCTAATCGTAGTAAATTTAATGTCGCCGCGTAGCGGCGCGAAAATTTGAAAGTTTTACCAAGAATTTTCATATTTAGGTGTTATTTTTAGACAATTATTTTTTAAATTTATTATTTTTTTGTAAAAAAATATGCAAATTTATACCAAAAACCAAAGTAAAAATTAATTATTTATTTTTTAAAATTTTGCAATTTATTAATTCTTTTTTATCATTTTTTAAGGTAGGCAGTGCCTACCTTGCCTACCCTGACGAGCCGCCACTGATGTTTCTACATTACAAATGTTAATAGTTATTTAACCAGTAAGTGTGTTAATAAGTGAGTTTATTAATCGCCATTTAACATATGAACTAGTTACAATGCTGCATCGCACATCGTACATCATTATTAAATAAATTATAAATTAAAACAGTTATTTCACCAACTAACAGAAACAATGCGTCGGCCATTCAAATTTATTAAAGTTGAAGAAGAAGATCTGTCACCAAACTTTTATTAATTGTGATAAAAAAAGAATGTTATTTCTTTAAAATGTGGTAAAAGGATCTGCTTCTCATTCTTTCCAAGGGTAAATATTTAATTTCTTTTGGTTTTTGTTGCTTGAATCCTAATTAAAGCTACTTTAACGTTTGTAATGTAGAAACATATATAGTAATTTTAAACATAGAAGAGCGTTACTATGGGTCATGGTAACCATGCATTAATAGGGGTCATTAATCAACGATTTGGAGTGCATTAATGAATGTCTTTAATAAACGATGTGCGAAAAATATAAGTTATTAAATAATGTGTTTCAACTGTTGAAAGGTGGTCACTGTCAATAGTTCTCCCCTACTTTCTTGAGTCCAAAAAGCACCCTGTATGTCTCAATTTAAAATACCCCTATTTTCAAGGTGGTTCCCGAGGCGCCCACTGCGAAGAGAACACAACCGGCCGAGCAGGCGCCCGCTACCCCCCACACACGGCGGGCACAGGCCCCAGCGACGCCCCTGCCACGCCCCAAACCGCCGCGGCTGCGCAGTCACGCAGCAGGCGTCCCGCGGCGCATGACCGTGCAGACCTCATGGCCGCTACGGCAGGCGCTAATCCGGCAACAGCGCCCGCACCTCTAGATGACGTCATCACATCTAGTAAGTCGCTTAAAGGAAAGTTTCTCCCACCACCTACCTTCACACGCTAACATTGACCTTAGTCGAGGGGTTGATTTATGCGAAATTGTGTGTACAACACACAAAACGTAGAAATTGTAAAATTAAATTACATTATTTAAAAACCAATGTTTCTAATTGCTATTTTTGATTTTGGCAGGTAATTCAAAAAACAGTTGTTTCAAATTGTCAACAATGAAAACCTAGCGTCATTGTTTTAAGAAGAGATATACAGGGTGTCGCAAATTTAAGTGTCACCATTGAAATCTCGCCGAGAGGAAATTTATTGAAGGAATTCCTGTAAAAATATGCCTAAAAAGTAAATTTTTTTTCAATTGAATTTCTCCTCGGATCTCGCTTTAAAGATATAGGGTCGGATAAATAGAAGCAAAGTTACTATTTTAATGCTCATTAATCTCCCGCAAGCAGAACTTAATTATCTCTTAGCGTTTTTCGGTTATCTTTAAAAAACCAAAAAAAGTGCATTTTGGTTATTTGGTGGTAACGTTTTTGTTTTTAATGGATGTTTTTGAAACTAATTTCAGACACTTTTTTGTCAGCAATTAGATTTTGGCTAAAAAAAATTCTGTTTCGTTCCCCAAAAATTGTTATCTCTTATATTCTTATGGGAGATCAATTAGGTTTTTCGTTTTTATGTAAACACTTTATTAGAAACCAGAAACCAATTACACAATAGGCTAATTTTTGCGTTCCATAGCCATATAACCATAGTTATATCAGACAAAGATAGATAAATACGTTTCTCTTACAACAAAGAAAGACAGCAAATAACTATGGTTTTATAGTTATTGACGCCAAAAAGTTCCTAATGTTTGTACTATGTTCAGTTAGTTTTTTTTATATAATTTAAAAATTTAATTTATTATAAGAAAAAAGAACACAATTAATATTTTTAGCTAACGAAAGGTAGTATTTTTTTTTAACCAGAATCTTATTACAGGCAAAAAATGTTACGCTAATGGTAAATTTTTATGAACATTCCTCAAAAATTAAGGGTATAGTCCGAATGACTCTCTAACCTAACCTAACCTAACCTTGGTTATCGGTCAACTTTGTCATACATGTTTGTATAGTTCTTTCTCTCTTGTACCGGTGAAAAGGTTACCATTAGGACCATGCCCTTAATGTTTACATAGAAATTGAATACGCCTTATTAGTGATGACGAAATATGAAGCCAACAAAGACAAAATCGCATCCTAATTTCCATGGTTTTGAAGTTTTGACAACTACTTGTCAAAAGGTAATTTTCGAAGTAATTGTTAAAATTTCAAAACCATGGAAACTACGATGTGATTTTGTCTTTGTTGGCTTCAGTGACGACACACTAATATGTGCTTGAGTATAATTTTTTAAAACGAAACAATATCGGTTTTTTTTTAACCAGAATATGGTAGCTCAAAGAAAGTGTCCGAATAATATCAAACTTTCAAAAACATTCCATAAAAAATAAAAACGTAGCCATAGAGAAATGCACTTTCCTAGTTTTTTAAAGATATCCGAAAAACGGTTAAAGGTAACCAAATTTTGCTTGCTAGAAGCTTATGGGCATTAAAATAGGCAACTTTTCTTTTCCATCGACTTTATATATCTGAAGGTAAGCGAGATCCCAATGGTGGTCCTCGAATTCGCGACACTCTGTAGATATTTAAATACCTTTGGTGCATCTTAATCCACTTATTTGGAGGGAAACATTGTTTAAAATATCTAAAACAACAAATTATTTAATAACAGGGTTTTCATGTTGTAAGAAATCTTTTTACGTATTGTACACAACTTCAGTAATTGATCGACCCCTCGTTTTTATCATTGTATACATCAGTCATGTTTTTTTTTTAGTTTATTTAATATATCTGTGAATTAACTATTTTCCTATGCTATTGCTTGATTACATTCATTATTTTTTGGGTGCGTTTTTTATGGGTTCATAAAATTAAAGTATGAAGGATTTATAATTTTTATTTTTACTTTTTTATCTAAAATAAAAAATCCTTGTGTATATCAATTTTCAAAAGTCAAAATTTAAGTGAACTTTTTTTTTTAATGCTGTATCTTTTTTAATATTTATTAGTTTTAATAACTAAATGTTTAAATATTCGTTTTCATTTTGAATTCGTACAATATATATAATTAATATACATATTACGAAAATCGGAAAATATAAAAAAGTTTTGAACTTGTGTATATTTTGAATTATTCGGGTGTTAATATTATTAAAAATACAAATAATTGTTTGGAGCTTTAGTGAAATTTTTGGATATTCTATTTGGGTGTTTAAAAAAGTGTGTGGCAGGTTAAAAATATAAAAATTAAAAAAAATCTGTTTAAATTTTTTTTACAACTCAATTTTATTTGCGAATGTGGGTATTCACGTTAAAAAAACATTCCTTACACTAAAAACAAGTGTTTTTTTTTTTTGAGTTCGAACTTTTCAATGCTAGAAAATCGCCTTATAAGACGAGTTTTTTTATGCTATTTTTTATATTTGCTTAATTTAATATATTAAAAAGCATTTTTAATTTAAATTAAAAACGTAATTTAAAATTTTGTTTTTATTGGATGGCAACATTGACTTTTTGAAATAAAAAGTAAATTTCGGTCAGACATTTTGAATAATGACATTTGTAAAGTTTACTTACTTAATACTGAATGAATAGGCGTTTTTGAAGAAATGTAACCGTTGATATCGTTTCTCCAATTCTTCAAGTTATTCCCTTTACAAAAAAACTATGTCCCCCCATAGTTTATAATAGTAAAATTTGTAAATAAAAAGTACCTTGCAAGGGAAGAATTCATCTTTTTGCATCTGGAAAACAAACCTAATAAAACAAAATTTCGGTTTAATAATGAAGCAAATCAGCAACCTAAAAATTTTTTTTATAATGTGTTTATTATAGAACGCAAATATAAAAAAAAATTTAGTCTTTAAACTTTGTAAGAGATGTTTTTTTACCGTGTTTCACCCACTATTCTAATTTTGTGATTATGATGTACATATTAATTTTTCCTAGGTGGATATTTGGGTTTTATTCAACTTTTTATTAATTTATACAATGACTGTTTACAAACTTTTTAACAAAACTAAAATTAATAGGTTAGTTATTATAAAGTGTCCACACAAAATAGGCTGTCCACACAAAATAGGCGGTATTAGAATTTATCGAACTAAATTCTACAAAACGAAAAATTTGCTGCGATTTAAAAATTCAGAAAACTCAAATATACATAGTGTCCCCGAAACGAGTGCATCTCTTAAGAGGGTTGATAGAGGACGAAAAAATAGACAGATACACTCGACATGTCCTAGGCTAGGGGACACCGTTTAATAACTACACCCCTTTAAGTCTACTTCCCTACAAATATTTAATCGTAAATATTTTACAAATGATTTATCGAACCATAATAGAATTGATGGAATCATTAACGGCATTAAAACATTTCTTTTAAACTTGTTTTGACATTTGTAGCCCCCTTAGAAATGGAGTTACCACCGGTAGAGTGCATAAAGATTGTCGTAACTTTTTTGTTCCTAACAAATTTGTAATTTTATTTATTGTTGCTGCTAGATGGGTTCAATAAGTAACTTTTTTATTACCTGAAACTTCCCGCTTTACTGTACCAATTTGGAATAATTAATTAAAAATGGCATTATTGTATTTTCTATCTTGCTTAAAACTAGACCAAAAACTTACTTTAGTTGATTGATAGTAGACAGTGACGGAATAGTCACCCAAAAAATGCTAGTTTTGTGCAAGAAAGTAAATACAATAAGCCCCTTTTAAATTAATTGTTTTAAATCGGTACAGTTAAGCGAAAAGTTTCAGGTGATAAGAAAGTTTCTTATTGAACCCATCTACCAGCAACAATAAATAAAATTACAAAATTGTTAAGAACAAAAATGTTACCTCAAGCTGTATGCACTCTACCGGTGGTAACTCCATTTCTGAGGGGGCTACAAATGTCAAAACAAGTTTAAAAAGAATGTTTTTATTGCCGTTAATGGTTTCATCAATTGTATTATGTTTCGACCATTTGTAAGATATTTACGATCAAGTATTTTTAGTGAAGTAGACTTAAAGGGGTGTAGTTTTTAAACGGTGCCCCCTGGTGACATGTCGAGTGTATCTGTCTATTTTTTCGTTCTCTATCTACCCTCTTAAAAGATGCGCTCGTTTCGGGGACATCCTGAATTTACGCTGGGTGTCAAAAAAAGAAAAAAAAATACTTGTGTGTAATTTCTAGTTTTTCGGATTTTTGATTCGAAGTTGGATTTTTAATTTGGAGCTATTTGTGGGGAGATTCTTGTACATATTTATTATAAATTCATAAATGGCGTAAAATAAACTATGTTTTATTAAACTTTGTCATTTATAACATTTTTAGTAATTTTTTTCAGAAATTATTGTTTTTTTTTCTTTTTTCATTAAAGAAATAAAATAATGAGATAGTTTTTAAGAAAAATCAAGAATGTTATCAAATGGCATTGTTACTAATAATACGTGCGTTGCAAAAATAAACCACTTAATCTAATTTATGATTGAAAATCTAAAAAGAAACGTGTTTAAAAAAAAAATGCACTAAACTTTGTTTTTTTGAGTTTCTATCATGTTTTGGATTTTTTGTGCGTAATTTTAGCGACACTCTGTATGTTATGAGTTAATTATAAAATCGTAAAATAGTAGGTAGGTTGAATTTTTGTTATCACTGTAACAAACTAAATATTTTTGACCATTTTAAAAAAAATCACACATTTGTTTTTTAAATACAAATCATGATTAAAAAATCACTGCAATATTGACTTCTTTATATTAATGTTAACTATACTGTGTTCATAAATTACTAAACACTACTACTATTCATAATAATTTATCATTTTAAGTAAAAAACGTAAATTTTAGAAAATTGTTTTCATTTTTAAAATAAACTTTTTTTTTATTTTTTAAAGTTGATTCGTTTTGTTTTATTCATTCACCTTTCACCGCCTGCATGTTTTCCCTGCATTTTAACCTAAACCATGGTAAAGTATACCGGTATGCCGAGTTTTGAAGCAAAATTGAATCATTTTGCGCATGACGTCATTTGGATGACGAAGTATGACGTTAATTTGACACTTATTTAAATGACGCTAAGCATACCGGTATACTTTGCAATGGCAATACAAATGGACCATATAAGAACAAAATTTGGTTGGTGTTTCCAAGGATATATGTCAATACCACCCGTCGTTCAAGATGTCAATTGTCATAACGGTATTATTTTTGTACTTTTATTAAATAGAACGCTAATATACCAAAAAACAACAAGCAGTCGCTTTAAAACATTAAATGTACAAGCTAAAATGTTTGTGAAACATTTAGGACTGTTTTACATCGTCAATTTTAGATAATTAGGTAAGAAAGTGCATAATGACTCATTTACAAAGGGACTTCCATAAATGTGTTATAATAATCCGCATTTTGTTTTATGTACGGACTTTGCATTAAAAGTACTTTTGTAAATGAGTTATTATGAAATTTTTTTTAACTAATGGAGGGTATTTGTACAAAAATTGGTTGGGGTTACCTAGGATATATGTCATACCACCCGTCGTTCCAGATGTTAACTGACATTACTTCTGAATTTTATACTTTTATTAAATATAACGCTAATGTACCAAAAAACAACAAACTGCCGGTTTAAAAGATTCAATGTACGATCTAAAAGGTTTTAATAACATTTAGAGAGTGTCTTACAACTTTAATTCTTTATAAATAGGTAAAAAAGAAAATTATGACTCATTTACATGAGGATTTCCGTGAATGTTTAAAATAATCTGCATGCACGGATTTTGCATCAAAAGTACCTTTGTAATTATTATTATTATGCCCTTTTTTACCTATTTATGAAGAATTGAAGTTGTAGAACACTCCGTAAATTTTATACAAACCTTTTAGCTGGTACATTGACTGTTTTAAACCAGCAATTTGTTGTTTTTTGGTATATTAGCGTTATATTTGATAAAATTATAAAATTCAGAAGTAATGTCAGTTAGCATCTTAAACGACGGGTGGTATTACAGATCTTCTAGGTTATCCCAACCAATTTTTGTACGAATACGCTTCATTGACGATGTAAATTACATTCGTACATTAATTGTTTTTTGGTATAGTAGCGTTATATTTGATAATAGTATCAAATATTGACGTTACGTCAGTTGGCATCATAAACAACGGGTGGCATAACACATATCCTTGGAAACCCCAACCAATTGTTATTCTTATATGGTCCATTAAAAAAAATAAATAATTTAATTGTTGCGACAAAAAAAGTGCATAATAATCTGTACAGAATTGAGCAAAAAAGTAAGTAACCAAACAAAAATCCATGAAGTAGCAGTCTGTAGATTTATTTTGTGAATGCCAAATTTAATTTCAGATTCTCCCCGTTTATATGACAGTCACGAAAGAAGAATGTCGATAAGATTGAGGCAAAATCAAAATGCCAATGCCTCTACTTCAGATTTAAGCAACCCAAAACAAGCCAAGTGAGTCCTAAATAGGTATAAAAACTATTATTAAATAAACATTAATTTGCTTTCATTTTATTATTATCTATTTGTTGCCTCTAGTCGTTATTTGGTTGCCTTCGAAGTACACATTCCATTAGTTAGATTCGTTTGGGATAATTGAAAACGCTTTTGACAGCTTCTATTTTAAGGCTAGAGATTCAAATTCATAAATTGGAAGATCTGTGCACTCAAAAGTTCGTAAAAGTCATCTCCTTAAACGTCAGTTCTTTCGAAATTTTAACCAAATATGTAAAAACACGGATTAATACATCAATAACTATGATTAAAAATATTCAAGATAATGTTTGTGATCCATAGAAGTGGTACCGAGTGCAAGATATAATAAATATATGGTTAAATAGTACTTTTAGTGTTTATCTTTCTGCATTGAAATCTTTAAACAAGCACATCTATATTAGGGAAAAACGTAAGTTGCAATTTTAATCATTTACAACCTTAAAAAAAACATGGCAAATTAACGTATTATGGTTTGGCATAGACCACGTAATGTATACAAACCACAAAAAATAGATCCGTAGTCGAAAAACTAATATTATAATGATTGTTGAAGTCAGATTTTCGACACAAAAAAATAACCGATTAAAATAAAACTATAATACGTTTGTATTACTTGTACTATTTTTCTAGTTTTCAAAATTACGTTTAGTTTTAATATACGATGGGGTCCTCATGTAGATGTGCTATTTAGTAGAATTGACGGGAGCTTAACGGAGATGACTTATACGAACTTCTAGAAGCACAGATCTTCGAATCTGTGAATTTAAATCTCTAGCCTTAAAATAACCTAATGGATAAGGAAGCGTATTCGTACAAAAATTAGTTGGAGTTACCTAGGATATGTGTCATACCACTCGTCGTTCCAGATGCTAACTGACATTACTTCTCTTTTTTATACTTTTATCAAATATAACGCTAATATACCAAAAAACAACAAACTACCGGTTTAAAACATTTAATGTACCATCTAAAAGGTGTGTATAACATTTAGAGAGTGTTTTACATCTTTAATTCTTTATAATTAAGTAGAAAAGCAAATTATGACTCATTTACAAAAGGATTTCCGTGAATGTTTAAAATAATCCGCATTTTTTTGGAGGCACGGATTTTGCATTAAAAGTACCTTTGTAAATGAGTCATTATGTTCTTTTTTGACTAATTATGAAGAATTGAAGTTGTAAAACACTTCGTAAATGTTATAAAACCTTTTAGCTGGTACGTAGAATGTTTCAAACCGACAGTTTGTTGTTTTTTGGTATATTAGCGTTATATTTGGTAAAAATATAAAATTCAGAAGTTATGTCAGTTAGCATCTGGAACGACGGGTGGTATGACAGATCTCTTAGGTAACCCCAACCAATTTTGTACGAATATGCTTTATTAACTATACCCTTATTTGCATAAGACTCCTAATTTTAAATGTTATGTAAGTGTTTTCAATTACCCCAATATTTAGAGAACATAACTGTGCATTTATGTATAACAATTCAAATTTAAATCTCACCTATGTATTTCCTTGTTTGTTTTGTTCTGGAAGCGCCTCCGGAGTGCCAATGTCGGCCCCAAGCCAAACGGGGGGCCCTCCAGTAGCACCCGCCCCCCTCTCTAGACGTGGCAGCCAGAATAAAGACTCCCCCAGAATGAAAATGAAGATGTGAAGTTTAAAAGAGACTATGTAATAATTTTTGGTGTAAGCTAAATTTAATGAATTGTCAAGACCACTACTAAATTTATACTATAGGCTATGTTAAATATAAAACCATTTTGGTTACTAAAGATGCATAAAAATTTTGTATTTTTTTTTAAATCTAGTGAGAAATAAAGCTAAAAAATTGGTAATTTATTTTTTCTTAGCAAAAGTATATTTGTTTCAATTTTGTTGGATATAAAGCAAAAACTAAATCATAGCCTGAAACCCAAGTTAAATTTAGTGGGTCTTCTTAAATTATAGAAATTAAAATGTGTGTGAAATATTTTTAAAATAAAGAAGTGGTCTCAACGAATGTATTTTTATGTTGAAGGTAATACAGATTGCTTTTTTAAGTTTTTGGAAAATAAAGAGTTTTTTTACATTGACGCATCTTAGAAATAACGAGATCTATAGGGTGTCCAAAAAATGGCGCATAAACGCGATGGTACGCTCTTGGGGCATTCTCGGGGATTCCTAGAAAATTGTCAAAAAAATCCATCTGTTATATTCATCGAGAAAATTGTGAACAAAGTTGCATAAATTCGGCAACACAGTCTAGGAAAATACATCTAAAAATCCCATCTATAAGTCTAAAAATCCCATTTATGAGTCTTGATCATACACTTTTGCACTAGATTTTATTGACATTGTTGTCAACTTCATTTTATGAAAATTTTGTAAAATTAAATTGATTATAAAAATGTAATTCGACCATTTAATAAATAAACAAATGGTTGAATGGTATAAGATCTGTAGCTTTGTATTAAACAATTTGTTTCGTAAATATGTGCTGTTATATTCAAGATATAAGCATTTTAAGTTTCGTACTTTGGGGCAACATATCTCCGAGGGTATATGAGATAGATTTTTTTTAACAATATTCTGGGGTTCCCTAGACATGCCCCAACAACGTACAATCGCGTTTATGCGCCATTTTTTGGACACCCTGTATTAACGACAAAAAATAAAATTTTACACGTATACACAAGTTTGTGTGAAGAGGGGACATCAAGATCTTCCACTTACTTGCTGCGTGTTTGTCAGATATACAAATATTGTGTCAACGTATTTAAATCATGCTCCATCTATTTATTTCTCTTATCATTAAAAAATCCCAAATTTAACTAGCTGGGCGTCGTTATTTCTTAGAAACGTCAATATATTTAACGTAAGTGTAATCCTATTTTGTACATAGTTATTTATTAGACTGATAATTAGATTTTTGTGTAAAAAATAAATCATTATATACATGTTGCCCCCACAAAAACTTTATTTTAGAGTTTTAAAGTAAATTTTGTTCTTTTGGAATTAAATGTTAGGTTTTTTAAAACATTTTTTTTTATCGTCATTAACAATTGTTTAATAAAACATTACTGATTAAATAATTAATATTGTTTATATCACAAAGTTAACAATCCACAAAATTTATAATTTTCACATTAAGTTTTTTAAACACGTAGACCATTAATTTTAATTTTGTTGTACAAGTGCTAACAAAAAAAAATAAAGGAATTATTTTAAATAATAAACAAAATGCACCCTGTTTAAACAGGGTGTCCAAAAATTGTCACATAAACGCGATGGTACGTTATTGGGGCATGACAACCGATTTCTAAAAAAATTATTAAAAAAAATCCATCTGTTATGTTTATTGAGAAAAATGCGAACAAAGTTGCATAAATTTGGCAACACAGTCTAGAAAAATACATATAAAAATCCCATCTATGAGTCTTAATAATTCACTTTTGCATTAGATCTTATTGACATTGTTGTCAGCTTCATTCCATAAAAATTTTGTAAAATGAAATTGATTATAAAAATGTTATTCGACCATTTAAACGATAAACAAATGGTGAAATGGATTAGGATAGACTGTGGCTTTGTATTAAACCATTTTCGTTAATATGTGCTGTTATCTTCAAGGTATGAGCGTTCGAAGTCTTGCACTTTGGGACCTCTTATCTCCAAGAAATTTTTTTTTAAATTTTTCTAGGGATCCCTAGACATGCCCCAATAACGTACCGTTTGTGCGTCACTTTTTGGACATTCTGTATTTATAAAAAAATACATAATATTAAAATAAATGTCGACTAAAATGTTTCATTTTGTAAAAAGATGTAAATTTAGGTAATAAATAGTCAATTTTATGAAAGATTTTTTATATTTATGTACTCTAGTTTATAGTCTGTATATCCTAAAAATTATGTGTTAAGAACTTAAAAATAAAAAACTACCTACTGATTAAAGAAAATAAGAACAACTTTTTTATGTTTATTATAATATCATAAGTAGAGCAAAAATTCTTATCAAATTGTGTAAAATAATATTTTGTAAATATTTGTTTGAGAAACCTTTATAACTTATTTACAATTTTTTGTTGTTAGTCGTTATTCTAACATGTGTATCTATGATTGAATATATTTAACAATAAAAATATTTCCTAAAATTTAAACTACAAAGTTATTTTTGAATTCTGTCGGAATGAACCCAAATGAAAATACTTATAATTAAATTATTAAACGCACCAGTTACCTTATACAAATTACAACCTTTAAAAAAGGGGCCCCTGAAGAGAATTATTTCGATTCCCCCTCTCAGGTCTTTCAGGAATATACCCAATCCTGGAATGCACTTCTTGCTTGCTTTTGGGGCCTGCTGGTCGAGACGGAATATCCCCAAACAAACCTTTACTAGCTTGGTCCTTACGCAGTTGCTGCCTCATTTCTTCAAACTCGTTTATATCGTCTAATTTGAGCTCGATCGCTGTTGGGGGCCTTCGCAACATTCTGAAAATAAGCGATATTAAGGAGTGTGGGACATGTTTGGAGTGGTTATCATGCAGAAAAGATGTGTATGGAGCTAATTTTGCATAATATAAGTCATAACTTACTCAAAATAGCGTAAAAATTAGTTTAAAATACGAAAAACAGCAAATTGTTTATGTATTTCTTCTTGTTCGTGTTCGATATTAACGGTGGCTAGGGTAACAGAATTAATGCGCAGACGCAAAAGACGCGTGCGCTTGGCCAAGGCCAAGCTGATTTTGACGTTTATGTTCCAAATAACAACAAAAACCTATTTTTCCACAAATTCAGTCCTATTTTTACAATTTAAACAAATTAAAAGCCAAATTTATATCATAAGGTAGTTGCAGCATCTAACAGGACCACTTTTAAAGCAGTTGAGTCTAGAATTACAACCAAACAAGACGTTTTAAGGCAAACAAAAGTGAAAGTATGGAAGACATTGAACTTAACTTACCAGCTAAGATTTTACCACTTTACGATAAAATGGTTGTTGAAACTCTGGTAAAAAAAGAACCGGAGCAAGAATTAAAGTGTACGCATTGTGAATTTATAGCCCTAGACAGAGTATCAATTAAACAACATCTAAACAGAGAACACCCTGAAAAAAATGACCGATCTTGCCTTGAATGCGATTATAGAGCAAACAAACTAACAGATCTGAAGAAGCACATTCAAACTAAGCATTCACGAGAAGGTTTGATAACGTGCCAATTTTGTGATTATAAAACCGCCTATCCTAAGAATTTGAATCATCACGTTGCTTTTAAACATACGGGGGTTGGTTTGTATTATTGTGAACACTGCCCTTATAAAGCGGTGATGAAATATCATTTGAATAGACATGTGGGCCGAGTGCATTCAATGGAGAGGCCTTTTCCGTGTGATTCGTGCGAATATAAAGGTACTCAAGATTTTGAATTGTTTTTTTTCAGAGGGAATCATACATGTTTTTATTTTTTAGCTGCAGATTCTGAGCAACTTCGAAAGCACATACGTATTAAACACTTAGATACTTTGAAACGATGCACTTTTGATGGTTGTACATTCAGCACAAGAGTAAATGACACTTTAAAACGTCATATTAACTCCAGACATACGAAAGAAACTACATTCAGGTACCTATGCTCATAGATAAAATATAGAAAGATATCCAAAACTAGTGTATTCTTGGGTGCATCTCCCGTACAATAGACACGGTCCAGTCCTACGTCACAGTTTACAGAAGTGTAATAAAATACTATCTGTGAAATTTTTTTAGGCAGCCAACATTACGGACCAAAGAAAATGGTCATTTTTTACTTATTCTGTGTTTCCAACAATGGTCTTTTTAAAACATTATTTAAAGAAATATAAGAGAGTTTTTTAGGTCCCATTGGTGTTAAAATTTTTCTTTATATCTTATTTACGATATTTTAATTTAAAATTACCCGAGAATCTACTACAAGAATTAAAAAATCCCTAATTGATCTGATGATGATGATCACCTACCAAGATGTCAGCTTTAAACGCGAATTGCTTGAGAAAGCAACCATATTAAGGGGAATGGTTTGTTCTAGTTAATAGAAATAAATGTTAACTTTACAATGGTACTTACCAGATCTCTTGATATGGTTGCTTTCTCAAAGAATTTGCGTTTAAAATTCACATCGTGGAGGGTCGGTAACATTAATAAATAAAATGTAATTTTTGGAGTTTTACAATAAACTTTACTCGAAAGGTCGAATTTAAGACATTACAGCACATTTTTATACCAAGGGTTTCCTAAGACAACCTTTTATTTTCATAAAATATTGTTTTAAAAAAGTGGTTAAATCTGACAAACTTAAAATTTTACTTTATAGACATTTTTTTAATGTGGATCTGTGACTTAGCACTTGACAAGCTTGCTTTATTTCTTGATTTCTGGGAATTTTTAATTAAATTCGTAGGAGAAAAAAAGAAAAAAACATCATGATTCATGAATATGATTGAATTATGGCAAAATTAAGGTCAAATTTACTTAAAAAAATCTGACAGCGTGCCAGTGTCTTGTAAAACCAAGTGTACGTTGTTGGGCGATGTCTAGGAATTTCCAGAAAATTGTTAAAAAAATCTACCTCATATACAGTGTGACGAAATTGGCGAAAAAAACAGCTATGGTACTCTGTTGGTCTAAATTATTAAAAAAAAATTATATACCCTTGGAAATATGAGTCCCTAAAAAATTTAAATGCTTATACTTTGAAAACAACAGCACATTAACGAAAAAAAATGGCCTCATACAAAGGCTTTGTCTTCCTAAAACTTGTCCATCTTTTAAATGGTTAGGTTTTAAAAGAGTATGATCAAGAATCATAGTATTTTATATAACAATTTTGTAAGGATCCCTAGACATGCCCCAATAACGTACCATAAAGGTGATTTTGCCAATTTTGGTAAATCCAATATAGACCAATTTATGGACTGCCTGTATTTTTTAATAATTCCTTTTTTAGCTGTGACTACTGCTCATACACCACATGCGTTAAGGCCCGACTCGTCATCCACGTAAAATCGAAACACACAAAAGACGACTTATTTCAATGTCCATTTTGCGAACATCAAGCAGCTACTAATTATAATCTCAGAGTGCATATTAACAGTCATACGCGAGAGAGTGTAGTCAAGTGTCCACACTGTGAATACGAAACATTAAAACAGAGTTGTTTAAATAGTCATATAAGGAATAGACATGAAAGAGGGGAAGAAGTTAAAAAGGATAAGAAACCAAAAAAGGAAAGAGAAATATTGTTTACTTGTAAATATTGTGGGTAAGTACTGTTTGAAATCAATCGATTTTAATTTTTAGTAAATATTTAAACTTAAAAAATAGCAGGATGACCAAAAAACAGGAGTTTGGGGTCATGTCAAGGTCATATCGTTTGAAAGGCCTTTTTATTTCAAATGTAAGTTGAATTTTTGACAATATTTTTAAGAATATTACAAGTTGTTTTCATGTTTCGAACATTGTAAACATTTTTAAAAAAGCTCTGCAGTTTGATCTTAATTATTTCAAACATCATAATAGTTTAAGGCCTGAAACTTGGAGAATGAATTACTAAAAGAAGTGGGTTTAAGGTCATTTTAAAGTCATCGGTTGAAAAATCAATAACGTTTTGATTTCTATACAAATATTTTACATTTATAGGCCAAAATAGATTATTAAGAAAAGCAAAGCAATAGGCATGTTTCACAAGTGACAAATCTAAAATTTTTCATGAAACTCGCCCATTCTTACAAAAAAATATATAATAGCCAGATTTTTTATATGTGTTAGAACATTAATTCAGGAAGCTAAATCCATACTAATAAGAGTTTAGAATTTGCGTGGTAGCCCTCAAAAAGTCCCTTTTAATTTGCAAAATTAGCTAGATCACGATGGATCTGCACCAAATTTTGCAAATGGGTTCAAATAAAATTTGTTAACGATTTTTGCAAGAAATATTAAATATATTTTTTGCAAGATCTAAAATTATCTATCTTAGCCTGTTAAAGTAGGTTGATTATTTGAGATTTTTAAAAAATGTTTCAAATTTTGTGCACCCTTTTAGTAAGCACCTTACGTTGATTTTGATTTTACCAAAGTTACGAAAATTAGGGATTTAAGTGAGAAATGAACTTAAGAGTCGGATCTATCGGCCTTGACTCAGCTAGTTTTTTCTAATACGCTAATAAAGCAAAAAAAATTCAAAATTTTGGTTTAATAATAACTACAAAAAAGCGAATTCTTTATTTTTATTTCTTTTATACAGGATGTTTCCTATTGTCGTAAAAGAAAGCGGTGATTCCTGGACCGATTTAAAAGTTCATATAAACATGTGTGCAATTTTGCCCCCTTAGTTAGTTACAGCCTTCTAAAAAAACGATAAAAAAAATTTTTTTCGCTTTATTTCCAAAACTAAAAAATAATTTTTCAAAAAATGTTTTTATATTTGCGTTCTATAATATGCACATTATGAAACCCGAAATTTGGTTTTTTAAAGTTTCTAAATTGCTTCATTATTAAACCCAAAATTTTATTTTATTGGTTGGTTTTCCTGATGCAAAAAGATGAATTCTTTTCTTGCAAGGTACTTTTTATTTACAATTTTTACTATTATAATCAATCGGGGGACATAGTATTTTTGTAGAGAGAATAACTAGAAGACTTGGAGAAACGATATCAATGGTTAAGTTTTTTTAAAAACGCCTATTCATTCAGTATTTAATGAGTAAAGTTTAAAAATGTCATTATTTAATATGTTTAACTATGGTTTAACTTTAATTTATTTTTTACTTCAAAATGTCAATGTTATGCTATAAGGTTGGTCATAAAAAACAAAATTTCATCTTAAGTTTTTAATTCAAATTAAAAATGCTTTTTAATGAATTAAATGAAGCAAATATAAAAAATAGTATAAAAAACTCGTTTTATAAGGCGTTTTTTATCACTTGTCCATTGGAAAACTCGCCGCTGCGCTGCTCTTTTTCCAAACCTGGACGCGTGCTAAAAAACGTTCCTTATAAAACTCTATGTTTTAATATACTATTTTGATGCATCTACAAGTACTACAAATATTTCTTTATTAAAAAAAAGTGTTTGTAGTGGTTATCCTTAGGGGGCTGTAAGTTCAAAAAAAGTTAAAATTTCACAAGCTTATACAGGGTGTCCCAGAATTGGCGCACCACCTGTATGGTACGTTGTTGGGGCATGCCCAGGGATCCCCAGAAAATTGTCAAAAAAAAATCCATCCCATACACCCTCAAAGATATGAGGCCCCAAAGTGCAAAACTTTAAACTCATATACCTTAAAAACAACAGCACCTATTAACGAAAAATATGGTTTAATACAAAGCTGCAGTCTATCTTAATAATTTCACCATTTTTTCTTCTTTTAAATGATCAAATAACATTTTTATAACCAATTTAATTTTACAAAATTTTCTTAAAATAAGCTGACAACAATGTCAATAAAATTTTAAGCAAAAATGTATAATCAAGACTCATAAATGGGATTTTTAGACTTATTTACCTAGACTGTGTAGTATTTTCCTAGACTGTGTTGCCGAATTTAAGCAACTTTGTTCGCATTTTCCTCAATTAATATAGCAGATGGATTTTTTTTAACAATTTTTCTGGAATCCTCAGGCATGCCCTAACAGCGTACCATACAGATGGTGCGCCAATTCTGGGACACCCTGTATAAACTTTTTTTCTTGAAATGGATCTAAAAATTATTCCCTGAATATTTTCCGCGACATTAAGAAACACCCCGTATATCAACTTTTTTGTTTTTAGCTTCAAATCCATAAACAAAACAGGCTTCAAACGTCACGTAGAGCTCCAACATGAAAAAAGCGACTTACATTTCTGCCCACATTGTAAATTCAGCACTAAAAACTCGTACCACCTCAAACGCCACATATTACGTAGACATTGTCCTATATTCTCACCAGTAACTGGGCAGGACCTTGTTAAAACTGAAGCTGAACCTGGACTAGAAGATTGTTTAGATAACACAAATGAATCAGATGAAGAAGATTATGACAGTAATTTTGATAAAGAACCTATGGTAGAGCCGGATTGTATTATTCAAGTGGGACATTCGACTAATATACATCCTGATATTACAAGTGGGGATAGTGAGTTTAGTAAATTTCTTAATAACAGGAAAGATTAGGTAAGAACATTTATGCAAAATGATATTTTTTAGTGCAAAATGTGCTTTTAGTGCTTACACCATTTATAAATTTAATTTAGAATGTACCATTTTAATTTCAGAAACCATCAGTTGAATTTTAATAAACATCAATTGTAATTCAGAAAACATTAAATTAATTTTAGAAAGAAGCAAAAATTTGATTGTATTTATTTTTTTTTTTCGGTTTTTGAATTACAACACTTACGAAGTGTTTTACAACTTCAATTCTTTATAATTAGGTAAAAGAGGGCATAATGACTCATTTACAAAATGCGGATTATTTTAAACATTCACGGAAATCCTTTTGCAAATGAGTCTAATTTTGTTTTTTACCTAATTATAAAGAATTGAAGATGTAAAATACTCTCTAAATGTTATACTTTTAGATGGTACATTGAATGTGTTGAACCGTCGCGTCAGTTTGTTGTTTTTTGGTATATTAGCGTTATATTTGAGGGTTTAAAAAAGAAAAGTAATGTCAGTTAGCATCTGGAATGACGGTTAATATGACATATTTTCTAGGTTACCCCTAGACATCATTTTTTTCTAATTTTGCATAAATAAGATAAGAAAAATAGTAATTTATTTAATTTTCTTTGCCTATATTTTCTATATTTAATATTTATACTTGTTTACTTGTAAAAAAAATTTTAATGTATTTTATTGTGTTATATAATTAATAATAAATTATTATACTATTAATTTAAACAATGCATTTCTTTGTATTTTTTTATTATAAAATTGCAGCTACAATATTCTATAATGCTGTGCACACAAAAAGGCTGTAATAGAAGACAAAAAAACTTGGCAAACTAAAGTATTTCGATATTTAAATCTTACCCAAAAAAAGTTTAAATAAAATTAATTCTGGTACTAAGATTTTGTCAAAATATAATTTAAAACTATTTTGCAAATAAAATAAATTTGCTTTACGAGTACATTACTATATTTGGCGTGTCTCTACTTTGGTATACAATTCGGTGTATTATTGCTAATTTTTTTTTTAATAGCAGCATAAGTCAAAAAGAAGTGTATAATAAAAATATTGAAAATGAACAGAAATGTAAAGGAATAATCCTAATCAAATTTTTGTTTATTTAAAAACTATTCAGTGCAAATCTAAAAATATTAAAGTATAGTTAAATTCACATAAAAGTGTTACACTGTCAAATACTGTCAAAGTTTCATTAAATTATTTGGCATTAATTTTTTAATTTCCAGTTATCTCTTCATTGTAGTAATAAAATATGACAAAGCAACGAAACAACCATCATGAATACAACTAAATTATGGCAAAATAAAGGCCAAATTTTATGAAACAAATTTGACGCAACTTTGACAGTGTACCACTTTTATATGAATTCAACTATACATTTTCCTTACTTTGCAAAATCTGTCACTTCTTAAATAAAATACTAAAAATTATAAAAAACAGTAACAATACAAACAAAATTCAACAAATATTAACAATAAAAAAACAAGGTCACTCGTTACAAAATTAAAGCTGAAAGCCGTTTCAATCTAGAGATAGTAAATAAAAATATTGAAAAAATGGGTATTAGCAACAAACTTTTTAATTTTTTAATACTTTTGCCTTTTTTTTTAAGTTTTAAAATATTAAACCAAACTTTTTTTTTCTATGATTGTAAACCCCTTGTCTTAAAATAAATGTCCAATCTCTGAAATATTTACTATCTCTACCTCAATAACTGTTTCTCTACCCCCACCCAAAATTAATCCCAGTCATCTCATAAAACCGATTATTAAACGGTCTATAAAAATCCCTTAACCTCTGCAGCACCAAAGGGTCAATAAAGGGATGACTCCTACCCTTACTCTTACCCAAACAATGAGGAGAACTGTGCCCCTCGCTCTTAAACAAACAAGGAAACCCTTTCGTGGAATTAAAATAGAAATGCTTCTCGTTAACAACTTGCTTAAGACCTAAAAAGTCTTGAACCCGTTGCATCTCTATAGCAGGGTCTAGAATTAGTCGTTCACCACTTATGAACAAGAATTGTGATAATGGGAAGTATTTTAGCCATTTTGCGAGGTATTTTGAATAAATTCCTGAAAAGAAATATAAAGCAATTAGGGCTGATTTATAGTTTGTGTAAATTAACGTCACTCAAGTTTGATTTATAGATGAATTAAGTTATCGCGAATTAACACAAAATTAAATGAATTTTTCGAAAGATGAAACCATTTATAGATCCAATTAAAGTCACTTAACGTTCAGTTATAGGTTATATTTCTTAATTTCAACTAATTCAGGGTAGAGTATGCATTTTACCCTTTTTCACTAGAACCATAGAGAAAGAAAACCTAAGAATAGACATGAAGTCGATAAAATAATTAATACGATTAATTACGATTTTAAGATTTACCGATAGATTTGGAGTTTACTGCTTAAAATTAACGAAATTAAGCAATCTATAAATGCATTAATTTGGTCGCGGTAATTTAAGTGGAGTTAACTTAATTTAATTAACTATAAATCATACTTTAGAACTGACGTATCGCGAATTAACACAAAATTGAATGAATTATACGAAAGTTGAAATCTCATTTATAGATCAAATTAACTCTACTTAACGTTAACTTATAGGTTATGTTTGTTAATTTAACTAATTTTGTGTAAAGTAGGCATCTGTCACCGTTTTTTACTATCGCCATCTATTGGCTACTAGACCAAATTTTTAAAATTAAAAAGAAAACTGAACAATGGAAATAAAATTAGTAAAATAATGAGATTCTAGATTTACCAATAGATGCGTTTACCGCTTTAAATTAGTTAAATTAATGCATCTATTGATGGTCTAATTTGGTCACGTTAAGTTCGTGTTAATTTAAGTGGCGTTAAGTGAATTTAATTATCTATAAATAAAGCTTCAGACTTTTTTAATGAAAATGAAAATCTGGGACTCCTTTTACTCGCAGACGCTAGTGTTAATCAATATAAAAGAGTTCGGCCACTTTTCTCAGAGATAAAATGAAAAAATAGCAATAAGAAGATTTTCGAAACAACTTTAAAACTTTGACAACAGCAAGTTAGCATAAGACTTCCGTTATCGCCATCCTTTAAGTGGCTGAACTCTTTCTTATCCAATGACACTAAATTAAACAATGATGAGAAAATTAAATATGTAAATATTAATATATACCAAAATTATTCGGTAAACTGATAAACAAACCTTTTGTGGGGTTGGGAGAAGTGTTTATATTTAGCTTATTTCTGATAGGCTGACAAGAATCATAACAGTAACTGGTAAGTTTTCTTAATTTAGTCTTTTTTATGATATTGCATTCTAAAACACTGATATTTACCATTTAATGTACTATAATATCTTCCTTTTTCTTAAAAAATTGCTTTGTTTACGAATAACTCAAATACAAATTTACAAATGTGAGGTTAGAAAACTCCATTGGCGGCGACAAATAGTGGCGACAACACATGTTGGTTTTTGTACACAGAAGAAAAAAAATAGAATCCTATTTCTGTTTTAGATGGCGTAACAAATTTTACCTCGCGATCGCGTCAAAAATAACTTTTAAATGTGTAATTTATTTACCTTAATCACGAATTTTGCTTTCAAATTGAAGACAATTTCTAAAATAAATGTATCTCTTGGAAATGATACGCTATTGGAATATTAAACGTATACACAAGTTAGTGTGGAGAGGGGGCAACATCAACAACTTCCCCTTACTTTTAAGTGTTTTTCAGATACCCAAATATTGTGCCTATGTATTTAAATGATGCTACATCTATTTAATTATCTCATCATTGAGATAAAACATGCACTCACCTAATTTGACAGGTCCCCACGACGTATCAATGATAAAACCCAAACTGCCGTTAATAAACAATAAATTTTCGAAAGTTTTCATTTCGGGACGTTTTGTAATGGCTTGAGTATAATCAGAAATAGCTCTGGTTACCGGATCTCGTACTACAAGTAATAGTTTAGTGGAGGGATTCATATGTTGCACTCTTTTGGGAACATCCTTTGTTATAAAGTAAGATGGGGTCTTTTCTATAGTTTGTTGTCCTTCTAAAGTTGGTGGCATACGCTTTCTGTACCACTGATAACCTGAAATCGGACATTTAAATTAGAGCGTTAGACAACTACTTTGTATTTAGGGTATGGATAAATCTGTTGTCTGTACCTGTCCTATAAAGTAAGAAGTTGTATAGTACCCTACTTTAAATTACTATCCATTCACAATAAAAAAAAAAACAGTGCAGTGCAGGGTGATAGATTTTATCCTGTATATTGTCATTAATGTCACTTGTGTTTGCTAGTTATGTAAGAAAAGTCAAAATAATTAAAAAATGCATTTAAAAACATGCTTAGGGCTTCTGAATCAAAAACAATGGTCTCAACATATACAGAAGTATTTATTTTTTTATTAAATTACTTTATAATGCACCAATTATTAAACCATTTAAAAGTTTACACCAAATATCAATTATTTAGGTAAGTAATTACTGTAAAGAAGTCCTTTTAGGTATCATAGGATAAATTAGCACTTTTTTACAAAAATGTCTACAATTTTCTTTATAAATTAATTAAATTCTCAGATCTCAAGCAAAAATTGTTTCTATTTTTCCAATTTTCACGCCTGCTTTATGTAACTGTCATGTTATTATGGCATTTTTCATTTTTTAATGACAGTAAATTTAAAATGTAATGCCAACTTGTGGAAAATTCAACTTTTCAAAGAAAAAAATTCTAGTTTTCATAGGTGACTCTGGTTTCTTTAAACCGTGTTATTTCCTGGGCTTTACTAATATTTTCCTGATTTTTTTGTAGTAAAATCTAGTCCGTTTAAAAGCGTTTTATTGATTTATTTCAAAAATTTTTAGGTTTCAAGAAATATCTCATTTTCGGGAAATCGCGTGTAGGTACTAAAAAAAAAATTCCTAGCCACTAACCTTTGTCATAGTTCTTATCAAAGAAGTGTATCTCATTTCCAGCGGCTCGCACATCAGGATGCAGTCTTATAAACTCCAAAAGAGCTCGCGTGCCCCCTTTTTTAACCCCTATTATAAGTGCACTTGGAAGACGCCTTAATGGCATAAGCTCCTGTTCCTTTAAAAGCTTGTATTTCGGAGTCAAATCTTCAAGATTTTCTTCATCTACTAGAGATACAAGTCGAACTGAAGCGAAATGGGGCCCTTTCTGAACATTGCTTAGAACTATTGGGTGTGAATTCCACTAAAAAAAGAACGACTCTGTAACTTTGTTAATTTTACGTGTTAAAGTACTTACTTTTGGAATTGCTTTGGTAATATGCGACACCAAACAACTGTTAAACGTAAAAGTAAAGTAAATAGTTGAAATAGTTAATAAAAGTAAACCTAAAACAACTTTTCTGGACACTAAAAGTTCCATCGAGCTTTTTATAATACATGACAATCTTTGAAAAAGTGTTAACTTATTATTGAGTTTTGTACATTATATTTGGCCTTGCAGTTGATTCTGGTATTTAAATCACATCATTTCTGTTATGTTTTTTCTTTAATTAATTTCCATAAATTAGCAATAACAAATTATTCAGTTTAACCTCACTTTTTAAAGAAGTATATATAAAATTAAGGTACGTTTATACTAAAAATGCAGTGTTAACGGATGCATGTTGAGTTGCACTAGCCACCAAATAGTTATTTATGCATCAAGAGCAGATAACCTAACTTTTTTAAATCGTCCACTTTTTACAGACTTTGTGCAA
Source organism: Cartodere bifasciata (assembly GCA_963920755.1). Lineage (NCBI taxonomy): Eukaryota > Metazoa > Arthropoda > Insecta > Coleoptera > Latridiidae > Cartodere > Cartodere bifasciata. Next base: position 2,066,578 of record OY987198.1, read on the forward strand.
TTTAACTAAATCAAAATACAAACACAATTTTGTTTTTGGTAAGCAGGTTTATTATTGTTGCCCCTAAGATATAAATATTTGGGTTTTAGGCGAAAATGCTAGAATGCGAGCACTGTGACTTTAAAAGTGTCTCTGAAAAACGTATAAAGACCCATGTTGCCTCTGTACATTGCGTACAAAACAAGCAAGTACCCAGCACAGATATCTTACCTTCTACTTCACATGGATCTATTACCACAAGCTACAACATTCATGCATGTAGTAACACCAACAATGCTATGATTAACAACTATAAAACTACAGTTAAGATAGAGAAAATAGAAGACGACATCGAGGGGCAACTATATCAAAATCAAGACGAAGATGCTGTGAATAACAACTATGAAACTACAGTTAAGATAGAGAAAATAGAAGATGACATCGAGCAGCAACTATATCAATATCAAGACGAAGATGCTGTGAATAACAACTATGAAACTACAGTTAAGATAGAGAAAATAGAAGACGACATCGAGGGGCAACTATATCAAAACGTAAAGAAAGACTTTTATAAGGAATTTTTGGTTAAGAATGAAGAAATTGACATCAAGGAAGATATTATGGAATCGGAAGATAATAAAATTAAAATCGAGAAAAATGCAGACTTAAAAAAGAATATAATAGTTAAAGAGCAAGACGCAAGCAAGTTGCATTGTCACAAAAGTGATACCGCAGTCCAACGTGTGTCAAAATTGTACAAATGTCACAACTGTGACTATAGTACCAAATTAAGCCTAAATTTAAATAAGCACATAGATAGAATGCATAATAATCATAGTGTCACATATTTTTGTGATCACTGTGACTATACCAGTGTACATAGCGGCAATCTAACTATACACACGGAAAGAATGCATAATGACGGTAGTATCACATATTCTTGTGATCACTGTGACTATACCAGTGTCTCTAAATACAATTTAGGCACACATTTACATGCAAAACATAATAATTCCATACATGCTTGTAATAAATGTGACTATAAAAGTCTTGTAAAAGCTAACTTAACTAGACACATAGATAGGATGCATAATGATGGCAGTGTTAAATATTCTTGTGATCACTGTGACTTTATTAGCCCCTCTATAAACAGATTAAAGGCACATAAATTTAAAAAACATAAAGCTACCATCCACGCTTGTGATAAATGTGACTTTAAAGGTACTAGGACTTACCTAACTGATCACATAGATAGAAAGCATAATGATGGTAGTGTCACATATTCTTGTAATCACTGTGACTTTACCAATGTCTCTAAAGGTAAGCTTAAAGATCACAGGCGTAAACATAAAGATTTAACACATGCTTGAGATAGATGTAACTATAAAAGATCCTAAATTATGCACACGGTAGTGTTACATATTATTTTTGTGATCACTGTGACTATACCAGTATTTCCAAAGAAAACTTGTCACAACACATGTATAATTGGAGGTATTCACGATCCTCATCAGTATCATTAAAATACTGATTATCATTATTTTGACAGATTATATAATATAATTATATAATCTGTCAACATAATGATAATCAGTTAAATTAGTATCCTAATGATATTGATGCAGATCGTGAATACCTCCAAATAATACATAATGATAAATTGTATTTATCTAACATACTTTTAATATTTAAAAAATTCTTGGTTTTTGATATATTGTGTAACTGCAAAAGTGATATTTAAAATAAAAATCAATTAAAAACATTTAAATTTGTAATTATACTAAAATATGTTCCATTTTAACGTCATTTTAGTTTGTAAAAGAATAAATTAAGGCAAACTTCACACACCTATTAAGTAGCGTCCAAAAATGAGTACAGTAGTTCATGTCCTGATTCGCACGTTAAACGCGTTTATGGTCATATGACCTACCTGCCAATTTAACCTAACTTTTTAGTTTTTAAAAAAAATCGATCTTTTGTGTAAGATTTTGCATTTTTCAATATCGAAATTATGAATTAATTTCCCGACATAACGTTTGTAAAAAATTACAGACTATTTAAATTGGTTTACACGGTAAGTATTTTAATGTTTGAGATATAAATGCTATTTTGAACGTTGTAATATAAGAAACAATAATAATAAGGTGTTTTAGGATAACAATACAATCATTATGAATAAAATAAAGGTTGAGGTAAAAAAAGAAATAGAAGATGAAGCTATTCAAAATGAAAACATTTTGCTAAATAGCGAAAAAATATACATAAAAGAGGAAACATTTCAATTGGAAGACAATGAAACTAACACCAATCGAGAGGATATTACGAGTATAGAAGGAAAGCAAGACACTGCAAAAGACGTAACAGTACACAATAGTAACAACGTTACGTCTTCGACAAATCAAAAGAGCACACAATATGACTCCAAAGTCGAACATAAATCTAAACCAGAAACGCCGATGGATAAAATAGCTAACAACCATAAAATAAGAGTTAAAGTCGAAGAAAACCAAAACGAAATCTCTAAAAAAGAAAAATACTTACATGAAAATAGTTTTGCAAAGAACGAAGTCGTTTATATTAAGAAAGAACCCATAGAAGTGGAAGATAACGAAATAGATAACGTTATTCCTTCTACTTCACATGCAACAAGCTACAATAATTATGAATGTAATAACACCAACAATGCTACGACTAACAATTATGAAACTAAAGTTAAAATTGAAGAAATTGATAACGACATTGAGGAGCAACTAAATCAAAATCAAGATGAAGATTTATTAGAAGATTTCTTGTTTAAAAACGAAGAATATGATATAAAAGAAGACCCCGAATTAGATAATAATGATGAACAAAGTACTAGTAAAGGCAACAATACTGTGACATCAAAATTACACAAATGCGAGCTTTGTGACTTCAGCACGCGCCAAGAACGCTACCTCAAAGTACACTTAGACCGACGTCACAACGATGGAACAGTCACATACACATGCAGACACTGTGACTACTCCAACATCTCCAAATACAACGTCGAAACCCATGTTTATGCCAAACACCGACGCGACGTCAAATGCTGCCACAAATGTGACTACAAAACCAGTAACACATTCAACTTACGCGAACACATGGACAGAATGCATAACGACGGCAGTGTAACGCATTCCTGTGACCACTGTGACTTCACAACCACATCTAAATTCAACCTAAGATCGCATATTCATGTGCAACACAAAGGCTCTACACATCACTGTGACAAATGTGACTTTAAAAGTCACCTTAAAAAAAGCCTAGCCGAACACATTGACAGAAAACACAACGACGGCTCTGTGACTTATCCCTGCCACAATTGTGACTACGTTTGCATCTCTAAATTTCAGCTTAAAGATCACATAACCAGAAAACATAAAACATATGTTTATGCCTGTGACAAGTGTGACTACAAAAGTGACATAAAAAGAAACCTAACTCAACACACGGAGACTAAACATAGTGTAACATATGCTTGTAAGCTTTGTGACTTCACTATCATTACGAAAGGTAAACTCAGGAATCATATGAGACAAGCGCATAAAACTGTACATTCGTGTAATCACTGTGACTACCAAAGTAATATAAAAGGAAGTCTAATGAAACATATAGATAGAAAACATAATGATGGTAGTGTCACATATTCTTGTGATCACTGTGACTATACACACATATCCAGATACAATGTACAGATACACACTAGTGCAAAACATAAAAAAAAGTAAAACACTTATTTTATAATGTATTAATTTAAAGAAAATATCGTTATTTAGTTTAAAACATTGTTAGTTTAAGGCATTTGTATTTAATTTATTAAAAATAAGTTAATAATAAGTTGCATCTGTAATTTTATTAAATTTTATCCATATTTTATTCACATTTCGTTTAAAAACAAATATAGCTCCAAAGGTCGCAATAAACTTCACAAACCTCTAAAGTAGCGTCCAGAAACACAATTTTATTGATCAAATCGCTTGTTTTTGTATTATTAACGGTGGCTAACCTAACGAAACAGAAATCTAAACCCACCTTTATTAACAACGCATGCGCGTTAGCTAGTAGTTTAAATGTTCAATGGCGTCCTCCTATGCTAATTATTTACATTTTTCTTTTCGTGCCCAAATCACCGAAATTTATCCAATATTTTAACAAGTAAGTCAAGATTTGTAATTTCGGTTGACTGTTTAATATCGTTGTTTATTTTAAGCAAGGAATATCTGGCTTTTAGAAAGTTTTTAACCTCAACTTTCTTAAAAAAAGAGAACAGTGTATCGATATCATTTTCTGATTGAAAAGGAGACGAATTCTTTTTCTAATGGCTTGTCTTTGGCGACATTCCAGCGACACTGAATGTTTTTAACACCGTGTTTAATTGAAGATTTGCTTTGGTAAGTAAATAACTAAAGAATTTTGCTTTACTTTGTAATTTTTACTTGTATTTGACATACTAAAAATATTTTTATGGGGCTTATTCTTAAGTTACCGTGATAAATAAATAATTTTGTTTACCTTTATGTTTTATAAAATAAGATTCTATCATTAACTTCAATTAGAAGGTGCAACAAAATGTAACTCTTAAAAATGATTTTTTAATGTTAGGAGAATTTTTATTTAAAAACTGAACAAGACTTTTTTGTTAATTACTTATCATTTTCTCTTCTTTAAAAACCAAACCACATTTTCTCCCTTGGAGTTAAAGTAAACTATACAGTACTTTCCCTTAGCAAGCAAAAAATAGTAAATGGTAAAAAAATGTTTATATACCTTCTTGGTCCACTTTCAGAGGGCCAATATGTATAAGTGTAGAATTTTTTCTTTATATTTTAAAGTAATTTAAAAATGAATGGGAAACCCTTTTACAGGTGTCCAAAAATTGGCTCATAAACGCTACGTTATAATATTTGGGCATTACTAGGGATTCCTAGAAAAATGTTAAAAAAAAGTCTCACATTCCCTTGAAGATATAAGATATTAAAACTTGGAAATCATCTAGGCACTTTTGCCTGCAATAAAGATCTGGTTAAAAAAAATTAGTTAGAATATTATGTAGGTAAACAATTTATTAGAAGCAACACGTGAAAAGCAAATGTTTTAGGTTGATTATAAAAACAATAAAACCAAAATTTAATTAAAAAATTTTCGTACTATGTTTGGTTTTAAATAAGTATTTTGTTTGGTTAAAAATTTAATAAATCTCCCATAAAAAGGAGATAATTTGTTTTAACCAGTTTAAAATCGTTTACGCTAACTTAGAGCTTTAAAATTTGACATACAGCTTGCTTACGTAAGTGGGTAGTGGATTGCCCCAAAAATCTTTGAGAAGTGATGCAAAGGTTTATAACTTGGAACGCTAGAACAGCTAAACCAGCCGCTCGATTAGCCTAAGTGAAATCCCAAGTCTACCTTTTATTTTTAACCAAAAAATCAAAACTTGTTACTTGTGATACACGCTTTTAATGCTTTTACAAACGAACAAAACCCTAACAATTTTAAAGGTTTATTTATTGCAGAAATGACATAAACGCACCCAAACCAACCCAAAATGGCAGAAACATCATCAACCACAAGCCAAGACAAAACATCCAGCGACTCAGAGTCAGAAAACAACAACCTGGACACTCTAGAGGAAAAAAAGTATGAATGCTCACATTGTAACTACTCAACCGACAACTTAAACCTATACAAACAACACAAAACCAAAAACCACGCGAACAAATCCGGTTTGAAATGTCGCAAATGTCCGTACTTAGCTGCGACCAAAAAGGCCTTACGCCGTCACGTGACATTAACACACACAACGGACGAAATAGCTTTCGAGTGTCCGCTCGACGGGTGCGAATACACTGCCAAATCCGAGCGCGGCGTCGTGTATCATCTGGAAACCAGTCACAGCGGTAAAAGCTTCGATTGTTCACTATGTGATTTCAAAGGTAGTACGCATTTTGAACTAAAAAACCATACCAAAAGCGAACACGTTACGTTCGAGTGCAAGGATTGTAGTTTTGTCGGAAACGCAGCGCAATCGTTACGGTATCATAGGTTAACGCAACACACGGATAACGTATTTGTCTGTGACTTATGTGACTACGCAACAGCGGCGCAACGTAACCTCAAAAATCATAAGGAAGACCAACATGCGCCATGTTCGGAGTGCGCACAAGTGTTCGGAACCAAACGTGACTTAGCTACGCATATTGAGGCCAATCATAAAGACCAATTCATTGCCCATTTCTGTGACTTATGTGACTTCAATTCAATCGCTGAACGTAACCTAAAGGCGCATAAGCTCACCCAACACAAACCATGCGAGACATGCCATCTAGTTTTCAAATCAAGAAAGGATTTGTTCAACCATATTGAAGAAAAACACGAGGACAAGTTAATTCTATATGAGTGCGACGAGTGTGACTACAAAGCCAAACAAAAAGGCGCGTTAGTCAATCACATGGAAACTAAACACTCTGACCACGTTTACGAGTGTGACTTTTGTGACTACGCCTCACCTTCTGAACGCTTGTTAGGTGGTCACAATAAAGACCAACACTCACCTTGCGAGACATGTGGACTTGTGTTTAGAACAAAAAAAGACCTCGCGAACCACGTGGAAAAGAACCATAAAGACAAGTACGTTCTCCATAAATGTGACTTATGTGACTTCAGCTCAATAGCTGAACGCAACTTGCGGCAACACAAGTTTAAACAACACAAAGCATGCGAGGAGTGTAACATTGTTTTCAACTCCAATAAGGACTATTTGAATCATATAGAGTCACACCACAAGGACCAGTTGGTTTTGTTTGAGTGCGAGAAGTGTGACTACAAAGCTAAGCAAAAAAGCGCGCTTGCCAATCACATGGAAACTAAACACTCGGATATGACATATGAGTGTGACTTTTGTGACTACACCTCACCATCAGAAAGGTTGTTGAATAGTCACAACAAGGACCAACACTCACCATGCGAAACGTGCTGTCTGGTTTTCAAAACTAAAAAGGATTTAGCTAGTCACCTGGAAAAAAACCATAAGGACAAGTTTGTGCTGTTCAAATGTGACTTGTGTGACTTCTCAACCATCGCAGAAAAGAATCTAAAGCAACACAAAATGACACAGCATAAATCATGCCAGGTGTGCAACATAGTCTTCCAGTCGCGCAAAGATCACCTCAACCACATTGAAGAGAGTCACAAAGATCAACTAGTGCTCTTCGAGTGCGAAAAGTGTGACTACGCAGCCAAACAAAGCGGCGCGCTTAAAGCGCACATCGAATCCAAACACTCCGACTACTTATACGAATGTGACTTCTGTGACTACACTTCGCCTTCGCAACGCAACATTAACACGCATAACAAGGACCAACACGCGCCATGTGAAACATGCTCCTTAGTTTTCCGGTCCAAACGAGACATGATAAAACATATCGAGACCAATCACAACGAGAAACTTCAAACTTATTCCTGTGACGCTTGTGACTTTACAACGCCGCGTATTGAGCGCTTGAAGTATCACAAAGATACTATTCATTCAGACGAAATGCACAGTTGCAATTTATGTGACTACACTTCACCTATTAAGCGTGGGCTTAAGTTACATATTCGTGATCAACACTCACCATGCGAGATATGTTCAATTGTTTTTAATTCAAAAAAGGAGTTAGTAAATCATATGGAAACGGTTCATAAAGACGAGACGTTTCTTCTACATTGTGACGTTTGTGACTACTCCTCTATAGCCGATAAGAATCTCAAGTTACACAAATATCTAATGCACAAGCCGTGTAAGAGTTGTGGACTCGTTTTCCAGACAAAAAAGGACTTATCAGTGCATTTGGAAGAAGTCCATAAAAACGAGATTGTTCTTTATGAATGCAATAAATGCGAGTACTCCTCGTACAGTCAGAAAAAGGTCAAGTATCACAAAGACACCCAACACTCCGACACAATTTTCGAGTGTGACTTCTGCGACTATACATCTCCGCTTAAAAGAAACTTGGCGAGTCATAACAAAGACCAACATGAGCCCTGCAAGTTATGCTCTTTAATATTCAGCTCAAAACGTGACTTATTACAACATATGACAAAGGAACATCGCAATAAAACACACTTCTTTTGTTGTGACGTCTGTGACTTTACATCGATATCAGAAAAGAATTTAAAGGACCACAAGAAGGGCCAACACACGCCATGCGAAATATGCTTTGAAGTGTTTTTGTCCCGCCGCGAACTGAACGAACACATGGACGAAAACCACAGCGAAAACGTCGTTTTATTCAAATGCGAACTATGTGAATACGAAGCGCGCGCCAAGCATAGAATAAAATACCACATGGACACGGTACATTCAGATAAAGAATACTCTTGTGAGCATTGCGACAAGTATAAGTCACCACTGCAACGCAATTTGGTACTCCACCAACGCGACCAACATTTACCATGCCATTTATGCGGACACATCGCGAAAAACAAAAAGGAAACACGTCGTCACTTGTGGAAGTGTAAAGACAGCAAAAAGATCAAATGCGGACTCTGTAAATTCAAGACAATGTCGCCGGATTTGTTGGCTAAACACCATGAAAAGAAACACACTATCAAAGACGAGGTAAAGCAAGAACCGCAAGAGGAAACCATGGATATAAAAGACATCAAAACTGAACTAGATGACAATGAGGATGTTTATCTTAAATGCGAAGAATGTTCGTATAGAACCAAATACGCCAAAAACATGACTACGCATCTTGATTACCACAAGCGTATGTCGCAATTCACTTGCCATGAGCCTGACTGCGAATACGCTGGGCTCTCAGCACGCGCCCTCAAAATCCATACGGCTAGACTACATCCTGATGTTACCAGACCAAAAAGCGAGCCTAAACCTGCCAAAATTGCAAAGGTTAAACAATCAACCCAGTCAAACATTGTACGTTGCAAGTTATGCTCATTCCAAACCGACACATCAAAAAGGTTGTTAAATCACGTTACAACTAGTCACGCAACGCAAAACAATGGACGCGTCTACTCATGCTTGTCCTGTTCGTATAAATCGTATTCTCAGTTCACGTACAGAAGACACGTTGAATTAAAACACTCAACAAGTCGCGTGTTTAAGTGTGAACATTGTATCTTTGAGTGTCATTTACAAGAGGAGCTTGACGAGCACTGTGATTTGAAACACGTCAAGGCTACACATCATTGCACTATTTGTCAAGTTAGGTTTACAAACAAAAGACACCTTAAAACGCATACGCAATTGAAACATAGCAAGGTCCAGTGCGGATTTTGCCAACAAAGCGTAGCTTCAATGGAGCTTTTGGTAGAGCACATGAAAAACGAGCATATGCCAAAGAACTGCGAGCATTGCGACTACAACGCGAAAAACGCGCTTGATTTACGAACCCATATGTCGTCTATACACCCTGATATAATAATCCCAGAGCCTGAAGAAGTCAAACCAACTCCAGTACCCGAACCTAAACCCAAGAAAAAACAGAAATACAAATACGGCTGTGAGCAATGTTCGCACCGCGCTACGTGCAGCAGTATGCTTAAATACCACATTAAAACGCGCCATTCTAACCTCACTTTCGCGTGTGATGAATGCCCCTACGTCGGGAAGTTTAAAATCGAGCTGCGACATCACAAAATCAAACAACATCGCAAGTTAGAGTGCACCAAATGCGACATACAGTTTAAAGAATACAAGAAACTGTACTACCACATGCAAACCAAACATTCAGACGTAGTTTTTGAATGCGAGGACTGTGGACTTAAACTCAAGTCCAGAAATGATTTAAGAATCCATAGGACGCAGCAGCATAGAAGCTTAACTTGTGAACAGTGCAGTATAACATTTGAGACATATCCAATGCTGAAGTATCATAAGAAAACCCGCCATTCGGACCTTAGCATTAAATGTGAGAGTTGCAACTACATCGCGATTAATAAGTTTGATTTAAGAAAGCACAGCTTCAACCAGCATAGGAATAACGAATGCCCTAAGTGCAAGAAACAATTCAAGAACTATCCTATGTTAAACTACCACATGCGGACTCGACACGAATCAAGCGGTAGTTTCAACTGCGAGCATTGTAATTTCACTGCGTCATGTTCAGCCGCAATAAAAGAACACATGAAAGACGCCCATAAAGACAAAGTTCTAAACTGTGTCTACTGTAACTACAAGGCAACCTCACCGCAAATGCTCAGTTATCACAAAGACACCAAACATTCAGATAAATCAAAGCAAATATACAAATGCACTGAGTGTTCCTTCAAGTGCAAAAGCCGCACTATGTTTAAATACCACTGCAAGAAGATCCATGGCTCGGTTCAAACCTGTCGACAATGCGCATACGTTGCCAAAAGTCTATTAGACCTGCGGAAACATGTCCAATCCGAACATAACACTTTCGAGTGCCATATTTGCCAGTATAAGGCAGTATCATCAAGCGCGTTACAACGCCATATGAAAACACATCCAGATGGTGCCACTAATCAAGGTTTTATCTGTTACGAGTGTAACATAACTATAGATTCCCGTGAGGATTTCCTACGGCATATTAAAAGTCAGCACAACTCACACGCACGAAATGATTTTGAAGCTGAAGAAATGGACTGTAGTGAATACAACGTGAAGCTAGAGAACGTTAAATGCGAGTTATTAGAATGTGATCCATACGATAAAATCAAACAAGAGTGTCAAGTCAAATTAGAACGTATTAAGTGGTCCCCTACGCATAATACGTATACCACAAGTAAAGACGATTTCCTGTCCATTGTTAATGTGTTTTCTGTGAAAGACGAACCGATTGATATAACATATGATGACGATGAAGATATCGAGATTGTTAATGAACCACTTGACGCTATAAATGATCATGATAAAGAAATTCCAAACGATACTATGACTAATAATGTTACTGAACACACTAATGAATCTAGTACAACTAATGAATCAACTCAAGAAATTCTGGATAATAAAGGAACTGCAAAAGGTATTGAATCTGTTGAAGAAGGTATAACGGAATCTGTTGAAAAAGTAGCAGCAGTAGAAAATGATAAAACACCCTGTGTCGAATCTTCTGAAAAAGATCTTCTAAAAGCACCAAAAGAAATACCTATGGAGCTTGAAGAAGAAATAACCAAGACACCTACTGACGAAGTTGTTCAGAATCATAAAGTAGCTGAGATAGAATCAATAAAAGATATTTCCAAAGAAATAATCAATAAAAACAAAACTGAGGAAAGTTTAAAGGAATTATCTAAAAATGTTTCTAAAAATCCTGTTGATATTATAGAGAATCATAATAAAGAAGTCTCTAGTCAATCAGTTGAAGAATCCTATACCTTATTAAATAATGCTTTAGAAGCATCTAAAGAAATCTCAATGGAAGTTGCTGAAAATAATTGTGAAAACTCTACTGACAAAATTATTAAGAATCAAACAGAAATGGATTTAGATAAAGATTCTAATAATTCTGATCTTGACAAACCTTTTAAAGATTCTAATGATGTTGCTGTAAAAGTAAGTAAAAGAGAAGATGTTGATAAAAAACCTATTGACGAAGAGGTTATTGAAAATAGTTTAAAAGAAACTTTTAAAGTTAAAGAAACAGTTAACTTTAATAAAGATGCATTAGAAGCTTCGAAAGATGTTGCTATAGTTGCAGATAATGTTTCTAAGAATACTGTGAGCGACGAAGTTTCTCAAAATGATTTAGAAGTGGCTAAAACAGTTAAAGAACCCATTAATTTAAATCAAAATGTAACGGAAATTTCTAAAGATGTAGTAACAAGCGATAAAACTAACGACAACGTTATTAAAAATAATACTGCAGTAGTTTCAATGGAAGATGATCTTTCTAATAATTCTGTTAATGAAGAACCAACAAAAAACATTAATGAAGTTTCTTTAGAAGACGATAAAAAGCAAAACGAAATCCCTAAGAATGATGTTAAAGAAATCTTAAATACAACAGCGGATAAGATTTCTACTGATCTTAATAAAACTGCTAAAGAGATTATCCAAAATTCTGTTGAAATAAAAACATCAAAAGATTCCAATCAAGAAAGAGTTGCCAATGATGAAAGTCCCAACTAGGAATATTAACCATATTCTGGTGCTTTCTAATCAAAAAAATCTTTACATGTACATTTTTATTAATTGACGTTGTAAAAATATTACGGTTTAACTTATCTCCTATAGGTAACTTTTAGTGGCAGCAGTTAATTTATTTTTTACACCAAAGTATTAATTTTACTTTAAACTTTTTTTAAGTTTAGATTTATTATTTTCTTATTTTTATTTTTTTTCAAATTGTGATGCCAATTTTTTACATTTTCTTAAGACATAAATGTTTTGCAAAAATTGTCGCTTTATCCCTTATGTTCAAAATAATACATTAGATAAATAAATATATCATTTATTTCATTTATTTATTAAAAGGAAAAAAGAACATTCCATCTTGAATTTTGATAATGTTTAGATGACGATAATTTTTGTAATGACTAGTTTTGCAATTTTTTTTGTAAAAACATTTATCTTTCGTGTAATGTACATTTTATTAGGTAAAAAAACGTAGTCAAAGTGTTGGTAAAAAAACAACATTAATGTTGAATATTTGTTTTATTATTAAACAATAATTATAAGGATGTAAATAATTTTTGTTATTAACTCATAGGACAGCTTTATGTTTAGGTTTTTTTCAATTAAATAAATATCATTTCTGAGTGATAGAAAAGGCAGTTTAATTTTCCTACATCAATTGGACTAATTTCAGAAACAGAAATACATTTTTTAGTCTATAATACATTAATAAACATGTTAATTTTTGTTTTAGAAACAAAATTCTACCAGAAACATTGGATAAAACGCCCAAAACTCCAGAGCTAAATAACAAGAAGACTGTAAGTGAGATTCTAGTTCAAAAACTAACCGATTTTATTACTCCAATGAATAATAACGAGTCAAGACGGAATTACCAGTGCTTCATTTGTAATTTTAGCACAAATAACATTGTACAATTTACACAACATTATTCTAAACATTCTGAGAATGATACGCGTAAATGCGTAGAATGTGGATACGTTGCTTCGACAATAGACGGTCTTAAACGTCACACTACGCTTAACCACACTGGTTCAACTTCTATGTTGGTAAAAGACCACAATTCTACAGCTCAAAGCGAACAATCGGTTATAAAACATGTACAAACAGGACATGTAAAGGTTACACAACCAAAAACCTACAAATGCGCTTCATGCCCTTTCAAAGCAAACAGCGTTCGTGAAATTAGGAACCACAGAACTGCAGCGCATGCGCTACGTTTTAAATGCAAGCACTGTCGTTACGAAACGGTATCGCAAGGTCTTTTATGCCAACACAACCGCTTGAAACACGTTTCAACTGAACTGAAGTGCCCTAAGTGCAACTACGTCTCGCCCAAACATAACTCAGGACATTTACTTAAAACTCACATGCGCTTAAAGCATATGCAAGTATTTCAATGTAAATATTGCCCATTTACGTCAAACTACTACTGCAGCCGATACTCCCATATTAAAAACGTGCACACAGAAGAGTTTAAGCACAAGTGTCCTCATTTAAACTGTTCTTACGTTAGCTACACAGAACGCGGGGTTAAACACCACGTTACTCGAATACACCAAGCTGGTTCCAACACGTTCACTTGTAATTTCTGCTCGTTTTTCGCTAAATCGAACAGTGGGCTTGAGTATCACATCAAAACCAATCACACTGATGCTTATCCTGTTGTCAAAAGTAACGTTGGTGCGTCCCCAATGCGTAGTCAGCTGATTGAAAGTGGCAGCGGTCATTTTGAAACAAAACACGACTTTAAGCGTACTGCTTCATGGAAGATGCCACTAGATGTGCCACAACACATATTAAAACAAAAAAAGTATAAGTGTTTGATATGTGAAGAGAAGTTTAAGTCTAAGGACAAGTTGGAATGCCATACTAAGGTTGAACATAGTCAAGTTAAGTGTGGGTATTGTTTTAAAGCGGTTGATTCTTTGGATAGTTTGATTGTTCACATTAAACATGAGCATATGCCGCAAAAATGTGAAAATTGTAAGTATACAGTAAAATTCAAAAAACATTGAACGAATATAACGTAAAATCTAGCTTTCTGTTTGCATTTTTAGTTCTAAAAACGCGATTATTGTAAATGTAATTAGATTTTGCAAATCGGCATTTGTTAAGGTTCCTTAATAGGATTTGAGTCATTTTAAAGTTTTATTTGTTTGTAGTAAATACCAAATGCGCACATTCTACTGCGGAGGATCTCCAAGATTGCGGATTATGCAAAGAAAAAACTTTTTCAGCACTTAATATGAATTTACAGAAAAATAAGCCCTTACTCTTAAAAATAGCCGAATACATATGCTACGATTGCAAGTTTGAAGGTCATACAAAGGACGAGTTTTTAAATCACATGAAAAATAAACATTCTAGCATTGAGGTTGCTAAAAGTGTCGAAACTAAGTGTGGAATTGATAATCCTGATGGATTAAAAAAGGATTTTTCGATAAATTTTGCCGAAGATGAAAAATTGGCGACTGAAAATTGGTGTTTTATTAAGGAAGAACCCATTGACCTTTGGGTTTAAATAGTTTAAAACACAAAAATGTTGACGGGCAAAAATATTGTTTTCTAAAAATTGCTGTAGGCATAATATTTTTAATTTTTTTGAATGGCGTAAAGTTTTTTATTTAATGTTAACTTATTTAAAGTTATTTAAATTTTGCTTTTTTTTGTTTGATCTTATTTAATTTGCATTGTTTTGTTAAGATGTAACTTCTGTTAAATAAAAGTTACCTAATTATTTTTTATAAACATTTGCAAATGGACAAAATTGGAAAAAACACAGTTATTTTTATGCAAGAAACAAGTAAAGTAAGTATAAACTTAAAAAATGTGCTATTTATTTTTATTTACTACTTTAATCAGTTAATAACAAACTAAATAATAGTTCCTAAAAACTTACCAATAATTACGTATAGCAAGTTCCCTTTAAAGGTTTGAAATGGACTGTATTTTTATTTTCTGTACAGTGGCTAGAGTAACGCAAACACATGTTTTATTAACGGCGCATTTGAACTACCAAAGCAATAAACCCACCTTTAGCTACTCTTGTCAACTTAACCTCAAAAAGTTCACGTCAATCTTTCACAACACACGTGTTTTTGGTGTAAAAAATAACAATTAAATGGCTTTAAAAACCAAAAGAAAAATTGAAAATGAGACAGAAGGTGCCCCGAAGAAGCTTAAGACAGACAAACCTAAAAAATCCCCAAAAGTTGTAGCGAAAAAAACAGAAGAAAAAAATGCGTCGCCTAAAGTAGCAAAAACCGACAAAACATCGGTAAAAGGAGGTAAATTGGACTCAGCAAAGGGGCCTAAAGGCGAAAAACCAAAAACCTTCAGTAAATTCACCAAGGGTAAGCCTGGAGCAGGCAAATTTACAAAACCAACAGCGGCAGGAGGCAAATTCCCAAGTAACCCGAACAAAAAACCAGAAACAGGTGCTGGCGAGGCCCCACCAGATTGGAAAGTCTTCAAAAAGGAGAAGGATGAACTTAAGATCAAACGAAAACAAGCCAAAAAGGGGTTTGATGTTATTGTGCAAGCTAAAAAGTTAAACGAAATATTAAGACGAAAAAACCTAAAAGGGGGCGACGTTGAACGAAACAAGTTGTTAAATCAGTTACACGATATGTTAAAGGACCAGGGGCACTACATTACTTTTGTTTTGGCGCACGACACAGCCAGGATTGTGCAATGGTTGCTTAAGTATTCTTCTGAGCATATTAGGAGGCAGATTGCAAAGGTATGTTTTTTATTGCTTTTATAATAGACCCGGTTTAGTCCTACGTCACAGAGGTGCTAAAATACTTTCTGTAAAATTATTTTAGGCATCCAACGGACCAAAGAAAAATGTTATTTTTTTTATTTGATGTTACAACATTTTTAAAACAGGATTTGTTTAAAAATAAACGACTTTTTTGGGTACCATAGGTGTAAAAATGTTCTTTAATACCTCATTTATGATATTTCATGTTTAATTTACTGTAAGTATTTAAAAATCACATATTATCTGTTAATAATGGTGTCCCATCAAGATGTCAGCTTTAAACGCGAATTGTTTGAGAAAGCATCCATATTAAAGGGTATTGTTTGTTCTAGTTAATAGAAAAAAAAGTTCATTTTTTTACAGTAATACTTACCAGACCTTTTGATATGGATGCTTTCTCAAGCAATTTTGGTTTAATTTAAAGCTAAAGAGCAGTTAATTGAAATATCCTGAATAAGATATTATGAAAAGTTTTTATACCAAGGGTTTCCTAAGAAAACCTCTTATTTTCATGCAAGTATTGTTTCCAATTTAATAGACAGTTTTTTTTGTAAATCTGTGATCTGTGACGTAGCACTTGACCTGTTTAGGCCAAGATAGTGTGTAAAAAAGCATAGCAATTCTTGCAAAAAATACACAACATCCAGATTTTTTATATGAACATCTATTCAGGAAGCTAAATCCACAAATAAGAGTTTAGGGTTCGCGTGGTAGCCCGCCAAAAAGACCCCTTTAACTTGCACATTAAATAGGTGCTACATAAGATATTAAAAAGATTTTTGAAAAAATTGTTCCTCTGAAAAAATGTCTTCGCCCCGTAAGTGGCCCCCGAAGAAAAATATATTATTGTTGAATTTAGACAAAACTTTATTTATTATCATTATTAAATAGATGCAAAATAAGGTTCTGAAAAACTTATACTTAATACTTTTTTTTGAAAAAATTGTTTTTACCTTTCTAAGGGCCCCTACTAATGGGATGAAGGATATTAATTTTTTTTTAGAAGATAAATTATTAAGTACCTATGCGTTGTTTAGAAAATTTTTTTTTCTACGACTGCTTAGAAAATGTCTAAAAAAACACTACTTACTATAACTGAAAATCAGTTATTGCACACAGCGTGCGATAAATCCATTGCGCACGCTAAAAGCGTGTGCAAAGAATTCGCCCTCATTTGTTCTGTTTGGAATGTCAAGAATGAGCCATAATGTCTTTACTGCATTAAATTAAGTAGGTAGGTTTTTGTTTTTTAATCTCGAACCCAATGTTAGTTTTATCTTTATAACCATAGAACAACAATAAATAAACAAGTTTAAATAGTGTTATTTAATAAAAAATTAAAAAATCATGCCTTTTTAGTGTTTTGGTGCAGTCGTAGAAAAAGTATAGTGTGCAACACGTGTGAAAGGCACTTTTCACACTTATGTGGCTTATGGCACTCGCCTAACGGCTCGTGCCACAAACGCCACAAGCGTGTGAAAAGTGATACTTTTACCACTAGTTGCACAATATACTATTAAATCTGTTTACAAAATTTGGTTTAAATCCAACATGATTGAATATTACTCTTTGATGGCCATTTAGGGGGCAAATAAATAGTTTAGAGAAATAATTTTTGCAATCTTTTAAAAAATGTCATTTAGCACCTTATTTTTAAAATTTGGTTCAGATTCATCGTGATCTAATGTTGCAAATTAAAGGGAGCTTTTTGGGAGGCTTTCACGTCAACCCTAAACACTTATTAGTGTGCATTTCGTTAATTTGGCGTTCTAACGCATATAAAAAATCTGGCTGTTATATATTTTTTTGTAAGAATTGCTATGTTTTTCTACTATCTTGGCCTATAAGTAAATTTTGCATATTTCTTGCAAGATAAAAAATTATCTATCTTTTAGTTAATTTTGGATGTTTTTGTTTCTAGGAGCTAACGCCCAAAACAGTAGACATGCTTAAATCAAAATACGGCGTACATTGCGTAAAAAAACTCCTCAAACACGGAGACAACGACACACGTAAAGCAGTTATAGACAAATTGTACGGCCACACTGTTAAACTTGTGACACATTCCATCAGTGCACAAGTGGTAGAATATGCGTATTCTACCTGGGCTACGCCTCTGCAGAAGCAGCATTTGGTGCAGGAGTTCTTCGGAGATATGTACAAGAACAGTAAAGATGACGGTATAAAGTCTTTGAAAGATGTGTTTGTGACGAGTCCGGACCTGAAAGCAGCTGCTTTGGGGGCTACCAAGGCGAATTTGACCAAGGTTTTAAACAAAAGTCTTGTAAGTATTTACTATTTTGACTTTTAGGGTTTTTCTTTTGACCGAGCCTGGGCACACATTCTTAAGTATTTTCAACTTTTTGCGAAAAAAATGCCTTTTTTTTTTTAGAGAAAAAAACACTGCAACGATTAGTATTTATCTCTTTTTGTAGGGCACCCAAGTTAAGTCAGAGTGGTTCAATAAATTAACTGCTTTGCTTTCTTCTCATTAAATATATTTTAATGTTTTTTTAAATATTATATAAACTTCCCAAAAAAATGTTATCTATTTTTGGAGATATAAGGCCCCAAAATAAACAAAAAAATGGTTGTTCCCAAAACAAGTCTAACTTTTAAGAGGGTAGATAGAGGACAAAAAAATAAATATTTTAGGCTAGGGGGCACCTTTTAAAAACTACACCCCTTTAAGTCTGGTTTACTAAAAATACGTAATCGTAAATATCTTACAGATGGTTTGTCAAAACATAATAAGATTGATGGAATCATTAACGGCAATAAAAACATTTCTTTCAAACTTGTTTTGACATTTGTAGCTCCCCTATAAATGAAGTTCCCACATTTCAGAGCGTTAATTCCCACTGGTAGAGTGCTTAAAGATTGACGTAACTTTTTTGCTCCTGACAATTTTGTAATTTTATTTTCGCTGGTAGATGGGTTACTTAAATACTTAAAAAACTTGTTCACCTCAAACTTTTTGTTTAACTGTACAGATTTGAAATAAATAATTAAAAAGCGAAAGAAAGAAAGTTTCTTATTAAACCTATCTGCCAGAAACAATAAATAAAACTACAAATTTGTTAGGAAAAAGTTAGGTTAGGTTTTTTTTCCTAAAAAATTATTAGGAAAAAGTTAGGGCAATTTCTATGCACTCTACCGCGGGTAACTCCATTTTTAGGGGGGCTACAAATGTCAAAACAAGTTTGAAAGGAATGTTTTTATTGCCATTAAAGATTTCATCAATTTTATTATGGTTTGACTAACCATTTGTAAGATATTTACGATCAATTATTTTCAGTAAACTAGACTTAAAGGGGTTTAGTTTTTAAACGGTGCCTCCTAGCCTAGGACATGTCGAGTATATCTGTCTATTTTTTCGTCTTTTATCTACCCTTTTAAAAGATGCACTCGTTTCGGGGACATCCTGTATAATATTTATATATAGCACATGATTATTATAGCAAAAATAGAATTATATAATATGTTTTTTTATTGAAACAGGTTGATTCTCAACTAGTTCAAACAGTGGCATACCAGTTTTTGTTGGAATGTGGAACAGAAGACAAAAATGAATTAATAAGTCAGTTATCACCACATATTGTCGTCATAAGCAACAGTAAATATGGAGCTAAAGCTGCTATGCATTGTATTTGGCACGGTACAAACAAGGACAGAAAAGTAAGTCTCAAAAACAACTTTATTTTTGTACTAGTGCGACTAACAATCATTATTTTTAGGTAATAATGAAGACTCTAAAAGAACATTTATTAGATTTATGTAAACATGAATATGGACATGGAACAGTTATTACTTTGATAGATACTGCCGACGATACAGTTTTATTAAACAAAATTATTTTGGGTGAAATTCTTAAAAATGCCAAAGAATTATCTATGAACGAATGGGGAAGAAAGGTAACTTAACAACATTAAAAAAAACTAAACTTACCAAAGTGCGGTTTTTTTAGGTTTTATTGTGGACAGTGGATCCCGAAAGCAAAACACATTTTCATCCATTATTTATCAAAGAAATGAAAGAAGGTTTGACATCTTCAACAAGTAAAAAATCATCAGAAATAAGACGTAACGAAATTTTGGCATATTGTAGTCCAGTGTTGGTAAAATTGATTACAAGTGAACCAGAGTTTTGGTTATCAAAACCAAATATTGCTTTGGAGGCTCTTGCAATTCTTAAAACAGGTGAGTTCATATTTTGCAATGATGAGAGAATTAAATAGATGAAGCATCATTTAAATACGTAGGGACAATATTTGGGTATCTGATAAACACGCAGCAAGTAAGGGGAAGATGTTGCCCCCTCTCCACGCTAACTTGTGTATACGTTTATCATTACAATAGCGTATCATTTCCAAGGGATACATTTATTTTAAAAATGGTCTTTAATTTGAAAACAAAATTCGTGATTTAAGTAAATAAATTACACATTTAAACGTTATCTTTGACGCGAACGCGAGATGAAATTTGGTACGCGTTCTGAAACAGAAATTAGCATCCTATTTTTTACTTCTGTGTACAAAAAACCAACATGTGTAGTCGCCACTATTCGCAGGCGCTAATGGAGTTTTCTAACCTCACATTTGTAAATTTGTATGTAAGTTTTTCGCAAACAAACCAAATTTTTAAGAAAAAGAAAGATATAGTACATAAAATGCTAAATATCAGTGCAATATTATAAAAAAATTTAGTGTTGTGAATTTACCGGTAAATTAAAAATGCGGTTAATTAACCGGTTAATTTACCGGTAAATTAACCGGTAAATTAAAAAAATGCTACCGAATACTAAATTATGTATAAAATCACTTAACGATTTGTTTAATACCAAAAACATATGTGTTTTTTCACTTTTTTCTTATTTATTTAATTTTGAAAAAAAAGGACAATAAGGAATAAATAAATAAAACATGGTAAATATAACCTCACTTGTCCATTAAGGTCAACGCACCCAACATGTGACCCTAAATAACGTGCAATGATCGGATTCGACGCCACCATCCGCGGGAAATTTAAATTGTTACCTTCAAACTTTTTATAATTTAAAATTTATAACTTTTTTGTCCAATGGAACTAGTAGGTTAACGGAAATAAATTAAATATCTCTAAAGAAAACTAGATACAAAAATAAAAGATTTTAATTTACCGGTAAATATCTTAATTTACCGGTTAATTAACCGGTTAATTAACTGGTAAATTAACCGGTAAATTATAATCTCACAACACTATAAAAAATCTAAAATCAAGGAAATGTACTAGTTGCTGTTATGATTCTTGTCAGTCTATCAGTGATAAGGTAAATATAAACACTTCTCCTAACCCCCCAAAAGGTATGTTTATTAGGTTACCAAATAATTTTGTTGTATATTGTCACGATGTGTTTTTAGGATACTTTTATGATTTCAAAAAAAGTAATAATAACATTAAATGAAGTTAAAACAATTTATTTTCGGCATTAAAAAACAGAGTTAATCAAAAGGTTTACTTACATTTCTTAACTAACTAGAAGGGCCCCACATTGAGCCCCCCAAGCTAGAGGTGTTACCTCTCTTAATCGCCAGGGAAGACTGCCTTTTGCAGATCATTATTAAATAAGCTACGTTAAATCTTGTCAGCATTTTTACTATAACTCTAGGAAACGCTAGTACCTAGGCTAGATAGCAAAACTGTTGCCAAGTCGTACTAAAATGTACTTTTGCAAATTAACTAAAAATGTTACTCGTAACAATATTATATCTATTTAATTCTCTTATCATTGGTATTTTATGCAATTTCATATTTTTCAAAGCGGCTAAGACATTGTGTTTTTTTAGCAACAAATGAACAAGAATTAAAAGATGTATACGAATCAATGGTTAAGGTAATAATTGACGAAAATTGGAAAATTAAATCAGAAAATGAAACTACAACTGTTGCAATTGAAGAAGCTGGAATACATTTTGTTTTGAAAAAACTATGTCAACAAGATAAAGAAAATATTAAGAATAATTTACCCACGTTTGGGGAACATTTAGTGGAACAACTAACAAAAGAAGTGGTATGTATTTATTTAATCTTTTCTAAAAAAAAAAAATTTTGACGTAAATTAGAAAAAAAAAACACATATATAAATGTAATTTTATTTGCAGATAACTTTTTGGACACAATACAACAGAGGTTGCTTTTTCTTGGTTACAGTTTTTGAAAATAATTCCGATGATGTACAAAATAAATTAAAAAGCCTTCTAAAATCGCAAATATCTTTTTTGAAAAAACAAAAAAACTTAGGTGCTCAGATTTTACTTAAAAAAATAACATAAGTTGTAAATGTTTAAATAAAAATGTTATTTCTTAATTTGTGATTTATTCTTGCTAGTATTATAATACTCTTTGCATACTATTCATTCACAATTTGAAAAAAACAGAGCAGGTAAACAGGGTGACTGATTTATTCTGTATATTGTCATTATGTCACTTGTGTTTGCTGGTTATGTAAGAAAAGTCAAAAAAATAAAAAAATGCATTTATAAACATGTTTAGGGCATTTGAATCAAAATTAATGGTCTCAACATATACAGAAGTATTTATTTTTTTATCAAATTACTTTATGATGCACTAATTATTAAACCATTTAAAAGTTTACACAAAATAGAAATTATTTATGTACTCATTGTAAGTCCTTTTGGAGACGTGTTTTTTTATTCGATCTGTATATTAGTATAATTTCTTGTATGTTAAATAACATTTTGTATACCTTTAAATATAAGCAGTCATCAAAAATAAATTAAGTACCCCATAAATCTGTAATTTAATTTAAACCTGTCCCCAGTTTTATATGTACATCAACAAGTTTTTTAGAAATGTTGAATGTAACTTCACAAACCTATAGAGTAGCGTCCTGGAATAAGTGCAGTAGTTCAATTCTCCTACATTACAAATTGCTTTAACCTAATTTTACAAGCCCAAAAAAAGAGGATATCCACGTTTCTTTTTTGTGTTCCATAAGGTAATCAATCCATTTAGTCACAAATTAAAAAGTAACATTAACAAATAATTACTTTCAAACGATAAAAATGTTCAATTGTGACTTTAAAAGCGCCTCTAACAAATGTATTAAGACCCACGTTACCTCTACACATTTCCTACAAAACAAGCAAGTACCCAGCACAGATATCTTACCTTCTACTTCACATGGATCTATTACCACAAGCTACAACATTCATGAATGTAATAACAACAACAATGCTATGACTAACAACTATGAAACTGCAGTTAAGATTGAGAAAATAGAAGACGACATCGAGGGGCAACTATATCAAAATCAAGACGAAGATGCTGTGAATAACAACTATGAAACTACTGTTAAGCTCGAGAAAATAGAAGACGACATCGAGGGGCAACTTTATCAAAACGTAAAGAAAGACTTTTATAAGGAATTTTTGGTTAAGAATGAAGAAATTGACATCAAGGAAGATATTATGGAATCGGAAGATAATAAAATTAAAATCGAGAAAAATGCAGACGTAAAAAAGAATATAATAGTTGAAGAGCAAGACGCAAGCAAGTTGCATTGTCACAAAAGTGATACCGCAGTCCAACCTGTGGCAAAATTGTACAAATGTCACAACTGTGACTATAGTTCCAAACGTAGGCTAAATTTAATTAAACACATAGAGAGAATGCATAACGATGGTAGTATCACATATTCTTGTGACCACTGTCACTATACCAGTGTCTCTAAATACAATCTAGAAGCACATTTATATGCAAAACATACAAATTCCATACATGCTTGTACTAAATGTGACTATAAGAGTACCGTAAAAGCTAACTTAACTAGACACTTAGAAGTTCATAATGATGGCACTGTGGAATATTATTGTGATCTCTGTGACTTTATTAGCCCCTCTAAAAACAGAATAAGGACACATAAATTTCTCAAACATAAAGCTACTATACGGGTCAAAATCATAGAGGTGCGATATTTCAAAGTTGGTAAAAACCAAAAGTCAAAGTTGGGTTAGCGTTTTTTTTTATAATTAGTGTTAAACACTAGGTCTTTAAGAGTTATATTCCGTAAAGGGCATGGCCCATTTATTTTTATTTTTTTAGTTACATCACTTTTAAACATATAAATTGTATCTAAAAATGTCCATTCCGGGAACGTTTTTAAAAATGATTTCATTATTTTATTTAAAGCAATTTTTTTGCTTTTTTCTTAGAATCGTATATCTGTAAGTTCTATCTTTCCCTAAAGCCTAACATTTTTTTTTAATATTTTTTAAAAGCGTAGATTTGAGGTAGAGTTTTATCGTAATCATTGAAAGTGAATGTTTTTATTGAGTAACTTTGGTTTATTTCAAATTTTTATTAAAGTATAGAAGCATTTTTATTTTTTTATTGTTAAGAATGATAGTGTGGCTTTTCATTTTTAAAGAAAAATAAAATTTTATAATTGTACTTTTGGAAAAAAAAAATATTTATTGTGTTCGCGGGAATGACAATTTTTAGAAAGCGATTTAATTATTGTTAAAAAAATATTTTTGATTTTTTGTTATAATTATAATGTACCTTTTAACTTTTAAAAGAAAATAAACTATCTAAAAAAAACTTTTAGTAAAAATTTTTTTTTTGTTGTTGTTTTTGAATGGTCAAGTATGTATTTTTTTTTAATTTTAAGGACAGCCTTATTGACAAAGAGAGACTTATTTCATTTCAAGATGAAAAACGTAAAGAAAATAATATTTGGGATAGAGATTTTGATTTTTCTCCTTAAGGGACTAAATTTGTAGTGTCACAACTATAACCGTCACTTTTACATTTTTGGCAGATCGAAGTTTTATTAAAAAAATTCTTATTTTGCAGATAAAAAAAATAAGCAGAGACAGTGCACCAAAATTCATGTTTTAAAGTCAATGTATTTTAAGTAAAAAGATACAAGGGACAACATCATATTAAGTTCATCAAAAAAAAGCTTTAAAATTGGACATTAAAGTTATTCTAAAGAAACCTAAAGAAGCGAATTTTTTAACAACCATATCTCCTTGAAACTTATACTTTACGGAATAAAAGTGCATTTTTAACAACATTAGATAATTTATATTTTTAATTTTACATACTTTATTGAAAAGAAAAGCGCGCCGACCCCCCCAAACGCTTGCGTGTGAGTCCAACGCTCCACCATCACATTTTTTTTATTTAAATTTGCGTAATTATGCTATTTTAGATCATGATTTTCAAAAAATCAGATGCTTAATTCCAAAAGGGACGAATGTTAACGAAATCTTAAAGCAAACGTCCCGTACGTACATGCGCAGACCAAACTATTATATCTGTTAAAATTAGTCCTTTTTTATTCTTTTAAGATAGTTCACACATAAGTCCATAAGGTAAAATTGTCTTTCTAATAAGGGAAAACGAAAACTGTAAAAATAAATTGCACTGCAGGCTGAGTTGAGTTCAGCTTAGGTTTTTAACTTTTTCGAGTATTTTCAGATGTTGCATTGTAAAAAATATTACGTGTAAAATCTCGAAAAAATGTTGGTTTTTGTGCTCCACGCCAAAATTATTGATAGATTAAGTGTTTGGGGCTTTGTTTTTTTAATTTATTTATAATATTTTTTTAAAATTTAAAATAAATATTTTAAAACTCCTGTATATTTGTCATTTTTGACAATCTTTTATAACCTTAAAAATTAATAGCCAACAATCACAGGTAAAAATGAAAAAAATCCTAGTTTTGGACAACTTGACGACGCTAAATCTACCTTTAGTTTTGGCGTCAGATTTGGAAAATACTTTATTAATTTTTAAGGTTATAAAAGATTGTCAAAAATGACAAATATACAGGAGTTTTAAAATATTTATTTTAAATTAAAAAAAAATATAATAAATAAATTGAAAAAACAAAGCCCCAAACACTTAATCTATCAATAATTTTGGCGTGGAGCACAAAAACCAACATTTTTTCGAGATTTTAAAGGTTTTCATTTTTTTGATTGATGACAAATCAAATTCCGCTAATTCGAAATATTTTGCAATTCCGATGCATCAATATCTTGTTAATGTCTATTCCATTAAATTCTGGATAACGTGTTTGTAGGTCGCCCCCTTGTGAGCTCAAGTTCCTCTTTGGCAAATTTCAAAACTGCGCGGAGTGCGCCCAAATCAAAATTAATGCTCTATCAGTGACAATCTTAAATTTTTCTTTAAAGACTTTCCTTAAACCAGCCTCTTCAATAACCGCTATTCTGTTCTTCTTGCAAAATTGGTAGAAATAAAGTTTTTGCAGCAATGTTTTTCTTTCGATTTTAAATAGCACCACAATTGCTTCGTTTGGGGTATCACCTTTCCTAAATTTTTATAACTTTACATTAAATTTTAATTTATTTATCTTTCATTTAGAAATATTTTGACGTTGTTATGTAAATAAAAAAATTGAAACCAAATTGTTTACGACCACTTAATTTTTTTTAGCAAAATATTTTATTTTAAAATGACATTATTTTGGGTGACATTTTTTCTGACTTTCAGGTTGTGCTCCTTGAAACTTTGGGGTTTTTTTGACAACTTTGCAACAAAAAATTACTAATTTAGTTTAGGCGTCAGATTTGGAAAATACTTTAATCAAAAATGGAAGTTTTAAAATGAAGAGTTCAATTACAACATTTTAAGCGTTTATCATTGACCAAAAAAAAGTTTTGGCCGTTCCCGGAAGGGACACCACTAGATGTACGCTACTGAATTTATTACTTATTTAGTTTTTACCTAATAATGACTAATTAACTGGGAACAATTTCACCACCACCAACTAGATGAATGATGGACGCAACTTTTAATATGTATTACCGCGCTTTTAGCGCCTAAATATGGAAGCTATAAAATATATAAACAGCGACAGCGACAAGACACGACACCCTGGGACACACTTTGAGCTAATCAAAAAATTTGGAAATTTTATTTTAAATAACATTTTGTTCAATATTTAACATTTATAAAAAAGAACTTTTTTATTTTTAAAACTTTTATTTTGCTTTTAGCAATCAAAAGTCTACTGAAATCTGAGAAGTGGACCGTTCCCGAAGTAGACATTTTGACCCTTAAATATTTTTTTTAAAGTTACTTTTTATTTTTTTTTAAAAATGTTCCAAGTAGAAAAGAACTTTTGTTACCCATAATAATATTTACTTTATACCATATGCTTATCGTTTCTATTTTAACATAGGGGGACACCACATCTTCCACCTCTATGATTTTGACCCATATACGCTTGTGATAAATGTGACTTTAAGGGTACTAGAAATCACCTAACTGATGATCACATAGATAGAAAACATAATGATGCTAGCGTCACATATTCTTGTGAACACTGTGACTACACGACTATTTCTAAATCTAATTTAAAGTCACATCAAAGTCTCAAACATAAGGATCATCCTTTACATGCTTGTAATAAATGTGATTATAAGAGTAATAGAAAACATGTGTTTATAGAACACATGGATAGAAAGCATAATGATGGTACTGTCACATATTCCTGTGACCAGTGTGACTATACCTGTGTTTCTAAATTCACTTTTAAAGGTCACATGCGCAAACATAATATTGTTCTACATTGTGATAAATGTAGTTATACGAGTTATATGAGTAGTCATCTAACTGCACACAAAAAAAGAAATCATTAAACAATTATGGGTACATTTAAAATAAAAATCAATTAAAAACATCAAATCTGTAGTTTTACTGAAATACACTGACTTTCAAAAGTCTTGCACCCCCCCTTTAAAATCTTTCGCGTTTGCCTGACAGAAATAAAATTTTCTTTAAAATAAACCTTAAAGCCTCTGTGATATAATACACAAGATAGAAAAGCGTTTAATTAATTTTCTTCAATGGTACCACGCGTTTAAAAAATAAGTGTAAAATTCCTGAAAATTGAAGAAGTGTAAAAATTAAAAATAAAGCAAACACGGGATTATTAGTGAGTAGTATTAGTACTCCTGGTTCTAAATGATGCATTCAAAAGGTTTCGCATACTTCTAATGGGGCTATCAATAACTTCTAGGGGTGCATTCACCATTTTCTTGCACCGCAACAATTAGCCCCTGTCTGTTTTTCGGCGTTTTTTTTTCGGTTTTTTTTTGCAGAAAACTCTTCTGGAGACATGATCTTAAAATTCTCAAAGAAATTCAGGTCTGATAAGTAAGCAAGCCACTCATATCACGCCCTGTAGGAATATTCGGACACGTTTCATACGACGCAGAGTCCCTTTGTCGCCCATAAATGCAAAATTTTGAAAAGAAATATTATGAGGAGGATACATTAGAAGACAGACAAAAGTCTTTTCGTAAACTTGACCATCGATATTGCCAGGACTATGAATCAGAGCAAAATTTTCGTAAAACATTATACCCCTCCAAAACATTTCAGAACCCGTATGATATGGAGCAACTCTCGGAGCAACTTTAATTTAAGTATTCAATCGATGATGTCTTTTTGCATCTTGCCAAACTCTTTAAAGATAATCATTACTCATTAGGTCAAGCCTGGACTTACCAATAAAAATCAATTTTTTTCACCCACGAAGCATCCCGCTTAAATTTTTCTCTGACCAATGAAAACGGGTTTGCATATAATGTTATGTTAGCATAATAACCCCTACACTGGGAGTTCATAAAAAAAAATCCAAAATTTTGCTTTTAAGGGCGGCAACGGAAATCCGCGTCTTAAGAAACGTGTCGAAATATTTCCACAGGGAGTGATGTGACTAGCCTGCCAGCTAATTGAACCTGAATTCTTTTGGACATAGTGGGATTTTGTCTCTAAACAAGTTTTCCACAAAAAAAACCTCGAAAAAAAAAACGCTAAAAGGCAGTCAGGGGCTAATTGTTACGTTGCGAGAAAATGGCGAATGCACCCCTAGAAGTTATTAATGGCCCCATTAGAAGTATGCAAAACCATTTGAATGCATCATTTAGAACAAGGAGTACTAATACTACTCACTAATAATCCCGTGTTTGCTTTATTTTTAATTTTAACACTTCTTCAATTTTTAGGAATTCTACACTTTTTTTTTAAACGGGTGGTACCATTGAAGAAAATTAATTAAACGCTTTTCTATTTTGTGTATAATATCACAGAGGCTTTCAGGTTTATTTTAAAGAAAATTTTATTTCTGTCAGGCAAACGCGAAAGTTTTTAAAGGGGGGGTGCAAGACTTTTGAAAGCCAGTGTATGTCTACACCAAACAAATAAAACATCAACCTCGGAATTTTTTGGAGCTGGCGGGACTTTCGTGATAAACCTTTGTTTTGATATTATAAAAGTTGTCTCAAAAGTCACCATCGATATCGTGTGAGCGTAACTTTTTACGCGGGGTCATGAAAAACCGTTTTTGGCCCATAATGGCTTTAATATGCTTCTAATGACTTTTGGAGTTATTACATAAAATATAGATCGAAAAATTCTCTACATATTTGATCTTGGGTGGACATTTTTTTATCAACCCTTACCCACCTAGGGGCTGTAGACTGAAGTGCGTACCCCATATTTTAAACACCGCTAAAATGGTGGCATTTAATGATTAAGAGATGTCCATTCGTAAATTTATTTCTTAGGTTCCATTAAACAATTTGAGAAGGACAACTTCTCAAATAATCCCCTGTGGGCTAAAATCCACCCCCATTTTTGCAAAAATTAAACATTTTTTTATGAAACGGTTTTCAGCTACCTGATTAAAAAAAGTGTCGTTTCCTATTAATTGATTATATTTAAACCCATTTTTAACAAAAACAGCCCCATTAGGCTAATATTTTATCCATAAAAAAATGTTTAATTTTTAAAAAGATGGGGGTGGATTTTAGCCGCCAGGGGATTATTTGAGAAGTTGTCTTTCTCAAATTGTTTAATGGAACCTAAGAAATAAATTTACGAATGGACATCTCTTAATCATTAAATGCCACCATTTTAGCGGTGTTTGAAATATGGGGTACGCACTTCAGTCTACAGCCCCTAGGTGGGTAAGGGTTGATTAAAAAATGTCCACCCAAGATCAAATATGTAGAGAATTTTTCGATCTATATTTTATGTAATAACTCCAAAAGTCATTAGAAGCATATTAAAGCCATTATGGGCCAAAAACGGTTTTTCATGACCTTTGACCCCGCGTAAAAAGTTACGCTCACACGATATCGATGGTGACTTTTGAGACAACATTTATAACATCAAAAAAAAAGGTTTATCACGAAAGCTCCGCCAGCTCCAAAAAATTCCGAGGTTGACGCTTTATCTTGTATATCTTTCCTGGTTTAGTCCCGTTTGCAAAAATTAGCCTAATCTAATGCATAACTGACGTTTCAAAAATATAACGTCCGCGAATTTGAATTTATTATTCATTTTACATTTGGTTTAAAAGCAACACAGGTTTAAATTAAATCACATCGTTAGCATTAATACTAGAGCAAAATTTATTTGCAGATTCGTTTTTATTTTTTGTCCGTTTGTTTATAACGAAACTTGTTATCACGATAACTGAAGAACGGTTTATTCAATTGACTTGATATTTGGTACAAAAATCAATCTCATTTGAGAGAAGAACTTTATTGTTTTTGAAATAATTCAAATAATAAGTAGAGGGTAGAAACCACCCCCAAAGTTGAAAAAAATTAATATTTCGGTTAATAACAATTTTACGATAAAAAATATTCCAAATAAAATTAAAGGTTTTATTTTTTCCTATAAAACAGCATCTAGTAATTTTTTTGTATCCTCACCTGTTTACAAAAAAAATAAGTTTTACGTTTCTTATTAATAGCATAAAAAATGCATTTTTTTAATCATCCACTGTGAAGAATATCATATAGAATGTGTAACAATTATATAACAATATAAAAATAGTCACAAAAAAAAGACCTATCTGCGAAGCGTAACTTTTTAAATGATCTAACCCGTTCTTGTTTTCTTTTAATTGTTCCTAAGTTTTGCTTATTACTGCAAAGAGTATCTTATAAATTGTTCACTAAACATTTTATAAAAAAACTTAAAAAATCGACAAATCTGCGAAATGTTTAAATCCTTTCGATTTCTACCCATTTCTATAGTTTTAATTATTGCTTTTCTTGATTATGGACGAACTATAAAGGCTAAATTATAGGTATTTACCTATCTGTAGTTAAATAATTTGTTGTTTACGAGTTTGTTTACACAATGTTTACAAAAAAAGATGACTTGCAATAAATTGAAATAAGATAAATAACTGATATCCAAAAGTAGTGGTTCACTTGATAATAAATATCTACAAGCATTCAATTTTGTCGTATTTATAAATAAAACATAGTAGCCAGTGGTTTAGTTTAAAGTTATCAATAATAAAGTACATAATATTTTATTATTTTTAAAAATTTAACGTGTTAGGACCCTTATTTTGTGAACACCCTTCTTTTTAAAGGTAAGATATTGCACTAAAATAATAGATTAATGTAGAATGTCGCGAAGCATAGAAACAGTGGTTATGTAATGTTGGTTGTCTAAATTCTACAAAAAACAGCACTCTCTGGTCATTGCTCAGCGGGTTTATAAGAGTTAATTTTAACTAAAAATTGTGCTTACCAGCAACATAAATAAACAAAGCACAAGTTGACATATTTTAAAGGGCCATCAATAAGCGTTTAAAAACAGAATTTTGGCAATTTAGAAGCCCTATTTTTTTGTGTTTTAAATTGCTAAAATTCGGCATTTAAACGCTTATTGATGGACCTTTAGAATATGTCAACTTGTACTTCGTTTATTTATGTTGCTTGTAAGTACAATTTTTAATTAAACTAAACTCTTATAAACCCACTGTGCAATGACCAGAAAGTGCTGTTTTTTGTTGATTTTAGGCACTGACAAAGTAATAACTATCGTTTTTCTTTATTATACTCTTCACAAGAGTATATTGCAATCGATCAGAAAATCCTAAAATCGTCAATTTTCATCGTAGAGCAAAAATTCTTGCAGATTCGTGCGTTTCATGACTTTTTAAGATTTTCATTTTTTCTCCGTCCGTCGGTCGGTCGGTCGGTCGGTCGGTCGGTAGGTCGGTCTGTGGGATGTCACGTTTCTTGTAAACACGCTATCTTAAGAACCAAAACTCCAATTTAATTCAAATTTTAAGGAAAAAGCGATCCCTATAAGAGGAAGAACCCTATTGTTTTTGACAAGAATCCGGGTACTATAAAGCCCCCTTTTCAGCCCCCCAAGTGAAAAAAAAATCGTAACGCGATTATTATTAAATTTACAAAAAAAATTATTCGACATAAAACATAGGAAATTTAATTCTCTACAAAAAAGTATTCGTTGGTTTTTTTGTCAGACCCCCCAGTTACCCCCCCCCCCAAAAAACATTCTATCTCCGTTATTATTCAATCTACAAAAAAAAAATTCTTTAAAAAATTAATAAAAATTCAATTTTCTATTTAAAATGTTGGTTTGTTTTTTGTAAAGTTAGCCAGTAAGTTTAAAAAAACAAAAAATAAACGATTTCAGTAGCAAAAAACTTCTAACTCCGAATTGCGTCATGAGTCGGTCAAGAAGGCCATGCCAAAAATATTTCAGACAACGAAACAAAAGCAGCTCTCAGAACAAATAACCTTCACATATGTTAAACGCCAGAACTGACGTTTATCCTCTTCGTTAATAAAATTCATCGTGTTTTCAGGTAATAGTTTGCACTCTTCGCAGATTTTTTAAATAAAATTTGTTTTATTAAACAAGAACTATTATCCTATAATAGTATTCTTGCGAAGAGTATACTATAGAATGTGTAGCAATTATATAAAATATTGATTTAGCTTTGATTTAAAAAAATATAAAATTACCCTTCTACCGATTCCGAATTCTACTTAAGCTACTCATTTGTGAAGAGTAATTTCTACGCGTTTCGACTTCTACCCATTCCGAATTCTACCCGTTCTAGTTTTGTTTAGTGATTTTTTGCTATGCTAGTGCTTATTCTAGTAGTACTCACCCTTTACGGGTTGTACTATTTAATTGGAGTAAAACCCTTTAAGCATTGGGCAGATCGAGATGTGAAACATATAGAACCAACTCCTTTCTTTGGACACTTTTGGAAAAAATTTCTGCAGAAAGAATCGATTGTTGAAGTACTTCAACGAGTTTATTATAAATTCCCAGGAATAAGGTATGATTACATAATAAAATAAATGTATTTATTTAATTGTGGATTTTTTTATACTTTTTTTCTGGCAGGTACACAGGACTATACCAATTTGGAACAGCAACTTTAATGATAAGAGACCCAGAACTTATTAAGCAAATAACAGTTAAGGATTTTGATCATTTTGTGGATCACAGAACTTTTGTCCCAGACAATGTTGATCCACTGTGGTCAAGGAATTTGCTCTCCTTAAAAGGTAAATATTTTTTTTCAAGTCCAAGTCAAATTAAAATAAGGAAATAATATTTTAGGTCAAAAATGGCGAGATATGCGTTCAATATTAAGTCCCTCTTATACCGCAAGCAAAATGAAGACAATGTTTGTCCTTATATCCGAAGTTGCCGAAAATTTTATGAAACATTTCCAGAACCAGAAAAACGTTGTCATAGAATTGGAAATGAAGGACACATTCACAAGATACACAAACGATGTAATTGCAAGTGCAGCCTTTGGCGTTAGATGTAATTCATTGGAAAACAAAACCAATGAGTTCTACGTAATGGGAAGGGAATTATCAAATTTTACCGGTTTTTTTAACTCACTGCCATTTATCTTAAACCTGTTAAGTCCTGCTCTTGCTAAGGTAATTTAACAACTAACCAAATAAAAGAACTACTGTTGATTTATCAAACTTTTATTTGCAGGTACTAAGAGTCAAAATCTTCTCCAATCGCGTAAGAAAATTTTTCCTAACCTTGATCAAAGAAACAATTTCTGTACGCAAAATGAAGAACATAGTTCGTCCAGACATGTTGCAACTTCTTATGGAAGCCAGAAACCCAGACGCTACAAATAAATCCTTTGACGACGATGACCCCAATGAGAAAGTATCACAACAAGAGCTTAGTGACATTGACATTACTGCACAAGCGCTTATATTCTTCTTTGCTGGGTTCGACAGTGTTTCATCGCTTATGTGTTTCACATCTTATGAGTTAGCGACTAATCCTGAGGTGCAGCAAAAGTTGTATGAGGAAATATGCGAGGTCAGAGATAGTTGTGATGGTAAAATCACTTATGATGCTGTTATGAAAATGCCTTACATGGATATGGTTGTTTCTGGTAAGTTAATGTTTGGAAAAAGTGTTGTTTTATTCTTAAAATATATAATTTGGTATTTCACAAGGCTCTGCTTTAGGACCATAGTTATTTTTATACTCTTATAATCAAATAAGTTTAAAACAGCTGCCTATGACTCTAAACTAGCATAAACTCTACAAAAAGGCTGACTTCATCTGTAAATTAAATACTTATCATTAATTATAATTGAACTTTCAGAGGTTTTAAGAAAATGGCCACCATTTCCCTTCACTGATCGTATAGTCACCAAACCCTACACCATAGAACCTGTGAACAAAGATGAAAAACCAGTCCACTTGAAAAATGGCGAATTAATAATGCTACCAATCTATGCTCTACACATGGATCCAGAACATTTTCCAAACCCACAGAAGTTCGACCCAGAGCGGTTTAACGAGGAAAACAAAAATTCAATCAACCCTTACATTTACTTTCCTTTTGGATGTGGACCTAGATACTGTATCGGTAATAGATTTGCTCTAATGGAAGTAAAGGCTGTGTTTTATCATTTGTTAAGTCAGTTTGAGATTGTGCCTACTGCCAAAAGTGTAATTCCCTTAAGATTAACAAAGAAATCATTGTTTACTAATGCCGAAGATGGTTTTTATTTTGGTTTAAAAAAGAGAAATCCTGTTCAATAATTAATATTATGGAGAAAAATGAAGGCTGTGTATTAGTTTGTTTAAAACATTGTTAAAAAATTAAATTTTTGTATTTTTAAATTAAAATGATTTTGAAGGAAGATATGTGCTTTTATGTTGAATGAATGAAATAAAAAACAATCTCACGACTTTTTTTTAGACAAACAAAGATTTAATACAGGGTGTCCAAAAAATGGCGCATAAACGCGATGGTAAGCTCTTGGGGTATTTTCAGCAATCTCTAGAAAATTGTAAAAAAAATCAATCTGTTATATTCATCGAGAAAAATGCGAGGAAAGTTGCATAAGTTCGGTAACACAGTTTGTAAAATACATCTTAAAAGCTCATTTAGATTCTTGAGCATACATATTTTCACTAAGAGAAAATTTTTGTAAAATAAAATGGATTATAAAAATGTAATTTGACCATTTAAAAGATAAATAAATGGTAAAATAATTTTTGATAAATTTTGCCTTTGTATATTTAACCATTTCTTTCATTAATATGTGCTGTTATCTTTAAGATATAAGCGTTAAAAATTCGCACTTTGGGGCCTCATATCTAAAAGGGTATTTGGGATAAATTGTTTTTAACATTTTTCTGGAGCTCCCTAGACATGCCCCAACAACGTACCATCGCGTTTATGCGCCATTTTTTGGACACCCTATATAAAGGTGAGTGTTCCAAAACAGACCGCCAAAATGAGAATTTCTTGGACAAAAATGAGAAAAAAAGTTTCCATAAACAGGTCTTCGATCTTGCTCCGTTCCCAAGTTACAGCCCCCTTAATGAGCTAAAAACAAACTGTCAATCGTTTTACATATACAGTCGATTTCACATAAAAGAGGTACACTGTCAAAATTTGTTTAAGTAAATTTGGGCTTAATTTGACCATAATTTAATTATTTTTATAACAGTTGTTTCGTTGCTTTGTCATATTTAATGAATACAGTGGAGAAATAATCAGAAATTAAGAAATTAATGCCAAATTTATTCAAACAAACTTTGACAGTGTACCTCTTTTATGTGAAATCGACTGTACATACTGGTCAATAATAAACGGAAATCAATATTTAAATTTGTTGTAGCTATAGGAACTTTGTTGTTTACAATTTTGTTTACATTATCTACCAAAACGATGACTGGCAAGCTTGAAATGAAGATAATAAACTGATAACTTTTAATAATTATATAAATAATACATTAAAGCCTTGTCCGACTTATGAATAAAACATTATAGCTAGTGGTCTCGACCTGAAATTTATTTTTGTGCCAAAAATTATAATTTGTTGAAAAAGTATAGGATAACTTTTTTGTTTGGGCCGCGCTTTTTCCTTTTAAAATAGATAACTTAACAGAACAGACAAAAGTTTCTTTTTGTCTAGTGATTCTTAAACATGCTGCTAGATCTAATTCTGGTAGTTCTTACCCTTTACGGGTTGTACTATTTATTTGGAGTAAAACCATTCAAACATTGGTCAGATCGAGATGTGAAACATATAAAACCAACTCCTTTCTTTGGACACTTTTGGAAAAATCTTCTGCAGAAAGAATCAATTTTTGAAGTTCTTCAACGAGTTTATTATAAATTCCCAGGAATAAGGTATGATTACATACATAAATGTACTTATTTAATTGTTGATTTTTTTATACTTTTATTCCTGTAGGTACACAGGAATATTCCATGATAAGAGATCCCGAACTAATTAAACAGATAACAGTTAAGGATTTTGATCATTTTATGGATCATAGAGGATTTGTTCCAGACAATGTTGATCCACTGTGGTCAAGGAATTTGCTCTCTTTAAGAGGTAAATACATTTTTTAATCCTTCTTAGAAAAATGTATAATAAAATATTAAAAAAACAAATTTTATTTCCAGGACAACAATGGCGCAACATGCGTACCACACTAAGTCCCTCTTTTACAGCCAGTAAAATGAGAACTATTTTTGTCCTTATATCCGAAGTTTCCGAAAACTTGATGAAACATTTTCAGAACCAGAAAAACGATGTAATAGAATTGGAATTAAAGGACACATTCACAAGATACACAAACGATGTAATTGCAAGTGCAGCCTTTGGCCTTAGATGCAATTCTTTGGAAGACAAAACCAACGAGTTCTACAAAATGGGAAAGGAGTTAACAAATAGGACTGGCTTTTATAGTACATTGCCATTTATTTTAAACCTATTGAGTCCTGCTCTTGCTCAGGTAATTTAAAAACTAATCAAATAAAAGAACTACTGTTGAATTATCAAACTATCATTTGCAGGTACTTAGAGTCAAAATCTTCTCTAATCGCGTCAGGAAATTCTTCTTAACCTTGATCAAAGACACAATTTCTATACGAAAAATGAAAAACATAGTTCGTCCAGACATGTTACAACTTCTGATGGAAGCCAGAAACCCAGACGCAACAAACAAAGTGTTTGCCGACGATGATCCCAATGAAAAAGTATCACAACAAGAACTTAGTGACATTGACATTACTGCACAAGCTCTTATATTCTTCTTTGCTGGGTTCGACAGTGTTTCATCGCTTATGTGTTTCACATCTTATGAGTTAGCGACTAATCCTGAGGTGCAGCAAAAGTTGTATGAGGAAATATGCGAGGTCAGAGATAGTTGTGATGGTAAAATTACTTATGATGCTGTTATGAAAATGCCTTACATGGATATGGTTGTTTCTGGTAAGTTAATGATTGAAAAAAGTGTTGTTTTATTCTTAAAATATTTAATTTGGTATTCCACAAGGCTCTGCTTTAGGACCATAGTTATTATACTCATCGCAGACAAAGTCGAAAACGAGGAGTATATTGTGATTGTTTTAAAAATTCTAAAATCGTCAAAAATCATCGTAGAGCAAAAATTCTTGCAGATTCGTGCGTTTCATCGAATTTTGAACAACTTTCAAAAAATCCGTCTGTCCGT
Source organism: Cartodere bifasciata (assembly GCA_963920755.1). Taxonomy (NCBI): domain Eukaryota; kingdom Metazoa; phylum Arthropoda; class Insecta; order Coleoptera; family Latridiidae; genus Cartodere; species Cartodere bifasciata. The sequence continues at coordinate 2,104,310 of OY987198.1, forward strand.
CTGAACTCTGTCACGTTTTTTGTAAACACGATAACTTAAGAAAGAAAATCCTAATCATGTTCAAATTTTCGGGAAAAATCGTTCCTATTAAAATCTTGGTTGGGATTGTTTTTGAGAAAAATCAGATAATGACAAAGGGGGTTCCAGGGCCCCCCAACTGGAAAAAAATTCATATTTCGGTTATTATAAAATGGACAAAATTTTTTTCTTGGTAATATAAAAGCCCTTCCATTTCTTTACAAAAAATAATCAAAAGTTTTTTTTGTCCGACCCCACATAAGCCCCCCAATAAAAAGTAAAGCCGTATCTTCGTTATTTTTCAATTTACAAAAAATAATGAAGTTATAAACATGGAAGAAAATTAAATTGTGTATCAAAGAGTATTTTTTGTTTTTTTTTTTCTATTAAGTTTCTAAGACAAAAAAGGCCAAAAGAAAGATTTTTAGTAATAAAAAAGTTCTAAGTCCCGAAAGTCAAGGATCGGTCAAGGTGGCTTTGCAAAAAAAAATCAAAACAAAAGCATCTTTCTTCAGCCAAATTAGATTATAAACGTCAGTGTCAGAATTGATACCTATTTATGCTCTTCGCGAAAAAAATTTATTTTTTTTGTTTATTGGAGTGTCAATAGTTTGGCCTCTTCGCAGATTATTTTAAATAATATTAAAAAAATATTCTTTTCTTTTTAAATTTATTATTGTTTGATTACTGCGAGGAGTATCCAATTAAATGTTGTCATTTTATAAAATATCCAACCCGCTCACTGATCTAACCCACTCGCTGACCTAGCCCATTTCTAGTTTTAATACTCTTAATATCAAATAAGATCAAAGGAGTTGCCTATGTTACTAAACTCATCTAAATTCTATAAAAGGCTGACCTTATTCGTAAATTAAATACTTATTATTAACTATAATTGAACTTTCAGAGGTTTTAAGAAAATGGCCACCATTTCCCTTCACCGATCGAGTGGTAACTAAACCCTACACCATAGAACCTTTGAATAAAGATGAAAACCCAGTCCACTTGAAAAATGGCGAATTAATAATGCTACCAATTTATGCTCTACACATGGACCCAGAACATTTCCCAAATCCAGAGAAGTTTGACCCAGAGCGTTTTAACGAGGAAAACAACAATTCAATCAACCCTTACATTTACTTTCCTTTTGGATGTGGACCTAGATACTGCATTGGTAATAGATTTGCTCTTATGGAAGTAAAGGCTGTGTTTTATCATTTGTTAAGTCAGTTTGAGCTTGTGCCTACTGCCAAAAGTATAATTCCCCTAAGATTAACAAAGAAATCATTGTTTACTAATGCCGAAGATGGTTTTTATTTTGGATTAAAAAAGAGAAATTCTGTTCAATAATTAATATTATGGAGAAAAATGAAGGCTGTGTATTAGTTTGTTTAAAACATTGTTAAAAAATAAAATTTTTGTATTTTTAAATTAAAATGTTTTTAAAGGAAAATGTGTTTTTATGTTGGATGAAATAAAAAACAATCTCCCGACTTCTTTTTAGACAAACAACGATTTAATATAAGGTGTCCAAAAAATGGCGCATAAACGCGATGGTACGCTCTTGGGGTATTCTCAGCAATCTCTAGAAAATTGTCAAAAAAAAATCCATCCGGTCTATTCATCGGGAAAAATGCGAAGAAAGTTGCATACGTTCGGCAACACAGTTTGTAAAATACATCTTAAAAGCTCATCTAGATTCTTGAGCATACATTTTTGCCTTTAGATTATATTGACATTGTTGTGAGCTGCCTTTCATGAAAATTTTGTAAAATAAAATGGATTATAAAAAGGCAATTTGACCATTTAAAAGATAAACAAATGATATAATAATTTTAGATAAATTGTGCCTTTGTATTTAACCATTTCTTTCGTTAATATGTGCTGCAGTGCTATTCTGATTTCTCGATTCGACACAAATATAAAGACAGACTTATGTACAAAATAGTTAGAGGGAAGAAGATAGAACTATCGAATCGTGAAATCAGAATCGCCTACCTGTTATCTTTAAGATATAAGCATTTGAAGTTTCGCACTTTGGGGCCCCATATCTCCGAGGGCCTATGAGATTTTTTTTTACAATTTTCTGGGGTTCCCTAGACATGCTCCAACAACATACCATCGCGTTTATGCGCAATTTTTTGGACACCCTGTATAGGGTTCTGATCGGCTGATTTTAGGGTTTTAGCATAATTTAATAAATGGATTTAAAGACCTATAACAATTTGGGAAAATCTATTGTTGATTTTTTTCCGGTATTATGAACTTACTGGTCAATTACAAACCAAAATCAATAATTAAATTTGTTGTAGCAATAGGTATCTTTGTTGTTTAAAATTTTGTTTACATTATCTACCAAAAGGATGACTGGCAAGCTTAAAATTAAGATAATAAACTGATAACTTTTAATAATTATATAAATAATACATTAAAGCCTTGTCGGACTTATGAATAAAACAATATAGCTAGTGGTCTCGACCTGAAATTTTGTTTTGTGTTTAACATTATAATTTGCTGAAAAAGTATAGGATAACTTTTTTGTTTGGGCGCGCTCTTTCATTTTAAAATATATAACTTAACAGAACAGACAAAAGTATTTTTTTTGTGTCTACTGATTCTTTAACATGCTGCTAGAACTAATTCTGGTAGTTCTTTCCCTTTACGGGTTGTACTATTTATTTGGAGTAAAACCCTTCAAGCATTGGTCAGATCGAGATGTGAAACATATAAAACCAACTCCTTTCTTTGGACACTTTTGGAAAAATCTTCTGCAGAAAGAATCTATTTTTGAAGTTCTTCAACGAGTTTATTATAAATTCCCGGGAATAAGGTATGATTACATAAAAATAAATATACTAATTTCATTGTGGATTCATTTATACTTTTATTCTTGTAGGTACACAGGAATATTCCAATTTGGAACACCATTTTTAATGATAAGAGATCCCGAACTGATTAAACAGATAACAGTTAAGGACTTTGATCATTTTATGGATCATAGAGGATTTGTTCCAGACAATGTTGATCCACTGTGGTCAAGGAATTTGCTCTCTTTAAGAGGTAAATACATTTGTTTATCCTTATTAGGAAAATGTATTATAAAATATTAAAAAAACAAATTTCATTTCCAGGACAACAATGGCGCAACATGCGTACCACACTAAGTCCCTCTTTTACAGCCAGTAAAATGAGAACTATTTTTGTACTTATATCCGAAGTTTCCGAAAACTTGATGAAACATTTCCAGAACCAAAAAACCGATGTAATAGAACTGGAATTGAAGGACACATTCACAAGATACACAAACGATGTAATTGCAAGTGCAGCCTTTGGCCTTAAATGTAATTCTTTGGAAGACAAAACCAATGAGTTCTACATAATGGGAAAGGAGTTAACAAATAGGACTGGATTTTATAGTACATTGCCATTTATTTTAAACCTATTGAGTCCTGCTCTTGCTAAGGTAATTTAAAAACAAATCAAATAAAAGAACTACTGTTGATTTATCAAACTATTATTTGCAGGTACTAAAAGTCAAAATCTTCTCTAATCGCGTGAGAAAATTCTTTCTAACCTTAATTAAAGACACAATTTCTATACGCAAAATGAAAAACATAGTTCGTCCAGACATGTTACAACTTCTGATGGAAGCCAGAAACCCAGACGCTATAAACAAAGTCTTTACCGATGATGACATCAATGAGAAAGTATCACAACAAGAGCTTAGTGACATTGACATTACTGCACAAGCTCTTATATTCTTCTTTGCTGGGTTCGACAGTGTTTCATCGCTTATGTGTTTCACGTCTTATGAGTTAGCGACTAATCCTGAGGTGCAGCAAAAATTGTATGAGGAAATATATAATAAATTACTTATGATGCTGTTATGAAAATGCCTTACATGGATATGGTTGTTTCTGGTAAGTTAATGGTTGAATAAAGTGTTGTTTTATTCGTAAAATATTTAATTTGGTATTCCACAAGGCTCTGCTTTAGGACCATTGTTATTTTAATACTCCTATAATCAAATAAGAGTAAAACAGCTGCCTATGACTCTTCTTCCCTAAATTCTACAAAAATTAAGTATAATTGTACTTTCAGAGGCTTTGAGAAAATGGCCGCCATTCCCTAACATCGATCGCGTGGTCACTAAACCCTACACCATAGAACCTGTGAACAAAGATGAAAAACCAGTCCACTTAAAAACTGGAGAATTTATAATGCTTCCAATCCATGCTCTACACATGGACCCAGAACATTTCCCAAATCCAGAGAAGTTTGACCCAGAGCGTTTTAGCGAAGAAAACAAAAATTTAATCAACCCTTACGCTTATATCCCTTTCGGAAGTGGACCTAGATTTTGTATTGGTAATAGATTTGCTCTTATGGAAGTAAAGGCTGTGTTTTACCATTTATTAAGTCAGTTTGAGCTTGTGCCTACTGCCAAAAGTATAATTCCGTTAAAGTTAACAAAAAGATCATTTCTCACCAATGCCGAAGGTGGTTTTCATTTTGGATTAAAAAAGAGAAATACTGTTTAATAATTAAGGAAAAATGTGGAGGATGTGTATTATTTTCTTTAAAACATTGTAAGAAATTTAACTTTTAGTATTTTTGAAATAAAATCATTGCAAAGATACAACACGTGTTTTTATGTTTCATGATAAAATAAAAAAAAAATCTCACCACCCGTTATAATTAATTCTATTGCACTGTTCCTGGTCGATGCAGCCTCGCGACATGTTGTTGATAATTATATTTCGAAGCACTAGTATAATCGCAATGTTCACAAATATACGTAGTTTTATTAACATTATGTTTCCTTTCAATATGAATGTTTAAATCACGCTTTATACTAGTACTGTAGTCACATTCTGAACACTCAAAAATGCCGTTTTTGTGATAATTCCTTATATGTCTTTTCAGTTCGTACTTTGACGAGTTTTGATATTCACAATTTTCACAGGAATACGTTGTACTTTCATCACTGTGTTTTCTATCAACGTGAACCGTTAGGCTTCTTTTAAATGATGTTTTATAGTCGCATTGAGGGCAAGAAAAAATAACTCCTTGGTGATGGTTCCGCATATGTTCTTGTAGACCAAATTTAGAGGAATTGGAATAGTTGCACTGTCCACAAGGATACGGAGTGCCGTCGTTATGCTTTCTGTCCATGTGAACGTTTAAACTGCTTTTAGAAAATGTTTTGTAATCACATTTTAAACAAGAGTATTTTTTAACTTTGTTGTGGTACTGCATGTGTACTTTGAGGTTATGTTTTAGCGGCGTTGTGTACTCGCATTGTTCACACGCAAACAACGTATCTACGTGGGTATGTTTTCGTTTTATGTGCTTCTTAACATAAATAGCGTTTTTGGCAGTAAAATTACATTCAGGGCACTTAAAAGAGTCACTTTGGGTCGCACTACACGATGCATCACTATTATCTTTTATTTCTTCGTCTTTAATTAACAGTTCATCCTCTTTAATTACCATATCAATGCCAGTTTCAACTACTTCTGGTTCTGATTTAGTTTGCATCTGTTCGATTTCGCATCTAAACGCGTTACTTAAAGCATTGGACGCTATAACAGCTGATTCTGTGGTGCTGTTAAGTAGGCTATGTAAAATAGGTGCGAAATCACCAGCTTGCTTGATATCTTTTGTTTCTTGCTTAACTGATAGTTCATTTGTATGAAGCGTTGCTAAATCTAATTCGCTTACGTATTCTGGTTTAAAGTGTTTTTCATTTATGTCTTCAAGTTCGTAAAGTTCTTGCTTAATGTTTACTTCTTGTTTTATGAAGACATTTTCAATTTTAGCATGGTTTTGGTGGTCGTATTCGTTTTTCTCCTTTTTGATTCTTCTAGTCAGTAGACCTTCTAACAAACCGCCGCTGGTATAATCTGTAATGTGTTTTACTTCTTGTTTTATACATTGGGCCTTGTTGTCTAATAGTCCTTGAGTGTTTGCATCTTTTTCATGGGTAAAAAATTCCTGTTTAACTTCAATGGCATCATATTCTGATTTGATTTCAGTTTTTACATTAACTTGCTGCATGTTTTGGAACATTTTGGTTTACTGAATCGTACTAGAATAAAATAATCTATTTCAGTACTACTAAATGGGTCAATAGTGCTTCCTAGACGTACTTACAAAAAACGCGAACAAAATGTCCTATAACTTGTTTGTTTTCAGTCAATTACTTCATTTGGATCAGTAGTAGATTTATTTTGAGGCATTTATGGTAGTAAATAAATCATTTAATGCAAAATTCAGCACAAAAAAACGTCTTTTGTCTTATGCAAACCTAACCTTTAAAAGATGACGTCAGTAGCCCCCTCCATGATGCTCAACATAGTGTTTAATTTGAACTACTGCGCTTCCAAGGACGCTACTATTTTGAGTTCGTGAAGTTAACTTTTGATAAATTTTCTCAAAAAAACTGCTCCTTATTCATTTATTTAAAATGTAGGTTCTTGTTTACCAGTAAATAAATATAAATAAACAAAAATGATTGGTTTAATTATTATTATACTCCTCGCAGACAAAGTCAAAAACGAGGAGTATATTGTGATTGTTTTGAAAATTCTAAAATCGTCAAAAATCGTCGTAGAGCAAAAATTCTTGCAGATTCGTGCGTTTCATCGAATTTTGAACAACTTTCAAAAAATCCGTCCGTCCGTCCGTCCGTCCGTCCGTCCGTCCGTCTGTCCGTCTGTCCGTCTGTCACGTTTTTTGTAGACACTCTAACTTGAGTACCAATGATCCCATCAAGTTCAAATTTTCAGGAAAAATCGTTCTCATTAAAATCTAGATCCCTATTGTTTTTGAAAGAAATCGGAAAATAATAAGGGGGGCTGCGGCACCCCCAAAGTGAGAAAAAATTCATATTTTAGTTATCATAAAAATTACAGATTTTTTTTCTGATAACTTTAAAGCCCTTTTAATTCTCTACTGAAAGTAAATTAAAGTTTTTTTTCTCCGGCCCCACTTAAGCCCCCCAATTTAAAAAAAAGCCGTATCTTCGTTATTTTTCAATTTACAAAAAAAACTTAGGTCATAAAAATGAAAGGAAATTAAATTTTGTATTAAAAAATATTTTTTGTTTTTTTTTTGTGAAGTTTTTAAGACAAAAAAGGTCAAAAAAAAAGGTTTTTAGTGATAAAAAAGCTCTAAGTCACTTAAGTCTAGGTTTGGTCAAGAAGGCTTTGCAAAAAAAATTAAAACAAAAACATCCTTCTAAAGCCAAATTAAATCCTAAACGTCAGTGTCAGAATTGATACCTATTTATGCTTTTCGCAAATAAATATATTTTCTATAGAAGAGTTAATAGTTTAACCTCTTCGCAGAGTTTTTTTGATAATATTAAAAAATTATTGTTTTTTTTTAATTTTATTATTCTCTGATTACCTACTGCGAGGAGTATCCTATTAAATGTCGGCATTTTATAAAAAAAACTCTAACCTATCCACTGACCTAACCCATATCTAGTTTTGTTTGAAATAATTCTACTCTCTCTAAAAAACTGAACGAGTTCCTTCACGCACTTAAAAATAATAGAATCCATTTAAACTATTGCATTTTTTATTAGACGCTACTTCTTATGGAAACTATAATTTTGTTTAAATCTTTTGATAAATAATTTTTTGTACCTACGTAGCGCAGATTAACTCTTGTATTGCTAAGTTAGTTAGTTTTCCTTTCTAATTAAAAACCAAGTGGCAGAAAAATTTAGTTTGCTGGTAGTTCATTTAGCACGTGCTGTAGGTTGAAAAGCATCTAACAAAAACAGACGGTTGCAGTGAAGTTTATGTTGTTTTTTTATAAGTTATGCCTTGCTAATAAATTATAATTATGGCATTGGCTTGTTGATAAACTAGATTTAATGCTATAAATCTGTGCAATATTATCAAAAGAACAAAGTAAAATATAGTGCAATACTTGCACCTCATACGAAGAAGATTCTTAAAAGATCTTAGTCTGCAGTATTTTATCAGGTTTTAAAGCGGAAACACCCACTTTGCTTTTACCAGTGCGATATTGCATTAAGGTAGGTACAAACACACTTTATTTTGCTTGTATTACATGCTTTTTCTTATTTAAATACACAGAACAACAATGGCAAGTTACAAATCTTGCCCAGACTGTGACTTCAGGACAACAATACCCCAAAGCTTGCGGCAGCACATAAACTCAAAACATACGCAAGAAAAACTGTTCCATTGTCCAGCGGAAACATGTTTATATGTTGCTACATCTCCAGAATCATTACGCTATCACAACAAATCAAAACACATGAAAATCAAATACTCCTGTCCACATTGTAAAGAACATCAAGCGACAACAAAACAGGGGCTGGAATTCCATATACAGAGCAAGCATTCGCGTTCAAAAAGGTCTGGACTGAAATGCGGCTTTGATGATTGCGATTACGTCGCCAAAACTGTACCAGGACTTAAGTACCACGTAAGTAGCACCCATGAAAACAACAAATACTTTTGCGAATTGTGTAATCATCAAGCTACAACAAAGCAGGGATTAAAATATCACACAAAAGCTAAACATAACCAAGATTTGTTAAAATGCCGTAAATGCGACTTTGTAACTAGTGATACGCATAGTTTTACAGCTCATTACAAATCAGAACATAACGCAAACATATTTCATGCAGTAAGCGGTACTAACGCTGCTTTAAAACAAAACAACATCAATCATGAGTCGTACAATGATTTAACTTTGGAATGTGATGCAAAAAAAGGCCCTAAACAAGTGTCAAGTGATTTAAAATCGAATCAGTTCGATACAGAATATAGCAACAATTATTGTTCACTAAAAAATACAACAGAAGAGTTAAATTCAAGTGTGTTAAAACATAACCTCAATCAAACAGCTGATCCAAGTGCCAACGCCATTTTGGAACAAAATGGCGTCAAGCGCAAGCCTGGCCGACCACGAATAAGACCAAAATTAGAATTAAATACAGTTAAACGTAACCGTGGACGTCCTCGACTTGAACTTGAATCAAAACTTAAATCAACACAAAAAAATGAAACAAAAATATATGAACTTGAAGATGATGATTTGAAACAAGTAATGTATGTAGAAGAATTAAATGCAGAGACTGAAAATTGGTTTAAGACTAACTATGATGAACATTACCTTGGTTTATCAGATGATTCAAATGTCAGCGCCATTTTGGAAGAAAATGGCGTCAAGCGCAAGCGCGGACGGTCACCAAAAGTAAAAAACAACTCGGACGGAACATTTGAAGCTAATGGTGATCATAATTTAGAATATATAGATCTCATTGAATCAGATGATTCAAATGCCACTCTAATTTTAGACCATGACTCTATACCTAAACGTGGTAGGCCAAAACTTACACCAGAATCTAAGAAAAAACAAGATAAAGAATCCTGCCTTTGCGGTTTCTGTGGCGCATCCATGAAGAACAAAAAAGAACTACTGGATCACATATTGAATAATCATAACACCAAGAGCAGTAATCTAACTTGCAAGGTTTGCAACTATGTTGCCAAGAATAAGCATTGTTTTTACTATCATAAAATTAAACATTCCAAAAGAAAATTTCAGTGTTCTCATTGCGGCCATTTGTCTCTAACTAAACAGGCTTTAGTTACCCATGTTACTTCATGGCACTCTAACTTAAAATGTAGCTTGTGTGAATTTACCACTTCAAGTGAGTACTTGTACAAAAAGCATCTTTTAAAGCATAAAGAAAGAAAAAATGGCGTCACGAATGATGAATTTTTAAACGATGCGACAGAAAATGCTGCTAATAAACGCGAACTTGATAAAAATAAAGAAAAGGACAAGAGTACCAAGCACAATATTAACAATTTAAGTTGTAACACAAAACATTTAAACAAAAAATTTAATTGTAAACATTGCACACATTTATCAAATTCAAAACTAGAATTAATGCGCCATATTAAATTGAAGCACATACATGGACAAAAATTAAAATGTGGAGAATGTCAATACAGCACTGGTAGTAAGCTTCTTTACAAAAGACATCTTTTAAAGCATGCACAAAAAGAGGATGACATTACGAATGATAATCTTTCAGACAAAGGAAGTGAAAGTGCAGTTGATAACCGCAAAAATGAGAAAGAAATACAAAATACCAAGCGAAATAACAACATATTAAATAGTCATAACACCAAAGGCAGTAATAGAGATCGAACTTGTAAGTTGTGTCACTTTATTGCGACGAACAATCACTCTCTAGCATTTCATATTAGAACCAGACATTCTCAAAGAAAATTTCGCTGTTCTCATTGCGGCCATTTGTCACTAACTAAACAGGCTTTAATAATTCATGTTACGTCAAGACACTCTAACTTAAAGTGTCGCTTGTGTGAATTTACAACCACCAGTGAATACATTTACAACAAACATGTTTTAAAACATACACAAAATAAAGATGAAATCATAAATGATGAGTTTTTAAACGAAGAGAGTAATAATATTGCTAATAAAGATGATACAGAGTGTATCAACCGTAATAGAAACAAGTTTAGTTGTAAGATCTGTTGCCATATTGCGAATAATTATCAAGCCCATAGATACCATGTCCGAACAAAACATTTATACAAGAAATTTAATTGCAAATATTGCGCATACTTATCACCAACAAAACAACGTTTGATGGTCCATATAAAATCACAGCACATACATACAAAAATACTAAAATGTGGAAAGTGTCGATACATCACTAAGAGTAAACTCTTTTACAAAAGACATCTCCTAAGACATGATAAAGAAGATGACGTTGACGATAATGAGATTTTAAACAAAGAGACTGAAATTGCGTTAGATGAACACGAACCTAACAAAAATAAACAAGAGAAGAACAACAAACGCGAAAATAACGATTTCAGTTGTAACATCTGTTCTCATATTGCAAATAGTTATCAAGCTCTTAAATATCATGTACGAGTAAAACATTTAGATGAACGAATGAATTGCGAATATTGCACGCACTCTTCAACAACAAAACAAGGATTAATGCGTCATATTCAAGCAAAACACATTCATAAACAACAATATAAATGTGAACAATGTCCATTTAGCGCCAAAAGTAAACTTGTTTTTAAAAGACATCTTAGAGAAAAACATAATCTGGAAAAACTTGAAGATACACGCGAAATTGCTCAAGAAATTATTGAAAATATAGATGATTCATCTGAAACAAGTTTAAATGTGTTTAACTGTGCTCATTGTGATTATAAGACTGATAATTTTGATATTTTTGAGCAACATTTGGACACTCATAACGTTGAGATTGCCCAACAATTTATAAAGGAAGAACCTCTTGATATTGAAGATATCTGGTTCCAATATTAATAACAAGTGTTACCTAAAGACACTAGTATCTTTAGTGTTACCTAGCAAATGAAAATTGATGGGTGATCTCCATTTAGTTTTTTTGTATATAGATATTTTTACTTTCAGTCAGTAAATCATATTTGAATAAAACTTGGTTGGAATTTCATTGGAGACACAGATTGTTTAGTTTTTTTACTTTTTTTTGTTAACTTGTAAGTAGACAAAATTTCTACTTTTATTATTGTTAAAAATAAAAATTTAATTAAACTGATATGATACGTATTTATTGGAAATTCATCAATGTCTCCAATGATACGTCAGCCAAGCTTGTGTTTAAACAAATTAAAAATTTCAGTATCAGTATTTTGCTTAACATTTTTTTCACACTATTGTATGAATTATATTTATTGTTTTTTTCGATAAAACTACATTTGTGTTTAATAGTAACATTATTGTTTGTTTAAAAAAGTAGGAAATATGCTTATTTGTTTAAATATATTTTTGTTTGTGTTTTTTTAAAAGGCCAAGACAGTTAGAAAGATGTGAATTTTACAAAAAATATAATGGAAATTTTTTTTTAATATTTAAATATTAAAAATAAATCAACAAAGGAGACAAATTTAGGCGTTATGGGTTTTTCCACACAGCCCCCTAAAGGGCCCTATTTGAGTATTAAAATTAGATCACAATCATTTTACGCCAATTTTTTTAAATCGGTACCAAAGAAGATTTTAAGAGATTTTCCTTTAAATTTTTTTTTTTATTTCTTTATCTCTTAAAAAATCCTTATCCAGTAAATGGCCCCAAAGAGTAATATTTATGGCCGGTTGCACCAAACTTTTTAAGTCATTGAATAAATCTAAGTGACTGTTTATCATAGACCATTTAGAGGGTTTAATTTTTTTTTAATGTTTTACAAACATATTTTTAGGATAAAATTCAGCACCGCTTTGTAAAATTTGGTGTAGATCCATCGTGATCTATTAGTGCTTATTAAAGGGGGACCTTTAGGGGGCTAAAATGCAAGCCTAAAATTTGTGCATTATGTAAATAAATGCAAATTTTAAAATGTATAAAATATCTGTTGATATTTTTTGTGATGTAAAAATTCCTATAATTTTTTTCTATCTTTTGACCTAAGGTTTTGACTTGCCATATTTTTGCCAGAGATAAAATTTGTTAATCACTTTTTTTGTGCAAGGTTTTATTTACTGTTCTTGTTCATTAGTTATAATTGCAATAATTTGTAATAAGTAAATCTTGGTGATGACTTTTATACTGTTTTTTATATATATTATCTTATCAACATAAATAAAGATACTTTTAATAACTTAATATTAGTTGTTTCTTTTCTTAAGTCCAAACCACATTCCACCCTCACACATGACTTTAAAACCCTTGGCTAATTTTAAGGGAATAGTGGTTTTAGCAGTGGGCACAATCTCAAAATTAGTAAGAAGATGATAAAATGCAGCTTTTGCCTCCAAAAGCGCAAATCTGTTACCAATACAACTTCGAGGCCCAAGTCCAAAAGGTAGATAAGTATAAGGGTTGATTGATTTTTTGTTTTCTTCGTTAAAACGTTCAGGGTCGAATTTATCAGGGTTAGGGAAGTATTTGGGGTCTCGTTGGATTGCGAAAATGGGTATCCTGATTTGAAAGCCCTTTTCTAAGTGGACAGGTTTTTCGTCTTTGGTGGTTGGCTCGATGGTGTAGGGCTTGGTCACTAGTCGATCTGATTCCATTGGTGCTGGCCATTTTCTCATTGATTCTGAAGAAAAAAGAGTAAAAAAAGATTGATCGGAAACTTTTGTCTGTACTATCCATTCGCCTTTTTAAAAAACCGCAGTCACCTATGAAAACTAGAACCTTTTTCTTTGAAAAGTTGAATTTTCCACAAAGTTGGCATTACTTTTCTAATTTTCTGACACTAAAAATTCAAAAATGCCAAAATTAATATGACAGTTACATAAAACAGGCGTAAAAATTGAAAAAAAGAAACAATTTTTGCTTGAGATGTGAGAATTTATAAAGAATATTGTAGCAATTTTTGTAAAGGTGCTAATTTATCCTATGATACCTAAAAGGACTTCTTAACAGTGAGTACTTACATAAATAATTCCTATTTTGTGTAAACTTTCAAATGGTTTAAATATTAGTGCATTATAAAGTAATTTAATAATAAAATAAATACTTCTGTATATTTTAAGACCATTGTCATACAGGGTAAAATCTGTCACCCCATGGCTCGCCTACTCTGGTTTAAAAAAAAGGCGAATGTATAGTAAGCGACAGTTTGCAAAAACTTTTCCATTCTTTTATGTTTAGTTTATAAATCACTTTTACTGGTTTACTGTTTCTTCTATTATCTTTTGTGTTAAAAGAAAAGTGTGCAAATCCTACATACTTGTTCATAAAAAGAACTTTAACTTTAGTCACTTTGTGCTGTTTGCCAGAACTATTTTATCCTACAATTTTAACTTTTAACCATAGATAATATAACCCAGAGAGAATTCTTTGATAAGAGAGACGACATATGGGGGTTCTTTCCATTTCGTTTTCGTCTTTTGAAAACAAACTGACACAACTTTTTAACAAAAGTCAAAAAAATGCCAAAAATGTAATTTTGAAGTAGCCGTTGTTGCGAGAGCAGACCAATCAGAAGCCATTCCGTGTATGTCGTCTCTCTTATTCTGAATTCTCTCTGATATAACCAAGGATTGATTTGAACTACTATACCTAACCTTAAAATAAAACAAAATATGCTTAATTTTTTTAATTTTGTGGGCGATTCGGTTCTATATTACTTTTAAAATGAAAGTGATTGAAATAAGTGAAGAAATACTCATGGATTTGGTTAAATTTGTGATTGTTTAACTTCCAGATACAAGGTATAATACTAAAAGTTTTTATAAACATGTGGATTTTGCTAAAGAGTCACTTAAAGATAAAAGTAAACAATAAACAGGTAACAATAATAAAGTCAAAGTCATTTATAAACCCGGCATTTTAACATCTTATCCATTGTTATCTTAATGTTATAAAGATTCAATAGATCTTTAACAGATTAAGAACAAGGACAACCTTCAGCTTACAGTGGAATCTAAACCACAATCAGCAGACTCTTTTTATTTTGTATCTACTACAGAAAACCCTAAAAAAAATAAACTTACCAGAAATAACCATATCCAAGTATGGCATTTTGTTCATAACAGCATCATAAGTAAGTTCCTCCCCACAAATATCCTTGACATCACACATTTCCTCATACAGCCTCTGCTGAATATCAGGATTGGCGCCCAACTCATAAGCAACAAAAGACATCATATCTGACACGGTATCGAACCCAGCAAAGAAAAACAAAAGCGCCTGTGCTACTATGTCTAAATCAGTCAGTTGTGTTTTGGTTTCGGTTTTGTTAGAGTCTTCAGTGAATGTTTTTTTGGTACCAGTAGGTTTTCTGGCCTCCATCAGGAGTTGTATCATGTCTGGACGGACAGTGTTGTTCTTTTCACGTAAGGATATTGTATCTGTTACAAGTTTTGTGAAGAAATTGGACACGTTTTTGGAGAATAGTTGAAATCCAAACAACTAAAATTAAAAATCGTTTGAAGCGTTGTATTATTCTAATTAAAATTTGTAGGTTCCTTAGAGAAAAATTCCAACCAAGATCTGCTTATGCAGGTTTGTAGCCACTACCCCCAGGAACATAAAAGTGAAAAATTCCCACAAAATTTCCGTGACGTTTAGCCTCCATCTTGCATAGAAGTGAGGAGTTAGTTTTTTGTTAATACCTAAACTATTCGGCACTTTTGAAAAAAGTCTTAAAACTTTTTAGGAACATTATTTTAATAAGAATACAATCATTTTTAAAACAATAATAAATCACCAATATTAACGATTCTATAGCTCTTTGAAAATCACCTTATTTCATCATAATCGTCTATCTTAGTCATAGAGTCCTGAAGCATAGATTGGCAGCGTTCTCTGTAGGACCAAATTAGCATATTTTCAAAGTGCCATAAAATCGTTCATATTGGTGATTTATTATTTTTTTTAAATGATTGTATTCTTATTAAAATAATGTTCCTAAAAAGTTTTAAAACTTTTTTCAAAAGTGCCAAATAGTTTAGGTATTAACAAAAAACTAACTCCTCACTTCCATGCAAGATGGGGGCTAAACGTCACGGAAATTTTGTGGGAATTTTTCACTTTTATGTTCCTGGGGGTAGTGGCTACAAACCTGCATAAGCAGATCTTGGTTGGGATTTTTCTCTGGGGGCATTATTAGAATGATTGAGCTATTGTTGAAAAACAAAAAGATAGATAGAGTAACAAGATTGTTTAGTACCTTTCCCAAAAATGGAAAACTCATGAACGTAATTATTCTAAGAATTTTCCAAACTGAAACAAAATCAGTTGCTTCCTTTCCCATTAAGAAAAACTCATTTTGTTTGTCCTCCACTGAGTTACATTTGACTCCGAAAGCACAACTGGCTATAATATCGTTTGTGTATCTTGAGAAAGTGTCCTTCATATCCAATTCTATTACATCCTTGTCCATTTTTTTAAAATATGCAACAAAATTTTTGGAGCATTCGTTCATTAGGACGAACATTGTTTTCATTTTACTTGCGGTGAAAGATGGACTTAACGTTGCTCTCATATCGCGCCATTTTTGACCTAAATAATAGTTACATATGTATGTTACTAGAAGATTGCATTGGTTGTTGAAAATAGTGTTCATTTACCTTTGAGGGATATTAAATTACTCGAAAATAAAGGATCAACATCTTCGGGAATGAATGCTCGGTGGTCTACAAAATGGTCAAAATCTTTCACTAAAACGTTTTTAATAATCTCTGGATCTTTGATAATCAGAATTGGAATGTGCAATTGGTAACATCCAACATATCTATAAAAAAACCAATGTTGACTTATTCCACAATAATGTATGGTTTAACCTTATGTGTTTTGTAAAATTAACTTTTTTCACTACTACCTATAGAAAAGGCAATTTTTGACCGATCTTCTACCAGAGAAATCACATTTCTCTCCCTTGGTCAATAATAATTTCCATGTCTATGTACACTGTACAATAATGAAATGACAAAACATATGTCAAGGTTTTATCATAAATGGAACGGTACTTACAGCAGTTTTTGTGAGTTTTTTACGAAAAATTTTTTATTTTGAAAACATAACTACTTTAAAATACATTAAAACATTTTATTGCACAAATATTTTAACGAAAAAAAAAAATTGTACAGTTGTAAACATGTCGCACTTTTTTCTGTAGCCGTGTCAGTGTTCTATCATTATCATTATATTTACAAATTCCTTATCAGTGACCATCATATTACTTAAATCATTTACGCCGTTTACGTGCAAATTATGAGTTATTTTGGAAAAAACACCCATTTGAAGAACTTTTTATTTTTTTGATTGATGTAACGTCATTGTCATTTCCATGGAAACTTCGATTAATTTTTTTAAAAATCTTATGGTGCATTCAGGAACTACTAAATTAAGAAATTAAGTTAAATTAAGAATTAATTTAAGAAATCTACGACAGCTTATTGGTTGATTTGTCAAGGTTTTATCATAAATGGAACGGTACTTACAGCAGTTTTTGTGAGTTTTTTACGAAAATTTTTTTATTTTGAAAACATAACTACTTTAAAATACATTAAAACATTTTATTGCACAAATATTTTAACGAAAAAAAAAAATTGTACAGTTGTAAACATGTCGCACTTTTTTCTGTAGCCGTGTCAGTGTTCTATCATTATCATTATATTTACAAATTCCTTATCAGTGACCATCATATTACTTAAATCATTTACGCCGTTTACGTGCAAATTATGAGTTATTTTGGAAAAAACACCCATTTGAAGAACTTTTTATTTTTTTGATTGATGTAACGTCATTGTCATTTCCATGGAAACTTCGATTAATTTTTTTAAAAATCTTATGGTGCATTCAGGAACTACTAAATTAAGAAATTAAGTTAAATTAAGAATTAATTTAAGAAATCTACGACAGCTTATTGGTTGATTTGACACTGACAAATGAGAAACTTCAATGTCAATGTCAAATCAACCAATCAACTGCTGTAGATTTCTTAAATTAATTCTTAATTTAACTTAATTTCTTAATTTAATAGTTCCTGAATGCACCATTTTACAGGGTTTTGATAAAAATTGAACATATTTTTAAATTAACATTTTTCAAGAAAATGCTAGTAGTGAAAAAAATAGTATATAAACCACGGTAGAGAAGGTCATTATTGACTACGCGCAATTGTGTCCCTTGCCGCTGCGCGGCTCGGGACACAGTCTTTGCGCTAGGTCAATGATGACCCTCTTCTCTACCTTGCTTAATAATGTACTAATTATATTGTCTGACTAACGCCAAAAAATAAACTTTTTCGCACATCGTTTATTAAGTCATTCATTAACGCACTCCAAATCGTTGATTAATAACCCCTATTAATGCATGGATACGAGCCTATAGCAACGCTTTAAAAAATTACTATCTATATGTTTCTACATTACAAATGTTAAAGTAGCTTTAATTACGGTTCAAACAACAAAAACCAAAAGAAATTAAATATTTACCGTTGGAAAGTATGAAATGCAGATCCTTTTACCACGTTTAAGGAAATAACATTCATTTTTTATTCACAATTAATAAAAGTTCGGTGACAGCTCTTCTTCAACTTTAATAAGTTTATGGCCGACGCATTGTTTCTGCTAGTTGGTGAAATAACTGTTTTTTTTTATCATTTATTTAATAATGATCTACGATGTGCAAAAAAGCATTGTAACCAGTTCGTATGTTAAATGGCGATTATTAACCTCATTTATAAACGAGCTGATCGCTCGCTTGTTACAACCGCTCCACATTTATTTGTTATTATTTGCCTTTATTAACACACTTACTGGTTAAATAACTATTAAACATACCTACCTAGAATTAGGGTGTGTATTGTAGGATTTTACAAACCAACTTTCGAATGTGTCTACTTTAAAAAGCGTCTCCCAATTGTGCCCAAAAAAGGGAATTGGTCTAGGTAACTGGACTACTCCATTTTTAGTCCAATATTGAAAAGGCCGTACTGCTAAAAAGTAGTATAACCCATAGAGGGCTACACCAACTAAAACGAAAGTCCACATTTGCTAAAAAAATATAAAATGTTAATTACATTTTTGCTATTTTTTCTGTGCTTAAAATTGGAGTTTATTTTTATTAAAAATGGGTTTTTAATGTAAGTACCTCAAACTGCTTACAGTTTAAAAGTACCTCTAAATATAAATGGGATGTTTTTTGAAATCGTGTATTAGTTTATTTTTTTGAGGATGGTCTCTATTCTTTTCTAGCTTACCTGTTAAAAAGTATCATTAGTTTGGCACAACGCAATGTACTATCAACCTTGATAGAATATTATAACATTATAAATTTAATAATCATTACACACTTAGATAATTAAACAATCAAATAAAGTGTTGTTTATCGTATCTAAGCAACCAGGGTCGGATCAGATTAAGATGGGGCTTGGACATTTTAAAAAACTAGATGACGCCAACATATTTTCTATTAAAAGCACTTTTTCGATGTTTTTAGTATAGTATATTAAAACATAGAGTTTTATAAGGAACGTTTTTTAGCACGCGTCCAGGTTTGAAAAAAGAGCCGCGCAGCGGCGAGTTTTTCAATGGACAAGTGATAAAAAACGCCTTATAAAACGAGTTTTTTATACTATTTTTTATATTTGCTTCATTTAATTCATTAAAAAGCATTTTTAATTTGAATTAAAAACTTAAGATGAAATTTTGTTTTTTATGACCAACCTTATAGCATAACATTGACATTTTGAAGTAAAAAATAAATTAAAGTTAGACATATTGAATAATGACATTTGCAAACTTTCCTCATTAAATACTGAAAGAATAGGCGTTTTTGAGAAAATGTAACCATTGATATCGTTTCTCCAATTCTTCTAGTTATTCCCTCTACAACAAAACTATGTCCCACGATTGATTATAATAGTAAAATTTGTAAATAAAAAGTACCTTGCAAGAAAAGAATTCATCTTTTAGCATCAGGATAACCAACCAATAAAATAAAATTTTGGGTTTAATAATGAAGCAATTCAGAAACTTTAAAAAACCAAATTTCGGGTTTCATAATGTGCATATTATAGAACGCAAATATAAAAAAGTATTTTTTTTTAATTTTTAAGAAGAGTGCCAGAATCAGATAAACGTACTTTTGTTATTCGCCATATTAGTGATGACATCACTGAAGCTACTTTCCATGGTTTTAGCGACTACGAGTCAAGAAGTAATTCTGCCATTTTGGCGACAAGTGTAATTGTCAAAACGTCAAAGTCATGAAACCAATTGGCAGTTTTTAGAGTGCCTTGAAGAATTGACAGTTATTGTCGCCTTATTGAGTGACGCCATGCATCATTCTTTCTCTGTCATACAGATAACGTCATTAATTGTGATTGTAAGTTGTAATTGTTGTCACTTTGGATATAACGTTGATGACGTTATCTGTATGACAGAGAAAGAATGATGCATGTCGCCACTCTATAATGCTAGCTTCTAGAAGCTAGCTTCTTCGCTGCTATTGGAGGATTCAAATGTTTTAAGTATGCGCGCGCAGAAGAAGTTAAAATAAATCAAGCACGGTTTGATTTTTTTTAGCTTCCTGTGCGCGCGCATACCTAAAACATTTGAATCCTCCAGTAGCAGCGAAGAAGTTCTAGCTTCTAGAAGCTAGCAAGAAGCTGCGTGTACAGTAGGCATAAGCATACGGATGACAGTGGTATTGGAGAGGTGGGAATCACCCCCACCGAGAGATTCCCACTTAATCCCGAATTACCCCACCACCACAATTTTTATAAAACAGTGTCGCCCTCTTCCTACAAACCCGCCAACTTTGAAGAAATATTGGCAGGGTTCTACTTTTGTAGAACTCTCTTCAAAGTTGACGGAGTTGTAGGAAGAGGGCGATACTGTATATACAAATTAAAAGCAATTTAATGGCGGCTGTTTGTGCAGTGCTGAAGTGTAACGGGGTTAATTTTGATAGTAATTGCCTAGTTATTAGTGAAAAGTGATAATTCTAAATATTTAACTAACAAAAAAGGGCGAATAATACAAATAGTTCAGTTGGATGCAATAAATCGTGGAAATTACGCTGTGTATTACAAAGATGACGCAATGTGGCCGTCATTGATACATTTCCTCCATGGTCGTCGGTAATGATGGAGATCAGATCATTTTGGACATATCCACATTTAATAAGATTTTTTTTAACAACTTGTAGATTTAAAAATAAACTTTATTTGTTATACGCTGTTGTATTCATTTCTTTTAATAATATAAAAAAATATTTAGAAATAAGAACCTAACCTAACCTCAAACCATAACATACCCCCACTACAAATAAATTACCCCGCAACTTTTATAATAGTTCGTGATTCCAACGCTCAATATTAGAGTGGCGCTTCTTCTTGTTAAGTGTTCTTGGGGCATAAGGCGACAATAACTGTCAATTCTTCAAGGCACTCTAGCTGTTTTAGCTTCAGTGACGTCACATTAATATGGTATTTTGTGAGTTTATACATTTCTGTATTAGATAGCGTTTAAATAGAAAAACATTTTTCCATAACCAAATTATTTAAAAAAAAACTTTAAAATGTCTTTTTGTAAATATTTTTTTGGCTAAATCAGCTTAATGAGTAATCCCTCTCTGTAGATAATTATCAGTCGGTACTCTAAAATAATATTACAACAACAACTCAAAAAATGGTCAAGTCACGTCTGTCCTTAAAAATTTAAATTTAAAAAACCATTTAGTATAGGAGCTATCAACATGAAAATCCACATCATTAACGGTGTCATGATTTTTTGATATTACATAATATTTAATATTACTTTTTTTAATCCAACAAAATGGCAGGCCAAACAGGTAGCGTTTTTTTTAAAGGTAAAAACATCATTAGTGGGATGGTTTTCTTCGTACAACAAAATTGATTTTTGCACCTTCGAGCTATAACCCTGCCAACCCTTTATGATGGGTTAATCGCTTTTCAAATGTGCTTTCCAAGGACAGAAAACCCTGTTATAAGAATTTCTTATATTACGCATAAAAATGTAGAGCTTACACAAAATTAAAAATGTTCACTTCATAAATGTCTGGCAGTGTTAAGGCTCATATTTGCACATATTATTTTGTTTCAAAAAAAAAAATTCCACTTATGATGTTTAAAAAAAACGATATGTAACCTTTTTATTTCGGGTTACGTATGGCCCTTATTTTACCTAAACTTATGTAAAAAATAATATTACCTAAAGAAAGAAACAAACAAAATTAACGCAGTGATAATCGGGCTCCGGTCCAAGCACTCCAAGAGCTGTAGGGGGGGTTATTATTTTTAAGGGCGCCACGCAATCTATACCGATTACCACGTTGTCGGTTCAATTGCGAAAACCAAATAAAGAAAATAAAAATAACAAGACAGGTAAGTACCTAATAAAACTAGAGAAATATTATGTACACTAGCGCATTTATTAATAAGTAATAATTCCAGTTTTAGGAACTTTGTAATTGTAAGTATTGTAAATATGTAAATATTGTAAATACTTAAATAACATATATTTTATTTCAGGTTAGCGTTTGGCAACGAGGCGAGTTTTGTGTGATAAAACCTACTTCAAGTTACGCGGCCGATATGATCATATTGGTACGTCACCGTAGTAAGTATGTAACTTATTTGCTCTCTGAAAGAAGTGTTGCTGCGCGCTGAACATATAACATATGTTTAATAAAGAAAAATACCTATCACTACCTAGAATTAATTAGTAAGGCGCATTTCTTAATTAAATCCTATAACCTAATCCTACATATCTAAAACTAATAACTAATATTTTGTTACAGCAGGAGCGCTGAATTAAATATCCAATTCGAACACTGGATTCGATTGTATCCTCAATGTAAACAAATAATAAATGAAAAGATCTGACCTGGTTTGCAGTACATCAACTCACGCTAAACCATCAGCGATACATTCGTCCACAGGAATCCTTATCAAGGTATAACGTCCTTCCCAATCTCAATATCTACGCGCCAATCGCACCGGGGACAAGAAACGTTATTCGTAGGCGAATTATCAAATCTCATTCATAGACAAAATTGTTGAGTAGAAAAACGGTGAAATTCAAAATTGAATTGAAATTCGAACTTGGATTGAAATTCCAACTTAGATTGAAATTCCAACTTAGAGGCCTGAAATAATACCGTGTTTTAGAAAAGGTATTTCTCAGCGGAAAATTCCACGTGAATAAAAAAAATTAAACTGTACCTTTAAGTTGTAATGTGGCCTTGAAGAGAAATTCTGCATGTGAGCCTATAAGATCCTCTTGGAGTACTTGAGAAACACAATCATCACTAAACCATTAAATTTGTTTCTTTTAATTACTATAATGCTGGCTAAATTTAATTTAATCCACAAAAATGTGTATAATTTAACAATTATTATATTTTTGCACAGCACGGCTTCACATTTGCAGATCTACTGACCAAAAAGATGACTTTTCAGTTTATAATTCCTAAATCAAAAGTCAATGGCAGCAGCTATCGGGTTCAATAATTTAAAAATTCGCGAAATCTTGAATTAGTTTAATAATTAATCAATTTAAATATAAGGCAGCACGTGACGGGTCACTCTCAACGCTTGGCCAGATGGGCGGCTCTAATTAGTGATAAGAGAAGATATTATTGTTTATTGGTCTAAAAATCACCACTTGTATAATTTTATATTTTATTGATATGGCGGAGATTTAAATGTACCTTTTATTTTAGATAATTAATAAAAATTTGACTAATAAATTAGTGTGTTTATTTTTATTTCTAAAAAATTATAGCAAATGTCGTTAACCAAATTTTAACCTGTTACAACTCCCCCTTTGCTTTCTGTATGAGAAATTTCAAAAGAAATTTCTCATACAAATCGCAACTAATCTCCTTCGTCGGACGAATCGCTATTACCCTTGGAGTTGCAAGCTTTCAGATCCTGAACGTGCCACACACCAGTACTTTTACCACGATCGTCTTCTAACTCGTAGGAAGATTGACCAAGGCGTTTCTTTATGCGAAAGGGACCTACATATTTCCACCCAAGTTTGGCATTGTATCCCTTAGTAGCATCGGATAACGCTTTATTCTTACGCCACACACGATCTCCAACTATAAACTGTAGTGGTCTTCGTCGTAAGTTATAAACATGTCTGTAACGCTCTTGAGCTTTAGTTAACTTAGCTATTACTTCTTTATAGAGTTTTTGGAAACCCAATTGCCTGATGGAAACATCGTTTTTGGCATCATCTTGATCGGAATTAGGACCTTTATTGAAAAATGTGGAACCTTTGATGGTATGTTCTCGTCCAAAATTAATAAAGTAGGGAGAATGTCCGGTTACTTCATGCTTAGCAGTTCGGATAGCACAACCAACAGCTGACAGGTACTGATCCCAAGTGCGTTGATTTTCCTGCACATATGCTTTTAACATGGTTTTCATAGTCTGATTTGTTCGTTCGGTTGGATCGGCATGAGGCGCATAGTATGGAGTGAATCTAATGGGACAACTATATTTATCACACAACTCTTTGAAGGCTTTACTAGCAATTTGCTTGCCATTGTCGCAGATAATATATTCAGGTACTCCATAAACATGAAACACCTCTTGCTCAATAACTCTAATTAATTGTGGTGCTTTTGCAGTACGAAGCGGAAAAAGTAGAACGTATTTGCTAAACGAATCCGTTATAACCAAAATAAATTGATTACCACGAGCAGTTCTGGGAAGAGGCCCAACAAAATCAAAACTAATGACCTGCCAAGGACATTTCGGAGACTCTCTATAACCCATTAAACCTGCGGGACGCTTACGTTCTGGCTTAGTCTTTGCACACACATGGCATAATCTAATATATCTAGCAACATCGGAACGCATCTTCGGCCAATAAAATTTTTGACAAACTCTAGCGTATGTCTTATAAACACCTAAGTGTCCAGATGTGGGAATATCATGACACTCTACCAAGATGTCTGTTCGTCGCTCTTTTGGAACTACTTCCTTCCAAGCATCATTTGCATTTGACAGCTCGAAGATAACATCCCTCTCTACCTTTTTGAACAATCGATTTCCTTCTAATCTCCATTGAGGAAAATCCAGGGGACTTCTACGAATACGACTGACCATCTTATTATACCATCGATCTTTAATAACTATCTCATTAGCGGCATCATCAATAGTGTCGACCTCTAACACAGGTACCGAACGACTCAAGAAATCTGGAACAAGATGTTCCTTGCCTTTTCGATGTATAATTGTGAAGTCAAAAGGCTGAAGTCTAACGGCCCATCGAGCTAATCGTCCTTGTGGATCTTTTAACCGGTGTAACCATAAAAGGGAGTAATGGTCGGTTATGACCGTAAAGTGAATTCCTTCAAGATAATGACGCAGTTTCTCAATGGCCCAAATCACTGAGAGACATTCTCTTTCGGTCGTTGTATATTTACGTTCCATTCTAGTAAGACTGCGAGACAAATAGCAAATAACTTTTTCGGATTGAACACCATTGTCGACAAAAGGTTGTGTCAACACGGCTCCCAAACCAAAGGCGGAAGCATCGCATTGTAGTACGAAAGGCTTATCGAAGTCAGGGCAAGTGAGGATTGGAGCGGCAACAAGATTTTGTTTAATTATATCAAACGCTAACGTACATTCTGTAGTCCAATTCCACTTAACCTGCTTTTTCGTTAACTGACACATGGGTGCCAAAATAGTGGCAAAATTCGGGACAAATCGTCTGTACCAACTTGCCATACCGATGAAGCGTCTTAATTCAGCAATATTCTTAGGGTAAGTAACATCAAGGATAGCCTTTACTTTATCTGTGTCGACTCTCAAACCGAACTTGTCAACAACATATCCTAAATATCGAAGTTCTGAACGACAAAAATGACACTTATCGATACTAACAGTTAGTCCAGCAGCGATTAGACGATTGAAAACTTGTTCTAAAACTTTTAGATGAACATCAAAATCATCCGAAATAATAACAATGTCGTCTAAGTAAACTAAGACAAATGGCTCAAGGTCAGCTCCAAGGACCCGGTCAATAAGACGTTGCCAAGTCGCTGGGGCATTGGTTAAACCAAATGGCATACGCTTAAAGTGGAAAAGCCCACGTCCAGGCACTGTAAATGCCGTATATTCCCTTGAAGAAACCTTTACCGGAATTTGATGGTATGCAGATTTTATGTCCATCGAACTAAGATACTTAGCGTTTTTGAGCTTATCCAAAATGGCAGAAACGTACGGAATAGGGTAAGCATCTTTTTTGGTAACACCATTTAATTGACGATAGTCGACACAAAATCTGTACCCACCGTCCTTTTTAGGGACCATCAAAATTGGAGACGACCATCCACTACTCGAAGGTTCGATGATTTCTTCATCTAACAAACGTTGAACTTCTTCATCTATGATCTTTTGTTTGGCGGGAGAAACCGGATAATACCGTTGCTTAATGGGTCTCGACTCAGTAATAATCTCGTGTTCGACCAAAGTAGTGTGACCTAACTTAGTACCCATAATCTCTAACTTTGTCTGTACCAAACTATCTAAACGAGATTTTTGCTGAAAAGTCAAATCACTTGACTCTAAGAGAGAACTACAAAAACTTTCTGAAACACCATCATCGCCAAAATGCCAAACATCCTTAGATAAATCTGGAAACAGATTCATTTTCGCCCAAAAATCTACACCTAATAAAAATGCTTGAGTCACTTGAGGAATGACTAAAAAATCAACAATTATGGTTTTGTGCATAAGAGTAACAGGAACATGGAAAACACCAATCACAGACAGAGCTTCGCCATTAGCAACTCTACAAACTTTAGAAAGACTCGTATCCATCAAAAGGTTAGCTTGCTTTAAAATTTCACAACCAGCTGCACCAGCAATGTTGTTCGAAGAACCTGAATCTAATAAAGCTCTAACTTTTCTTCCTAAAATTTTTATATCTAAATATGGCCTACGATCACTACCAACGTGTTCAATAACATAGTTAAGAAAAGCTTCACTACTGTGTTTTTGTTTCAATGCTTTAGCACTAACTAACTTAAAATAATTTTTGGTCAAAGCAAATTGCGAGACAGAAGGAGCCAATTGACCACTTAGTCCTTCTGCTCTTGGTTTTCCGAAGGCGAGCACTTTTTACAATCTTTCTTTGTAATTCCAGGAGCCTTACATCCAAAACAACGTATCCTCTTAGGCTGCTTACATTCCTGGGCACGATGACCTAATTTATCACAATTCCAACACTTAATTGGTTTTTTATTAAATTCTGGTCGAGAAATATTCTGATCATGCGATTGAATTTCGGCTAAATTTACTTTAGAAGAACCTTGATAACCTAATTGCGGTTCTAACAAAGCATTTGTTCTATTCGGAGGGGGTTTAAATTGACTTATGGTCAATTTAGTTTCTTCTAACTTGCGAGTTAGTTTTACTAAGTCTTGAATTGTGGAAATCGAATGAAGAGATAACGCGGCTTGAAAGTCAGGCAAAAGATTTCTACAAATTCGGGCAACTCGTTCCTGTTCAGTTACGGGGTTTGTTAAACGCGCAAACAGATTTTCCATCGCTGCCACGAACACAATCACTCGTTCCGTTGAACCTTGTGTTCTAGACCGAATTTCATCTTGTAAATGCAAATCATAGTTTGGTGGTAGGAAATTCGCTCTAAGCTCTACTACTAAATCATCCCAACCAACCAAGAAATTTCGCACTGAACGAAACCATACCCTTGCACTACCTGTGAACAATTCTATGGCGGACATGAACAATTGTTCTTTAGAAACACCTCGAGACTTTCGAATCTCTTCTACTTCCTCTAAAAATTCGATAACACTACCTTCTCCAGAGAAGCTAATGTTCCATTTACCAATCTGAACAAAATGAGAACGCATGGAAATGTTTGGTTCGACAAAATGAGGATTTTGAGTGGAACTGAATTTATTTGTTTGAATAGGGGACTCAAATTGTAATTGACGCATCTGATCATCATCAACTGGCTTCGATTTTTGCGGTTGATCTTGCGAAAATATAGGTTCCTGATTATCATTTTTTTGAGCAGTAACATACAAACTTTCACCGCTGACCTGAGGATTTACGATAGACTTTCGAAGACTATCTGACCTTGACACAAATTGGGGAACATAATCTTTATATAAATCTTCTTCATTATTAACAACAGGGACATTCGAACAAATAAATGTTGCGTTAGCAGATGTCGAGACAGCAGAAACTGCAGGAACAGTAACAGCAGGAGTTGTCGAAACAACAGCAACAGGAGCTGTTACAATAGGTACAGGACTTCCAACAGGAGTGGAATACTGTGATGATTCTGGTGAAATATTTATCACACTGGAGTGTGACGGACGAACAGAATGTTGTCTAGTCGATGCAATTGTACGAATTGACGCTTGCTGCAAAATATTCGGCACACTATTTGACCTTGTTGCTTGGGACGTCGATGACCTTGACAATTGTGGGTTTGCCGAAAGCCCTACAGAGGCATTCGCTACATGTGATGTGGATGTCGATGGTGGCAAATTTATTTGTGAAAGATTGCCAGAACCTGAACTTAAAGGTATAGGATCGTCGACGAAGGAAATTAAAGGAGCTTCCTCTTGGTTCTCACACATGCCGAACTTTTCTTTTAATTCGGTTAACAATGCTAAATTACGATGATGAAGCGTTGCTTTAAAAACACCTTGCGTTGACGTATCGGTTGTTAGACGATTAAGTCGTCCACACACATGCATAAGACGTGTATATATTCGTTTGTATTCAACTGACTTGTACCTTAAATTAAAATTTTGGATGCTGTCACCTAATTTATTTAATTTTTGAGAACAGACTAAAAGTTCAGCATTAACATCATCCGGAACAAGACTGTTAAAAGAATATAACCCTGCTTTTTCCATCTCTAAAATTGTACCTAAATGTCTTCTTTTTTCATCTACATTGCCGTCTGTTGGCAAACCTCTAACTGCCAACTCATAAGTTAATTCGTCTGCTAAAAGTTGTTTAACTTCCATTTTATTTAATTATCCTTAATAAAAAAATTATCAAAAAAATTTGTTTAACTACTACACTACTGTACTTGTAATTAAAAATTTTCAAATTAAAAAAAAATTTCTAAGTTCTAATTTTTTTTTCGATTAAGTACTATTTTTTTTCAACAAAAACCCAAAAAAAAATTGCGCTTTCCAACAAAATAGGCCCCACGTTGGGCGCCAAATGTAACCTTTTTATTTCGGGTTACGTATGGCCCTTATTTTACCTAAACTTATGTAAAAAATAATATTACCTAAAGAAAGAAACAAACAAAATTAACGCAGTGATAATCGGGCTCCGGTCCAAGCACTCCAAGAGCTGTAGGGGGGGTTATTATTTTTAAGGGCGCCACGCAATCTATACCGATTACCACGTTGTCGGTTCAATTGCGAAAACCAAATAAAGAAAATAAAAATAACAAGACAGGTAAGTACCTAATAAAACTAGAGAAATATTATGTACACTAGCGCATTTATTAATAAGTAATAATTCCAGTTTTAGGAACTTTGTAATTGTAAGTATTGTAAATATGTAAATATTGTAAATACTTAAATAACATATATTTTATTTCAGGTTAGCGTTTGGCAACGAGGCGAGTTTTGTGTGATAAAACCTACTTCAAGTTACGCGGCCGATATGATCATATTGGTACGTCACCGTAGTAAGTATGTAACTTATTTGCTCTCTGAAAGAAGTGTTGCTGCGCGCTGAACATATAACATATGTTTAATAAAGAAAAATACCTATCACTACCTAGAATTAATTAGTAAGGCGCATTTCTTAATTAAATCCTATAACCTAATCCTACATATCTAAAACTAATAACTAATATTTTGTTACAGCAGGAGCGCTGAATTAAATATCCAATTCGAACACTGGATTCGATTGTATCCTCAATGTAAACAAATAATAAATGAAAAGATCTGACCTGGTTTGCAGTACATCAACTCACGCTAAACCATCAGCGATACATTCGTCCACAGGAATCCTTATCAAGGTATAACGTCCTTCCCAATCTCAATATCTACGCGCCAATCGCACCGGGGACAAGAAACGTTATTCGTAGGCGAATTATCAAATCTCATTCATAGACAAAATTGTTGAGTAGAAAAACGGTGAAATTCAAAATTGAATTGAAATTCGAACTTGGATTGAAATTCCAACTTAGATTGAAATTCCAACTTAGAGGCCTGAAATAATACCGTGTTTTAGAAAAGGTATTTCTCAGCGGAAAATTCCACGTGAATAAAAAAAATTAAACTGTACCTTTAAGTTGTAATGTGGCCTTGAAGAGAAATTCTGCATGTGAGCCTATAAGATCCTCTTGGAGTACTTGAGAAACACAATCATCACTAAACCATTAAATTTGTTTCTTTTAATTACTATAATGCTGGCTAAATTTAATTTAATCCACAAAAATGTGTATAATTTAACAATTATTATATTTTTGCACAGCACGGCTTCACATTTGCAGATCTACTGACCAAAAAGATGACTTTTCAGTTTATAATTCCTAAATCAAAAGTCAATGGCAGCAGCTATCGGGTTCAATAATTTAAAAATTCGCGAAATCTTGAATTAGTTTAATAATTAATCAATTTAAATATAAGGCAGCACGTGACGGGTCACTCTCAACGCTTGGCCAGATGGGCGGCTCTAATTAGTGATAAGAGAAGATATTATTGTTTATTGGTCTAAAAATCACCACTTGTATAATTTTATATTTTATTGATATGGCGGAGATTTAAATGTACCTTTTATTTTAGATAATTAATAAAAATTTGACTAATAAATTAGTGTGTTTATTTTTATTTCTAAAAAATTATAGCAAATGTCGTTAACCAAATTTTAACCTGTTACAGATACCTGTTAGCACTGCCAGTGTATTGGACAAAAGTTAAGAAATATTAAATATAATGTAATGCACAAAAAATCATGACAACGTTCGATGATGTGTGTTTTTGGTTACCAGCTCGCGTACTAATTGTTTGTAATTTTTGGTACGAAAAACTTTTTTGCACTAGAAAAACAATGTTAATTTGTTTAAATCACATTTATTTAAGTATAATTGCTCCTTCTTTTAAGACCAAACCACATTCCACCCTCCGATCTTAAATTAAACACCCCTTTGGCTAATTTTAGGGGAATAGTTGACTTAGCAGTAGGCACAATCTCAAAATTAATAAGAAGATGATAAAACGCTGCCTTTGCCTCCAAAAGTGCAAATCTGTTACCAATACAACTTCTAGGTCCAATCCCAAAGGGTAGATAAGTGTAAGGGTTAATTGATTGTTTGTTTTCTTCGTTAAAACGTTCAGGGTCGAATTTATCAGGGTTAGGGTAATTTTTAGGGTCTCGGTGTATTGCAAAAATGGGTATCCAGACTGATGAGCCTTTTGGCAAGTGTAGAGGTTTTTCTTCTGTTTTTGAGGGTTGAATAGTGTAGGGTTTGGTCACTATTCGATCGGCTGCAATTGCTACAGGCCATTTTCTTAGTGTCTCTGTACAAAAAATGGAATCAAAAAGTGTTCAATCAAGTTCAAGCCTTTGAGAAACGTTGATTTTTGTTCAATGAACATTTCTATCGTTAATATTAAATTGTCCGCTCAGAAGGACTTTAATTCTTCTTCATTTACCCTTCAATTAACTAATAGCCCAGTTATCTGGTTATAATAGAGGGCCTTACCCGGACATTTTGGTGCCAGGGCTAAATTTTTGCATAGGGATAGATTTTATATTCCTGAATAACATACCAAAAGTCCCCAGCTCAAATCCGCTTGCTTCTTTGGGGATTTTAAAAATAGTGGTCAGATAAGATGACAAAGCCAATTCGTTTTTAAAATGACAGGTTTTACATCAAAAGAAGTTTTAGTTCGTGTGATACGCATCTAACTAGTTACTTGTTTTCACAGAATTAAAAAGTTTATGTGATATTCAGTTGTTAGTAAGATACATATTACATAGACTAGCACAACTAATTCCCCTTACTAATAAACTTATTAACACAGAATCATTGAACTTCTCTGCAAATTAGTTGTTAGTTCTCGTGCTAGTTAGATGGGTTAGTTCATATGATATGAATCCAACTAGCATCTTATTTTCACAGAAACTCTCTGATTCTATGAAAATAAGTGGCAAGTTAGAAGCATATCACACGTACTAAAACTTTTTTTGACTGTGCTATAAAATGGACTACAAGAACCAACTCACCAGAAATAACCATATCCAAGTAGGGCATTTTGTTCATAACAGCATCATAAGTAAGTTCCTCCCCACAAATATCCTTGACATCACACATTTCCTCATACAGCCTCTGCTGAATATCAGGATTGGCGCCCAACTCATAAGCAACAAAACACATCATATCTGACACGGAATCGAACCCAGCGAAGAAAAACACAAGTGCTTGAGCTACTATGTCTACATCTGTAAGTTCTCCTTTGATTGGTGTTTTGGTAGAGTCTTCAGAAAATGTTTTCTTGAAAACAGTAGGGTTTCTGGCCTCCATCAGGAGTTGTATCATGTCTGGACGGACAGTGTTGTTCTTTTCACGCAAGGATATTGTTTCTTTTACGAGGTTGGTGAAGAAATCGGCTACGTTTTTGGAGAACAGTCTAAATCCAAGCAGCTAAAATTATAAAAAGCGCAAGTGTATTTAACAAAGAGTTCGATAGTAGCATTTTTAGTAGGAGTCCAAGTTCCACAAAAAAAACTTAGAATCTTACCTTGCCCAATGATTTATTAAGAACGAATATAGTAGCTTTGGTCATTTTCCAAAATGATGTAAAATCTGTGGCGTCTTTCCCCATCAAGTAAAATTCATTTTCTTTGTTCTCCAATGAGTTACATTTAACTCCAAAAGCACAACTTGCTATAATATCGTTTGTGTATCTTGTAAAAATGTCCTTCATTTCCAATTCTATTACATCCTTGTCCATTTTTTGGAAATACTCCACAAAACTTTTGGAGCATTCGTTCATTAAAACGAACATTAGTTTCATTTTGCTTAGCAAGAGTAAAAAGATCTTAATTAAACACAAGACAAATTTTTGATCACCTTTTCTAAGAGAAGAAATAAAATGTTTTTTTAAGCTAACCTGTGAGAGAAACCAAGTTACTGGACCATAATGGATCAACATCATTGGGAATTAATTGTCTGCGATCTACAAAATGGTCGAAGTCTTTAACACCAATGTTTTTAATTATTTCGGGATCTTTTAGTAGAGAAAAATTTACTCAAAAAGTCGCTTATTTACGAAGTTCGTATGCACGGAAAAACGTAGTTTTGAAACATTATTTTTATGAAAGCTTATACCTTGGAGATATCCAAACCACTTTTTGGCACAAAAAATCTGGCGACAGGGGCTGTCTGGGCCCCATTTTAAACAAATATGTGACAAAATAAACTTTTGATATTTTGTTGCCAGAACTCTTGGGATTAAATTAGTATTAAAACTTTTTCTAATTTTTTATTATAAGTCAGTTAAATTCTGCAATGAATCTTGAAAATCAAAGGGTCCCCCCTTTGGTTTTTAAACTTTAATCGCGTTTTTCTCGGAATTATTTTTTTGCAATAATTTAAAATAACATATCACTCATTTGTAGAGAAACCTTATGTGGAAATAAAAAATAGTTTTTATAAAGGTTGTAGCTTGTTTCTTTGGGATTCGAATGGTTTTTGAATTTTCAAAATATTTTAACAAATAGACCCACCATTGGAAAAAAACTAAGATGATGCAAAGTTCTCGCGTCTTCCCCCCGCATATTTACGCGTCCCGCTTCTCCCCGCTGCAGTCCATGTTGTGTGTAGACACACAACTCTATGTTAAAATTTGTTTTTTCTCTTTGACTTTTCTTGTCAAATCTTTAAGGTTACATAATATTTAAGACATTTTGTATGAATTTAACATTGTTTAAGGTTTAAAATCAAGAATTGAGGTAAACTATTTTAATTTATATTAATAAAATATGTAATAAAGTAAGTTTTTAGTCATGGGAGACAGTAAATATTTAAAACCCTTCTTGAAATCACGAGAAAACAACCGGCAAAAAGAAAGGTGTGTGATATGTGGGGGTAATAGAAATTTATATGGAAGTACCCAAAAAAGTTTGAAAACCCTAAAAAAGACCATAGATTTAAGAGCAAGACACGGCCAAAACATGGGGCATATAACAAATGGAATCCATTATTGCTCCCTTGGATATTAATTTGTATGGTTGGACCAAACACCAAAACAACATTGTACCCATCCTAACACAATTACCAAAAGTCCCAGAAAATGCTATTTTAACCGCTTGCTCATGCAAAAAATTTTATAATTCAATGTTCTTTGAAACAATTTAGATTTTCAATTTTTTTTAGATTGTCGCAATAAGAATTGTTCCTGCAGTAAATAAACGTTTGCATGTACCGGGGCATGTAAATGCATGGCATTTTGTAAGAACCCTTTCAATCCATCTATGGGAGCAGTCTTAGAGTAGATTCCATAAGTTTCTTGTCTTTTCTACATACAATAGTAACTAATTAATGTTTGTACAAATAAACGTGTTATTATTTTTTCAAAGTTTGTTGTGTATATGATTTTTATTGCGTTTTGATTATATTGGCCCATCTCAACGCTTCCGACCAAACCAGAAGAAGCTGTTACAGTTAAATTTTTTTTAAATTAATCTTTCTTTGCATGTAAATTATGAACAATGTTATGTTTGGGGCACATTTAATTAACAAGATACAAGTAATAAGTATATAGGTAAAAAACTGCATTTGGGGCTGTTTGAAAATAACTTTTTTGGGTACTTCCATATAAATTTCTATTACCCCCACATATCACACACCTTTCTTTTTGCCGGTTGTTTTCTCGTGATTTCAAGAAGGGTTTTAAATATTTACTGTCTCCCATGACTAAAAACTTATTTTATTACATATTTTATTAATATAAATTAAAATAGTTTACCTCAATCCTTGATTTTAAACCTTAAACAATGTTAAATTCATACAAAATGTCTTAAATATTATGTAACCTAAAAGATTTGACAAGAAAAGTCAAAGAGAAAAAACAAATTTTAACATAGAGTTGTGTGTCTACACACAACATGGACTGCAGCGGGGAGAAGCGGGACGCGTAAATATGCGGGGGGAAGACGCGAGAACTTTGCATCATCTTAGTTTTTTTCCAATGGTGGGTCTATTTGTTAAAATATTTTGAAAATTCAAAAACCATACGAATCCCAAAGAAACAAGCTACAACCTTTATAAAAACTATTTTTTATTTCCACATAAGGTTTCTCTACAAATGAGTGATATGTTATTTTAAATTATTGCAAAAAAATAATTCCGAGAAAAACGCGATTAAAGTTTAAAAACCAAAGGGGGGACCCTTTGATTTTCAAGATTCATTGCAGAATTTAACTGACTTATAATAAAAAATTAAAAAAAGTTTTAATACTAATTTAATCCCAAGAGTTCTGGCAACAAAATATCAAAAGTTTATTTTGTCACATATTTTTTTAAAATGGAGCCCAGACAGCCCCTGTCGCCAGATTTTTTGTGCCAAAAAGTGGTTTGGATATCTCCAAGGTATAAGCTTTCATAAAAATAATGTTTCAAAACTACGTTTTTTCGTGCACACGAAACTTTCGAAAAATCGAATTCTGAACTCTACTATAATCAAACTTGGAACCTGCAATAGGTAACATCCTATGTATCTATAAAAAAAAGTTTTAATTTCTGCTCGGTTGGAAATTTACTTTTTTCGCACATCGTTCATTTAAGACATTTATTAACACTTCAAATCGTTGATTAATGACCCCTATTAATGCTTGGATACGAGCCCATAGTAACGCTCTTCCATGTTTAAAATCACTATCTATGTTTCTACATTACAAATGTTAAAGTAGCTTTAATTACGGTTCAAGCAACAAAAACCAAAAGAAATTAAATATTTACTGTTGGAAAGAATGAGAAGCAGATCCTTTTACCAAATTTTAAGGAAATAACATTCATTTTCTATTCACAATTAATAAAAGTTTGGTGAGAGCTCTTCATCTTCTTCAACTTTAATAAATTTCACAGGGATCCATCATGATCCGAACTGGACCAATCATAATGACTCCGTGAGCCACGGAGTCTTTGTGATTGGTCAAGTTCGGATCATGATCCTGTGATCCGTGAGCAATGGAAAACCACTATTGTTTCTGTTAGTTGGTGAAATAACTGTATTATTTTATAATTTATGTAATAATGATCTACGATGTGCGAAAAAGCATTGTAATTCCAGTTCGTATATTAAATGGCGATTAATAAACTCACATATTAACGAGCTTGCTAATCGTTCGTTTGTTAAAACCGCTTGTTTATTAATTGCCTTTATTAACACACTTACTGGTTAAATAACTATTTTTTCGTGTCGACAAAGCGACAAAAGTTGTGAACATACCTGGAATCAGGGTTTAAGTTGCAAGATTTTATAAACCATTCTCCAAATGATTCTCATCGTTTCCCAGTTATTCCCTAAAAGAGGCCATGGTCTAGGACATTGAGTGATCCCTAGTTTGGTCCAATGTTTAAAAGGGCGAATTGCTAATAAATAGTATAACCCATAAAGGGCTACACCTATTAATATCAAAGTTAACATTTAGTATAAAAACCTGAAAGATTTAATATTACTTAATTAAATGAGCAAAGAAGAAAAGGTGTACTTAATGCTTTTTGCAGAGGGGCAGAAAGTTTCCTTGTGGCTCACCTTTAAAAAATATCAGTTTCTGTTAACGCACATCGCAAAATAAACATTAAGTCACCTTGAAATTATGTTATGGCATGGAAGTAGGTACAGATTTAGATACTCAAGTTACAAATAAATTATAATTGATAAGTTGCAAAATTACCAGGGTCGGATTAATCATTAAATAAAGAGTAATTAAATTTTTTCGCCAACTCAAATGTTACACATTTTGCATGAAAAATTATTTTTTCTATTTTAACTTAAAATCACTTAAAAGTGATTTTGGTCTTATGCATAATTGGGCCATGCAAACATTTATCAGTCGCTATTTTAAATTCAGAGAAATTAAAATAACATATTGAGAAGGCCTTAAATACAGTTTGCTTTGTATTAAACATTTTGTCACATTTTTTTTTATAATATTTTTTTTAAAAGGTTAATAAATACAAGAGCTAATCCCTCTTTGTAAAGATTTCAGTTTGTTTTATTAACTGAGGAATTACAGACATTTCCAAATTTATTTTTGGAACACCTGTATACACGCAGTTAATACCTAATTTACAAGACCTTCTATTGTCGATTATGTATCTTAGAGATTAAATTAAAACCCTGGTCAAAAAATTTTGAAAGAAATTATTCACGTTTTTCTATTTCAGCCGGTGTTAAAATTATACCAACATCATGCATAATTGGCACTACTAGGCGATAACGGTCGCTCGATGGAAAAGTGTGTATGAAATTCTTTTCTTTTTAGATAATTATTCAATCTGCAATTTACAATCTACAGTTTTTTTGTCCGACCAATAGGAAGAGATTTATTTACCAAAAATTGTCCTCCTCGACCTTTGACCCTCTAAAATGGCATGACGCCGGCACCAGAACTTAGGGGATGAATTCCTAAATCACTGGGTTAATTGTCTTTGTCGTGAAAACAAAAATTAACATGCATAGAAAAACAAGATTTTTTCCTTATAGTACTTTATTAAAAATTAATTGTTCCTTCTCTTAAGACCAAACCACGTTCCACCTTCTACTCTTATATTAAAAGAGCCCTTGGCTAATTTCAGGGGAATAGTGGTTTTAGCAGTGGGCACAATCTCAAAATTAGTAAGAATCTGATAAAACGCTGCTTTTGCTTCCAAAAGTGCAAATCTGTTTCCAATACAACTTCTAGGTCCAATTCCAAAAGGCAGATAAGTGTAGGGGATGATTGATTTTTTGTTTTCTTCGTTAAAACGTTCAGGGTCGAATTTATCAGGGTTGGGGAAGTATTTGGGGTCCCGATGTAAAGCAAGAATGGGCAACCAGACTACTGTGCCCATTGGCAAGTGGAGAGGTTTTTCATTTTTGGTTGCTGGTTCGATAGTGTAAGGTTTTGTTACTGCTAAAAACATAAAAATTAAAATTGATTTTAAGACGGGGCCGGTTGCTTAAGGTGGCAGGGCACTTAATTTATTTTAGATTTTAAGAATTCTGATTTTTTTTTGTTCTAAAATGATTAAATTGTTAATTTTCATGCACCCCGACCTTAAGCCCGTCTTAAATATGTAAAAATATAGATGCCGCAAAATATGTATTCTGCATGTGTTCATTCATTCATTCAAAAAAGTTTAACCTGATCAATTTAGGTGTTGATTTTTGATACATGACCGGTAATAAATGTATTTACGGAATGAGTACTTTAAATTTAAGAAAAAAAAATTTTTGCGTTAAAAAAAAATAAAGTAGGTTTTTGGTTTTTTCCTTATATTTTATATTTTTGATATTATTTTAAAAACAAACTTTCTGACTCCGAAGAAGGAAATATGGTCAATCTAATCCTACCATTAGATTTTAAAAATTCCGCTTGGTTTGTGAATCTTGAATGATTGAAACGAATACTCTTCTGCACAACAACCTGCCGGCCCCCTCTTAAAGAATGTATAAAGTTAAAAAATGAGGTCCCACTAAGTGATTGGGTTTTTTTCTGCAAAGTAAAAAGTGCTTCCACATTTCACAATTGTCCATGCTTTGTTTAATTCTCTTCTGATATAAAATGGTGAAATCTAAGATTCACTGTCGACCCTAGGCGGGACGCCAAGTTATAAAGGAAGTCCTTCTTTATTTCTTAAAGGTATGCATCTACCAAACCTGTGATTGAGAGCTGTTTCGCCCTATTGGGGCTCATCAGAATCACGTATCAGGGATAGTCGATGCATAAC
Source organism: Cartodere bifasciata (assembly GCA_963920755.1). Classification (NCBI taxonomy): domain Eukaryota; kingdom Metazoa; phylum Arthropoda; class Insecta; order Coleoptera; family Latridiidae; genus Cartodere; species Cartodere bifasciata. The sequence continues at coordinate 2,142,811 of OY987198.1, forward strand.
TTTAAGAAACCAATGCCCGTATTCACTACACATTCTTAAGTGTTCCTTAATGTTAAGTGACTCTTTACCATAAACAGAGTTTAACAACTATAGCATTAACATTGTTTAAAATTGTGCTTTCTATGAAAAACAGTCACTTTAGAGTTTAAGGAACAGTTAACAATTGCAGTGCAATCGGCCCTAAGATACTTGTGTATTTCAACAAATATCGAAAGAAGGACTTTAAGATATTACCGCCATCTGCCGAAGCAAAAGCGACTAACTTTTATAATTCCCTTTTGTTTTATTTAGCAAGAAGTGTACTAGTTCCATTACCTGAAATAACCATATCCAAGTATGGCATTTTGTTCATAACAGCATCATAAGTAAGTTCCTCCCCACAAATATCCTTGACATCACACATTTCCTCGTACAACCTCTGCTGAATATCAGGATTGGCGCCCAACTCATAAGCAGCAAAAGTCATCATATCTGATACGGTTTCGAACCCAGCAAAGAAGAATATAAGTGCTTGAGCAGCTATGTCCACATCACTGAGCTCTCCCCTTGACTGTTTTTCGGCAGAGTCTTCAGAAAATGTTTTCTTGACCCCACTGGCGTGTCTGGCCTCCATCAGGAGTTGTATCATGTCTGGACGGACAGTGTTGTTCTTTTCACGTAAGGATATTGTTTCCTTTACTAGGCTGGTGAAGAAATCGGCCACGTTTTTGGAGAACAGTTTGAATCCAAATAGCTTAAATTAAAAAAGAGTTATGAGTTTCAAAATAAACTTTTACAAAGGATCTTTTGTTAAATAAATAAAACGTGGTTAATAATTAGTTACCTTGCCCAATGGAGCACAAACGAAGTAAACTAAAATCCTAATACTTCTCCAGAAACTAGTAAAATTGGTTGCATCTTTCCCCATCATATAAAATTCATTTTGTTTGTCTTCCAATGAATTGCATTTGACTCCAAAAGCACAACTGGCTATAATATCGTTTGTGTATCTTGAGAAAGTATCCTTCATTTCCAATTCTATTACATCTTTGTCCATTTTTTTGAAATACTCTATGAATATTTTGGAGCATTCGTTCATTAGGACGAACATTGTCTTCATTTTACTCGCGGTGAAAGATGGACTCAATGTTGCTCGCATGTCGCGCCATTTTTGACCTAAAAAGAACAGTTTTGAAGAATGTTCTGAATATAATAAGAGCAAAATAATATTTAGCTCTTAAATTGTATGTGAATCTTTTTTTATATCGGATAATCACCTTTGAGGGACAATAAATTGGTTGACCATAGAGGATCAACATCGTCCGGGATTAATTGTCTGTGGTCTACGAAATGATCAAAGTCTTTAACACCAATGTTCTTGATAATTTCAGGATCTTTTATTAGCAAAGTGGGCACTAGAAATTGGTAAAACCCCAAGTATCTGTAAAAAAAAACGTTTTTTAAAAAAGCAATTTCCTAATTCCTAATTTTGGCTTATTTTATGCCAATAAGTGTCCATTGCTTAAGGGTTAAATTATTTTTCAATATACAGTGCTAGGCAAAAGTCCCCCCCCCCCACCTTAACTTTTGAACGGTTTAAGATATTGATTTAAAAAAAATTCTTGGCAAATTAGCACTAAAAAAACTATCTTTTGACGAAATTTGTTTTTCAAAAAATAATAATCCCCACATAGGGGGACTATCTACTTAATTTTTTTAAATGTAAAGGGGGGTCAAGTGACCCCTTATTTGAAAGCTATTTTTATTTCCAAGACAATGACGTTTACGAATTTTAGATTGATTCAGCAGTTCTATTGTACTGTGTGTTTTAAAATAAAGCACAAAAATCCTGTTTTACGTAATAAATGCAACAATAAAAGACTTAAGTGAATCCAAACTAAGTAGGGGTTGTATGTTTTCTTTTTATTTAAAAATATTAATAATTTTTTTTTTGTTAGTATGTTTTATAACAAATGTTTTAAAATAACCTACCAAAATAATTTTTTTTTCAAAAAAACGAAGTAAAATAGGGTTAAAAAATATAATTAATTAAAAAAAAATTATTAAGAAGCATAAGGTTTTGTTTTTTTGTATTTTATGTTGGGACACAGGGTATAACACATTTTAACAAAAAAATATTACATATTTTTTTTTAATTAAAGAAAAACATGCACCCTTACCTAATTTCAAATCGTTTTATTTTTTCGCTGTTGCATTTATTAAGGAAATCGTTCTATTTATTGAGAAGCGCCTAGCCAAAAAAATAATAAATATATCTTAAATTCATAAACACCATTGTGTTATAAATAAAAATAGCTTTCAAATGAGGGGTCACTTGACCCCCCTTTACATTTAAAAAAAATAAGTAGATAGTCCCCCTATGTGGGGGTTATTATTTTTTGAAAAACCAATTTCGTCAAAAGGTAGTTTTTTTTGTGTAAATTAACCTAAAATTTTTTGGAAATCAATATCTCGAACCGTTCAAAAGTTAAGGCCAGGGGGGGGACTTTTGCCTCTCACTGTATACATACCTAGCTTCTGGATGTTCATTGTATAACTTTAAAAACCAATCTGCGAATGATGTTTTTTTAATAAGTGTCTCCCAATTATGACCAAAAAAGGGCAAAGCATTTGAAGCTTGTGGAACCCCTTGTTTGCTCCAATGATGTACAGGTTTGATTGCTAATAAGTAAAATAATCCATATAGGGCTACACCAACCAAAATCCAGACTATCATTTTGCTAAAAAGAATTGAGGTTCTAAACTAATTAATTTTTAATCACTGCAACTTTTATCCGGTAAAATTTATAGTAGGATCTAATTTTGCAAAAACGTACTAATTAATATTTAATTGTTAAGTAGTAAACAACTTGATAATAACAATGATAGCTAATTTTTCTAATTTATTAAAAATTGAAAGTCATGTAATTATTTTAAAATAAGAGTCATTATGATTTGGATATTTTGGCTTTTTATAATTTTTAAAAATTTGTTTGGACCAACATTTAAAGTTATTTTAATTTATAAAAAGAATCCAAATATGAACAGACTAAACTCAGATCTCTTAAAATTTGTGTACCTAGTTGGCCTTGATCTTATAATGATTTTAAATATTAATAATAAAAATTGTCCTCTCATGTCTTTGAACCTAGGTTAATAATTTAAATTTATTTTGCCATGAAATTATCTATAGGTTGACTATAACATAACATATTTTTAAATGAAAAAATTAAAGGGGCAGACCTCTTTAATAGTTAAATGCAATTAACAATTTTCATACTTACTTACCTTTATAATAAAAATTTATAAAACTTTTTTAGCGCACAACGCAAATATAAAATGTATACCTAACATAATAAATATAGAGGTGCAGTCTTAAATACTTAATTAAACAATTGAAATGAAATGTTGTTAATACTCGATTACTCGCGACTATCTGAAAAAATCCTTCAAATGAATAACCATCGTAAAATAATTTGTTTATAATAAGCTGCTATTTCGTATGTACAGTTGCCACTAATAAAAATAAAACACAATAACAAATGAATGTCTAATTCTAAAAAATAGCATTTAGATATTAACTAACTGTACATAAAAGTGTAGAAAATATCCAAAAAAGGAGTGAATAACAAATAATCTCTGGAGGTAAAAAAAACATGTATATATTTATATAATGAGGATTTAATCGATAAGTACGTCGGTATACCATAAATGGTATATTATATATTTTTATCTTACCTAGTTTATTTATTTTAACTGTTTTAAGTTATTATTTTTTCAATTTCTTTTCAATTAAATTAATAAAACAAAAACATTATTTGCTTTTTAAAAATCGTTTTTTATGTAAAGAAAATAGCACCATTAAAAAATACATATTTATTTAGTAATAATACAAGTTTACATAATATTATCAACAGTAAACACAGACACGTAGAAAGCCAAACAAACAGATAAGTTTAAGCTTACATATATTAAAAAAGCATTATTGTATAATTATCGATACCTATCTAGCAATAAACTCCAAAAATGAAGTTAATGCTTTATTTTAGCATAAAAGATAAAAACTACAGAATCCTTAAATATAATACTTAATCCAGTCTAAATAAATAAACCTTATCAAACATTCTGCCTCCTCTTCAAACCAAACCAAAAACCACCTTCAGCATTCATATTAAATCCTTTTCTGCTTATCTTAAGAGGAATTTGACTTTTAGCAGTTGGCACAATCTCAAACTGGGTTAAAAGATGGTACAAAACAGCCTTAGTTTCCAATAACGCGAATCTGTTTCCAATACAACTTCTAGGACCAGATCCAAAAGGCAAGTAAACGTAAGGGTTAATCGATTTTTTGTTTTCTTCGTTAAATCTCTCAGGGTCGAATTTATCAGGGTTCTCATAGTACCTTGGGTCTCGATGAAGGGCAAAGATTGGTAGCCAGACCACGGTTCCAACATCTAAGTGAATCGGTTTTTCGTCTTTGGTGACAGGTTCGATGGTGTAAGGTTTCGTAACTACTCGGTCAGCTGCTACAGCTCCTGGCCATTTTCTAAGAGCCTCTGCAAAATAATAAGTTTATTAATCACTAATCAGGCAAAGATATGATGAAAACGATATTTTTGTATAAAAAAAATCCTGAAAAATAAGGGTCCCAGAAGAGAGCCGTGTGGGACACCCTATTTAATATAAATAGCTGATTATGATTTCTAAAAGTATTAGGACTAACATAATTTATGTTTAAAAACAAAACAGCTTAAAGAGAAATAAATAAACGATAAGTAAGTGTAATCTTACAGATTTTAGCAAGGCATTCGATCTTGTTTGTCACAAGACATTGATGAAAGAACTTGCTATAATGATTACTTTTTCATTACCTACTTTCATTATTGCTTAAAATCTGTAGTGTTTAAATGATAGTTTATAATTTGTAGTAAGTAATCGAAATGTTTAAAACAGATGCATAAATCGACGGAGTACCACACGGCCCTAATCTGGACCCTTCGTTGTTTACTCTTTAATGGATGTCAATAATACCTCTGAATCAAAATTGATATTTTTAATTATTAATCATAAATAAGTTGTTATTGCTTTTAAACATGAAAATTTGTCATGATTGATTAAACGTTAATAATGCTTACCAGAAATGACCATATCCAAATAGGTCATCTTGTTCAAAGCGTCATAAGTTAGTTCCTTAGAATTATCCCTAACCTCACACATTTCTTCATACAGCCTCTGTTGGCAATCTGGATTGGCTGCCAACTCATAAGCAGTAAAGCACATCAAAACGGCTACGGTTTCAAACCCAGCAAAGAAGAAAATTAGGGCTTGTGCTGCTATGTCCATGTCTGTTAGTTCTTCTTTCGTTATCAGTTTTTCATTGGGGTCATCCTCAGTGAAGACCTTTTTAGCGATTGTGGGGTTTCTAGCCTCCATCAGAAGTTGGATCATGTCTGGGCGGACAATGTGGTTTTTTTCGCGTAGATCTATAGTTTCTTTTACTAGGCCTTCAAAGAAGTTTGCTACTGATTTTGAGAATAGTCTTATTCCCAATAACTGAAAATTTAAGAGAGTTATTATTGTAAAAGCACTATAATATGGGACTTAAAAAAAACGAAACTTAGAGCCAGTTTTCCAATTGAGAATGCATCAAGATTTATTATAAAATTACCTTGCCAAGTCTTTCGCTAGCAAAATACACGAAAAACCTCATGCTTTTCCAGAAACCAGCCAAATCGGTGGCTTCTTTTCCCATCAAATAAAACTCGTTGTCTCGTTTTTCTAAAGAATTGCATCTAATTCCAAAAGCGCAACTTGCAATAACATCGTTTGTGAATCTGGTAAAAGTGTCCTTCATTTCGATTTCCACAAGGTCTTTGTCCATTTTTTGGAAAAATTTCGAAAAACTTTCAGCACATTCGTTCATTAGTACAAACATGGATTTCATTTTGCTGCTTGTAAAAGAAGGGCTTAAAGTTGCTCGCATATCTCGCCACTTTTGATCTAAAAAAACATGAATTTAAAGAGTCAATCTTTTTTTTGAATAACAATGAACCTACCTTTAAGAGCGAATAAATTTTTAGACCAAAGAGGATCGACACCGTCAGGTATAAAGTTTCTGTGGTTCAGGAAATGATCAAAATCTTTTACAGTGATTTGTTTAATTAATTCTGGGTCTTTTAGGACCAAGGTTGGAATCCCAAACTGATACATTCCAGAATATCTAAAATGTTAAGAAAAAAATAGAAAAATTACTTCTTTAACTTGTGCACTAAACAACATATTAAATCAGTAACAACTTTTTAGACTTACCTAACATTTGGTACAATGTTGTAAACATAACAAACCATTTCCGCAAAAGACATTTTTCTCATAATGGGACCCCAATTGTCCCCAAAAAAAGGCCATGGATTAGGGGTTTGTTTCACCCCTCGACTGGTCCAGTATTTAAAGGGTCTAACGGCCACTAAATAATATAACCCGTAAAGGGCTACTGCGGCCAAAATGTACACCAACATCTTTGAAGTTTATTTAGGTACTGAAATTTAATGATATTACCTTATAATTAAATACATATTTGAGCTAGGTAGATATAAATGTAATTACATATACCTAATGTTATTTTTAAGATTATATTTTTGCAATAACAAAAACAACTATAGATAATTTAGATAAAACTCGTATTTTTTTTATAAATTTTGTTCTACCTACAATTCTATGTATTTCAAGAGTTTATATTTTTTAAAGTTTTTCTTTTTATTTTCTTTTGTATTGAATGTGCTAATGTAGACACATTAACTAAAATCCGACTGAGATTTAGTTTTGGAAGCTTCTTTTAACTCTAGTTTGTTGCACTGCAAACAAAGCTAATATCTATATAGGGTGTCCAAAAATTGGCACATAAACGCGATGGTACGTTATTGGGGCATATGTAGGGATCCCTAGAAAAATGTTTAAAAAAATGCTCACATATACCCTTGGGATATGAGGTCTCAAAGTACAAAACTTCAAAAGCTCATATCTTAAAGATAAAAGTACATATTAGCAAACAAAAAATGGTTTACAAAGCTAGTCTGTCTTTAACCATTTCACTATTTGTTTACCTTAAAAATGGTCAAATTACATTTTTATAATCAATTTAGTTTTGCAAAAAATTTTATAAAATAAACCTGACAACAATGTTAAAATCTAATGCAAAAGTGTATAATCAAGACTCGCAGATGGGATTTTTAGATGTTATTTCCTAAACTGTGTTGCCGAATTTATTTAACTTTGTTAGCATTTTTCTCAATGAATGTAACAGATGATTTTTTTTAATTTTCCAGGAGTCCCTAGACATGCTCCAACAACGTACCATCGCGTTTATGCGCCAATTTTTAGACATCCTGTCATAGCTCTTGAGTTCACGTAATTTTGTTTTTGATTTTATTTTAAATCAGGTTTGCACTAAATTTGTTTGTTTAATATTTTGTTATTAAAAACTAACGTCAAACTTTTTTAAAAAATGGGCGCCTATTAAAGACAATAGGCACTTGATATTAATTTTTTGCATTTATTTTTTAGTCGTTTTAAGGAATTCTAAATATATGATTGTACAAATTAAGTGCCTACGTAAAGTTTTTTGTTTAGATTTAGCTATAAATACTCACTCTAAATCAATACCATTTTTCACAAAATATGATCGCGAACTGAAACTGTATGTATTAAATGCAACACTTTGAAATGTGGGTACTATTGGGAATAAAAAAACTCGCACATTTACCATGTGCAAAGGATTAAATATCTTATTTTGTTCGCGAAAGTACCTAATGAATGACGTCTACCATAGTAAATTCTTAAACAAATAGCCCCCGGCTTATAAAATATTAAAAACCTAATTTTAGAACGCGTTTAAGTTTTATTTGTTTTGAATCCGCAACTTTGTATACAGTAGCTTCGAAAATAAGGCATTAAACATTACGGATGTAGTTTTATTCAAAATCAAAATGGCTAAGGACAGTACTTTTTGCATTACCTAGTAGTTCTCCAAAAAAATAAATCTTTGAGAAATTACAAGAAGTTTTTTTTGATTCTAAATTCATTGGTTCCAAAAAAACATTTTTGATTGAATTTACAATAAACACCACATTTTTTTGCATCTGTTTTTGAAGAGTTTAACAAACCACTTTGTGTAGGAGTAGCTTCATTAATAAATTGAGATATCGCGTCTCCTCCTCATTCCTTTGTCCTTCGCAAGGACGTGGTGACATCACGTGAGTCTATTTACTGCAGAAGCCCATTCAGCTCTATCTTGAGCCAAATGTGAAGCTTGTGATAAGCTTCTTCCCACTATATTCGTTATTTGGTCAGTCCAGCGTGTTGGTGATCTGCCTCTGGATCTTCGCCCTTCGACTCTCCCTTCCACTATATGCCTTTCCAAAGAGTCATATTGCCTCGACACATGTCCAAAAAAGCGAAGAATCGACTGATTTACTTTGGTTAGAAGATTTTTGTTGACATTAAGTTCTTGTAAAATGGATATGTTTGTCCGGTGAGCAGTCCAGGAAACTCTGAGAACTCGTCTGTATACCCACATTTCCAAGGCGTCAATTCTTCTTGCATCGGCTTTTTTTACTGTCCACGTTTCAGACGCATAAGTAGCTATGGGAAAAATAAGAGCGTTGACTAATCTCAGCTTAGTATTTTTAGAAATGGTGCGGTCTTTCCATATTTTTACCAGTTTAGTAGTTGCTGTTTTTGCCATTGCCAGTCGCCGTCTTATTTCTCCTTCGCATCCGCCGCCGTTTGTTATTAGAGAACCCAGGTATACAAATTTGTGTACTGTCTCATACCCTGCAAGTTCAGTGGTTTCTGGTTGGTTATCACGTTGCCGATCTATAACCATTACTTTTGTTTTTCCGCGATTAATATCCAAACCATACTCCATACTCTTTCTGTCTAGTTTACTCATTATTTCTTCAAGTTCTTCTTTTGTAGCTGCTATAATGGTTGTGTCGTCGGCGTATCTTAAGTTGCTTATTCTTCTGCCACCAATTACCACTCCTCCGTTCCACTCATCAAGTACTTCACGCATTATGAATTCGCTGTATATGTTAAAGAGTATTGGTGAGACAATACAGCCCTGTCTTACACCTGCCTTTACTGAGAAGTCATTTGATAGAGTTTTGTTGACCTGAACATTGGCAGAATTCTTGACATATAGGTTATGTAGCAGAGATATGAGGTGATGCGGCACGCCCATCTTTTCAAGAATGCTCCAAAGCTTACCCCATTTAACTGAGTCGAACGCTTTCGAATAGTCGACAAAGCATAGATACATCATAACATTATATTCCCTTGCCTTCTCAATGATTTGGCGAACATTTAATATCTGCTCTCTAGTTCCTTTTCCAGGCATGAAACCAGTTTGCTCATCTGATATTTCTGGATGTAAGAATGGCTTAAGACGTTCATTAATAATGTGTAGCAAAACTTTACTTGAATGAGACATTAAAGCTATGGTTCTATAATTGCTACACTGCGTCGGACTACCTTTTTTGTGTAGGGGTACAAAAGTTGATTTACACCAATCTTTTGGCCAGATACCTGATTCCCATATCTCCGTGCACAATTTATGTAATGCCGAAACTCCAACTTCACCAGTTTCTTTTAAGATCTCAGCTGTAATGCCGTCACTTCCTGACGACTTTCCACTTTTAAGTTTGTGCAGTGCTGCTAGTATTTCTGATCTCAGTATCGGTGGTTCCCTACTGAAATTATCTGGTAGACTTAATTTTCTACTCTGATCGTCATCGTTAAAAAGATTGTAACAATAGTTTCTCCACACCTCAGCTATTCCGGCAGCATCAGTCACGGTTTTTCCGTTGTGATCTTTAATAATCTGTGTCTGTGGCTTGAATTCTCTGGCTAGATACTTAACCTTGGCAAACAGTTCGCTGGATTCTTGGCGATGGGAATGTTGTTCAATTTGCAGACATATATCATTAATATGTGCATTTTTGTCTCTTCTTGAACTTTTTCTTATCTCTTTGTCAACTTCTCTTATCTTTTTATTCTTGTCACTTGGTATCTCGTTCGATATGCGAATTTTCCTACGTTGTTCTACTAGTTGCAGTGTGCTATCGCTCATCCAGTGTTTCTTTTTTACGGGCATACTTTGGAGGTTACTTGACTTTACAGCTGACATTATCCAGTTTTTAAGATTTGTCCACGTTTCTTCTGCGCATCCTGTTGGTGTTGGGGTACCAATATCATTCAGCTTTTCATGAAATTTGTTTGCATCATTTATTTTGTTGGTCTTTGTAGGATGTGTTATTTTTATTGACTTTAGTTTAATAGTAAAATCGGCTCTAAGAAATTTGTGATCTGATCCACAATCTGCCCCAGGTTTTACCTTTACATCTGTTATGGATGTTTTCCATCGTTTTTTTATTAAAATAAAGTCAATTTGGTTTTTATACCGACCACATGGTGAGATCCATGTAGAAAGTCGCCGAGGGTGATTTTTAAACATAGTGTTCGTGATTGCAAACTGGTTTTCTATGGCAAATTCTAGTAGGCGCTCACCTCTCTCGTTTCGGTCCCCCAAACCAAACTTTCCAACAAAATCGTGAATATGGCTATTATTTGTTGTTTCGCCAATTTTGGCGTTCCAATCTCCCAAGATTACAACTATTTCCTTTGCAGGAATTTGAGCTATTTCCGTTTCAATAGCTCTATACATCTCTTCAACGTCTTCATCAGGAGCCGTACTTGTCGGCATATATATTTGTAGTAGATGGAGTTTCTCAGGTTTTGCATTAAAGGTAATTCGTATTAGGCGGTCACTTATTGGCAGATATTCGAGTACAAACGGGGCAAATCTTTTCGATACAACAAATGCCACTCCGTTTCTTCCTGTGTTATTAGCTCCTGACATAAATATTTTGTGGTTAGTGGTTTCGAAGTGTCCTTTGTCCTTCCAATGTGTTTCAGATATACCACACACGTCAACTTTTTGTTTCATTAGCTCTCTTTCTAAAATATGCAGCTTTCCTGTTTGTAATAACCCTCGGACATTCCATGTTGCTAATGCAAATTTTTTCCGAAGGGTAAGACTACCTTGTCTATTCTGTCTTCCAGGAACCAATTTCGCAGGTGCTGCCTGGTTGCCTACAGACACCTGCCCGGTATCCAATTTCACACCCGATGGCCCGGACCCATCATGGCGCCGGTCGCTAGCCGGACTGCAGGGCACAACCTTAATTTCTATTCTATTGCTCATCGTCATCGTAATGTTTTCTGGAAAATTAATCAGGTGGTTTTCCGTTTGCCTGCCTGATCCTACGCCGTTGGTCTTTTGACTCGTCCGCCTTTAGGGGTATGCATTCCAAGGACAAGAGGGTGCCCTGGTAAGGATTTAGAGGCTTTTTGGTTCCTCTCGGCTCCTTCCATACCGCCTGGGTAAGTTCCTCCACCCGAAGCTGTTGACCTACCCAGGGGGTCGAGTTTGATGACCGCCGCCCGACACTCGGCGTTAGGATGGACTGCCGCTCCTCAGGAGGCAGACGCAATCCACCCCTAGTTGAGTCGCTGGCAGTACCGTCCACTTCATTCGGTAGCAGTGCATAAACGCATATCCATTATACGCCTATGCACTGGCCAGACGACGTATTAAAACAAATTAGACCTTGAATTACTACAACATAACATATAGCTATTAGATGAAATAATGTTATTGCAATTTGAATACATGAATGGTGACCTATAGTGTGAGTCTCACAATCATATGCTTATTAATTGTCAAGTTGTTTAGTTTGTAGATAATTTAAAAAATACTTGCCAGAAAATTTCTGCTTAAAATTAACCAATAACCAACCTGAAGAAAAGGTATTCTTTGAATTCTTGTCATTGCCTTTTAATAAATCATCTAAAAATGAATTAAAATATGATCAGTGCTTCCAAGGCCTCGCAAAAAAATGTTAAATTACATTAACTTGCGGACATTTGATAATGTCATGCCATCTATTTGTTTCCTGTGTCCTTAAAAGATAATTATCCCAGCCCAATAATAAATGTACCTATAGAGGTCCGATAAAAATACCTTTTTAATTTAATAAATATCAATTAGAAACAATAACTTATGTAATGTCGTGTTCTCATCAAAGATTTGCTATTAGCTTCATGGGATAGAACAAGATAGAGGTCAAACAGTTGCAAAAAGTGGGGTCGCCATGTTTGGTAAACGGAGACTATAAAAGTCAACTTAAAATTTTGAAGATTATGACTCTAATAAGTCCCTAGATTTTTTAGATACATAGGGGCAATAACCTTTTACAATTTTTACATTTTTTTTAAAGCACCCTTTATTGAGTTTTTTTCTTGCAAAAAACGTAAAGACAAGCTTAAATTCGTTTTTTTTTTACCAAAGAAAGAAATAAATGATTCTATATGGTGATAATCCCACTTTCAAATGTAAACTGACACATCAGGGTAGCTATTCCCGAAGTTCACTTCACGTTCCTTGGTGTTAGAACGTGCATATATTCTCTTTTTATAAATGAACATCGTCACAATGTAATACCAGGGAACGTGAAGTTCCCTGGTGTTAGTTTATTTGGCGAATAGCTACCATGGTCTCCAATGGTTTAATTTTCCATCTCGTCCTACTGCATGTGCAGAATCCTGCGCTCATGGTTAAACATTCGTATCGTTTTTTCAGGTATGTCATTGTTCGTATTAAACTTTTTTTTTTCAAATGTAAACTGACACATCAGGGTAGCTATTCCCGAAGTTCACTTCACGTTCCTTGGTGTTAGAACGTGCATATATTCTCTTTTTATAAATGAACATCGTCACAATGTAATACCAGGGAACGTGAAGTTCCCTGGTGTTAGTTTATTTGGCGAATAGCTACCATGGTCTCCAATGGTTTAATTTTCCATCTCGTCCTACTGCATGTGCAGAATCCTGCGCTCATGGTTAAACATTCGTATCGTTTTTTCAGGTATGTCATTGTTCGTATTAAACTTTTTTTTTTATTTTTTATCAAATGTAATATCACGAATGATGAGAGGATTGCCGGTAATACTAAATTTTATACGAAAACTTCGCTGCGTAGCAATTTTTACGAGTCAAATTGCCATGACAAAAAAACGAGTGCCTAGGCTGCGAAGCAGCCCTTGCACGAGTTTTTTTGTCAATGTCAATTTGACGAGTACAAAATTGCTTCACGCAACGAAGTTTGAGTAAATTAAAAATTAGTATTATCGTGCAATACTCGATTCATGAGTGGTATTCGAAAGATTATTTCCTGACAGAATTTAACTTACTTACAGTTTTTTTTAATTAAAATAGGAAACATTCCAAATTTCTGTAAAATTTAAGTAACCATTTCAGTAGCATTACAACAACATTTTCAACGCAAATTTTTTCGTCTTCAGGTATTAAATACATAGTTTTCTACATAATTTCTTTATTTTTTTGCAAAACACGTGTACCGAACAAAACGCATCTTTGCATTCATTTTTAAACTGTTTTTTAAGAACCTTTCAACACATCAAAAAAAAGTGCAAATTATGTCACTAATGTCAACTTGTAACATCAAGTCTGCTTATTGCACAGATCATACTGTGATCATAAAACTTATTAAGTTACAACTCCCCCAAAACATTATCCAAAATTTAGGTTGATATAGGAGATTCAACACATAGTTATTTGGGATAAGGAATACCAGAGGTAGTCCTGTAGTGGAAGACATAGTTAAGTGTTTTGAAGAAAAGAACGCTTAGCCATGCCTAAGTGATAACACCACGTAGTTATAGCAACGTTGTGTTATCGCTGCGATAACACAACGGAGTCATAGCAACGTTGTGTTATCGCTGCGATAACACAACGGAGTCATAGCAACGTGGTGTTATCAGGTTAAATCGCAGGAAATGCGAGCTCAGATAGCAGAAGATGACTGGAAGGAAATAATCATAAAAATACACAATAAACAAAAACCAACATAGTTATCTTGAAAAAAATAACAACCTTATTTAATTTTATTAAACATAACCCCTTCTTTAAAACAGACTAAACTTTAAACTTACAATTTGGTAAATTTGTACAATACTGAAATAATTTATATTACTGAGGTAGATCCTAATAAATTAATAAATACGATCCAGATAAACAGGCTTATTAAACGTTCTGCCTCCTCTTAAAACCAAACCAAAAGCCACCTTCAGCACTCATATTAAATCCTTTCCTGTTCAACTTAAGAGGAATTTGACTTTTAGCAGTGGGTACAATCTCAAACTGGGTCAAAAGGTGATACAGCACAGCCTTTGTTTCCAATAACGCGAATCTGTTTCCAATACAACTTCTAGGACCAGATCCAAAAGGTATGTAAACGTATGGGTTGATCGATTTTTTGTTTTCTTCGTTAAATCTCTCAGGGTCGAATTTTTCAGGGTTTTCAAAGTACCTTGGGTCTCGATGAATGGCATAAATTGGTAGCCAGATAACGGTTCCAACATCTAAGTGAACTGGTTTTTCGTCTTTGGTTACAGGTTCGATGGTGTAGGGTTTTGTAACTACTCGGTCTATTGCTGGGGCTCCTGGCCATTTCCTAAGCGCCTCTGCAGAGCAATAAAGTTTAATTAATTAAAAAGCAGACAAAGAAAGCATTAAAATGTATTTTTTTGTATAAGAAGAACCTTGAACAATAAGGGTCCCAGAAGAGAGCCTTGTGGAACTCCCGATTTAAAATGAATAGCTAATTATGCTGATTATGATTTCTAAAAGTATTACAACGAACATAATTTTTATTTGGAAACAAAGCAGCTTGAAAAAAAATAAATAAATCCTAAGTAAATGTAACCATACAGATTTTAGCAAGGCTTTTGATCTTGTTTGTCACAAAACATTAACAGTAAGACTTGCTATACGGGAACTTTTTTATAACCTACTTCCATTATTTCTAAAAATCTGCAGTACACATTTAAATAATAGTTTACAATTTGTACTAGGTAATCGGAATGTTTAAAACAGATGCATTAATTGTCGGGGTACCACAAGGCTCTAATCTGGACCCTCTGTTGTTTATATGTTAATAATTGTCCGGAATCTTAATGTTACCTATTAAATATTAATAATGCTTACCAGAGATAACCATATCCAAGTAGGTCATCTTGTTCAAAGCGTCATAGGTTAGTTCCTTAGAATTATCCCTAACCTCACACATTTCCTCATACAGCCTCTGTTGACAATCAGGATTTGCTGCCAACTCATAAGCAGCAAAACACATCAAAACGGATACGGTTTCAAACCCAGCAAAGAAGAAAATCAGAGCTTGTGCTGCTATGTCCGTGTCTGTCAGCTCTTGTTTCGTTGTTTGTTTTACGTTAGGGTCATCCTCAGTGAAGACCTTTTTAGCGATTGTGGGGTTTCTAGCCTCCATGAGAAGTTGAATCATGTCGGGGCGGACTATGTGGTTTTTTTCGCGTTGATATATTGTATCTTTTACTAGGCCTTCAAAGAAGTTAGCTACTGATTTTGAAAATAGTCTTACTCCCAACATCTAAAAATTTAAACAGAGCTGTTTAAGGGGAGGACTTTTAACCTTTTTTTCAGGATTTGTAATGTTTTTATCGGCATGTGTCTAAAATTTATTATTTTAGTTACCTTTCCAAGTCTTTCGCTAATAAAATACACGAAAAACCTCATGCTTTTCCAGAAACTTGTAAAATTGGTTGCTTCCTTTCCCATCATATAAAACTCATTGTCTCGCTTTTCTAAAGAATTGCACCTAATTCCAAAAGCGCAACTTGCAATAACATCGTTTGTGAATCTGGTAAAAGTGTCCTTCATTTCAACTTCGACAATGTCTTTGTCCATTTTTTGGAAAAATTTGGAAAAGCTTTCCGCACATTCGTTCATTAGAACAAACATGGATTTCATTTTGCTGCTTGTAAAAGAAGGACTTAAAGTCGCTCGCATGTCTCGCCATGGTTGATCTAACAAAACATGAATTTAAAAATGCAACTTAATTCAAAATACCTTTAAAGCAAAGTATGACAATGGACCTACCTTTAAGAGCAAATAAATTTTTAGACCAAAGAGGATCCACACCGTCAGGTAAAAAGTTTCTATGGTTCAGGAAATGATCAAAATCTTTTACAGTTATTTGTTTAATTAATTCTGGGTCTTTTAAGACCAAGGTTGGAATTCTAAACTGATACATTCCAGAATATCTAAAATGTTAAGAAAAAAAGAAAAATTACTACTTTAACTGCACTAGTGCACTAGTCAACATTTTTAATCACTGACAACTTTCTAGACTTACCTAACATTTGGTACAATGTTGTAAACATAACAAACCATTTCCGGAAAAGAAATTCTCTGTAAGACGGGGCCCCACTGGTCCCCAAAAAAGGGCCATGGATTAGGGGTTTGTTTCACCCCTCGACTGGTCCAGTATTGAAAGGGTTTAACGGCCACTAAGTAATACAACCCGTAAAGGGCCACTGCGGCCAAAATATACACCAACATCTTTGAAGTTTATGTAGGTACTGTAATTTTATATTCTAGCGTTAGAATAAATATAAATTTATGAAGTGGTTAGGTACGTGGTGTTGTTTTTTGAGATTATGCTTTTGCAATATAGGTATCACAATTGAATAATATAGATAAGACAATTTAGATATTATTAAGTATGGAATAACAATGAATTTTGACTAGTCATGCTAAGGGCATGACTAGTCAAAATTCACTTTGGGGTTTTATCGAATTTTTCATCTTAAGTGTTTTTTTTATGTTCTTACGTTAAGAGTTTTGAATGGCTTAGAAATTTATTACCTATATGTATTTGTATGCAAATATTACAATTTTCATAATTAGATAGGTAAATTCAAGTAATTACTATAGAATAGGTAGGTGCTTAAAAAAAGTTTTGGCTCTTATTTTCAATTTGTTTAAAGAAATTTTTAGCTGATATTATTAAATAAATAAAGTGCTTACTTTTCTGTTTAGATTTAGCTATAAATATCTCTCACTTTTTAACTACACTAATACCATTTTTCACAAAGTTTAATCGCAATATGTATGTATGTATTAGAAAAAATAAATTGCACATTAACCATAATAAGCAGAAGACTTTATAATGTTATTTTATTCGTAGTAGTAGTACACTTTTAATGAACGGATACCGAATTAGATCCTCATTTAAGCAAATTCGTAAATAACCAACGGTTAATATTAAAAACCGAGGGGCAATTCAGTTGAAAGAAAATATACACTGATTCCACAAATTCCTAACAAATTCCGTGGTGTACACAAATTACTTTTAGTGAATTGCCCCTCGTTAAAAATCTAACAATTATTTAAAATTATTATTGTGAATCAGTGAATAAAAGAATAACTACTAATCAAATAAATGTTAAACACAAGTAAGGTTAATTTTTTTTTATTTTGTACAGTAGATAAAGAATATGTATAATATGACATTAAAAATAACAAATTCAATAGCCTATCGTTGCCCTATTTTTCTATTAAACATTTTGCCTCTTCTTCAAACCAAACCAATAACCACCTTCAGCATTATTCAAAAATGACTTTCTACTCAATTTCAATGGAATTATACTTTTGGCAGTGGGCACAATCTCAAACTGAGTCAACAAATAATAAAATACAGCTTTGACCTCCATAATGGCGTATCTCTGACCAATACAAATCCTAGGTCCACTTCCAAAAGGATTGTAAGCATATGGGTTCATGAACTTTTTGTTTTCTTCACTAAAACGCTCCGGGTCGAATTTTTCCGGGTCCGGAAAGTATTGAGGGTCCATGTGCAGGGCGTACACTGGTAAAAGAATGGGATCACCTGGTTTTAAATGAAGAGGTATTTCATCTTTGTTTATTGGTTCTATGGTATAGGGTTTTGTACAAATGCGGTCAAGGGTCGGGAATGGCGGCCATTTTCTTAAGACCTCTGAAAAAAAATGTACAACATATAAAATCAAAAAGAATGAGCATTTTTGAACATTAAGGGAATTTTACCTACATTTCGAGTTGGACAAATTTCCTTTAAACCTAGATTTAGGTACAGAAGTTGCTCCCCAATTGGTTAAAAATAAAATTGAGAAAGCCCTTATGGCAAGAAGAGTTGGTACACGACACGTTTTTATTATCGATATGTAGAAACTTAATTTGCAAAATGTTGATGTGCAAAATAAGGAATTAATCAAAGATTCTACTCAAGAGTTGGAAGGTTGGAGGTTCCAGGTTTTGATAAGACGAGGAAGATATGGAGTACTTATTCTTAGAACGTATTTCGAAAGTTATAATGATATGTTATACAGGGTGTCAAAAAAATGGCGCATAAACGCGATGGTACGTTGTTGAGGCATGTCTAGGAAGCCTCAGAAAATTGTTGAAAAAAATCTCATATACCCTTCGAGATATGAGACCCAAAAGTGCAAAACTTCAAACGCTTATATCGAGTGAGCAAATAAAAACGGCCCATAAGTAAGCCATGGGGATTGTCAAAATATTGTTAATTGACAGATTTTACATTGTTCATAGCCTACTTAGGGGCCGTTTTTATTTGCTCACCCGATACCTTGAAGATAACAGCACATATTAACGAAAAAAATGGCTAAATACAAAGGCACAATTAATCTAAAATTGTTTTACCATTTGTTTATCTTATGCAACTTTGTTCATATTTTTCTCGATGAATACATATAACAAATGGAATTTTGTTGACAATTTTCTAGGGATCCCTCAGAATGTCCCAAGAGCGTACCATCGCGTTTATGCGCCATTTTTTGGACACCCTGTATAAGTGGAATGCATTATCTAGTCTATCATGTGAATGTGGTGAATCCTTGGAAAGTATTAAACATTTTGTAGGGGATCGACTGTCCAAACACCAATTTTGAAGACGGTTTTTATGAAATACATATTTAAACTCCTAATGCATTAAATTGGATATCAATCCTGAAACCTTTATAATTTTGGCATATTATCGATGTATGTACCTTGTAACTAAACTGGGATTGTGACCTTGGTATGCTTAAGTTATTTTTCACATGTTTTTTTTTTCTGGTCTTACAGCAGATGCTTTATCAGTATGAACATTAACCATGGACGTTCCAAAAAAAACATTACTTGCACTTTTTTGAATTATTAACAAATTTTGTCTATTATTATTGAATGTTCATATTCGCTACATACCTAGACTTATACCTATTTTGATTTATCATAGGAATTGATATTGATATACCACCAACCAGTTTTGCTTTAGATTTTACTTTAAGTATTCGTGTGCATTAAAAAGGTCCCAAAACAGGTCCTTGTGGCACACCAAACTATAAACATTTAGGACAAAAAAACATAATTTTCTCAATGATTTACCTACCAGAAATAATCATATCCATGTAGGTCATCTTCATGACACCTTCGTAAGTAAGCTGTCCATTACAACTATCTCTGACCTCACAAATTTCCTCATACAACCTCTGTTGTATGTCAGGATGTGTAGCTAACTCATAAGATGTGAAAGACATAAGCGTTGAAACACTGTCGAAGCCAGCAAAGAAGAATATAAGAGCTTGAGCAGCTATATCAATGTCACTTAGCTCTTGTTCTGATACTTTTTCCTTGGGATCATCGTCGGCAAAGACTTTGTTTGTTGCTTCTGGATTTCGGGCTTCTATAAGAAGTTGCAACATGTCTGGACGAACTACGTTCTTCTGTTTGCGGAAAGCAATGGTCTCTTTGATAAGATTTAAAAAGAATGATGTTGATTTCTTGGAGAACATATCTAAGTTTAACATCTAAAAAATCCTATGTTGAACTGAATGATAATATCTTAGTGCCGGACAACACTGTGCGTTTTTGCTGTCGGGTTGAACCGGACGGTTTTAACTACAATTTTTAATTCAGAAGGTAAGTAATTTTAGTTTGTAATCGTAATTTGTATTTGTACTTGAATTTTTTCTCCCTTAATTGTTTCATAAAAAGACCCTGTGGAAGATGGAAACCCTTATCGAATTCGTTTTTGAGATACAGCCCCCCCAAAAACCATTTTTCGCTATAATTTTGAAATGAATAATTTTTTCAAAAAATTTTATAAGAACTATTTGATTTATCTAAATACTAAAAATATTTTCCCCTTTGTAAAGTTTAAAAAAACGTGTTAATAGTGGAGGCCCTTAGGAGGCTGTAAGAAAAAAAAAAGTCAAAATCGGGCAAATGTTTATAGAAACTTTTTTTCTTAAAATGGATTCAGGAATTACCCCCTAAATTTTTTCCTACTTATTTGGTAACACCCTGTATAGGATGTCCAAAAAATGACGCATGTTACGCTCTTGAGGCATTATCAGGGATTCCTAGAAAATTGTCAAAAAAAATCCATCTGTTATGTTCATTGAGAAAAATGCGAACAAAGTTGCATAAGTTCGGCAACACAGTTTGTAAAATACATCTTAAAAACCCATCTAGATTCTGAGCATACATTTTTGCATTAAATCATATTTAAATTGTTGTCAACTTCATTTCATAATTTTTTTTAAATTAACATGATTATAAAACTGTAATTTGACCATTTAAAAGATAAACGAATGGTGAAATAATTTTAAATAGATTGTGTATTTAGCCATTTCTTTCGTTAATATGTGCTGTTATCTTCAAGATAAGCGTTTAAAGTTTTGCACTTCGGAGTCTTATATTATATCTCCAAGGGTATATGAGATTGATTTCTTTTAACAATTTTCTGCCTAGACATGCACCAAAAACGTACCATCGCGTTTATGCGCCATTTTTTGGACACCCTAAATACCTAGTGTGGACGACTTCATTTAAAACAATGAGTTGCTAAAAGTTCCAGTTAAACCGCATCCGGCAAAAACGCATAGTGTGTCCCAGCACTTAGATACTTACTTTAGCAAGAGTAGGATTTAACATGTTCAAAAATATCGGCAATGATTTGAAATTGGCGATGTCTAATCCACTTAAATAGAACTGATTATTTCTGTCCTTAACAGAATTGCATTTAACTCCAAAAGCTGTCGTGGCAATAATATCATTCGCGTATCTGGTGAAAGTGTCCTTTAACTCTAATTCAATTACATCTTCGTTATTTTTGCTTTCAAAGTATTTGATAAAGTTTTCTGAACATTCGTTCATTAGGGCAAACATTGTCTTCATTTTGCTGGCGGTAAACGATGGACTTAAAGTTCCCCGCATGTCGCGCCATTTTTTTCCTTTAAGAGAAGCTAGATTTTTAGTCCATATAGGGTTACCATTATCTGGAAGTATATTTCTATGGTCCATGAAATGATCAAAATCTTTGATAAACATCTGTTTTATCAGTTCTGGATCTTTTATAAGTAATGTTGGTGTGCCAAACTGGTAAATTCCTGTGTATCTGTAATGCAAATTAGTTTTTTTTTGTTTTCCTAAGCTACAGGGTGTCCGCGTATAGTTTGCTTTTTTTTGATATGGAAAATAGCTAAGATAAATCCAAGACTTTCGGTAAAATCAGTTTTTTGAAAAAGTGCCCCCCTTCGGAAATAATGGCCTGTTAGCAGGTAGACTAAAAACACGTAATCGTAAATATTTACCAAATGTTTTGTCCAACCAATAAAGGTACTAAAAACGATAATTTTAAATACATTTTGAAATTTGGGGCCGCTTTAAAACTGGATTTAACACTGGTTGTGTTGATAAAAACTGCATGTAAATTCGAATTTTGTAATTTTGCTTATTTTTTAAATACCCCAATTCAAGTTAAACCTTTTTTAGCACTTGAAATTTCTGAGAACATGTACCGTTTACAAATAAACTGCCAAAAACACTCTTTTGATGAACCCCATATTTTTGGATAAGACTAGACTTTCTTTTGAAATTTTTATGTCACTTACCACTATCACTAAATTGAAGTAAAGTTTTTTGTCGAGATAAGTGCAAAATATAAGGTACTATCGTGGACTTGGAATTTAAAACGATTTTTTATCAGCCACCACTTATTTTTTGAATTTCACTCTATTGTGAATGGGTTTTTTTTTATGTCAGTTTTCGAATGTTATTGTAATATATTAATTAAGTATAATAACTTATAAGCTAATGACCTTAAGTTATTATACATCAGCATTTTAGTTATTACTTTATTTATTGTTAAATTCCAAATACTCAGTCACTATTTTACCTTTAATTAATAAACACCTTTACACAACTACGATTATTAATTTCGGCATCTCAAGTATTTACATTGGCGACGAGGAATTTCGAACGTACGTGGAAGTAATCAATTGCTATCAATTGACAAAAGGCAGTTTAAGTGTAAACTCAAGTGACTCCGTTAAATTAACGTAAATTATGGCTACTTATGGACAAATTCCCAGCTTCACCCAAAATGGTGATTGGTCGGTATTCGTCAGGAGACTGGACAATTTTTTTGTGGTCAATAACGTGGCAGAAAACAAAAAGACCCCAATTTTCCTGAATGCAGTGGACGAGGAGACGTACAAGCTTATTTTTAATCTGTGTATGCCCGAAACCCCAGAGACGAAAACTCACGTGCAACTAGTGGCACTGGGTAACGACCATTTCCAAACTTCCGAGTCAGTATTTGCCGTTCGATACAAGTTTTACTCTGCAGCAAAAACAGAGGATGAAACCGTTTCGGACTGGGTTGCACGAGTGCGAAGTTTGGCAATAAATTGCAAATTTGCCGCAAATCAGATCGACATGATGCTGCGCGACAAATTTATTATGGGATTTTCCAAAGGACCTATCCAAGAGCGGTTGTTTGAAGAAGACGAGACCTCTACCCTAGCCGAGGTAGTAAAAATTGCTTCATCCAAACAAGCAGCAGCCAATGGTCCAAATGTCCAAATTAAGGAAGAGCCGCTTCACCATGTTAGAAGAAAAGGACGTCAAAATACGTTCAAGCCGTCAAATTCTTTTAAACCAAAGAATAATGGACCAAAATGTTCAGTGTGCGGCAAAACGAATCATGACTCAAAGCAGTGCAGATTTCGGAACCATTCATGCAATATTTGCAACGTGAAAGGCCATATAGCGCCTGTGTGCAAAAAGAACAGAAACAATGATGTGCAACGACATAACTATGTGAATCAAGTGGAGGATTTGTGGTCTGTTGGAGGATCTTCGGTAAATATTAAACCCTTTATTGTTGATATTTTGGTTGGCAGCAGGTCGTTGTCGTTTCATTTAGATTCAGGTGCGAGCATATCTGCGATTTCTGAGAATTATTGGCGTAAAAACTTTAAAGAATATAACTTACATAATGCTAGTATTACATTACAAGTTTATAATGGGTTTAAAATGACACCACTAGGTTATATTAAAGTAGATGTACAATATAACGGCATTAAACGTTCTATTAAATTGTACGTTATTAAAAACGCTGGTCCACCTATTTTAGGTAGGGACTTTATGCATGAATATAAATTACATATTTCAAAAATTTTCAACATTAGCTTTAACCAAAAAGACTGGTCAGAGCAGTTCAAATCAATATTTGAACCACAATTGGGACTATTTAATAAAGGTTCGGTTTCAATTAAATTAAAAGATGAGAACGTTCAACCCAAATTTTGCAGAGCTAGACCTTTACCATATGGTATAAAAGATAGGGTCGAAAAACAACTTCAAAATCTAGTAAATTTAGGAGTAATTAAACCTGTAGATTATTCACCTTGGGCTACACCGATAGTACCCGTTTTAAAAAAGGACGGTTCAATTCGTATTTGTGGGGATTTTAAAATAACAATTAATCCAGTAATTGAAATAGATCAATTTCCATTGCCAAAAATTGAAGACTTATTTTCAAAATTGGAAGGGGGAACAATATTTTCAAAAATTGATTTATCTCAAGCATACAATCAAATAGCCCTAGATGAAAAATCGCAGGAACTAGTAACCATAAGCACTCATAAGGGCTTATTTAGGTATTTGCGTCTACCTTTTGGGGTAGCGTGCGCTCCTGCAAAATTTCAAAAAATCATGGAATCTATTTTACACAACATTGAAGGTTCAGTATGTTTCTTAGACGATATTTTAGTATGCGGTCGAAACCAAGAAGAACACGATGTAAGGTTAAAGAAAGTTTTAACCGTGTTGCAAAATTGTGGCCTAAAAGTTTCTAAAGATAAATGTTTTATAAACAAGAAAGAAATTGAATATTTAGGTTATAAAATAGATAAAGAGGGGTTGCATTCTACAGACGAAAAAGTTATGGCTATTAAGAAAGCCCAAAAACCGGAAACAGTTTCCCAATTAAAATCAATATTAGGCATGATTAATTATTACGGTAAATTTATTCCAAATTTAGCGACAATGTTAAGTCCACTTTACGAATTATTAAAGAAAAATTCAAAATTCAGTTGGACAAAGCAATGCGATAACGCATTTAATAAAGTTAAAGACATCTTAGCCTCAAGCAGAGTTTTAACTCATTATAACCCAAATTTACCCTTAAAAATGACTACAGATGCTTCTCCATATGGCGTCGGGTGCGTTATTTCTCATATTTTTCCTGACAAGTCAGAAAAACCAATAGCATACGCATCAAGGACATTAACCGCTGCAGAGAAAAATTATAGTCAAGTAGAACGGGAAGGGTTAGCTATAATTTTTGGAGTAATTAAATTTAATCAGTATTTGTATGGTCGGGAGTTTATATTAGCCACCGACAACAAGCCTTTATTGACAATTTTTAGCCCATCTAAAGGAATTCCGCAATTTTCAGCAAACCGCTTAAGACGTTGGGCAGTAATTCTGTCAAATTATAGGTATAAGGTAGAATATGTTAAATCCAGTCAAAATGCTGCAGATTTTCTATCGAGATTGCCTAGATCAGATTTACCAGATGACGATATGTCACATTTAGATATCAATTACGTAAATTATTTTCAAGAAAATGAAGAATTAGATATCAATTTGAAAACATTACAGCAAAAAGTTAAATTCGATAAAAATTTATCAAAAATTTTAAATTATGTTAAAAACGGTTGGCCTAAAAATATTAAAAATGATCAATATTTAAAAAAATATTACTTATTACGTTATGAGTTAACAATAGAAAACAATGTGCTTTTATGGAATAATAGAATTGTTATTCCTGAGTCAATGAAAAAGTTAGTTTTAGCGGAATTGCATAAATCGCACTTAGGTGTTGTCAAAATGAAAAGTATTGCACGTAACTATTTTTTCTGGCCAGGATTAAGCGAGGATATTGAATATTTGGCCAAGGCATGTGAAAATTGTTCTCTTAATAAAAACAGCCCTGCAAAATCAGAGCTACAACCGTGGAAATGGCCATCAGAACCATTTTCAAGAATCCATATTGACTATTGCGAGTTTAAAAAACAAAATTATTTAATTATTTTAGATGCTTATACAAAGTGGATAGAAGTATTTCCCACTAGTTCAATGACTTCCAGTATTGTTATTAAAGCTTTACATAGCACATTTGCAAGGTACGGATTACCTAAATGTTTAGTATCGGACAATGCTTCAAATTTTACTAGCAAAGAATTTAAATCATTTTTAGAGAAGTTTCAAATTGAGCACATAACATCTCCACCTTTTAATCCAATGTCAAATGGTGCCGCAGAGAACGCAGTAAAAATTGTTAAAAATGCATTAAAAAATGCACTTGGTAAAGCTAAGTCAATGGACATCCAGAGCGTACTCAGCAATTTTTTACTAGATTATAGAAATAGCGTTCATGCGACTACAGGTCAAACACCTGCTATACTTATGTTTGGACGTGATCTACGTACAAAATTTGATTTAATGCGCCCTAATCCAGAAATTTTGCAAAAAGTTACCCAAAATCAGGAAAAACAAAAACAATATTTTGGGGGAAATAGGCGTTGTGATTTATTAAAAAGTTAGGTAAAAACACATTTTTAGTAAATATTCCACAAATAAATGAAAATTGGAAACGTCATGCAAATCAAATGCTTACAAGCAACGTAGGTATACCAGACGATGAAAATAATGTGTCAGCAAATTCTAAAGTTCAAACCAAGGTTCAAACTAAAAAGGAAGTTGTTAAGGTAAATAAACCTGCAAATACTAAAAATAGTTTACCGCCATTAATTCCCAGAAATAATAATATAAATGATAACGATAACGACCTTGTTGTTGATCAGAGTATCAATAATGAACAGGGTAGTCCAGTTGTCACTGATGATGAATTAATTCCAATCGAAGTCAGTGATGACTCAGACTTAGATCATCCCGAATGGGATGAAAGCTTTGAATCAGAGCAATATGAGAGCACAGAAAATACTCCAACAGGACACGTATCTGAAGCTTCTGGTTCAGGATCATCGGGAAGGCCAGTGGCGAAAGTCCTAATTTCGCTAAAAACCAAAAACAAACCGAGTATAAAGGAGAGACTACAAAATCTAGTAGGTTCCAGTTCCAGGCCACAGCGAACTCGATTACCACCTAAAAGACTTTGTTATGATCCGAAGTAGATTTAAGTTTTAATGTTAAATAAAATATCTTAAGTCTTAACTCCCCTAATTCTTATTTAGCAGGGAAGAGTGTAATATATTAATTAAGTATAATAACTTATAAGCTAATGACCTTAAGTTATTATACATCAGCATTTTAGTTATTACTTTATTTATTGTTAAATTCCAAATACTCAGTCACTATTTTACCTTTAATTAATAAACACCTTTACACAACTACGATTATTAATTTCGGCATCTCAAGTATTTACAGTTATTTTGACAACAAATGCGTCAAATGTATTTTATTAAAATAAATTAGGTAAAATGTGCTGCCGGCGAGAAAAATAGTAAGAAAATATTTCCTTTTTTAAATAATTTTGTTTTAGGATAACAATATGGTAGACCCATAAGACCCATAAGAAAATATTTCCCTTTTTAAATAATTTTGTTTTAGGATAACAACAAGGCACTAATCTTCGTAAAACATCAGAGAAATGTTTCTTGCTAATGTCCACTTCGCATAAAACTTGAGATGTTTAGCCACTATTTTGACCATATTTGCAATGCAAAAATTGATCGTTTTAAATTCCATGTCCACGATAGTACATTAAGAGAGATTTTGGAAGTTTACTAAAAACGATATAGTTTCTTAGAAATTTTAAGTATAAACAAAATGTTCACTTGAATTGGAGAATTCAAAAAAAAAAACAAAATTACAGAATTCTTAAAGGCAGAGAAATTATATGCACCCATTTTAAAGGGGCTCCAAATTTTAAAATGGGTATTCAAATGTCCGTTTTTATTACATTTTTTGCGCTTTCTTGATTGTACAAATTTTATGTTGGTTAGACAAATCATTTGATAAATATTTAAGATAACGTGTATTTTTAGTCTACCTGCTTAAAGGACATTATTTCCAAAGAGGGGCACTTTTTTTGAAAACTGTTTTTACCGAATGTCTTGGATTTTACCAAGTTACCTGTTTGTCATATCAAAAAAAGCAAACTATACAAGCACCTAAATTTAGATTATGATTAAAACATAGTTATTAACAATTTAAGTTTTTCTTTTAGCAAAAATAAAATGTTTTAGAACATACCTGGTACCTGGAAAACTTTGATAAAGTCTAACCATCATTTCACTTATTGATTCCTTTTGCATAAATAATCTGTAACTGTCTCCAAAAAAAGGTGTAGATTTTAGACTGTTTATTCCTCGATCTGACCAATGTTTGAATGGTTTTATCCCTAGTAAATAGTACAACCCATAAAGGGCAATACCTACCAGAATTATTACCAGCATGGTAAAATTATAGGTACTAAAAATAAACAACATAAAACACCCTGTATAAAATATAATTAGAGTTAAATGAAGTAAATAAGACGAACCGTTACATCGATTTATTGAAAAAAGGTTTTAAAGTACTTACATTTTATCCAAAATGCTGTACCTTAACTCAGAAATTGTATGGCTACTGTAAGCAAAAAAAAAGCTTCAATCCAATTCTAACGTCTAGGAGGTACTAAATAAATTATAATTTAATTATATAATATATTTCATTAATTTATTCATTTTATCTTATCTATCGAATTAACGTGTTATTTTGTTTTGTTGCAAATCATCATGACTAAGCAAAAATAGCATACCTACTGACTGCGATTATACTCCGAAAAGTGGTGCTAGACAAAAAAAAATTATCCCATAATTGCGGAAGTATTCTATTAAATGTCACCTTACTAAACTTACATTATTATATACTCCTCGCAGACAAAGTCAAAAGCGAGGAGTAAAGTAAATATATTGTACTTGTTTTAAAAATTCTAAAATCGTCAAAAATTGTCGTAGAGCAAAAATTCTTGCAGACTTGTGCGTGTTCTCAAATTATGAATAACTTTAAAAAATCCGTCCGCCAAATTTTTAGGAAAAATCGTTTTCAATAAAATCTTGTTTAGGATTGTTGTTGGAAAAAATCGGATAATAATAAAGGGGGCTTCGGTGCCCCCCAACTAAAAAACAAAATATTTCAGTTATAAAATTTAAAGATTTCTTTGCTGGTAACATTTTAGCCATTTTAATTCTTTACAAAAAGTATATTAAAGTTTCCACCAAAGTTTTTTTTGTCCGACCCCACATAAGCCCCCCAATGAAGGACAAATCGGTTGGGCAAATTGTGCACAATAATTCACAAATTTTAGAATTTGTTAACAAATTCTTAACAAATTTATAACAAATTGTACAAATTCTTAAAAAAAAAAATTACAATAATTCTTTCATTGAATTGCCCCTCGCCCCCCAATTTCAAAATAGACGTGTCTTCGTTATATCGTTTTAATTTACAAAAATAAAAAAAAGTAAAGTATTATTAAACTCCAAATTTATAAAAGATTTTTTTATTAATATATCTTAAAAATATCAACATTGCAATATATTTAGCCTTTACATCACATTTTAATTTAATTAAAATTATTATAAATTAATTAATTAACGGTATTTCTCCTTTTTAATCCAAAATGAAAACCACCTTCGGCATTAGTAAGAAACGATCTTTTTGTTAACTTTAACGGAATTACACTTTTAGCAGTAGGCACAAGCTCAAACTGACTTAACAAATGATAAAACACAGCCTTTACTTCCATAAGAGCAAATCTATTACCAATGCAAAATCTTGGTCCACCTCCGAAAGGGATGTAAGCGTAAGGGTTGATTAAATTTTTGTTTTCTTCGTTAAACCGCTTTGGGTCAAACTTCTCTGGGTTCGGAAAATGTTCTGGGTCCATGTGTAGAGCATAGATTGGTAGCATTATGAATTCTCCAGTTTTTAAGTGGACTGGTTTTTCATCTTTGTTCACAGGTTCTATGGTGTAGGGTTTAGTAACCTGACGATCGATGGAAGGGAATGGTGGCCATTTTCTTAAAGCCTCTGAAAGTACAATTATAATTAATACTACTTAATTTTTGTCATAATCATAGAAGTCATAGGCAGCTGATTCAATCCTACTTGATTATAAAAGTATTAAAATAACAATGGTCCTAAAGCAGAGCCTTGTGGAATACCAAATTATATATTTTAGGAATAAAACAACACTATTTTCAACCATTAACTTACCAGAAATAACCATATCCATGTAAGGCATTTTCATAACAGCATCATAAGTAATTTTACCATCGCAACTATCTCTGACCTCGCATATTTCCTCATACAACTTTTGCTGCACCTCAGGATTAGTCGCTAACTCATAAGATGTGAAACACATAAGCGATGAAACACTGTCGAACCCAGCAAAGAAGAATATAAGAGCTTGTGCAGTAATGTCAATGTCACTAAGCTCTTGTTGTGATACTTTCTCATTGATGTCATCATCGGTAAAAACTTTGTTTGCAGCGTCTGGGTTTCTGGCTTCCATAAGAAGTTGTAACATGTCTGGACGTACTATGTTTTTCATTTTGCGAATAGAAATTGTGTCTTTGATCAAGGTTAAGAAGAATTTCCTTACGCGATTAGAGAAGATTTTGACTTTAAGTACCTGCAAATAACAGTTTGATAATTCAACAGTAGTTCTTTTATTTGATTTGTTTTTAAATTACCTTAGCAAGAGCAGGACTCAATAGGTTTAAAAGAAATGGCAACGTATTGAAAAATCCAGTCCTATTTGTTAACTCCTTTCCCATTATGTAGAACTCATTGGTTTTATCATCCAAAGAATTGCATCTTAGGCCAAAGGCTGCACTTGCAATTACATCGTTTGTGTATCTTGTGAATGTGTCCTTTAATTCCAGTTCTATTACATCGGTTTTCTGGTTCTGGAAATGTTTCATCAAGTTTTCGGAAACTTCGGATATAAGGACAAAAATAGTTCTCATTTTACTGGCTGTAAAAGAGGGACTTAGTGTGGTACGCATGTTGCGCCATTGTTGTCCTGAAAATGAAATTTGTTTTTTTAATATTTTATAATACATTATTCTAAGAAGGATAAGAAAATGTATTTACCTCTTAAAGAGAGCAAATTTCTTGACCACAGTGGATCAACATTGTCTGGAACAAATCCTCTGTGATCCATAAAATGATCAAAATCCTTAACTGTTATCTGTTTAATCAGTTCGGGATCTCTTAACATTAAAAATGGTGTTCCAAATTGGAATATTCCTGTGTACCTACAAGAATAAAAGTATAATAAAATCCACAATTAAATAAGTACATTTATTTTATTATGTAAACATACCTACTTCCTGGGAAATTATGATATAATCGTTGAAATACTTCAAAAACTGTTTCTCTCTGCCATAGATTTTGCCGAAAATTTCCAAAGAACGGCATTGGTTTCATATGTTTCACATCTCGATCTGACCAATGTTTGAATGGTTTTACAGCAAATAAATAATACAACCCGTAAAGGGTGAGGCCTATCAGAATTAGCTCTAGCAGCATGTTCAAAAATCACTACACAAAAAGGGGACAGTTCTGTTAAAGGTTATATATTTTGAAAAAAAAAAAGTAACTCTAAACTTTTTTAACAAATTTATATGTTTAAAAACAAGTTTCAGGCCTATACCACTAGCACAAATAATACTTTATTTATAAGTTCGGCATAGCTTAATAAATGGATTTTATTATCAACACTTACCGAAAATATCTATTTAAAGATATCAATTTATTATATCTTACTTCAAGCATGCAAGTCATCTTTTTGCTAAATATTGTGCAAACAAAATTGTAAACAACAAAGTACTTACATAAGTGTTATAAGAATTATTTCTCAAGGTCAATTCCAATTTGTAAAGTGGGATTCACAATGAAAATTAGCTTTTGTATCTTGTAGGAATTAAGGTAGCTTGCAACAGCTTAAAATATGTATTTGAGATATACCATTCACAATGAATTAGCTTGCATGAGCTTTTACAAGCTAATTCATTGTGAATGACATTGCCTAAATACATATTTCAAGCTAATGCAAGCTACCTTAATTCTTACCGCATGCCAGCTAATTTTCATTGTGAATGAAGCTTAATTTGACCAGAAAATAAAGATCCAAAAATAGCTAGCGTAGCTTAAGTAGTCTTCTTATTAATTTTATCTGTAAATATTATTTAATTACGCCCAATAGGATTTTACTTCCAGTCCCATTTATAGTACAGAAGAATTTAACAAATAAAAAATAATATAATAACAGAATAACTAATACCAAAGTGTAATAATTCTTGTTATTAACGCAATCATATCTTATCTAAATAAAGGATGGTTTAACGGGTTGTATAGATATAAAATAATAATAATAATTGGGTCTCATCAGAATCACGTATCAGGAATAGTCGATGCATAACCTAAAGAAACTATGATACTTGTACAGGATGTCCAAAAAATGGCGCATAAACGCAATGGTACGTTGTTGGGGCATGTCTAGGGAGCCCCAGAAAATTGTGAAAAAAAATCTCATATACCCTCGGAGATATGTAGCCCCAAAGTGCGAAACTTTAAACGCTTATATGTTGAATATAACAGCACATATTAACGAAAAAAATGGTTTAATCCAAAGCTACAGTCTAACTTAAACCATTTCACCATTTGTTTATCTTTTTAATGGTCGAATTACATTTTTATAATCAATTTAATTTTACAAAATTTCTATGAAATGAAGTTGACCACAACTTCAATAAAATCTAATGCAAAAGTGTATGATCAAGACTCATAGATGGGCTTTTTAGATGTATTTTCCTAGACTGGGTTGCCGAATTTATGCAACTTTGTTCGCATTTTTCTCGATGAATATAAATGATGGATTTTTTTTGGCTATAAAAAAGTGGTAAGAATTTTTTTTTACAATGAAACATAAAAATACGAGTTGTATCTTTACAATGATTTTATTTCAAAAATACAAAAAAATTTACAATGTTTTAAACATAATAATACACTGCCTTTATATTGTTCGTTCTTTTATTAATTATTAAACAGTATTTCTCTTCTTTAACCCAAAATAAAAACCATCTTCGGCACCAGTAAGAAATGATCTTTTTGTTAATCTTAGCGGAATTATACTTTTAGCAGTAGGCACAAGCTCAAACTGACTTAATAAATGATAAAACACAGCCTTTACTTCCATTAGAGCAAATCTATTACCAATACAGTATCTAGGTCCACTTCCAAAGGGAATGTAAGCGTAAGGGTTGATAGATTTTTTGTTTTCTTCGTTAAAACGCTCTGGGTCAAATTTCTCAGGGTTTGGAAAATGTTCTGGGTCCATGTGTAGAGCATAGATTGGTAGTAGTATTAATTCACCATTTTTCAAGTGGACTGGTTTTTCATCTTTGTTCACAGGTTCTATGGTGTAGGGTTTAGTAACCACACGATCGACGGAAGGGAATGGTGGCCATTTTCTTAAAATCTCTGAAAGTACAATTATAATCAATACTACTTAATTTACGTATCAAGTCAGGCTTATTGTAAAATTTAGATTAGTTTAGACTTATAGGCCGCTGCATTGATCCTAAGAGTATTAAAATAACAATGACCCTTAAGCAGAGCCTTGTGGAATACCAAATTAATTATTTTAAGAACAAAACAACACTTTTGTTCAACCATTAACTTACCAGAAACAACCATTTCCATGTATGGCATTTTCATAATAGCATCATAAGTAATTTTACCATCGCAACTATCTCTGACCTCGCATATTTCCTCATACAACTTTTGCTGCACCTCAGGATTAGTCGCTAACTCATAAGATGTGAAACACATAAGCGATGAAACACTGTCGAACCCAGCAAAGAAGAATATAAGAGCTTGAGCAGCTATGTCCATGTCACTAAGCTCTTGTTGTGATAATTTCTCATTGGGGTCATCGTCGGCAAAGACTTTGTTTGCAGCGTCTGGGTTTCTGGCTTCCATAAGAAGTTGCAACATGTCTGGACGAACTACGTTTTTCATTTTGCGTATGGAAATCGTGTCTTTGATTAAGGTTAGGAAGAATTTCCTTACGCGATTGGAGAAGATTTTGACTCTAAGTACCTGCAAATGATAGTTTGATAAATCAACAGTAGTTCTTTTAGTTGATTAGTTGTTTAATTACCTGAGCAAGAGCAGGACTTAACAGGTTTAAGATAAATGGCAGTGAGTTAAAAAAACCGGTAAAATTTGATAACTCCCTTCCCATTACGTAGAACTCATTATTTCTGTTTTCCAATGAATTACATCTAACGCCAAAGGCTGCACTTGCAATTACATCGTTTGTATATCTTGTGAATGTGTCCTTCATTTCCAATTCTATTACATCGTTTTTCTGGTTTTGGAAATGTTTCATAAAGTTTTCGGACACTTCAGATATGAGGACAAACATTGTCTTCATTTTGCTTGCTGTATAAGAGGGACTCAGTGTTGAACGCATATCTCGCCATTTTTGACCTAAAATAATATTTAATTATTATTATTTGATTTGGAAAAAAATTTATTTACCTCTTAAAGCAAGCAAATTCTTTGACCACAGTGGATCAACATTGTCTGGAACAAAAGCTCTGTGATCCACAAAATAATCAAAATCCTTGACTGTTATTTGTTTAATTAGTTCTGGGTCCCTTAACATTAAAGATGGAGTTCCAAATTGGTACATTCCTGTGTACCTACAAGAAAAAAAAGTAATTACACTTTTTATTCAATAAGTAACTTAAATTTTAACAACTATTTATCTTACGTAAACATACCTAATTCCTGGGAATTTATGATAAACACGTTGAAGTACTTCAAAAATTGATTCTTTCTGCAGAAGATTTTGCCAAAAGTGTCCAAAGAAAGGGGTTGGTTTTATATGTTTCACATCTCGATCTGCCCAATGTTTGAAGGGTTTTACTCCAAGTAAATAGTACAACCCGTAAAAAGTGAGAACTACCAGAATAAGCACAAGCATTGCTATAAATCACTTGACAAAAGAAAAATTAAATATTTAATTACTTATTTATAAGTTACACTTTTAGCAGAATCCACTCGTTAATGTTTTATTTATAGGTCCGACAAAGGTTTAAATATTCTAGTTCTAGTATATATTTATTATCAAATAAAGCACTTATCTGCATTTAGGTATCAGTTTTTTTGTAATCCATGATTGCAATTTGCAAGTCATCTTTTTTAGTTTTCGAGAAATATTATCTAATCCCACCTATGACAAACATTTAATTCTATCAAGTCCCTAATAAAAAAAACAACAAAAATAAAAGCACTACATTCACAGCAGAATTATTTTTTTTTTTTATTTATATGAAAATGGATAAATAGAAAGGAACAATTTATCTAAAATTATTCTAGCATTTGTTTATACAGTGAGAGGCAAAAGTCCCCCCCCCTGGCCTTAACTTTTGAACGGTTCGAGATATTGATTTCCAAAAAATTTTAGGTTAATTTACACAAGAAAAACTACCTTTTGACGATATTGGTTTTTCAAAAAATAATAACCC
Organism: Cartodere bifasciata; assembly: GCA_963920755.1. Taxonomy (NCBI): domain Eukaryota; kingdom Metazoa; phylum Arthropoda; class Insecta; order Coleoptera; family Latridiidae; genus Cartodere; species Cartodere bifasciata. The sequence goes on from OY987198.1 coordinate 2,177,688, forward strand.
CCACATAGGGGGACTATCTACCTAATTTTTTTAAATGTAAAGGGGGGTCAAGTGACCCCTCATTTGAAAGCTATTTTTATTTCTAACACAATGGTGTTTACCAATTTAAGATATATTTATTATTTTTTTGGCTAGGGAGCTTCTCAATAAAAAGAACGATTTCCTTAATAAATGCAACAGTAGTCCGAGAAAATCTTACATTTGTTCAAGAAATTTTCCGGGCAGCACAATTTTTATGGGAAATTGTAGTATTTGATATTTAGAAACATAATTACCATGTGCGCACTCATGCGCATATTAGCATTTTGTACTAGAGCCCCCCAATGAGCCCCCTTTAATTCGTAATACTAGATCATGGAGGATTTACACCAAATTTTGCAAATAGACACTAAACAAGGTTCTAAAATGATTTTCGTAAACATTTTTTTCGTAAAAAAATTTCTTCACCCCTCAAGTGGCCCCAAAATGAGTAATATTTATCACGGTGGATTTACACCAAATTTTGAAAATAGGTTCATAATAAGGTTCTAAAAAACATTTTTGAAAAAAAAATTCTGTAAAAAAATTTCTTCGCCCCCTATGAAAAATAGCCCCCAGAAGGGGCAACAATTTTTTTTTCAAAAATATATTTTAAAAATGGTTTTTAGAACCTAATTTTGCATCTGTTTGTAAAATTTGGTGTAAATTGAACGTGGTAAATATCACTCATTTTGGGGCCATTTAGGGGGTGAAGGAATTTTTTGAAAGAATTTTTTTTATGAATATCATTTTAGAACCTTATTTGGTGTCTATTTGCCAAATTTGGTGCAGATCCACCATGATGTAGTATTACGAATTAAAGGGGGCTCTTTGGGGGGCTCTAGCACAAAACGCTAATATGCGCATGAGTGCGCACATGGTAATTATGATTCTAGATATAAAATACTACACTTTTCCACAAAAATTGTGCTGCCCGAAAAATTTCTGAAAAATAAGGGTTTTTTGTAAGATTTTCTCGGACTACAGTGAAAAAATAAAACTATTTGAAATTAGGTAAGGGTGCATGTTTTTCTTTAATTAAAAAAAATATGTAATATTTTTTTGTTAAAATTTGTTATACCCTGTGTCCCAACATAAAATACAAAAAAACAAAACCTTATGCTTCTTAATAATTTTTTTTTAATTAATTATATTTTTTAACCCTATTTTACTTCGTTTTTTTGAAAAAAAAATAATTTTGGTAGGTTATTTTAAAAAAATTGTTATAAAACATACTAACAAAAAAAAATTATTAATATTTTTAAATAAAAAGAAAACATACACCCCTACTTAGTTTGGATTCACTTAAGTCTTTTATTGTTGCATTTATTACGTAAAACAGGATTTTTGTGCTTTATTTTAAAACACACAGTACAATAGAACTACTGAATCAATCTAAAATTCGTAAACGTCATTGTCTTGGAAATAAAAATAGCTTTCAAATGAGGGGTCACTTGACCCCCCTTTACATTTAAAAAAATTAAGTAGATAGTCCCCCTATGTGGGGGTTATTATTTTTTGAAAAACAAATTTGGTCAAAAGGTAGTTTTTTTAGTGCTAATTTGCCAAGAATTTTTTTTAAATCAATATCTTAAACCGTTCAAAAGTTAAGGTGGGGGGGGGGGACTTTTGCCTCGCACTGTATTTTAAATGTTCAAATTACATTTTTATAATCAACATAATTTTACAAAAATTTTATGAAATGAAGCTGACAACATAATGATCTAATGCAAAAATGAATGCTCAAGAATCTAAATGAGTTTTTAAGATCGATTTTACAAACTGCTCGTTTTTCTCGATGAATATAACAGATGGTTTTTTTTTGACAATTTTGTAGGGATCCCTGAGAATACCCCAAAAGCTTACCATCGAGTTTATGCGCCATTTTTTGGACACCCTGTTTAAAAAAATTATTATCAAATTTGTAATAAAATAAACTCTAAATGATTCTTCATGTTCTGCTCTTAAAGTTTATCAAATACATATAAGTATAATTTTTAGTTAAAATATAATAAATTAAAATAAAAAAAATCATTTTTATTTGGCATAAAACAGCTTTAAAAAAATATTTCGCATACGTATAGGAGGCTCTTAAGCTAGGTTTTTCCTTATAATAATATTACTTTTATAACCACAATTATCACAAGCTTGTTCTATGACCTCATGTGTTACAGTTCTGTGATTATTAACACTGTGTTTATGTTTTATGTGACTAATAGAGTCACAGTGATCACAAGAATATGTGACATCACTATAATTATGCCTTTTTTCCATGTGATTTGTTAGTTCACTTTTGTAAACAGTCTTATAATTACACTCATCACAGAAATATGTTATATTGTTATCTTTTTTTAGTACATAATTGTGTTCACTTAAAGTACTCGCGAGCGTCCTTTTTTTATTATTAATTTTTTCACTTAAATTTAAAGAACTATTGTTATTTTGCAAATTATTCATGCATGTGCCCATTTGATTTTTTCTAATTACATCAATGTTTATTCCTATACGTTCTTCTATCTCTGTATTATTTTGTATATCCATTTGTAAATCTTCCTTAATATCGATTTCTTCGTTTTTAACCAAAAAATTATCATATAAGCAGTCTTTATTTGTGTTTTGAAATTGCTGTTCCTCTATTTTAATTTTACTAGTTTTATAATTGTCTGAAATATCCAGCATGTGATATTTCTTTTTTGCCGTGGTCGGTGTGCAAAAATCATTACATAAGTCTTCCACTTGGCGCCTTTTTCTAAAATAAATAAGAAAATTAAATTAAAGGGAAATGTCGCGAAGCATAAAACTGTGGGTATATAATGTTGGTTGCCTAAAATTAACAAAAAAACAGCACTTTCTTGTCATTACTCAGTGGGTTTATAAGAGTTAATTTTAATTATACTCCTCGCAGACAAAGTCAAAAACGAGGAGTATATTGTGATTGTTTTGAAAATTCTAAAATCGTCAAAAATCGTCGTAGAGCAAAAATTCTTGAGTACCAATGATCCCATCAAGTTCAAATTTTCAGGAAAAATCGTTCTCATTAAAATCTAGATCCCTATTGTTTTTGAAAGAAATCAGAAAATAATAAGGGGGGCTGCGGCACCCACCAAGTGAGAAAAAATTCATATTTTAGTTATCATAAAAATTACAGAATTTTTTTTCTGATAACTTTAAAGCCCTTTTAATTCTCTACTAAAAGTAAATTAAAGTTTTTTTTGTCCGGCCCGTCTTAAGCCCCCCAATTTAAAAAAAAGCCGTATCTTTGTTATTTTTCAATTTACAAAAAAAACTTAGGTCATAAAAATGAAAGGAAATTAAATTTTGTATTAAAAAATATTTTTTGTTTTTTTTTTGTGTAGTTTTTAAGACAAAAAAGGTCAAAAAAAAGGTTTTTAGTGATAAAAAAGCTCTAAGTCACTTAAGTCTAGGTTCGGTCAAGGAGGCTTTGCAAAAAAAATTGAAACAAAAACATCCTTTCAAAGCCAAATTAAATCCTAAACGTCAGTGTCAGAATTGATACCTATTTATGCTTTTCGCAAATAAATATTTTTTCTATAGAAGAGTTAATAGTTTAACCTCTTCGCAGAGTTTTTTTGATAATATTAAAAAATTATTGTTTTTTTTTAATTTTATTATTCTCTGATTACCTGCTGCGAGGAGTATCCTATTAAATGTCGGCATTTTATAAAAAAAACTCTAACAGGCTCACTAATCTAACCTATCCACTGACCTAACCCGCTCTAGTTAAAAATTGTACTTACCAGCAACATAAATAAACAAAGCACAAGTTGACATATTCTAAATACAAAGTTTGGCAATTTAGAAGCACTATTTTTTTGCATTTTAAATTGCAAAAATTCTGTATTTAAACGTTTGTTGATGGACCTTTAGAATATGTCAACTTGTGCTTTGTTTATTTATGTCATCTGAAAGCACAATTTTTAATTAAAATTAACTCTTAAAAACCCACTGAACAATAACCAGAAAGTGCTGTTTTTTGTTTATTTTAGGCAACCAACATTACATAACCACAGAGTCTATGCTTCGCGACATTCCCCATAAAGGTAAGAGATTCAAATTCACAGATCTTTTAATCTGTGCTCCTAGAAGCTCGTATAAGTCATCTCCATTGAGCTTCCGTCAGTTTTACTAAATAGCACATCTACATGAGGGCCTCATCGTATATTAAAAGTAAATGTAGTTTTGAAAACTAGAAAAATAGGGCTACAAACATATTATGGTTTTATTTAAATCGGGTATTTCTTTGTGTCGAAAATCTAACTTTAAAAAACAAAAATATTATGTCAGATTTTCGATACAAAGGAATATGCGATTTATATCAAACCATAATACTACATAATACGTTTATAGCCCTATTTTTCTAGTTTTCAAAACTACTTTTAGTTTTAATATACGATGGGGCCCTCATGTAGATGTGCTATTTAGTAAAATTGACGGGAGCTCAACGGAGATGACTTATACGAGCTTCTAGGAGCACAAATTTTCAAAACTGTAAAATTAAATCTTAGCCTTCAAAATCTTTAAGTTAAATTGTCTTTTTATAAGAATGTCTATACTCGTCCAAGGGCGCCTTTTCCAAATGAGATTAAGGAATGTTTTTTGGAGAAATGTGAAGTTGTTTAGCACCTTATTTTTGAATTTCTTTACCAAGTTTAGTGTAAATCCAACATGATTAAATATTACTTTTTGGGAGTAGTACAGTCAATCCGTATGTGGACATCGACAAAATTCCTGGTAGGGTCGCTTTTTTTATATGATGTAACTGGATGTCCAAAGAGTAAAACCCCAAATTGGCGTATATCTACCTATAGCAGAAACGAAGTTATGGCCCCCCAAAGGGCCCCCTTTAATTCATCACGGTGGAACTGCACCAAATTTTGCAAGTAGACATCAAATAAGGTTTTAAAAAGATTTTTATAAAATAAAAATCTCTAAAAACATTCCTTCGCCCCCTAAATAGCCCCCAAAGAGTAATAACCAATCACGTTGGATTTACAACAAATTTTGCAGATAGATGTAAAATGAGATGCTAAAAAATATTTATTAATAACTTTTTTTGAAAAAAAAATTCTAAGCCCCACTTAAAAGCCTCCTTCGTTTATGGGGCGAATAAATTATTTTTTGACAAAAAGTTATAGGGAAATATTTTTAAGCATCTTATTTTGCATCGATTTGCAAAATTTGGTCTGTGTAGGGCTTGACCGTGTCTATTAAGTTTTAATTTCTACAAATACAATTTTAACTCAGAAAGTTGCTTACCTAGTTTCTGGATATTGAAGATTCGTTTTTGGAATAGCACCCGGTTTAAGATATTTACCACCAGAACTTTTGGTTCCTAAATCATGGGGATCAAAATGTTTTGAACAAATTTCAGCCTTTGTGTTCAAAACTGTACCTTGAAGGCCGAGCGCTTGAACCCACTCATTTTTACGAATCTCGTTAGTGGGAAATCTAAAAGCAATACAAAATATAAACATTTACAAGACAAGTACAAGCTTCAATACAAATTACTGTACACCAATAAACTAATAAATACATATGTGTGCCATTTATGAGTGTCTCCGTTTTTTTATGACCTTCTTACCTGTGAAAGGACAAACCATGACTACGAATATTATAGTCCATAATTTTGCAAAAAACACACTGTCTAACCATTTTATTAATAAAACACTATCAATATCATAATTTTTCATAAACACATAACAAAGTTATACAATATGGCCGCCAAGAAATAAGTTTAATGAGTTGAAACATCTAAACTACTGTACTTATTTTTGGACGCTACTCTATAGGTTTGTAACACAATACAATCGTTGTTAAGTTGTATTAATATTCTGCCTGGCAATTTGTAGATTAATAGTATTAATCTACAAATTGCCAGGCAGAATATGAATTATTTTCAAAAATTAGATGAAATGTGAATTATTAGGTAACATTTTGTTTAAAATAATGAAAATTAAAAAAAAAATGGTTAACGTCACAAACCTAAACTTAAGGATGGTAGGTCAAATGAACATGACGCCACGCCAAATGTCATACCAACATAACCTATTTAAATTGCCTTTTCTTTTTAATTATGATAAAAGTAAATAAACAAAGTGAAAAACGGACTAATGTTAAATTTTACACTACATTGTGTTGTTCTCTACACAATATAAATACCAATAATTAGTTGAAGCAGCCAAAAGTGGACTAAAATGGCATCGTTTATAAAAACACAACGGGGCTCAGAAAAATTGATTTTCGAGGGCTATTCCTACAACATTTCACGGCGTGGTAAAGATGGAAAAGCATATTGGCGCTGTGATGAAGGCAAGCTGAAATGTAAAGCTTCTGCAGTCACCAATCCTCAAGAAGACACTATTAAAGTTAAAATAGGCAATTCACACAATCACGACCCTTCTCCGACAAAAATCTGTATAAAAACGCTTCAAAACAACATTAAAGATGCTGCAGTTGATAAAACAAATAACACACCGCGTGATATTGTAAACGCAGCGATGGAAGGCATCAGCGATTTCGTTAAAACAAACCTTCCAGAGCTGAAAAATCTTCAGAAAACGGTTTATAGAAAACGAAAGTCTGTTGGAATTGGATTTGTTGGTACACATTCTCTAATGAATTTAAAGATACCAAATGAACTATGCAATACATTGACTGAACGACAAGAAAATGTTATTTTGGGTAAGTGTTATACAGGGTGTTACCAAATAACTAGGAAAAAATTCGGGGGGTAATTTCTGAACCAATTTTAAGAAAAAAAGTTCATATAAACATGTGTCCAAAAATCCTTCGTTTCTGAGATACAGAGTGCCAAAGTTTCTAAAAAAAAACTTTTTTTTTTAAGATTACCTAGAAACTAAACCAGATATTTATTTGAAACTTAGTACGGGTAGGTAATTTTCTTGCCTTAAGGCATAAAGTGCGGTAAAAAAAAAATTATAATTGCAAGGGGCACATTTGGGAGTACCATGGGGGTTGTTCACCCCCAACTATTTTGTGTGTTACTTTTTTGGTATTTTCATAAAATAATTAGAAGCCCTAGAGTATGATCTTTAAAATTAATGTCTTGTTCTTTTTTCATAAAACTAACCGTTATCGAGAAAAAAATTCATTGCCTAAAGGCAACAACATTTTTTTTTTAAGTTTGGCTTTTTTATTTTAATAAAAATAAAACAAAGTTAACAATGAAGGATTTCTTTTTATTATTATTTCAAAAAAATATCTGCTTTAGTTTTTTAGTAATCTTAAGATTAAAAAATTTTTTGAGAAACTTTTACACCCTGTATCACAGAAAGGAAGGATGTTCGGACACATATTTATATGAACTTTTTTTCTTAAAATGTGTTCAGGAATTACCCCCTAAAATTTTTCCTAGTTATTTGGTAACACCCTGTATATGTATTGCAAAACGTATGCTATAAAAAGAAATTCGACTACATGTTTGCAAAACAATGCATTTACAGTTTACACATACTTACTTAAGATCATTTTTAAGGAGTCGTCTTTAACATTGCACTACCGTTCGTTTATGAATTATTTTTAATATATTCTACTAAATAATTTAAAAAAAAACACAAATCCCCAAATTTTAAACTTAATAGGAGTGTTTTAATTTAGACCTGTTTTTAATTCTTTGGTAGGGAGGCAGAACGGGATAAGTATATTTGACATTTAAAAAAATGTGTTTTTCGACACCGAATTTTAATGAAAGAATTTATATATTTACAATTTGGATCAGCCATATACGTACTTTGAAACCTATTTTTTCAGCTAGCTTCTCACTATTGCATTAATATTGTTTAATATTTGCAAGAAAATCATTTTTATAGTGACGTGCACACATGACAGTTTTATACTTATCCCCTTTTGCCTATTTACCACAGAATTGTCCCAACTGACTCCTCTAGTAGCACCAATATTAAAAAAAAACCTCTTTTTTAGCCGACTCGGGAGAAGGAGACCCAAACAGAATAATAATACTTGGATGCGACACCGATTTAAATCGACTAATAACATGCGATACATGGCTTATAGACGGGACATTTAAAAGCCCTACAGAATTACGTTACCACATATGGGTTATTTATGGTCTTTATCACGAGAAAACAATACCATTTTTGTACGTTTTCTTACCAAACAAGAAACAAAACACTTATGAAACTGCAATTGAAATGATATTCGATAAAATTGACACTACCTGTCCTACTAGGCCAAAAAGAGTATTTATCGACTTGGAAGTAGCAAGTAAAAACGCTTTTATTAATTTAATACCAGAGGTCGAGATAAGCGGTTGTTTTTATCACTTTAGCCAATCGCTTTGGCACAAAATTAAAGAACTACAGTTAATTAAAGTTTATAAAACGGATGAGTATTTCAGGACGATTATAAAATCACTTGCTGCTCTTGCGTTTTTGCCATACGAAGAAGTGTTATCAACGTTTGAATCATTAGCCGACGAGCTCACGGAGAATTTTGGTGAAACCCAATCTAACCACGGACTTATAGACCACTTTATAGTTAACTTCGTTGGGCGCCGGCTCCCAAAAAGAACTCCATTATTTGCCATAGAAACTTGGAACTGCAGTAAGACCATTTTGGAAAACTTACCCCACCAGGCGAACTCAGTAGAATCGTGGCATTGTGCCTTTTCTTCTATTTTCACCACGCATTATTTAAACCCTTTTAATTTAATTGAAGGGTTGTTAAAAGAACAGGTTAGAGCGGATTATATCTGTCAAAGATTAGAGGCTGGCCAACCGGTTAAAGAGTACTCAAATTTAAGTCATGAAAACGCAAATGATAAGCTTTTAAAAGTGATTCAAGACTTTGAAAATAGGACTATTGAAGATTTTCTTAGTGATTGTAGTCAGTTTGTTAAGTTTACGAAAGGAAAGTGGTAGATGTGTTTTTTAAGAGTGATTTAGGAGTCTTGTGCTGGATGTCACACGGTGTACATCGGTGAAACGTGACCAGCCTAATGGCGAACACGCTTTTGCCAGGCTTTTGATTGAAATCTAATTTATACAGGGTGTTTCCGAAAGTCGTTTCAATAATTTAACCCGAGATTCCTTACCCAAAAATAGTTCGATTAAGCCCCATTTACCTGTATCCAAATGTGCACCGTTTTCGAGATACAGGCTGTTTTCCATAACCAAAATTTTTATGTTTTTTTTTCATTACTATTAAATGAAACAACATAGAAAAACAAAATTTGGTATAATTGTCTTACTTTTTATGATCGACACAATGGTCGCAAAGAGAAACCCATAGATTTATTACATAACCTCAAAATGGGACACCTCCGCCCCCTCTTGGGGCATAACTTTTTTTGTATTTGAATTTTCAAAAAATAAATTATTTTATCGGTAAGATACGTTTAATACGAAGAAAAAATTATATTACATTTTTTTTTTAAAAACCAACCCGTTTTCAAAATTATTCACATTTTATAATTTCATCTTGCATTCTGGTTTTTGAAATCGTTTTGCAATTTTTTTTTCTTGAAAACTTAGGACTCTTATAAACTAGCGTAAACAAAAAAAATCTAGAATTGGCCTCACAATAGAACACTGGGCCCCCTTTTTGGGGCACCTGACCCCTTTTTGGGGCTCACATATCTTTTTATTTTGTAAAGAAAAGAATACTAGGCGTTTGAAGATTTTATTACAGAAAAAGTACATCATTGTCATCATTTAAAGTCCGGTGCCCCAAAAGGGGGCCATCTGTCCTTTTGTGGGGCAAATTTAAATATTTTTTTTGTTTACGCTAGTTTATAATAGTTTTAAGTTTACAAGAAAAAAAAATTGCAATAATATTTCAAAAAGCCCCAAAAAGGGGGCCCGATGCTCCAAAAAGGGGACCCAGTGTCCTATTGTGGGGCCAATTCTAGATTTTTTTGTTTACGCTAATTTATAATAGTTTTGTGTTCCAGAAAAAAAAATGCAAGAATATTTCTAAAAGTAGAATGCAACATGAAATTATGAAATGTGAATAATTTTGAAGAAGGGTTAGTTTTTTCAAAAAAAATGTGGTAAATGGGGCTTAATCGAACTATTTTTGGGTAAGGAATCTCGGGTTAAATTATTGAAACGACTTTCGGAAACACCCTGTATTGGTTGCTTTCTCAAGCAATTCGCGTTTAAAACTGACTTTTCAAATAATACAGGTTTTTTAAATACTTATAATAAATAAATTGTGCTGGAAATCTTAAAATATCGTAAATAAGATATTAAGGAAACTAATGGTAGCAAAAAAAGTCTTCTATTTTTATTTACATATATAGAAACAGAACAAAATTACCTTTTTTTTTGGTCCGTAAAAAATCAAACAAACATTATACAAATTTTTGTAATTTAAAAGTATAAAAATTACATTTATTTAAGGAATAAACCAGTGTTTTTTTTAATAATAAATGTTTTATTTGCCAAAACATAAAATGCAAAAATGTTAACAATGCAAGGATTTTTTTTCAAAGCTTTAATTTTTTGATTAGGTAAGTACTTATATGTGTATTGATTTTTTTTATTTATTTTTTGATGCTTTTTTAGTTGTGCCTAATTCGTAGTTTGAATCCTTCTTGGGTTCGTTAGACTTTATTGTGGTATTCATCATGGTAGAAATTTTGTTTTCCAAACTTTGAATTTCTTCATTTGCTTCTTGTTTAATGGAGGAAATTTCTTTTTTCAAAGTTTCAATTCCTTTTTTCATCTCTTCGTTAATTTTTAGTTGTTCTTCGTATTTTTCCATGAAGTCAAGATTGTCGAGTTTATAATCAATTCTCTGTAATTCCCCTATTTCCTCATTAGATAGTTCAATTAACCTATTTAATTGATAAGTATAAGTATAAACAGAATCGCTCGGCCGTTCGGAGGGATCACAGATACGGCAACACCAGTCATTTCTCCAGTTAATAAAGTTTTTATCCTTTATTTTAAGCTCAATTATAGGCATACTAGCGCATTTAGCATGGACACTTTCCTTGCACCACCTACACTCAAGAACCAATTTACATGTAGCATGTTCAGGTCTAGGCTTTGTCTCATACTCATCTTCCTTGATTATCTGCTCACAATAATTGCAGATTTTCGGTTGAATTGCATTTGTTTGTTGGGCAGCGCTATGCTGTCCCTGTCCAGTATAAGCATACGCCATAAGTATTAGGTAATTGTACTATTACCGTTTACAGTTTCTACCAGGAAAATCTCTACTGACGGAAGGATACCTGGAATAAGAAATAATAATTATTAACATTTAAATTACATAGGCCAAGTTTTTACCTTTTTTTAGAATAAGAGCTCGTTAAATTTGTCTACGTTGTCGATTTAAAATATAGATTGACTTTCATGTAATATTTATTGCACTGAATAAATTTATCCTATCTTAGATAAGAAAAACTGCACATACTTAAGTTTTTTTTTCCTAGTTATCAACCACGTAAAACAAATATTAACAAACATGAGTAGTTATTCAAAAATTTAAACTACACACATCAAAATAATCTAGAGGACAACATCTTTTCCTCAAATTTTTTTATGGTGATTTGAAGTTTAGTTGTTTTTACCATTGCAATATATTCTTGCAATGCCTCCGAATAATTAACAACCATTTTCAGCGAAAAAACTAAATTAATAAAGAAAAAATAAACAGGGATAACTTATTCGCTTGAAATTTAGCTAATTTTAAAAAAAATTTAAACAACAGTTGTGAACAAGCAAAAATGTAATGCGATCTTTCAGTAGTTAGTATGCCCCCTTCTGCTGGTAATTAAGGCTTAACATCTTCTTCGCATGCTTAGATTACGGTTGTCAATCATTTCTTGATCCAATATGCTCCACTGCTCTAAAACGCACTCAGAGCGCAGCTTACTTTCCCCAAATGGTTTAATTTGTTAATTGAGCCTTCCTTTGAGCATGCTCTATCGGATTTAAATCTGGTGACTGAGCTGGCCAATTCATAACTGCAATATTCTCTTTAGCTCAATAATCGCGAACCGGCATGGCGGGATTGGGACGGTCATTATCATGTGTTTAAATAAAATCATGTCCAATGTTATAGGTGTATGGAACAAGGACAGGGTCTAAAATGTTGTTAATGTATCCGTTTGCATTAGAAAGGCCATCCAACAAAACGCGCTCAGTTCTTCCGCCAAGAGAAATTTCACCTAAAACCATAATTGTGCTGTGTTATTCACAGACGGATTACATTTTTGCTTGTTCAAAACTGTTGTTTAAATTTTTTTTAAAATTAGCTAAATTTCAAGCGATGTTATCCCTGTTTATTTTTTCTTTATTAATTTAGTTTTTTCGCTAAAAATGGTTGGTAATTATTCGGAGGCATTGCAAGAATATACTGCAATGGTAAAAACAACTAAACTTCAAATCACTATCAAAAAATTTGAGGAAAAGATGTTGTCCCCTAGATTATTTTGATGTGTGTATAAATGTTATTAATGTTATACAGGATGTCCAACGAAGAGTACCCAGGGCAAATTATGACATTCGCCTGCTTTGAATTGAAAAAAAAAGCTCTTACCCGTCGATTTTTGATTTAAGGGGGTCATAGTAGGTATGTTATAAGTTTACCAGAAATCATCCCTTAGCCTCGGAAAGCCTAGCGTTTAATATAGTTTTTTTTTTAGTTTTATTTGCAATATATAAAAACAAAGAGAGTGAATATCAAGAAAAAAAGAAACAAACTATATCAACAAATTTTTGTATTTTGAATGTATAAAAGTACAGGATGTCCAAAAAATGGCTCATCAACGCGATGGTACGTTATTGGGGTATGTCTAACAGCACATATTAACGAAAAATTTAATACAAAGCTACATTTTATCTTAAACTATTTCACAATTTGTTTATCTTTTAAATGGTCGAATTACATTTTTATAACCAATTTAATTTTACAAAGTTTTCATGAAATGAAGCTGTCAATAAAATCCAATGCAAAAATGTATGATCAGGACTTATAAATGGGATTTTTAGATGTATTTTTTTAGACTGTGCTGCGGAATTTATGCAACTTTGTTTGCAGTAGCCTGTCTGTCTATAAAACTTTTCGAAAAACTCAATTAAGTAAGGGTTTGTTATTTATTATTCTTTTAAGAAATAAAAATATAACAAACACATTTTTTATATAATTTTTATTATTTATTTATATAAACTCCAAATACATTTAATGATTGCGGACCATTGTGTGTCCTAAAAAAACTAAACATGCATTATTACAAATTTTTATAATAGGTATGAAAGTATAAAAGTAACATTATTTTTTATTTAAGGAATAAAGTAGGTTTTTTTTCTTATTTTAAGTAACTAAGTAATGCTTATTTTTCTCTTAAATTTCTTAATTATTTTTCGTGTATTGGATCCTGGTTAGGTTCGTTAGATTTTATTCCAATTTTCATCATGGTAGAAATTGTGTTTTCCAAACTTTGAATTTCTTTATTTGCCTCTTGTTTTGTGGACAAAATTTCTTTAATGGTCTCTTGTTTCATGCACGAAATTTCTTTTTTTAATGCTTGAATGTCTTTATTCATCTCTTCGTTAATTTTTAGTTGTTCTTCGTACTTTCCCATGAAGTCAAGCTTCTGTTCAATGTTTCCTAGCTTACATTCTAAATTCCAAGTTACATCATTTAGGTTCATTAATTGACGATCAGTAAGACTGTAGCTTTGTTGGTAGATATCCCAGATACAGATACGGCAAGACCACCCATGTCTCCAGTTAGGTTCCTGCTTATCCTTAGCTTTAAGCACCATTAAATACATACTAGCGCATTTAGCATGGACACTTTCCTTGCACTTAACACACTGCAGAACCAATTTACATGTAGCATGTCCAGGTATAGGCTTTGTCTCATATTCATCTTCCTTGATTATCTGCTCACAATAGTTACAGATCTTCGGTTGAATTGCATTTGTTTGTTGGGCAGCGCTATGCGGTCCCTGTCTAGTATTAGCATTCGCCATATGAAATTGTTCTTAATTTCCAGTTTACACTAAAAAACTTCTTTCTGGCACAAGGATTCTTTACCTGGAATAATAATATATTGATATTTTAATGAAATCAAACGATAAATGCTAGTTGTTACCTTTTTCTAGGATCACCTCGACGATCGAACTTCGATTTAACCACTAGTTCTGTAAAATATAAAATGCCGGGGATTCCCCTTGGGCGCGTTTTTTTGCTTAGTGGAAGAAACTTCTAGAAGCCGAATCAACTAGTTGGGATTAGTCCTTGCCTTGGTATGATTTAAAAATTTTCATGGAAAAGGTAAGATTATCTAATAATATTATCAGTAGTAATAGCACGTGTGCTCGATGAATTTTCGATTATTAAATGAACGAGTGCTTGCTGCATAGTAATGTCCCGCAAAAGTAAGTGTGTTGTCTAATTATTTACCGAGTACGAAGCACGTGGTGAATAATTTAAAGAAAACACCCTTACTTTTAAGGGACATATTGCGTATATTGAACAAGCACAAGTTCTTTTAAAATCGAAAATTTATCAAAAGTACGAGGGCTATTCGACACGTTTATTTCATTTATAAGTACTACTTACCCTGAAATATAATATTAATTTAATTTAAACACTGAATACGACTAACCAAAAGAACAATTTTTAACAAAATTAACAAAAAATTATAACTTTGACTTCTATCCAGGTAAATTAATTCGCTGTCAGTGCTTGACAACGGGATATTTCAGTTCAGGTTGTTGCCAACGGGTGATTTCCAGTATAATTCGCAGTAAAATGCTTCAAATTTTGACAAAAATCACCCTATACCTGCACCAATTTTTTTTACTTTATTGATTGCAAATTCACGAATAGTATTGGTTTTTTTAAATTTTTATATGCCGTTTAAAAGTAGCAAAGATAATTTAAGTTAGCTTAGCGAGAAAAAGACAAATATTACGAAAAATTTTTTATTATTATGGAAGTATAAAAAGTTACATTATATTTTTTATTTGAGAAACAATAACGTAGTGTTTTCTTCTTATTTTTAATAAACTAAATATTTTTTTTAATTCTTATGTGTTAACAATATGATTAATGAATAAATCTACCATTAAAAAGGGAACGAAATGCAGAATAGTTAAAAACGATCATGCAAGGCTTTTTTTAAAACTTCAATTTTTTTATTCATCTCTCGATTAATGATTAATAGTTCTTCATACGTTGGATTCTGTTTAGTATCATTTATCATTGGATTAATTTGTTGTTCCTCTTCGTACTTTGAATTCTTTTCATCTTGTTTTGGATCATTATTAGATTTTATCTCGGTTTTTAAAGAAGCAATCTCCTTTTTTAATGCTTGAATTTCAATATTTATGTCTTGGTCAATTTTTAGTTGGTCAATTTTTGAATCATTTTCGTTCTGTTTAGGTTTTATCAATGTTTGGATTTGATTGTTCATCTCTTGAATAATTTTAATTTTTTCTTCGTACTCTAAATTCTTTTCGCTCGATTTTTATTAAAGAAATTTCGCTTTTTAATGCTTGAATTTCTTCATTAATTGTTAGTTTTTTTTCATACTTGGAGTATATTTTATCCTGCTCAAGTTCATTGGGTTTTATTTCGTTTCTTGTGTTAGAAATCTCGTTTTTCAAAGTTTGGATTTCACCGGCGTTATTTATCTCTTCATTTATTTTAAATGGTTCTTCGTTTTTGGAATTTTGCTTAGGTTTATTAGATTTTATTTTGATATTTTTCGAGGTGGAAATTTCGTTTTTTAAAGTTTGAATTTTATTATTCGCCATTTGATTGCTTTTCATTGGTTTCTCACATTTTATATCTTGCTCACAAGGCTTCACCTTTGTTTTTATAAAAGAAATTTCCTTTTTCAAAGATTGAATTTCTTTATTCAAATCGATATTCAAGGAAGGATTATTTTCATTATTTTTCATTTGTTCTTCATTCTTAGACTTGGAATAAGGTTTTATCTTGGTTTTCATAGAAGTAATTTCCTCTTCCAAAACCTGAATCTTTTTATTCATTTTTTGATTAATTTCTAGTTGTTCTTCGTACTTTCCCATGAAGTCAAGCTTCTGTTCAATGTTTCCTAACTTACATTACATTCCAAGTTACATCATTTAGGTTTATTAATTGACGATCAGTAAGACTGTAGCTACGTTGGCAGCTATCCCAGGTACAGATACGGCAAGACCACCAATTTCTCCAGTTAGGATCCGTCTTATCCTTAGCTTTAAGCACCATTAAATTCATACTAGCGCATTTAGCATGAACACTTTCCCTGCAGTCCCTACACTCAAGAACCAATTTACATGTAGCATGTCTAGGTCTACGCTTTGTCTTATATTCATCTTCCTTGATTATATGCTCACAATAATTACAGATCTTTGGTTGAATTGCATTTGTTTGTGGAGAGCCGCTATGCGGTCCCTGTCTAGTATAAGCATTTGCCATATTAAATTGTACTTCACCGTTCTTAATTTCCAGTTTACACTAAAAATCTTCTTTTGGCACAACGATTCTCTACCTAGAATAATAATATATTGATATTTTAATGAAATCAAACGATAAATGCTAGTTGTTACCTTTTTCTAGGATCACCTCGACGATCGAACTTCGATTTAACCACTAGTTCTGTAAAATATAAAATGCCGGGGATTCCCCTTGGGCGCGTTTTTTTGCTTAGTGGAAGAAACTTCTAGAATCTCGAATCAACTAGTTGGGATTAGTCCTTGCTTCGGTATGATTTAAAAATTTTCATGGAAAAGGTAAGATTATCTAATAATATTATCACTCAGTAGTAATAGCACATGTGCTCGATGAATTTTCGATTATTAAATGAACGAGTGCTTGTTGCATAGTAATGTCCCGCAAAAGTAAGTGTGTTGTCTAATTATTTACCGAGTGCGAAGCACGAGGTGAATAATTTAAAGAAAACACCCTTACTTTTAAGGTACATATTGCGTATTAAACAAGCACAAGTTTTTTTAAAATCGAAAATTTATCAAAAGTACGAGGGCTATTCGACACGATTATTTCATTTATAAATACTACTTACCCTGAAAAATAATATTAATTTAATTTAAACACTGAATACGACTAACCAAAAGAACAATTTTTAACAAAATTAACAAAAAATTATAACTTTGACTTCTATCCAGGTAAATTAATTCGCTGTCAGTGCTTGACAACGGGATATTTCAGTTCAGGTTGTTGCCAACTGGTGATTTCCAGTATAATTCGCAGTAAAAAAATCACCCTATACCTGCACCAATTTTTTCTTTACTTTATTGATTGCAAATTCGCAAATAGTATTGGTTTTTTTAAATTTTTATATGCCGTTTAAAAGTAGCAAAGATAATTTAAGTTAGTTTAGCGAGAAGAAGACAAATATTACGAACAAATTTTTATTATTATGAAAGTATAAAAAGTTACATTATATTTTTTATTCGAGAAACAATAACGTAGTGTTTTCTTCTTATTTTTAATAAACGAAATATTTTTTTTAATTCTTATTTAATGTGTTAACAATATGATTAATGAATAAATCTACCACTAAAAAGGGAACGAAATGCAAAATAAGTAGTTAAAAACGATCATGCAAGGCTTTTTTTAAAACTTCAATTTTTTTATTCATCTCTCGATTAATGATTAGTAGCTCTTCGTACGTTGGATTCTGTTTAGTATCTTTTATCTTTGGATTAATTTGTTGTTCCTCTTCGTACTTTGAATTCTTTTCATCTTGTTTTGGATCATTATTAGATTTTATCTCGGTTTTTAAAGAAGCAATCCCCTTTTTTAATGCTTGAATTTCATTATTCATGTCTTGGCTAATTTTAAGTTGGTTAATTTTTGAATCATTTTCGTTCTGTTTAGGTTTTATCAATGTTTGGATTTGATTGTTCAAATGTTCAAATGTTCTCTTGAATAATTTTAATTTTTTCTTCGTACTCTAAATTCTTTTCATTATGCTCGATTTTTATTAAAGAAATTTCGCTTTTTAATGCTTGAATTTCTGCTGTTATTATTTTTTTTTCATATTTTTCAATATTCAGGGATGTGCACGAATACATGGAAATGTATTCGAATACATATTCGAATCCATTTTGAGGTATTCTGTACTCGTATTCGAATACAATTTTGTATATTTGAATTTGTACTCGTATTCGGGGAATACCTGAGTAGGCTATTCTGTACTCGTATTCGTGTTTTATTACGAATTCATTATGTACTCGTATTCCGCAAAGCGCATTGTTTCTGGCAGCCATCTGAGTTTTTTTTTACTCGCTTAGCAAAGTAGAACGCTGTAAAGTATTTGTTTAATGTTATTTGCACAAGGCGCATGCGCAAACGCATTATTGTCGGCGGTAATCTTAGTTTTTTAATTTTTGTTAGTCGCTCGGCCAAGTAGAACGCTGCAAAGTATTCGTCTAATGGTATTCCAACAAATTAAGAGTATTCGTTCTTAAACGCGAATACGAGTACGAATAGTACTCGTATTCGTATTCGAATACTTTTTAGTTTTGGAGGATTCGTACTCGAAAAGCATTCTCAGAAAGTTTAATGTATTTGTATTCGTCTCGAGTACAAAAAAAAGTATTCGTGCACAAGCCTGCAAATATTACGAACAAATTTTTATTATTATGGAAGTATAAAAAGTTACATTATATTTTTTATTTGAGGAACAATAACTTAGTGTTTTCTTCTTATTTTTAATGAACAAAATATTTTTTTTAATTCTTATAATGTGTTAACAATATGATTAATGAATAAATCTATACCACTAAAAACGGAACGAAATGCAGAATAGTTAAAAACGATCATGCAAGGCTTTTTTTAAAACTTCAATTTTTTTATTCATCTCTCGATTAATGATTAGTAGTTCTTCGTACGTTGGATTCTGTTTAGTATCATTTATCTTTGGATTAATTTGTTGTTCCTCTTCGTACTTTGAATTCTTTTCATCTTGTTTTGAATCATTAGATTTTATATCGATTTTCAAAAAAGGAAATTTCTTTTTTAATGCTTGAATTTCATTATTCATGTCTTGGTCAATTTTTAGTTGGTTAATTTTTGAATCATTTTCGTTCTGTTTAGGTTTTATCAATGTTTGGATTTGATTGTTCATCTCTTGAATAATTTTAATTTTTTCTTCGTACTCTAAATTTTTTTCATTATGCTCAATTTTTATTACAGAAATGTCGCTTTTGAATGCTTGAATTTCTGCATTTAATGTTATTAGTTTTTTTTCATACTTGGAGTATATTTTATCCTGCTCAAGTTCATTGGGTTTTATTTCGTTTTTTGTGTTAGAAATCTCGTTTTTCAAAGTTTGGATATCACCGGCGTTATTATACTCCTCGCAGACAAAGTCGAAAACGAGGAGTATATTGTGATTGTTTTGAAAATTCTAAAATCGTCAAAAATCGTCGTAGAGCAAAAATTCTTGCAGATTCGTGCGTTTCATCGAATTTTGAACAACTTTCAAAAAATCCGTCCGTCCGTCTGTCTGTCCGTCCGTCTGTCCGTCCGTCTGTCCGTCCGTCTGTCCGTCTGTCACGTTTTTTGTAGACACTCTAACTTGAGAACCAAAGTTCCCATCAAGTTCAAATTTTCAGGAAAAATCGTTCTCATTAAAATCTAGATCCCTATTGTTTTTGAAAGAAATCGAAAAATAATAAGGGGGGCTGCGGCACCCCCCAAGTGAGAAAAAATTCATATTTCAGTTATTATCAAATTTACATAATTTTTTTTCTGGTAACTTTAAAGCCCTTTTAATTCTCTACTAAAAGTATATTTAAGTTTTTTTTGTCCGGCCCCACGTAAACCCCCCAATTTAAAAAAAAGCCGTATCTTCGTTATTTTTAAATTTACAAAAAAAACTTAAGTCATAAAAATCAAAGAAAATTAAATTCTGTATTAAAATATATTTTTTGTTTTTTTTTTTGTGAAGTTTTTAAGACAAAAAAGGTCAAAAAAATAGATTTTAGGTGATAAAAAAGCTCTAAGTCACATAAGTCTAGGTTCGGTCAAGGTGGCTTTGCAAAAAAAAAATAAAACAAGTGCATCTTTCTAAAGCCAAATTAAATCCTAAACGTCAGTGACAGAATTACTACGCATTTATGCTTTTCGCTAATAAATCTTTTTTTTTATAGAAAAGTTAATAGTATAACCTCTTCGCAGATTTTTTTTTGTAATTTTAAAAAATTATTGTTTATTTTAATTTTATTGTTTTCTGATTACTGCGAGGAGTATCCTATTAAATGTCGGCATTTTATAAAAAAAACTTTAACAGGCTCACTAATCTAACCTATTCACTGACCTAACCCATCACTAGTTTATCTCTTCATTTATTTTAAGTGGTCCTTCGTTTTTGGAATTCTGCTTAGGTTCATTGGATTTTATTTCGATTATTTTCATCAAAGGAAATATCTTGTTTTCCAAAGTTTGAATTATTGCGTTACTTATTATCTCTTGATTGGTTTTTGGTGGTTCTTTGTTCTTGGAATTTTGCTTAGGTTTATTAGATTTTATTTTGATATTTTTCGAGGTGGAAATTTCGTTTTTTAAAGTTTGAATTTTATTATTCGCCATTTGATTGCTTTTTGTTGGTTTCTCACATTTTATATCTTGCTCACAAGGCTTCACCTCTGTTTTTATAAAAGAAATTTCTTTTTTCAAAGATTGAATTTCTTTATTCACATCGATATTCAAGGAAGGATTTTCTTCATTATTTTTCATTTGTTGTTCATCCTTAGAATAAGGCTTTATCTTGGTTTTCATAGAAGTAATTTGCTCTTCCAAAATCTGAATCTTTTTATTCATCTCTTGTATAATTTTTAGTTGTTCTTCGTACTTTCCCATGAAGTCAAGCTTCTGTTCAATGTTTCCTAGCTTACATACTACATTCCAAGTTACATCATTTAGGTTCGTTAATTGACGTTCAGTAAGAGTGTAGCTATGGTAGCTATCCCATTTCCAGGTACAGATACGGCAAGACCACCTACCTCTCCAGTTAGGTTCCGCTTTATCCTTAGCTTTAAGCACTATTAAATACACACTAGCGCATTTAGCATGAACACTTTCCTTGCACCCCATACACTGCAGAACCAATTTACATGTAGCATGTCCAGGTATAGGCTTTGTCTCATATTCATCTTCTTCGATTATCTGCTCACAATAATTACAGATCTTCGGTTGAATTGCATTTGTTTGTTGGGCAGCGCTATGCGGTCCTTGTCCAGTATAAGCATTTGCCATATTAAATTGTACTTCACCGTTCTTAACTTCCAGTTTACACTAAAAAACTTCTTGCTGGCACAAGAATTCTTTACCTGGAATAATAATATATTGATATTTTAATGAAATCAAACGATAAATGCTAGTTGTTACCTTTTTCTAGGATCACCTCGACGATCGAACTTCGATTTAACCACTACTTCTGTAAAATATAAAATGCCGGGGATTCCCCTTGGGCGCGTTTTTTTTGCTTAGTGGAAGAAACTTCTAGAAGCCGAATCAACTAGTTGGGATTAGTCCTTGCCTTGGTATGATTTAAAAATTTTCATGGAAAAGGTAAAATTATCTAATAATATTATCAGTAGTAATAGCACATGTGCTCGATGAATTTTCGATTATTAAATGAACTAGTGCTTGTTGCATAGTAATGTCCCGCAAAAGTAAGTGTGTTGTCTAATTATTTACCGAGTGCGAAGCACGAGGTGAATAATTTAAAGAAAACACCCTTACTTTTAAGGGACATATTGCGTATTAAACAAGCACAAGTTCTTTTAAAATCGAAAATTTATCAAAAGTACGAGGGCTATTCGACACGATTATTTCATTTGCAAATACTACTTACCCTGAAAAATAATATTAATTTAATTTAAACACTGAATACGACTAACCAAAAGAACAATTTTTAACAATATTAACAAAAAATTATAACTTTGACTTCTATCCAGGTAAATTAATTCGCTGTCAGTGCTTGACAACAGGATATTTCAGTTCAGGTTGTTGCCAACGGGTGATTTCCAGTATAATTCGCAGTAAAAAAATCACCTGCACCAATTTTTTTTTACTTTATTGATTGCAAATTCACGAATAGTATTGGTTTTTTTAAATTTTTATATGCCGTTTAAAAGTATCAAAGATAATTTAAGTTAGCTTAGCGAGAAAAAGACAAATATTACGAAAATTTTTTTATTATTATGAAAGTATAAAAAGTTACATTATATTTTTTATTTGAGAAACAATAACGTAGTGTTTTCTTCTTATTTTTAATAAACTAAATATTTTTTTTAATTCTTATATAATGTGTTAACAATATTATTAATGAATAAATCTACCACTAAAAGGGAACGAAATGCAGAATAGTTAAAAACGATCATGCAAGGCTTTTTTTAAAACTTCAATTTTTTTATTCATCTCTCGATTAATGATTAGTAGCTCTTCGTACGTTGGATTCTGTTTAGTATCTTTTATCTTTGGATTAATTTGTTGTTCCTCTTCGTACTTTGAATTCTTTTCATCTTGTTTTGGATCATTATTAGATTTTATCTCGGTTTTTAAAGAAGCAATCCCCTTTTTTAATGCTTGAATTTCATTATTCATGTCTTGGCTAATTTTAAGTTGGTTAATTTTTGAATCATTTTCGTTCTGTTTAGGTTTTATCAATGTTTGGATTTGATTGTTCATCTCTTGAATAATTTTAATTTTGTCTTCGTACTTTAAATTCTTTTCATTTTGCTTATTTTCATTATTTTTTATCTCGATTTTTACTAAAGAAATTTCGCTTTTTAATGCTTGAATTTCGTCATTAATTGTTAGTTTTTTTTCATACTTGGAGTATATTTTATCCTGCTCAAGTTCATTGGGTTTTATTTCGTTTTTTGTGTTAGAAATCTCGTTTTTTAAAATTTGGATTTCACCGGCGTTATTTATCTCTTCATTTATTTTAAATGGTTCTTCGTTTTTGGAATTCTGCTCAGGTTCATTGGATTTTATTTCGATTATTTTCATCAAAGGAAATATCTTGTTTTCCAAAGTTTGAATTATTGCGTTACTTATTATCTCTTGATTGGTTTTTGGTGGTTCTTCGTTCTTGGAATTTTGCTTAGGTTTATTAGATTTTATTTTGATCTTCTTCGAGGTAGAAATTTCGTTTTTTAAAGTTTGAATTTTGTTATTCGCCATTTGATTGTTCTTTATTCGTTTTACAAAATATTTCGTATTCTGTTTCGATTCATAAAGTGAATCCTCTGTTTTCATAAAAGAAATTTCTTTTTTTAAAGATTGAATTTCCTTATTCATCTCTTGTATAATTTTTAGTTGTTCTTCGTACTTTCCCATAAGGTCAAGCTTCTGTTCAATGTTTCCTAGCTTACATACCACATTACAAGTTACATCATTTAGGTTCATTAATTGACGTTCAGTAAGAGTGCAGTTACATTGGTAGCTAGCCCAGGTACAGATACGGCAAGACCACCCACGTCTCCAGCTTTTTCCCATCTTATCCGTAGCTTTAAGCACCATTAAATTCATACCAGCGCATTTAGCATGGACACTTCTCTTGCACCCCGTACACTCAAGAACCAATTTACATGTAGCATGTCCAGGTATAGGCTTTGTCTCATATTCATCTTCTTTGATTATCTGCTCACAATAATTGCAGATCTTCGGTTGAATTGCATTTGTTTGTGAGGCATCGCTATGCGGTCCTTGTCCAGTATAAGCATTAGCCATATTAAATTGTACTTCACCGTTCTTAATTTCCAGTTTACACTAAAAAACTTCTTCCTGGCACAAGGATTCTTTACCTGGAATAATAATATATTGATATTTGAATGAAATCAAGCGATAAATGCTAGTTGTTACCTTTTTCTAGGATCACCTCGACGATCAAACTTCGATTTAACCACTACTTCTGTAAAATATAAAATGCCGGGAATCCCCTTGGGCGCGTTTTTTTGCTTAATGGAAGAAACTTCTAGAAGCCGAATCAACTACATAGTTGGGATTAGTCCTTGCCTTGGTATGATTTAAAAATTTTCATGGAAAAGGTAAGATTATCTAATAATATTATCAGTAGTAATAGTACGTGTGCTTGATGAATTTTCGATATTAAATGAACGAGTGCTTGTTGCATAGTAATGTTCCGCAAAAGTAAGTGTGTTGTCTAATTATTTACCGAGTGCGAAGCACGAGGTGAATGAATTCAAACCACACTTTATTTAGGAGAGAATCTTTGTTTTATATTAAACATTCGCCACAGAAATCATCAAATATCCATCAAGCACAAGTTCTTTTAAAATCGAAAATTTATCAAAAGTACTGGCTATTCGACACGATTATTTCATTTATAAATACTACTTACCCTGAAAAATAATATTAATTTAATTTAAACACTGAATACGACTAACCAAAAGAACAATTTTTAACAAAATTAACAAAAAATTATAACTTTGACTTCTATCCAGGTAAATTAATTCGCTGTCAGTGCTTGACAACGGGATATTTCAGTTCAGGTTGTTGCCAACGGGTATTTCCAGTATAATTCGCAGTAAAATGCTTCAAATTTTGACAAAAATCACCCTATACCTGCACCAATTTTTTTTACTTTATTGATTGCAAATTCACGAATAGTATTGGTTTTTTTAAATTTTTATATGCCGTTTAAAAGTAGCAAAGATAATTTAAGTTAGCTTAGCGAGAAAAAGACAAATATTACGAAAAATTTTTTATTATTATGGAAGTATAAAAAGTTACATTACATTTTTTATTTGAGAAACAATAACGTAGTGTTTTCTTCTTATTTTTAATAAACTAAATATTTTTTTTAATTCTTATAATGTGTTAACAATATGATTAATGAATAAATCTACCATTAAAAAGGGAACGAAATGCAGAATAGTTAAAAACGATCATGCAAGGCTTTTTTTAAAACTTCAATTTTTTTATTCATCTCTCGATTAATGATTAATAGTTCTTCATACGTTGGATTCTGTTTAGTATCATTTATCATTGGATTAATTTGTTGTTCCCCTTCGTACTTTGAATTCTTTTCATCTTGTTTTGGATCATTATTAGATTTTATCTCGGTTTTTAAAGAAGCAATCTTCTTTTTTAATGCTTGAATTTCAATATTTATGTCTTGGTCAATTTTTAGTTGGTCAATTTCTGAATCATTTTCGTTCTGCTTAGGTTTTATCAATGTTTGGATTTGATTGTTCATCTCTTGAATAATTTTAATTTTTTCTTCGTACTCTAAATTCTTTTCATTATGCTCGATTTTTATTAAAGAAATTTCGCTTTTTAATGCTTGAATTTCTTCATTAATAGTTAGTTTTTTTTCATACTTGGAATATATTTTATCCTGCTCAAGTTCATTGGGTTTTATTTCGTTTTTTGTGTTAGAAATCTCGTTTTTCAAAGTTTGGATTTCACCGGCGTTATTTATCTCTTCATTTATTTTAAATGGTTCTTCGTTTTTGGAATTTTGCTTAGGTTTATTAGATTTTATTTTGATATTTTTCGAAGTGGAAATTTCGTTTTTTAAAGTTTGAATTTTATTATTCGCCATTTGATTGCTTTTTATTGGTTTCTCACATTTTATATCTTGCTCACAAGGCTTCACCTCTGTTTTTATAAAAGAAATTTCTTTTTTCAAAGATTGTATTTCTTTATTCAAATCGATATTCAAGGAAGGATTATTTTCATTATTTTTCATTTGTTCTTCATCCTTAGACTTGGAATAAGGTTTTATCTTGGTTTTCATAGAAGTAATTTCCTCTTCCAAAACCTGAATCTTTTTATTCATTTTTTGATTAATTTCTAGTTGTTCTTCGTACTTTCCCATGAAGTCAAGCTTCTGTTCAATGTTTCCTAGCTTACATACTACATTCCAAGTTACATCATTTAGGTTTATTAATTGACGATCAGTAAGACTGTAGCTACGTTGGCAGCTATCCCAGGTACAGATACGGCAAGACCACCAATTTCTCCAGTTAGGATCCGTCTTATCCTTAGCTTTAAGCACCATTAAATTCATACTAGCGCATTTAGCATGAACACTTTCCCTGCAGTCCCTACACTCAAGAACCAATTTACATGTAGCATGTCTAGGTCTACGCTTTGTCTCATATTTATCTTCCTTGATTATCTGCTCACAATAATTGCAGATCTTCGGTTGAATTGCATTTGTTGGTGGGGCATCGCTATGCGGTCCCTGTCCAGTATAAGCATTCCACATATTAAATTGTAGTTTCACCGTTCTTTACAGTTTCTAGCAAAGAACTTGCACAAGGATTCTACCTGGAATACTTTATAATAATAATTCTGATATCTTAAATTATATTAAACGGCCATAGGCTAAGGTTTTACCTGTTTTTTTTTTTAACTTGTTGAGTTGATCACCTCTGTAAACAATAGGTACACTTGTTTGGGTATTCTAAGAATGGAATGATTCTATTCTTGGTATAAATTTTTTATTCTGACAGTTCCAAATTTGTGAAAAGTGGGGGAATATACAACATAACCCTAAAAATATTGTTTTTGTTTACCTTAAAGAATTTCGGCGGTCATTATGTAATCGCAAATTATACCATTGTGGACCCCAATTGTGCCCCAAAAAATAACAATTTAACAACATAACCTATGCAAAATTCACGCTTGACATTTCTATTAGGTTAGATATGCATGCCCACTTTTTCCATTCTCTTCATTTGTGCTGTTTTGCAAGAATAAAAAGAATGACAGGAACGATTCTGGGACATCAAAATAACAGTCATTTCGTTCAGGCAGAATAGGGAGAATAGCCAAACAAGTGTGCCTAATGTCAGGGATACAAGCCTTGGTCGGGGATCCCCCTTGGGCGCGTTTTTTTGCTAGTGGAAGTGACTAGAAGTTCTGCTCATCGACATCACGGGAACGGTGCTGACATTCTACGACTCAGTGCGCCGACGCGTCATGTAATCTAAAACAGCACTTGCAAGAAAGTTCACCCAATCTAATAATATCCCCACCCATATTGACTCAAGCACAAGTTGGCAACGGTGCATATATAAGTTCACGTCTTTATTATCGTATTGTGATATAACTCCTAAATTGTAGATGTCTCTAGATGTCCCGTTAAACGAAGACCCCTTTAAATTGCTCGATGCCTTCTTTAAAAAGTTTACCTTATTTTAAAGCGGCTTTAAGTATAAAATTTTATTTATTATTTTTTAATAAACAAAAAATTGGTAGGTACCTATTACCTCCGTTTTTGAATTTGAAAAATACTAAATCAGTTCATGAACCTAAATAGAAAACATACATGAGTAAAATTTTATTCTTTAGTCTTTTCTAAATTTGTCCAGTGGCGTAAAAGTAAAGGTAGTAGGTCAGCGCCGCAGGCGGGCCCCCGAAAGGTCGAAAGACCCTTTAGAATTTTTTTTGAAACGTTAAGAAATTTTAACTATTTTTCCACTTTTTACAATAATTAAAATAAAATAATGACCAATGTTATACATTCATATACAGGTGTCCGCGATCAATGTGCTTTTTTTGATTTAGTTAAGACAGTGCCATTTGAACAAGTAAACTAAAAACACTTAATCGTAAATATATCGGTAAATATTTACCAAATGGTTTGTCCAACCATCATGAAATTTGTACAATCAATAAAGGGAATAAAGACGGCCATTTCAAACTCATTTCGTAATTTGGGACCCCTTTTAAAATGGGTTAAACACAGATACAGACACAGTTTATTTGTAAACGGTACAGATTTTCAAAAATTTCAGGTGGATTAAGTTTTCACTTGAAGGTATTTAAAAAAATAAACAAAATTACAAAATTCTTAAAGACAAAGAAATTACACAAATTTATCAACACTATCTGTGTTTAACCCATTTTAAAAGGAGCCCCAAATTACGAAATGAGTTTGAAATGGCCGTCTTTATAACAATATATGTACAATATAATATCATTGTATAATCTGTCAAAATAATGATAATCAGTATTTTAATGATACTGATGGCGATCGTGAATACCTCCAATTGATTTCTGAATAAATACAAAATCCACTAAATGAAGTAATTAGCTAATAACACATAAAACTCCACTTGTTCGTGCATATAAAAATATCAGCTAATTGTAATTAATTACCAATATGAAACAAAAAAAAGAAACACATAATAAATCCCCCTGTTGAAGCAAAAAAAAATATAAACTATGGATCAAGTGGGTTCCCAAAAAGGAGTAAATGTAAATATTTTCGTAAGAAGGTTTTTAAAAGCTTTGAATGTGGATAGGTAAAAAATCTAAGTCAAAAATCAAAACTAAAAAAAAACTCTTACTTACTATTTACTCATGACATCGAATCGAAACTATGAATATACTTATTTGTTTAGTAAAAAGTAAAATTCAATGAGTATTGTATCAAAGTACTGTTTTTTATTAATTACAACAATAATTTTTGTACTTGTACTTATTGTAAATTTCTATTCTACTTTTAGTTCATTTCTCTAAAGGAAATGTACTATTGTAATTGCAATTTCTGAAAATCGATGTTTTTTTGCAATTGCGACTAAACGAAGCAAGATACTTGAATACTTCATGCTGTTGGAAAGATGCTACAAAAAATTCCCGATACTAGAATCATATCGATAGGATCATCCACTGGGTTGTTATTAAAAAATATCACTTTTGTGAATTTTTTTTAACCGTAATTTACTTAACTATGGTACTATTTAGAAGGTTCAAATTTGACATAAGTAAATACCAAAGTCTTGTGGTCAAGGTGACCTGTAGGTCAAACTGACCACTGGTCAAGGTTAGAAGATATTGCATGCAAAAAAAAAACTAGCCCAAAATATTGTGTATTTTTTTTGCTTAAAAATATTCTTTCACAGAGCCCTTTGTGTTAAAACTTTTTAAAAAAAATTCTATGTCTAGGAAAAAAGCTATGACGTTTTTAAATGTCAATGTTTGCATGAACATAGCTCCAATACTACAATAGTTAGAGATCTAAAACTTGGAGGATGGATACACAAGACACAGGGGTTCAAGATCATGTTAAGGTCATACCTTTTTAATGGTCGATAGGATTTTTATTATTAAAAATCTATGTTAAGTTAAATGCAAGGAAAATGTTGGACATGTTTTTAAATACACACAAGGCTGTTCTTATGTTTCGGACTGATTAGGCCATCTTCAGGAAACGATTTATAGTTTGACTTCGAGTATCTCAAACATAACAATAATTAAAAATTAAAAATTTTAAACTTGGATGATGGATAACCAAAAGACAAGACAGGTCATGTCAAGGTCATATTGTTTGTAAGGTCAATAGCATTTTTATTATTAAAAAATTATGTTATATATGTTAAATGCAATGTAAATGTTGGACTGGACATGTCTTTAAAAACATAAAAGGTTGTTTTTATGTTTTGAATCTACTCGGACTATCATCAGGAAACGCTTTAATTTTAACAAAAAATGAATTTATACGTAAGAAATGAACTCAAGAGTCGGATCTACCGGCCTCGACTCAGCTAGTTAAATATTTAAATCATTAATCTAAAACAAGTAATCTAAGTAGCGACCTCCTCCGTTTAGGCGCTGAACTACGATGGTTAGATTGAAACATTGCAGAACGTATTCAGAAAGCATCAACGTTGCCAAGTGGGTATTTAAGCGGTAGCATTCAGGAAGAGTGGGGATATTATTAGATTGAGTGACCCTTATTGCACGTGCTGTTTTAGATTACCTGACGCGTCGGCGCATTGAGTCGTAGAGCGTCAGATACGTACTCGACATCACTTGAAATGGAAAGCTTTAAAGTTTCTAACATGTTTGATATTCAAAGTTGTTTTTTTGTCAATTTTTAAATGTTTTGAACTATCTTCTGTGCAAGTTTTTTTTTTCTATGGATGCATAAAACCGGTGTGAAGTGCTTTCATGAGAAGCTTCTACTGGAAGTTGTTCAAAAAAACGCGCCCTTTGTTGCAACCAAATGGTTTACTTGAACTACTAACGTCAATTAAGAGTCATGCGTGCGGGTCAGGAATCAGTCGCGGCCGCCTTTTAATTTTTGATCCAAATCCATAGACTTCCTGCCTATGTCTATGATGTTAAGAAAATGTTCGTTTTGCGCGCGAATTTTGAATGTTTGGACGAAAAGAAAGAAGAGCAACGCTAATTTAAAATAGAATATTTATTAGTATTTTATTATTGCACTTAAATAAACTTATACATTAAAACATAAAAAACACTATTTATAGATTTTATCAGTTATTGAGTTAAAAATAGGCTTGCTTAGCAATTTTTTTTTTATATTTTTTACAAATTCTCAAATTCTTAGAAAAATGTTTTTTGAATACCCCTCGGTTTATTCTTGCACATCAAAAAGAAATGAAATTGAGTTAAAAATAGGTTTGCTTTGCAATTTTTTTTTTAATATTTACCTTGTTTTTTTGCTCAAAATTTGTATTAGACAAATTTTCTAATACCATATCAAGAAGCTTTTTTATTTTAGGTAAATTAGTGTCCACATATGTGCTAGTTAAAAGAAGTCCTTGAGCTGTTTCCAATTTAGACAAAATTTCTTTATATAGCGGAGATTCGCTGACTTTTTCCTCAGATATTCTTTCTGCTACAGCCTCCTTCGGGTGGATTATTATTTAAAATTTGCGGCAGAGGGTCATCAAAGATTTCATCGTCTTTATAATGAGTCAAAACGCACAAATGAATGTGTTTACAAATGTTAAATCGGATCAAATTGTCCTCACACGTGCATTTGAAGCAATGAACGCAAATTTTACACGCAATACAAACTAACTCACATTCTTTTTGGCATTTTTCTTGAAATTTTTGTACGGTGTAAAGCAAATTGGGTGATGTTTCGGACTTTACGACAAAAATATTGGGGGCAGCATTCTCAATATCTAATTTGTCTAAAAGGTTTAAGACGTTTTGATGGCTGGCTATTATTGCGCCTATTTTTTTATTAGACTTCTTTTTAGTAAATCGAATGAATCTTTCATAATATTTATCATGTAATAACGTTAGCAGGGCATCAATGGTCTTGTCCATCCTGATGCACGCTTTGCCATCTAAATAATGATACTTAATTGTCTTATGCAAAGATTCCAAATGCATATTGGTATTTATTCCTGGAATAAAATTGAATTTATTAAAATATTAAAAATAATTATAAAATTCCAGGGGTTTGCAGCTCTGTGTATTCTACAGGTGTCCGCGATCAATGTGTTTTTTTTTAAGGGGAGATAGCTGGGAAAAATCCAAAACAATTGGTAAAAACAGTTTTTTGAAAATTTGCCCCCCTTCGGAAATAATGGACTTTAAACAGGTAGACTAAAAACACTTAAACGTAAATATTTACCAAACGATTTTTCCCACCATCATGAAAATTGTACTATCAATAAAGGTAATAAAAACGGTCATTTTCATGATGGTGGGAAAAATCGTTTGGTAAATATTTACGTTTAAGTGTTTTTAGTCTACCTGTTTAAAGTCCATTATTTCCGAAGGGGGGCAAATTTTCAAAAAACTGTTTTTACCAATAATAAAAACACATTGATCGCGGACACCCTGTAGAATACACAGAGCTGCAAACCCCTTGAATTTTATAATTATTTTTAATATTTTAATAAATTCAATTTTATTCCAGGAATAAATACCAATATGCATTTGGAATCTTTGCATAAGACAATTAAGTATCATTATTTAGACGGCAAAGCGTGCATCAGGATGGACAAGACCATCGATGCCCTGCTAACGTTATTACATGATAAATATTATGAAAGATTCATTCGATTTACTAAAAAGAAGTCTAATAAAAAAATAGGCGCAATAATAGCCAGCCATCAAAACGCCTTAAACCTTT